>OY735247.1:15094106-16294106 GCA_963457695.1 Neria commutata | reverse complement strand
AGAGCAAATATACTACACTCTTCTCCCGCAGTGACTTTCGGAATTTAATTAGTTTCTGTGCAAATTCCCCAACTACATCCCACCTCATGGCCTGCTAATTAAAATGCGCTTTCACAACAAAATGCCAGAGTCAACAGGTCAAGTCATGAGCAGCAAACTTCCTTTCATTTAATACCAAGACCAAATAGAATTTAGCGCAATATTTTCACTTTTTTTAAAGAAACAAAAAAATCCTTTAAATAAAGCAGCAAGCGTATTTCATGAATCACAAAGAAGACGAAATTAAGTAATTTTTTCTGCTGTTGTTTTGCAAATGCAAAAGTTGAACTCTGTGCATTTGTAAGGATTTCAACGTGCAGGCGCTTAGCTTTCAGAATGTCAGAATGCCAGGTGCCTGCAATACACTCACACAAACACAACCATGCACAAATACAATTTCATAGCACTCCGGTGCAGCTGCAATTACGAGAATAGCTGCTGCGGCCTATCTCGCTGCGTTATGGCTACAGATACAAATTCATAAAACACACACATACACACACACATATAGAAAGCGCTTCCTTATATTTGCGGAAAATTTCAGGGGACTTCGCTACGCAGATCCGAACTCAAGCATGGCAAGCGAGTAGCTCAGCGCAATGTTTACAGACCCAATTGTAATCCGTTCCTTAGCTTTTTGCCCGAATTGTACTCTTTCATTGAATGAGCGATAAAAATGCCAGCCCAAAGTCAGCTAAACTCTCTTTTCATAAAATTTGAGATCAGCACCATTTTAACATTGATGAGAAGCTAACATTTTGGAACCTTCAACATTTAAATTAATATTTTAGTAGAAAATTGAAAGTAGAAACTGATATTTTAATGTAATAGAAACTATCAAATTTTTGGCATAATTATTTTAATATTGATGGAAAAACTGCTATGATGCAGCCCTTCATATTGAACTAATTAGCTACTAAACAATACTTTAAATCTTATATGAAGCTTTTTTTTTTAAGTGAAGCTCGGGTACACTATGATTGCAATGGCGCAATATGCTGAATTCGTTATTGGAAGACCTTCTGTCTGTGGAAAATAACTTAACCCAACTATGCCAAGTTCTGAGTTGATCAAGTCTGGCGAACATGTACTAATTATTAATAATTCGTTGATTTTCCCAACAAGTTTTTACCCTAGGTTCAAACTAGAGAAAAGGACATGCGAAAGTGCAGAAAAATTGTATGAAAAACTCTGCAAAAGTTTGCATTTTTTGCTACAGCCGCGCTCACAAGCCGCAATCAGCGCTGCACTCAACTCGAACGGGAAATATTCATTTTTTCCCGTTGAAAACTAACACAATTTTCGATGGTTCAAAAGTAACCGCTTTTGCTTGCTTGGGGCAAGGACAATATAGCCAGATTTATGCTTCAACACATGTGTACGAGTATAGTAGTTTTGTTTGTTTAGGTGTGAGCTTGTATGCGTGAGTGTTGCCACCTATTTGCATATCAAAGGCATAAATTGCAACTTCAGTGCACATTTCAGCAAAGCGCCGTTCTAAATGAAAATGAAACGAAAATTTGAAAGTGCAGCGTGTGAAAACAAGTGCATTGAACGAGATCAGAGAGAGAGGTGTGCAATGGCAAGTAGTATAAAATGGCAAGCCGGATTTGTGGCTGGGCAAAGAGTGAAGAGCGCTTAATCTGCTTTGCCATTTGCTTTGACGTTCGCTTGTGCAACTTGAGAGCATAATTTTCAATTGACACATGCTTACTTATTACTCATGTGTATGTGTGCGTGTGTATGCTTTGCTTTTTTATAAGTTTGTATACGTATGTTTTATAATACCGAAACAAAATTGCTTTCGGTATCTCTTCTTTAAATTTTGTTTCTTCTATCATCAAAGCACTTCCTACTTGCAAAGCTTCTTCGTGCTATTCGTTTTTTTACTTGAGATATGAATAATGTTGTTAAAGTAAAATGTTGTGCTTGTACAAAATTGGCTTAAAAGCATGTTTTTCGGAATATAGCACATACATACATACATATGTATTTCTTCATATAGCCCAAAATCAGAATATTTACATCAAAATGATTTGTTCAGTGTCTTTGAGCATTTAAATCAAACCTGAACTACGAAGGTAGCATGATAAATACCTGACCTTGCAAGAGATAGCATCTCCAATATTAAATAGATATTATTAATTATAAATGTCAACTGTGAAATGCCGGTTACTTTTTTTTTAAAAAAAGGGATTCGTCTGCACCGAGAAAGGCATCACTAAAATAAACGTCGATTGTTAAGGGTTCGAGAAATCGTACAAGGTATACAACAATTTTAAACACGTTGGAATAAGTGTATCAAGTTAAAGCGAGGCTATGTTGAAGAATAATACAATGAATTTTGTTCAATCAAATCTTTCTTTGTCAAGGTCAATTCGGTTTCACTCGAGCCTCGTATTAATAAAAATGTGCTTGTCATTCGAATTGCCTTTACGATACGAGTTTATAAAATAACTTTTCTCAAAACAGCGCAAGATGATTGCAGTTATGCCCATTAACCTCCGGTTTGATTTAATTCTGAAGTTAGCGCAAGTGCTTTTGCGTAATCGGAACGTTGCATTCTCCAGCTACTATTCCAAATTAGACTGGTTCATTAGGCCACTGACGATAGCTCAAAGGCTTAAAATTTAAGTTATAGAACTTAATAAATATCTGCATTGATGTTACATCCGAAATTATCGCTTTGTAATATAAAAACTATTCCTTTTCCTGTTTGCAAGCTTGACGAAAAGAGGATTTTCAACTTGGTTTATAACTAGTATATAGAATATTTAAATTCCGTCAGCTCAGTTCAGCTTGTGAGCTGCACCTTTGCAGCTACACTTGCCTTAACACACATCCACATGCAATGTTCTTACTACCACTCAAATAATGCAGTGAGCTCGCACACTCAGGCAGGCAGCCTGGCCAACACGCACACACACACTCTCTGCCTTTGATGCTCAAACTTGGCAATTTTATTGCCAATTTATATAGACTAACAATGACACACACACACACGCATTTGCCATATCATATGCTATCTCACATTTTGACATATTGCCAATTATGAATTTATGCTGCCTTGCCAGATAAAGCGATTTTGTGTATGTAATTGTAGTGGCTCTAATTTATTGGTTTCGTAAATATTACAGCTGAGCTTTTGCTCAAATTGCTCGGGTTTTAATTAGTATTTTTTCCGGCATTTTTAGCGCCATTTTCATTTTCCAAAAGTAGCGTCTGTATAAAGCTACCCCCTGAGGCTCAAATCTCAAACAAAGGTTTGATGTCCACATAAGTAGGTAAGTAATTAGAGCAGAAAGTACTAAAAAAAACATTTTAGAGTGTCTACTACAAATCACACACACACTCAAAGGCGCACAAATCAATTCAATTATGCAAACAGCCACGGAGCTGTCAGCCCAAAAAAAGGCCAGAAAAAAGCTACTTTTGGCAAAATCACTCGCAATCAGAGGCACCACCTCCTGCCATAAAAGCCATTAAAATGCGTTCGTGGCTTGGGCGTGCGTGTGTGTATGACATGCCGTCGCCCTACTGCCAACAGTATTACCACTACTACTACAGCGTGCGCACTGGGCACTGTGTGTGTATTAAGCTAAATACACTCAGTCAGCTACTACAGGTATTTAATCAAACTGATGCGATTTTGTATGGAACGCGGCTCGTCTCCTTTGTAGGCATGCCGCTCGAGCGCGTCGTTAGTTGCTACAGTTGGTTGTTATGTGTATGCGTGTGTGTGTGTGTGTAAGGGGGCAGCTGCTGTATTTCCTGTCGTCATTGCCATTTGCCGCGCCTCAATTCATTAATCTTTCAATCAATCTATCAATCAATCAATGCAGCACGCAAAAAACAAGCGTCCATGCACGGACAAACGCAAGCACGTGTCTGTATAGCTTACAAACAAACAAACATACACACGCATACAAATGAAATGTGTGTGCTTGTGTGTGTGTGTGTGTGTGTTGCAGAAATGGCACATTTTGAATTGTCATCATGTTGGTTTGTCTGTCTTCACTTGGGTCCATGTTTCTTTGCACTAGTGATGCTAAGGCTTTGGGTATTCAACAAATGTATTCGCTAATTGAAAAGATGTAAAGAAAATTGAAATGCATATCATGGACATGGACAACAAACAAATAAAATTCTGGGCAAGCAAGAAGACTTGTTGAAGATGAGTTTTATGCTGGAGCTCGAAAGGGTGACCATACCTACGGTAGAAGAGCAGCTTGAGAGAAGACCAAAGAGTCCCAAATTGGAGAAGGCACATACGAAGCAGAGACGTCTGCCATGAAGAACGAAATCAATCGAAGTTTGTTAAAAATAAACCGCTTACAAAATTTTATTAATAGTTGTTTCACATTTATATTCCTATTCTGGCATTACAGTCACAATTGACTAGTTGATTGTCTTTCAATTGTCACTTTGATTAAAAGTATTTATTTGTGGCTCAAGTGAGAATATATCTGTTATGTCGAATATATTTTTTTAAATAGTTGCTTAATGTAACAGTTTGAAATAAAAATTACTTATGCCGGTATCACACTGCTTCCGATTCTTGTCGGCGACACGCTTCCGACTCTTGCTAATGCCTGTATCACACTGCTTACGATTTTTGTCGGCGACACATTGCTTCCGACTGTCGTCGACAAACAGTCGGCGACTACAGTCGTAGCACTATCACACTGCCGACGACAGTTAGCAATAGTCGGAAGCGTGTCGCCGACAAGAATCGGAAGCAGTGTGATACCGGCATTATATTAATAACATTTTTATAAGATAATTATTCTTCATAAAAATAGAAGATGCAACCAAAAAAATACAAATACGAAATTTTTGCTTTATAATTTTAACATTTGTCTGTAAATAAATCGCGTAAAAATCTTAACTTAACAGTGAATTGTATAAATTTATTTATTAGAAAACTTTTAAGGAAAAAAAAACATTTTGTGGCAGCATTTAGGAAAAAAACAAACTGTGAAAGTTATGTGGCTAATTCATGTCAAGTTTTGAGTGGGTGGAAAAGTTTCGAGTGGTCAAAAACTAGTTCGAGTAGTCACTTAACTAATTGCAAGTGTCGACAGTTTGCATCACTTGTTACACAGCTTCTTAATCTCAGTGGCATCTGCGTAACCGCAAACGCACACACGCAACGCATATAAGCATGCTTGTTTGCTTGCTTGTTACAAGCAATGCGTCATATCCGTTTCCGTTTTAGGGCATTATTCACTCTGTCGAGTTTTCTTGCTCTCTCTCGCTTGCCACTTTCTTGCTTATCGCTGGCATCGAAGCATCTTCAAGCTTTGACAGGGCTACTTGAAAATTGATTATATTGCCTTATGCTTTCAAAGCATACGCAACTACAAGCACTCACACGCACACACAGACATGCATGCATAGATATGTGCAGCAGCTGTTAACCAACGCTGTAAAGTAATCCTTACTTTGAGAGTGACTGGCAGGCGTTTCAACTGCAGAAGCAGTCCGATGTAAACTAAGTAATGAAAAGTAATCTTAAAGGAAATGTTCGGTGTCATAACTTAATAATTTAATTTAATCAATTGCTTTTTATTATAAACACGCTGGGTAACTAACGTCTACAGCGCTGCTGCTAGAATCGAAAGTGATTGGTAACTGATTGCGCTGCTCTATTAATTATTTGGTGCTGCTGTCAATCTAAAATGCCAGTTTCTTGAAAATTTCTGTAGGTTGTGTAAATATTGCATGAGACTTCGGGCAGCACCTGCGCCAGCTGGGAATTTCGAATGCACTTTCTTAGGCACAAAAGGTTGCCAGCTTTAATAATTTGCCTCGAAATTAATGGCTGCAAGGACCTAATGAAGTGCAGGTGACACCGTGCGCAACCCGTGAGTGCCAGACAGTGGCCCAAATGCTGACCCAAGTACATAAATATTCAACAAGAGGAGGCGCTGGTAATGCTTAAACGTAAGCGCAATTGAAATGCGGTACACTTAAAAAGGCTAATCTGCGCAATAAATCGAATGAGTGCATGAGGGTAGGGGGGGGAGCGGCAGCGAATTTATGTGCTCTTGTGCGCCATACGCAAACTGGCAGTTGTGCGTATTTAATTGCAGCAGACCTGCGAGCATTTCCATTCCATAAACCACAACCACGGCGAGAACTACGACGATTTACGGGCTCATATTTTGGTCATAAATTTGTATGACTAAGTGCAATTAATTCCGCTGGTGGGATTTCAACTAGACTACTGTGAATTAGGCAGCAGCCGGAAGCAGCAGGCGCATGATACACATCGATATGATAGCAATTTAAAATGTACAAACATAAACATAGTATTATGCGGCCATAGCATTTGGCAAAACAAAAATTGCATTTTAATTGCATAGCAGTCGATTAATGACAGCAGCGGGCGATATTCTATTTCCTGATATTTTCAAAGCAACAATTAGTTTAACTACAAAACTCAAATTCATATTGAACGAGCGCCTAAATAAGGCAGTGATGTAAATAAAGCTTTTTCAAATATCTGACACAACAAAACGGATTTCAGTTTCCTGAACAACGGCCTCTACTTCTCTATAAATTGTAGTTTCAAACTCATATGTAATTTTGTTGTTATATAAATTCTTTTAAATTAATGCAGAAATTTGTTTCCCTTTTTATAAGCTAGTTTGCAAAAATTTACCTGGGTATATATTCCGCATTTAGAGATGCCGGCAAGGCCTGCAGTATTCTGAATAAGCACCATGTAACCGAGTAGCTGAAGCTTAAACAAAGTCCCGTCTAAGGATTTTGGTATTGGTATTTTTAGAAAGTCTTTAATGCATACCGCGATCGCAGATTGAATCTAGTATTTATGTTGGCCTGAATTCGGTCCTTCAGGTCCTACATCAGGGGGTATCGAAGGCTGCAGTGGCCCGTAATATACCCTGTGAGGATGGGAAGGTACTCACTATTCACCCTGATAAACCTATGTGACATGGCTCTTGTTAGGGTCTTTTTGCTTGCTTCTGTCCTAAGCTGTTAGTCCAGTAGGCATTAAACTTAGATTCCTCCCATTTGCTTACCACTTCCCTTTTGCCCCTTAGACAATCCGCAGGAAGATTCAGGACCAATGAAGGTGCACAATGGTTTCAACTTTCATGGTTATCATTTTTCTTTATTGCTTTTTTACCAACTTCTTTACTTCGTTGGCGGGCCACGCTGCAACCCTACCCAGCAAAAAGCTTGCATAAAAGGGGCTCAAGTTCAAGTTATTTACGTAGAAAAATCTGGCACGAGTTGCCAGCTGTATACCAATTCGATGCAGCTGGACAACGGCTGAGAGGCTTCGGTATGAATAGCTGAACTGCATCGAATCGGTTATGCTTTCAAACTAACATGTGCGACTTCAGATCCCGCGCAGTTATCGCTGCTGCTGTCGTCGTCATGTGACGTCATTTTTATACTTAAACATGTAACGTTTCAAATCTACTAATTAACACACCAGAAATTGCTCATGCATGTATGTATTTAAACATATCAACACCTGCGGCTAATTGGAATTGTAATTTGATATATTTTTGTGATACTTTTTCAAACCTTTTCAGCACGTCGCAATTTAATTACAAGTATTACAAAACATTTACACAGCTTAATCGATATGTTTGTTTTATAATTTGTGCGCAAAAATAATGAATTATAAATTAAAAATTACAACTGCGGCTATCCGCAAGGCATAACAAAGGAATTAAATGTCACTCATACGTCATGGTGGATTTAATGCATATATTTGTATTCATTTGGGCGTGCAGATAAAGCGCTTAGTTGTAATTATAAATGTGCAATTTACATTCAATTCGCACAAAGAGTGTATTAAAATTGAGTATCAATAAAAAAGGCATAAAGCGCATGCAGAATTTTAAATATTTATACAACTTTATGTAAAGTGCTGAGCGTCGAGTGGAAAACAAATTGTTTTCATTAAATATGCATAGAAGTAGTTCGTTTAAATAAAGCACTAAAAATGAATGTTGTTTTTGGTTTTGAATAAAGCAAGCCACTGCTGCTCAATCAACAAAAGATACTCAATTGTTTCAGAAACGAACTGCAACTTGGCAAAAAAATACCAAAATGTAAACGCTAGATTTCAAAAATTGAACAAAGGAAAAAGAAAAATCGAAATGGAGAGCAATATTTAAGCCAATATCACATTCGGAATCCAAATTATGGGGATATGTTAGCTGTACTGGAATCGGAATCAGCAGTGTTATTGGAAACAGCATCAAAAAAGGCAGCATTTCGAAGAAATACCAGTGACATTGAATCGGTTAATTCTCAATTTTAGTACCATCAAATATCTTTGACCGACAGTTATCTACTGTTGGGCTTTTCATAAAAACGAACATACATAAAGCGCTTGCTTGAGAGTCACGTCAAATTCACTTAATTTTCAAAAGAGCAACCTTCGATTGAGAAGAGTCACAGAAAAAAGCTTAAGAATAGGAATCGAAACTAAATCTGCAATCGAAGCTACTATCATGACCATACCATAAAACAACTGGAACCGCTTCCAGAATTTGAACCAAAATTAGAATATTTTACATTCTAAAAAAAACAGAGAGCAGAATTCGGCAGCTTTGGAAGCAGAATGAGAATGGAAATTGATATTTTAGACAACAAGAAAAGTTATATATTTACATATTTCCATGTTTAAAGTAGTAATTCAATAGGCACTCAAAAATATTACTTCAACTTTACATGAAGTCTTCTATCAAGCACGGCATTAACTAAAAATGTATAGATCCTAGACCTCACAGTTGAAAAAACAACAACAAGTAGCTTGATAACAGTTTCGTTTTCAAAAAAGAGGAATAAGGTTTCTGAATATATGTACGTGTGATTATTCGCTGTCGAGAGTATTACAAATTCGTCCCTTCTATGCATATCTCTCTCTTAATATTATTCACTTGAAATAAATTGCTATACTTCTTTTTTGTTTTTCCCTTTTTGCAATTACTATAAATACAGCAACTTTTAATTGCATAAAGACTGCAATTTAAAAACTGATATTGTATGAAAGTGCATTTGTTGGTGTGTGTGTGTGTGTGTGTGTGCGTGTGTGTGTGCGTGTGTGTATAGCTATGAATTAAAAGCACTTGCACGTCCAGCAGAAACGCTTTAATGTGTGCAGCCTTAAAATTGCATGCGCCACCACCACTTGACCTGGCCACTCCGGTGCCACTTAAAGCCAGACTTGTGGCATTTCAATTGAAAACGCGGCCAGAAAGGATTACGCTTATGGTTTAGCAATAAAAAGGCAACCATTAAATAAATGGAATGCGGCCGTCCCCTTAAAGCGTAGGTATGCCACAAAGCTGCTAACACATGCAGCACATTTTAACATGTCACACCCAACTACACACGCACATTTATCTCGCACAAACACACGCACACATGCAGATGCCACCCGCTCGTTTTGAGGGAAAGCGGAAACTTTGCTGCCATATGCGACACTTAATGCCACAAAGAAAGGCAACCGCAATCAGCAACAGTAACAATTTCAATGTGCCAACAACAACAACATGCAGCAGTCTCAAAAAAAGTAGAAGAACAAAAAGAAGAAGAACTCATCCGCACAACAGTGGCAAAAGAAGAATCATGTTTCCCATCTTACTTAAGTTGACAATTGCCTGAGCATATTTTGTCATTTGATTGATTTATTTTGGGTAAGTTTGTTAAAGCTGTTGTTGTTGTAGTTGTTGTTGTTATTTTTTGTTGCTGTCGTAATCGTTATCACGATAGTCGTACGCTGGCCGCAAATGCCGACAACAATCTGGGGTAAACCGCAACACTTAACAGCATCGATCACAGCATAATAACAACAACAACAGCACAAAAATATAACAACAATCATAACAACAACAACAACATTACTTTTGTATGTGTATGTATGTGTGTATGAATATACTTTTGCACATTTCTACGCATACTTTCATTCATTTAGATTTGCCTCAACTTGTTGTGCTGCGAGTAGCGAGTACCCGATTCCTTGTATTCGATGTATGCTTTTAAGTTGAGTATCCTATTGAAAATTTCAAAAATTTTTTGCAGTTATGGTTACGCCTTAATTTGTGGCTAAACAGCATATCTACGTCTATTGAATATCGACATGAAATTTAATTTTGTTCAGAATCAAACAATCATCATAAGTTCATGCAAAGAACTGCTGAAATATTTCTTCTATTCCAGCGCTACGAATAGCTTTAATATAAAAATTATATGTAAACAAATACCAGCTTAAGCATAAATCGAAGAAAAGGCAATAAATAGCTTTATTCGTAAATAAAAATGGCCCATAAAGACCGATTTTTCGTTTCTGCTAATTTATATTGCATTGAAATTTAGAGCAATTCCGGCAAACCAATCTAGAGCTAAACAGAAAGAGTGACTCACTAGCAACAACCAACTTTTCTAGCTAAAAGATAATTTCCCCTATAAAAAAGTGGCAATCGACGGCATGTCATAGAGTTTGAAAGAGCAGGGTTATCTTTTTAATTATAGGTACTTTCTGATTGAGGTTAGCCTCAACCCGCAGCGATTCCAGTTACTCCCATTACCAAGTTGACACCTGGCTTCCATGTGGCGCCTGCTGGGTAGCTGCTTGACATTCGTCGGGCAGTGAGCTAATTTCCGTGTGCAGCGAGGTCTCCCTTAGACTAGAACTTGGAATGTGTGCAGCGTTGGTACCCGGCCATGTTGACACCTACTCAATGAAAAGACGAAAAGCCGAAAAGCCTCGGATGGAAACGTAAGTGAGGCATAATTTTAAACAGTGAGTTTCCTATAATCATCAGAACATCATAACAGTATACACATTGCTGATTATCACAAATCTTCAACTGTGCACTGCATAATTTTCTTATTCCAACAACAAACTTTTAACAAAAGTATAGAACATTTGTGAAAATATCTTTTGAATACCCATCAATACTTAAAGCCATCGAAATTCGACAACACTACTGCAAGTACGCCTCGGTACGAGAGCGCGTGAGTTGTTTATGTGTCTTTATGTGGCTGAATATGTACATGTGTGCGTGCTTGTGTGGCTACGTGTATACGTATGTCTGCGTATCCTTTACACTAAGACGTGTCGATGAAACTCTTGCAGCTACATTTACTTTTTATATGATTTCTTTTGCCATTTTTCTTTATTACTTACGATATCTACTTCAACATATTAACTTTAATACCCTCAGACCGCAAAAAATATATGCCCAATTTGCCACTGCGCACTGTAGAGCCGTGCTATGAAGACATTGTTTAAATGGCTAACAAGTTTTTTACAACTGTTTCGCTTGTGATTGGATATGAGTACATTATACATACATTGTACTCGATATACTTCCTATAACTATCATACAAAACTTTTGATCAATTTTAGCAGAAGAGTAAATTTGTTTTTTTACTTTTATATTAATTTCTATATATAGAAATTTTTTTTATTATTAAAGGGTCGACCCGAAAACAAAATATTTTTATATAGCATTGTGTGGGGAATCGTTAGTACGGACTACGTTCATAGATTCCATAAATTTTTTTCTTTGATTTTACGTAAACGGGTTATAAAGGTATAGCTCAAAACTAAAACTGAGTAAAACTTTCCACCTTGATCCCATTGGCACACTCCATTTCTCAACCTAAAATTTTGAAAAAATCAGGGTATTTCCTATTTTTTTTTACATTTAAGATGACACCCCTCAGAAAAAAATGTTGTTGTTTATATGTTTTGTGGTATCGGTAGAAAGGGTTACGTCCATCGATTATACTAATAATTTTTGCGTACACTTAGGTCAATTGGTTTCGAAAACATAGGTCAAAATGTCGAAAAATTTATGGTCAGAGGGGGAAAGGAGAAGCGCTGCTTTTCACAGAAAACAACCGACCAAGCAAAAAATTGACGGGCAAGAAGAAATGAAATTCGAACGCTAAAGAGTATATTTTGGTACCCTTTGGATCCCTGTGTGCGCGAGCCCGATGTTTTTAACAGTAAGAATATATCAAGCAACTTAAAAAATATATGATTCCTTTAGAAAAGTTTCTAACCCTCATTAGTACACAAAATATTGAAAAAACTTTTCATTTGAAACTGATCATCAGCTGGCATATGCTTCTTTTCCCATAGTTCGCAAACTATAAAGTAACATGAATTAATTGTTCCAACTTATAGCGCCAATGTCTTCTACAACAAAAGCAGTGGTGGCCAGTGTAATAGAAAAACGCGAATTATAAAATGAAAAAATGAGAGTTTTTGCTTGAAAATTCCACATTACTACAACTCACACATGCTTCTCTTTATAATTGCTTGTGCAAGAGCTAAACAAAATCATCATGCCAGCTTATTGAAGGCGGACGGACGCAATTTTCAATGATGTGCACTCAATCTTACCGGAATTGCTTACGCTAAATTGTGCACAGACTTATATCAATCACTGTGCTGCACAGCAGTGAGCCGCTGTAAGACGCACACTCACTTTTTGTACACTCGCACACACACACAAACACTCAAGTATGCATGTATGTATGTTTGTGCAGGCAAGTCGTCGATATCAATACATTTTTGAACGAAATCGGAGACATCAGTAACAGGAAATGCTTCAAGGCGGCTTACAATACGGCACGCACACACACACACACACACAAGGCAGCACTTGTGTTAGTACGTTTAGATGTGTAGGTATGTTGCTTGTTATTTTGTGTGTATGTCAGTATGTTTGTGCTGTTGCTGCTTGGTTAGCAGCGTGTATGACGGTTGTATGCTTTTGGCATATGCTTTATTACATATCATAAAACGCTCATAAATTTCTTAACATTACTGCCATCGATATCGCACACTCACACTCACACGTACATATGTGCATAGTGTATGTGTATGCGGCAATGTTCATGTGTGCGCTGGCAGCATTTTCATTTCATAAACACGGCTTGATTGATGGCAGCAATATTTGTTTCTGGCTTGCCACACACACACACACATGCACAAAAACACACACAAACACGCACAGAAAATAAATTCAATTTTTTTTAAATAGCATGCACTCAGACGACGACGCTCATAATTGCAGTGCTACTAACTTTACTTAACACTATCAAACATTTAAAACGCTGCTTTCATATTCCAGCATATTCCAAACTTCCACCATTCTTGGAGCTTCCCTTCTTAAGCAAAGCATTCGCAAAATTGTTGTCTTATAAAACTTGCACGAGTTATTAACCCCAGCTGCCGGCAACCTTTTTGCAACATTTTACTTTTAAAAGGTATTTTCTTGTTTTTGAAATGTTTTGCTTTGGCATAAAGTTTCTACTTGGGCACTTTCTCTCACGCTTCTCTGCATTTCCCCTACTGCCCTCCCACAAAACGTATTCAAATATTCTTCAACTTTGCGCACACGATTGGGCAACATAATCAGAATTCTTGCTTGTCTTTTAGCAAACTTTTTAGTCAAAGATTTGAATGCATCCTACAATTCTCAATGGTAGTGTGCTTTTATAGTCAATGCTCACACACACACAAACATGCATAAACATATTTTTGTATATGATCATGGCTTGAATTTGGGCTCAGAATTTGGTCTATTGGAATTCCATTTCAAATTGTAATCATAGAAGTTCGAAATGCGAAATATGCATAACTATTTCGAAAGCGCCAGATATAAGTTATAAATTCCGATAAATTTCTACTGTTACGATTGAAAATTTGGTATGCAATTTCAATCATTGATACACATTTCAAATTTCTGCCATAACGATTCGAAATGAGCTTCAATCATTGTCAATTACCCAGTTGCAAGTAACCAGTATGCTCCTATTCAAAACAGGCTCACATCAGAGTTAGCTACTGCAAAAAGCTTTTAAATAACTTCGCCCAAAAAAGAGGAAAATTTGAAATGAAGCTGTGAAAAACGAGCTAACTGAATGTATTGTCATATCGTTGGCATTTTATTGCACTTACCACAAGCGCGTCGAGGCGCAGGCGGGGCACGAGTGAAGGCTACATAAAAAGGCGCAGCAGATGGACCACTCAGAGTGCTTTACTGCCATGCTAATAACAAGTTCGCTTTACGATTTCTCACACACACGCATACAAGCCCAAAACGTCACATAATGACACACCACAAAGATAAATCCATATTACGTATACGCACGGGCATGCCAATAAATTGTCGCACTCAAATTTTTTGTGGCGTTCGATATGACTTTTCATGACTTTATTGCCAAATGTATAAAATATATTATTTTAACGATATGGCATTGTAAAAAAATTTTGGTACGCTGCGCTGTCAAAGTGACTGCAATTTCAGTGAGCGATATGAGGGGGGGATTGTAAAAAGTGCTAGCAATATAAGCCTTCCTTTCACTAGCTAACTCATCCAACCAGCTTTTACCAAATGACTTTGTATTTTATATGCAATTTCATTTTGTTCACTATAATATTATTTTGAAATCGGCATTATTTTCTTAAAGCTTGTACAAAGTAGCAAAGATAGGCGAAAATGAACTAACATTTTATTCAACAAGTAAGGAAGCAATCAGTCGGGTTTCACCGACAGAGTAATACCCTACACCATGTTCCCAAGTAGGGTGATAATTCACTGAAATTGTGGGCGTATTTGATTTACAACCTACATAGTGGGCGGACTCCACCCATTTTTGGCAGACTACAAGATATACCTAATAGGACTATACATGCCAAATATTAATGCTCTGACAGGTGTACACCAGATGTTATCGGCATATTTATTTTACTGCCCCCATGGTGGGCGGACCACGCCCATTTCTGGAGAATTAAAAGATATTCCTACCAGGAACGAAGTAACCAAATCTGGACTCTCTGGTGTATATATTATGGAAGTTAAGAGGATTTTTTGTTTATCGCCTATATAGTGGGCGGACCACGCCCATTTTCTTGTAAGGCATCTAAGACCTATATATCAACTTGGGAACCGAATTTCATTCATTTATATTCGTAACTAGTCAATTGGGAGCCATTTTACCGAAAAAATTTTGCCGGCTATATAGTGGGCGGACCACGCCCATTTTTTCCTGAGATATAGAAGAGCTACCTCTTAACTTGAATACCAAGTATTATTCTTTTCCATGAGTAATTACACAAATTATAGCCATTTTACCGAAAAAAATCCGAGGTAGTGGAACTTAAAGACCCGTTGTGGGCGTGTCCTTCGGGTAATTTGAATAATTTTAACACTTTACCTAACCCGAGGTTCACTGTAACTGTGTACCAAATTTGGTCCAAATCGGACAACTCCTTCTTTCTTTTTTTTGCGTACACGCAGACAGACAGACAGACGGACGGACAGACGGACAGACGGACAGACGGACAACCGGAAATGAAAAGAGAAAGTGTTTCTGATCATTTCTATATACTTATGTCTATACATAGGAAGGCTCCTTTAATGCGTTACAATTTTGGCACAAAGTTATTATACCCTATTACCATAGGTGTAGGGTATAAAAAGCAGTTAAAATTTTGGCAACTTAATCCAAAAATTGTGCGACAAATTGTCTGCCTATGCTTGAAATGCTCACATAATAAACTCTTAGAAAATTATTGATAATATTGAAGAAAATACACAGAGTAAGAAGAAGATGTACCTACTTTTCACATTTCTCCATGGCTGAAAACTGAAACTTTCTAGTGTAAAGAGCACAAGAATGATATTTTTTATAGAATAGCATAATATGCCCGATATTTCCAATATTCGAGCAATTTTTCTTTTCATATCGAAAGTTATCTTTTTGCCGCGTATTTCTGCCGCAGCGCTCATATAAAAATGCAAATAAAAACACGCTCAAGTACACCTGTGAGAATATGCCCACTCGTTTCGGTTGTGTGCATTGGTGTGGGTGCCTCGGCAGTGGGCGTGAAAATGCTTCAGCAGTAAGAAGACAATCATTAGAGTCATTTGCTTGTCATGCATGTGCCCGGGGTCTGGCCGCTTGAACACTGCTCAAACATTCAGACAAATGCCCAACCTCAGCTGAGCTCTTTTGTGTGAACGGTTGTTTTAGTGTTTGTATGCTTCAGACAAGACACCACATTCCAACACCACTGCAACGCAGTCACCTGCCAAATGGGAATTACATTTTATGGTGAACGAGTAGGTAAGTAGACAATAAATTATTTGTTGGCATTTTGCGAATGGCGCTAAAGATAATGTGCAATGCCCGCGCTAATGCTATCATGTACAACGACCGACCAGAGCACAGCTCTTGTTTTGGAGGGGCAGAAAATAAGGGAGCGCTTGTTTGTCTTTTGGGCGATACGCTGCTCTGCGTGCATGAACCCATAAAATCCCCAATCGATTTGATGGGACAATTTAAGCAGCAAGTGTCGTAGAATGCGAACAGTGTTGAGCCAGCTGGGAGCGAAACTAATTGTCAGTTCAGGGCAATGGCATCTGTTTTATTCTATTGACCGCAATTTAAAATGAATGATATTCTACATTCTAACCTTGGAACACATACTGTGCTTTTGCCGCTCCATCGCTAAAACTGGTCTGACTTGTTTAGGAGCGCCTGTCTTTCAGGGCTCGAACAGATCTCGTAACTGGGAATCAAGCCTGTTTGGAAATTTGTGCGAAAATTCTGACTGATCATTACCTTGACTATTCCTTAACGGAAATCTAACTGGCATCGCTAAGGATCCAACAGGGCCTTTGCACGTCCTTTTTACGCAGCCAGCTTAACGTAACTTAAGTAGATTTTGATAAAGCTTGTGGGTAAAGAACATATGAAATAAATAATCCGTGAAGATATGCTTGAAATGTAGAAAGTTGTGAAAATGCTTGTCAGGCTTTTAATCGATATTCTTTTACAAAAATACAATGCTTTGAAGTGAAAGCTAAATAATAAAACAATCATAATCCTTGCTGTTAACTTTCTATATTAATAACATTTTTCCATGTGTTTTAAATCTACATTTCTATTTTTCTAGAAACTTTCGAGGAGCGTCCAAAAATATTTTGTATTTGCTATGAAGTGGTGGAAGAGCCTATAGAATAGAAGGACAAATGGAAATCTCTCAATCAAAAGTCATAATATACGTTGAGAACGCCTTCTTTCTGACGTCACAGAGGCACAAGCGTTTCATACCATATAAATGTAATGGCCAAGTAGAGAGATAAACCGTGCTTTAATATTTTTGTGAATAGCAAACGAATTTTCGAACTTTTAAATTCATTTTATTTTTCTGTCAAGCATTGAGTAGTGTACGAAAATGTCAAATTCAGTATTCTGCACATGCTTTTACCGTGTAAAACATGTTTCTGAGGAGCGAGCGCATTTTTTGCAAAAATTATAAAAATCAGATTATTTTACAAACAACACAGAGGGGTTTCATATGAAACAATTTAATATTACAACTCAAAATGCATAAATCTGTTTGTATGCATGTCAGTGCAGACTTTTTACATATGCGTATAAAAAACAGCAATTTATAGTGCATTCAAGTGGAAAAAATGGGCACTGCCCGTGAAACAGGCATTCATTTATTCATTTTAAATTCAGTTATTGAATAAATTTTGTCTTTATTAGCATAACGCTAAAAATGTGTGCCGTATTTAATTTTTGGTGTATAGAAGAAAATTTTAACAAATGCATGTAAGAGAAATTGGCATATGCCTGCGTCACGAAAAACTTTAAAGTTGTTGAGAGTAGTTGAAGGATGCGACACTGGCTCCTGGCAACTACAACAACATTTTTATTAACTAACTAACTAATTTCCGCTTTACTAAGCAAAAAAGAAAATTTTAAAAACCAGATAAATCATTACCTAAATTCCTTTTATATCCCCATAAGCAACAAAAGGTCTTTAAGCTTTAGTGTAGTTTCCAATTAATTACAACAGGACGCTGCTTTTTTGTGCAGACATGCCGTTAGACAATGCCATTGACCGTCAAATTACGAACACGCTACCAAAACAAGAACATTAAAATGTATAAACTAAACAAATTGCAGACACATAAAAGTAGCATTGATAATTTATGAGCGCACTAGGAAACTTAATGGCAACCACACACACACACACACAGACACAGTCATACCAAAATAGAAACAGTTAAGTCAGACGAAAAAACAAAAACAAAAATGGCATTAACACAAAGGCAATAATAATGACAAAAACAAAAACAATCAGAAAACACACACAGACACAAAAAACATTGAAAGCAAACACAGGTAACTACAGTGATGGCCAATAAAAAAGGACACTTTATGAAGGAGTAAACTAAAGAGGAAACATAATGCTAAATAAGCAGCAGGGGACTGAGCAGCGGGGGAACCGGAAAAGGCATGTAAAAGGGACACGCACGAACACTCACACGCACGCACAGGTGGCAATGTCATAATCAGCTTAAATGGGCATAAAGACTGCCGCGCAGGGTAGCTAAGGCAAATGGCTGGGAGTTAGTGGCGGCTGAGAGCTGCTTATGTGTGTGTTTGTGTTCGGCTTGTGTGTGTGAGGGCGCACACAGATTGGTGTGCTCAAACTACACAACAATTTCCCCATGTATGTGCACAAGTATGTCACTTTACAAATTCAATACCAACGCAAAGGCGCACAAAGAGCAGCTGAATCGAAGCTTTGGCAGCACTTGCCGTTGGCAGGACTCGTGCCGGTTTGGATGCAATTTAATGCGTGCCTGATTTGATTGGGTTACAAATGGCACGCGTTACGCTCTTAACTGATTTGTGCGAGTGAGTTAAATTACAAAAAGGACAACCACACAGATGCACCTACACACGCACAAACATGCTGGTACATGCAGGTGACTGCAGCACAATAACAACATCATAGCCAAAGGACAACAAGCACACATCACATACATATGTTTGTATGTATATGCGCAGCGCAGTTTCATGCAGTTGGTGGCTGGTGGCTGGCAAGTGCGGTTTGGTGCGGTTTGGTGCGGTGCGGGGCGCTGAAGCAATAAACCAAACCGCGTCTACTTGTGGGCTGAACAATTAGACACAACACCAATGGGTCTACCTACAGACACACGCACGCACGCACGCACATTCACATTTGTGATGGCTCTGTTATCATATCTGAATGACAAACTGCGCAATGACGTAGGGGAGCGGGAAGTAAATCACAGCCTACATCTACTTGGAAACAAACAATTGCAAATGAGTTTTGTGAATGTGTATGTGAGCTTTAAGAGTTTGGAATGAATGCATGCGATGCATAGCCGTGAATGGGGCACACACAATCGGTCACTCGCTAGCAGTGACTCATATTATGGTTGGAAAAAAACCAGCTCACTCACCTGTTGAGTATCTGGGACCATTACAAATGTCGCTGCCGATGCCGCCATATGTCAGATGATGGCTGGAACCGCCAGTGCCGGAGACAATGGCTATTTCGTCAAGCTCATGACCCGGCGAGGTGCCAGCCGATACCAGACGTGTCGATGAAGTCGCTGTATTGCTTTGTGAGTGCTTGCGACCGCGTAGCGAGAGTACCAGCCTTTTGGCTGTTGACATCCCAATGGGCTGCGCTGCAATGCAACAAAAAGAAGAAGTTTCAGAGAACACATACATATAAGTAAACAGATACTTTTCAGCAAGAATGTATTTTTGCAACGCCTAAAAGCATGCAGGCTCAATGCTCAGTAGAGAATTTAAAATGAAACTGAAGCGAACTCCACTTCCGAAACTGCGAATACTCGACATACTGCGAAAACAAAGAAGTAGGTACTTATTCGTTGAACACATGTATTTAATCAGCTTCGCCGACACACACATACACACACACACACAGCCGCACAAACAAAACAACAGCAGTGCACGCAAGATCCCGAAGCAATTTCCACGTAACAAGCTCAAGCACTCCCAGTACTCTTATTTGATAGAAATTAAAAAGGGGCTGCCAGGGGAGCAGCAAACATGGAACAATGACAGCAAAAAAAAGCACGACACACACACATACAAAAATGCTTTGAAATTAAAACATAAGTAAGCGCGCCACAAGGTATGCTTCCAATTTTTTTATAAGCTTTAGAAAGCGTTATGGAGCTGTATAGAACAATGCCGTCTTAAAATAGCGAGGACCGTAGAGCCAATAGCTTGAATTGAATTAAATTGAATTGAATTGAAAACAACCTCACTGCATTATATAAAAGATTTCTATATATCAATGAATGTAAGATCTGTTCAAATTCGGTTAGCATCTACTCTTTAAACATTTGAGAAAATGCAGTAAGACTGAAAAAATGCTTCTAATGAAAAGCGGGCTCTTTCGATAGTTGACATCTGACCCGCGCCCATCTTAGGCCCTTAATAACAACGGCACTGAAAACGGCACACTTTTCTCAAAGTCGAGCAAAAAGTAAGTCTAAAGTAAGAATAGAAAACGTTAAAGGAAAAAATGAAGAGCATACAATTATTAATGCAATACAAAATATTTCCTGCTCGCTTTTCTTTAAAATATTCAAGCACAATGAAAAGCAACAAAGACTCAAAAAAATGCGTAAGAAAACAGTTGAGGGAAAATTTCGCGGCGGTGGGGCCAGCAGTAGGTAAAATCACTGGCTTAACGAGAGTGCTTGTGAGAGCTAGAGGGGGGAAATACATATTTTACATAAGCATTTCAAAAGGAAGTCCCACGCGCTGAAAGTTAAGTCAGGAGCGCAAAATATGCACAAAAGTGTGCGTATGTATGTGCTAACAAAAAACGTTGTAGCTGTATTGTGTATGTGCGTAATTTTTGCCTCTTCAAGGGAAATGAAAACACTTTTTAAGGGCATCAATTTATTTATTAAATTATTTAAATGTGCAGCTTACTTTGCTTGCTTATTTAATTCCAACAGAAGCAACAACAATAAAATGGCAACACAGACACGTTTATACTTATAATCGAAATTTCACTAAAAATAAGTAACAGGATTGGGATTATAAAGTAAAATTAGATTTAATTAAAGGCGTTATATTTAAAAATTTTATATAGAACTTCGCTAATATTTAATGTTCGCCAAGTCATTGGCGCACCTTAACAGCGCTTGGAATATAGACGAAGAACGCTCTTACAAATATTTCAACTGAAACATAGGTTTTTCTATTGAAAAGAAATGCCAATTGTCACGCCAGTTTCCAAATCCTGCCTGATCTCTTAATTGTAGGGATTGGGTACTTTTTGTCGGCGTCTTGAGCGATCTCAGCTTCTATGATAAAACACTGCATGGCATGTCTATCTATCTTTATAGCTGACCATTCAGTTATAGCTTGCCTGCAGACGGCGTACTGAAGCGCTGATTTACTGGCCCAAAACAATTCGTGACCTGAGATGCCGTCATATACCTACTAATCGTTCTATAATCATTCCTGAACTATCAGATTCCAACAGATTGACTGCCAAAACCGTTGCTTGCAAATAAACCCAAGGGCTCAATTGAAATTGTTTGCGCAATTAAGCTCCTGAATATGTGTTGTTGTTTCCAATGAACTGACAGGCCGCGGCCTGTAGCTTAACTGTAAGTTAGTGGCCAGCTTAAGCTCCAGCTGGAGAACGAGAATATAAACTAGTCACTCGCTATCCCTAAAAATGCTCATTTTACAGCTGAAGGCTGAACAGAAAAGGAGTATTAAGATTAAATTGAATTAAATTTAGAAGGTATAATATAGTCTCCTAGTCAAAACAACCTGAATAGTTTATTGTAACCGTTCTCTATGTATTTGCAAATGCTTATGGGATCGTATCTTAAAGTTGTATGTTGCTATTTCTATTGGGCATCTGTTCTTAATATTCTGCGTTTGTAGATATAGGTATGTACATATTTAACTTAGGCAACGAAGTCTGGTCTTTACTTGCCCATCATAGCGACGAAGGATGTATTTTGCTATTTCCTCATCCTCGTTGCAAATTCTACATACGCTGTAGATATATTTTACATTAATCTACAGTATCCGCACAAGAATCCTGTGACTTAACGGACTAGTTTTTTGTTGCCTGCGTTTGGTAAGAAGAGAGAACCAACTTAGTTCTCAGCCACCGATGCTCACACAAATTTATTTCTAAAGAATGGCCGATATCTCAAATAACGGTGAAGAAACCGTATATGATACTGGAATGTCAAAATTATGATGTTCAATTGAAGGCAGAAAAACGTAACCCATGCCGAATGTGCCGATTGAAAGATCAAGGATCCGACGATTCGGAGGAGTGCTCTGAAATTTTTGCGAAAACCTTACATACCCTAGGATCCTAGATATTGTTCATTACGCTAGTGACAAATTCAGTCAACAAAGAGATAGAAAAACACGAAGCAAAACAAAAGACGGAAAAAGCGCGGTCGCATTCGTGCTCTAATTGACACTTGGCTTACGCTGGCAGCGCAGGCGGCGCTCTACACACACACAGTTTAAGATTTTAAGCAAAGCTTAGGGATTAGGCGACCTCTCTTTCGGCACACTTCAGGCCAAATATTTGTCCTTTTATGGCGCACCGAAAACGACGAGCTCATTTTAAACTCGTCAGCTGCTTTTTTGCATAACAAAAGCTGCAAATTTAAAGCGAGCGGTCGCACTACGCTAAAATCCACCCTCGGCGTGAGAGGAAAAGGATTTTTTGCGTTTATGTGAAATTTTTTTTTTATGTCTTTGCACCTCATTTACGGCGAGTGCCATTCAAAGCAACCACGAAAAAATCGTGTTTAAAAGCAATTGCTTTTGCTTTTGTGGGCTTAAGTGTATCGCGTTTAAAGTGCGAATTTGCTGGCTATTAGATGCAGAATCGCGCAGGGAAGGGACTAGGGGATTACTCGGGGGGTGAACTTTGGCTTTATTTGTTTGACAAGTGTTGTGCCTTTTTGGGTTAAGCTGAGAAAAGAGGAATAACAGCGCATATTTGACATTTGAAGCTGCAATAGTGTGTGTGTGTGAGTGTGTGTGTATTGGAATGACGCGCAAGGGTGGAGGCATATAAAAGCGAACTTAACATTGCGATAGCGAATTTTAAATTTCAAATCGACTGAGAACTCAAAACACATTACATTAAAGAGCTACACCAAAGCGAATAGTAATTCTTTTGAATACATTTTTATTAAAATTCTCAATCTACTGAGCAACAAAAAGGATCGCTGAGAGATCCTCTCCTGGCGATAATAGTCTACTACTTGTTGACTGCGGGTTTAACAACCCTTTTTTGCCGCCAGCCGCAAGTTTCAATAGACAGAGCTTAAACTTTGTATGAATCGGCACTTTTTCTTAAGTATAAAAATAGTTGGAAATGCAATTAGTTTGAGCTCTGATACCGATCAAGAACAGCATATGGAATGCACTCACTTCCGATCAAGAAATTATTATTCAATTGCTTTTTGTTTTCATCACTACCCACCAAGCCGATATAATCAGATGACAAGCAAATTAATCTTTCTTCAAAAAATCATCTTGGCATTTGCTAATAGAAATGTTCTAGGCCACATTGGATTATGCCTTTAAGAGTGATATTACTTATTTTCCTACTTTCTTTGCTTAATATGAAAGACTTAAAAACTCAACAACCATCGTCGAATGCAATAGACACCTGCAAACGAAGTAGGAATACTCGCCTTCCAAATACGCTCATAGCAACAGAAAAAAATCGCGCCGATAGACTCACAATGTCGGGAATCATATGTTCGCTTAGGCAGGAACAAAGCTTTTGAGCCTGAAATTACGCTCGAAGTAAAGTACAAAAATTAAATCCACTTTTGCAGTATTTAACATTTCAACGTGCCAACACAAACGCACACGCATGCATGCATACTAATACCTTTCTCATTTCCATGCCTGGGCTGGCTTCCGTTCGCCCAATGAAAAGGAATTTCATAATAAAAAGCATAGCACATGCCAGTGGAAAAAGCGAGAAAAACGAAAAGCAAATTGACATAAAATTCAGTTAACTGTAAAGTTGACACGTCGGATAAGGAAATGGTAGCTTTGCAGTTTCCTTTTTCTTTTACACAAGACAGAAAAAGCAAAGAAAAATTGTTACAGAAAAAAATCGAAGGAATGAAAAAAACCAAAGATTTTGCACTTGAATGAGTGTGAGTGTGCAATATGTGGTAAATGCTTGCATATGTATGTGTAGATGTTTGCCTGCATGTGGCAGCTTATGGATGCCATGCACAACACACTCACACACACTCACACACACACATGCATGCGTTGAAAGCAGTTGAGAAGTGTTTACAGTTATTTTGCTTGAGAATTAATTTGATTTGTGTAAATGATAGGCAGGCGCACAACGCACACATGCACATGACTTTATGCCGACAAACACACACACACACGCACGCACAAATACAACGATGTCAGGCATGGCGCAGTCGCGTATTTTCGACCGCCTCAGCACGTGCCGATACTAAAATTTTAAGGATTCTTCGCCCGCTCCCATAAAATGACCCCGAAAGAAGCAACAACAACAACAACAACACAAAGACACAAGAAGCATGGCAACCGTGAAATGGAAAGTGGGAGTATGAAATGTTCAGCCTGTTTGCGTGCTGTTGCTGTGATTGTTTGTAATTTCTTGTGTAATTCGATGCAAATGCGCTGAAAAGTATGCTATGCGTTGTTGTCGCAGGCAACTGAAATTTATATTTCTTTGTAAAAAATTTAGAACATTTTCAATTGCAATGTAGCAGAATTTAACAGAATAATTTATTGTATACTTATTGTCAGCGCTGTTGATTTGATGAGCGGCCTGAACTTACTACTGTTTATTTCCAAAGCTGATAACTTTGAAGTCACAGCGCATATCCGCAGATACAATTTCAGCGCTTCCCTTTCCGCTGCTCATGTACTACAGATTTCGTTTTTGTATCAAGTTCTGTTCTCTTTCATATTTACTTCCGATTGCTTCGATTTATATTTATTTAATATTTATGAAATTAACATGAGTCATCAAAGAGAATAAGGCGATAACATAATAAGCTGAAGCCCGTTCATAATTGCTTGGAAACGCCAAATTGTAGCAAATTTTTCCATGCATAGCTTAACTATTATTAATTATTATTAGTTACAATAACAACAATTGTCTTACGCCAATCAGTTAACATCAAACAATCATTGAGCTTATTTGCTTATTTCTCTGATATTTGAGATATATATATTGCAATCAAATTTCATAATTTGACACAGTTTCGTAGAGTTCAAAATAAGGAAACGAAATCTAGCTTTTCAAATGATATGGAAAGCATATTTAGTAAATTTGACTTATTAGCTGATTAAAAATTTTCCATATCAAAATTCTACAAGATAGATTCATTCAGTTTAACAATTCTTCAAGTTATGAGATACAAAAGGTATCATTTCCATCCAGCTTTTTCGTGAAGAATGTAAGAAGGAATGAATTATTATATGTTAGATTCTATTTTGTGTGTCAAAACATATGATATATAAATAAAACTACATGTATATATACAAATATAGAGAGAGAAACATATACATATACATATTCTCAAACACCTTTAAGTTAAAACTTTTTGCAAGCACCAGCAAGAATTACTGAAAACTTTTGATTTCCATTTAAAATATTTACATTTCAAATAATATTTACATACACAACAAACAAGCACAAAATACACACACAAAAGAAAGTTGATGGAGTTACTAAGAGATAAAACGAACAACATATGTAAGCACAGATAGCAGTACAATTGGAAATTAGCAACAAGTCACTGAAGAGCGAGCAACTAAATGAACTGTCAAGCTGAAAAACTAACGGAGCAGAACTTAATTCAAACTTAAATAATAACAGTTGAAGGAAAAATAACAACGGAAACAGCAGCAACTGAAAGGGAAATAGGAAGAGAAGAAAAGAGATAAGGAAAAAGTGAAAGAAAAGGAGAAACATGAGGAGAAAGAGAAGGAGACGTAGAGAGTAAAAGAGAGGGGAAACTAAGGGAGAAAGTGAAAGAGAAAGATATATAGAAGTATAATTAGAAGTGCCAAGGCAGGAAAATCAATAGGAATAACCAAAATAAATTGTGATGGAGAAAGAAAAACAATCAGACAGAGGGCAAATGGCGGGGAAAAGAGAAAAGAATAATAATAAGTAGAAGAGAAATATAGAAAAAGTTGTCAGTATTAGTAGCTTACCTAATTTACGTATAAAAGTCCTCCCCCTCCGCCACTCCGCATACAGACCCCTAATCCACAAAGCTTTATCACATAGTGACCTACCTACACACAGAAAACATTATCATGCATACATACATATATGCTGAAGCAAAAACTTCAGCAACACAAGAACGCTGACAAATTTTGGCAATGCCTTATCATTTTTGCAAGCGCAGTGTTGCATTTGTGTCAATGTGTGAGTTTGCGTGTGGTATTTGTGAAGCTCTTCCAGGCAACATATAAAATTTTAGCGTTTTTTGGAACGTCAACAACAGCAGCAGCAAACATCGGCAACCGACGCATTTGTGACGTCAATTGGCTGACGACTTTGCGGCAAGCAGCAGCAACATTTGCCACAATGCTGCACATAAATTGCACACACACACACACTGAAGCGCCTGCACAGCTTCCATTCGCCAACACAGCTGCCAGCGAGCCACCACAAGCGCTTCACGCTATCAAATATCAAAGCTCCAAAATTCGCGAGTTATATTTTTGTAAAATTTCGCATTGTGTCTTTTTTTGTGCTGCTTTGTTGTGCGCATTAACTGTAAAATTAAAAATGCAAGTAGCAAACTACCGCGCTCACAAAACACGCACACATTTGATGAGTTATATCCGGCAATCATTGCCGACTGCAATTAAATGGAAACGCGCATTTTACGCTGCCACACTTCCACACTTCAAGCCAGGCTAACAACAACAACAACACAAGCAAAAACACCTGCCGTTCAGCGGAAATGTGCTTATGTGCCGCAACTACGTTTTTATTTACGCTTTTATTTGCCACTGCGGCTTTAAATGCTATTTCGAAATCATTTAATGACCGCGATTACAGAATTTAAGCGCTCGATTTGTGCGAAAATCGTATACCTAGCAAAGCGATTGTAAAATAAAGCCAGCAGGTGAGCATAAATTTTGTCGGAATTGCCAACAAAACGTAAAAATTATTTTCCACTTCGCCATATGCTACAGATTTATGAGGACCACATGAGTTCGAAACAGTTGGCATAACTGAAAAAAAATATTGGTTGAAAAATGAAAACTCTTGCTTGCAAAATGAAAAATTTACTCTCTCCCTCTCTCTCTCCTCTCTTGCTTCGACAACTTATTTGGGTTACTAATTGTGCCAGCATGTGTAGATTTATAGCATTCCCAAGTCCATTATTTTTCAGGCCTTTCGTTACCGTAGCGGCAGCGCAGTTGCTCCCTAATAGAGCTTCGAAATCATAAATACATGAAATAAATAAATCTGACCCAACATAATATGTATGATTGAACTTTTTAGACACTTGTCCCTATAAGTTTCCACAAACAATTTGTCGAATCATTGTAGATTGAATTTGGTATAGGGATCAAGTGTCCAAACAACTGCGTCCTGCAGGGCCTTTTGTGGCTGTTCTTCATTCATTTACAGATTCTCATAGCTGCACAGCTTTAAGAGGTATTAAGCAACTTCCTTTGAGGATCTTGCGCCATATCTTGCAATTGTCGATTTATATTTCCTACGTAACGAAGTCTAGCCCTTCCTAGCCCGAACCCATCACTTTACGAATTCTAGACATGCTATCGTGCACTATATTATTGGTGGCCATATTTTACAAAAGTGGTACCATTTTTTTTCTTCATAACTCTGTTCGTTGTGAAGAGAAATTTCTAAGGAAGTACACATTGTTTTCTCATCTTTGCCAAGGGCTGGAATTTCCCTGTGCAATTTAACATTACAAATTTGGCATGTATGTGTGTGTAAATGCCACTGTTGCATGCCGCAGGCGCACGAGCAGCAGCGTCATTGACTTTTCCATGCATTTGCAGGCGAGCTTTCCATATTTACCTGTATACGCTGTTTTTTCCCTAATGTAAACATTTTTACACTACAACAATTCCATTCGAAAAGTTTGCCAATATTTACATTGCAAATTGTTAGCAAAAGCAACTTTTTTTTGTTATGTTGGAATTCATTTTACTCATTTTTTCAATTTATCTCACAGCAATTTAGTACTAAAG
This sequence comes from Neria commutata, assembly GCA_963457695.1. Lineage (NCBI taxonomy): Eukaryota > Metazoa > Arthropoda > Insecta > Diptera > Micropezidae > Neria > Neria commutata. The sequence continues at coordinate 16,265,921 of OY735247.1, read as the reverse complement.
AAAATAGCAAATATAAATAAAAAGCAAATGTTTTTCAGTTTCATACATAAAATTAGCTCAGCAACAACACGAATTAGCTGTGTCAACATAAGCACACACACACTCGTACGTCGTGTATCCTGTCGCATGCACAGCAGAGTACCACCGTTAATGAAGCGTAAAGTCATCAATCAAAAAAAGTCAAAATTACATTCATTAACTACAAAAGTTGTAAGTTGCTGCTCCTGCTGTTGGCGCAGAGCGTTGCTATGGCTAAGATTAGGGCAGCTGGCGAGAGTCCTTTGTCCTCACTGCTTTGTGACACCAAAAGTTTGCAATATTTGGGTCGGTTTCGCTGAATTTTGTGGCGCTTACTTTGATGGTCATTCCATTTAGACGCGGCTCAATTATCCGCTGATACTTCGGCGCCTGATACTGAACTTTCAGCAAAAGAGACTGGCAACTGTAAATGTTCTGCAATCATGTTTATCTACTTTTCTGAGTTTTCAGTCAAAAGAAAACATTAAAGCCGTAAAGGTTTTTGAAGAGTCTTCGAACCACTCTTTCCACTTCTTTGCTTTGTAGTAAGGCGCACGCTTTGCTAGAGCTTTCTACCTTCGGTAGATTCATTAAGCCACAAATGTAGCGATATACAGCGCAAGACGTCCGACGAAAAATCAAACGAAATGTCGAATTTCGGAAGAAACTTTGTCACAAGGGCAATAAATTGCGCTAATAATTCAAGGTTTCTCAAAAGGCAACTCATACATACATACATATATGAAATTCTCAAAATAATGCTATTAAACAATAAAAATGTTTATTGGAAAGCCATAAAGGAAGCTGACTAGTTTAGCAACAATTGAAAGAGCTCGAAATCCTTGTTGCAGATTACTTTTTGAAAAATGTTTATACTCAACTGCTTCTGTTACTTAGTTCCGAGTATAGAAATGAAATTTAGCTTAGAGTGGAGGCTAAACATTGTCTTCGAATTTTTGCTGTTTATTATTCCATTCATGAAGACCGACCATCAAAAACTTTTCGATTCTCAGGCAAAGCTCATAGAATTTTTTCTTTTTTATAATTCAAAATTTTAAAGCTTTCAAATATTCTTATATGTAATTCTATAACTTTCAACTACTAATGATAAAAGTCCACTGTGGTATTGTAGCTTCAAATTGATACTAGCTTACTTAAGAGGAACGAAATGAAAGAAATATTTATCTACCCCTTCCCCCCTTGTTGATATTGTGTATTTCCGATTTTGTACTTACGAAGTGTGCAGAATTTTCCGCATTACTTTTTTGACGCAAAAATTCGTTTTTTAGCACATATTTCAAAATATAGCGAAACATTTGAATATGTGTGAGTTTGGCAGTTCGAACGGTATAAATCGACTTTCTTCTCTTTTTGTGCACTGTCTATTTTGAATCTTCACACTGTATGACGTGCCGTACACATGTAGAGAAGACTTACTAATGTCCTTGCCGCCTGCAGAAGATGCTGCTTAAAGCAACTAATTGCGTTAATGAAAGCACACAAGAAGGATTTCAAAGTTACTCATCAAAAGGTGCTTTTGCTCAAGTCTGCCACTTAAGTTTTTTGTAAATGGCTGCAACAACAACAAAATGCAAGCAAAAAGTAAAAGCAAATGTGTTAACGTCATGCAAATGCGACCAGAGAGCAAAGCAAAAGCAGCCAACATTTATCACTCAAATTTGACAAAAACTATAGCAAAGCAGCAGCAGGCATCCCTGCAAGAAAGAAAGCGAAAAGGGTGCACGCGCAAGGACGAATCGCGCTAATTGCTTGGCAACGCTTCCCTCTCAGTCGGACGTCTGAAACAGTTCATAACAAAGTACGAACGCGTCAAGTGTTGCCACCCGGACGTGGCGGGTGGGTTGGGCACGAGCATGAGCGCTCAACTGAGCTCAGCTTTGCGCTGCGGTCGTGTCTGCTTTTTGTCATTTAAGCAAACCACTTTACTTGACGTCACCGTTAACCCTTACCCACCGCCGCAGCACTCGAACGAATTTACTTCAAATTTCTTCTTCGCTTTCGTCGCTACTTTGGCTCAACGCTCATTTGCACAAATTGATTAATTCCTTATGTGTCAAAGGATTAAGCGCACTTTTTTGCGCTGTTCCATTTTAAGCTTTCTGCAGCTGCAGGTGGCAACTTTCTCCCCGCTGTTTTTGTTCTTAAATTTTTATAAAGTGCAAAGATAAATTAGCAGCAACGCGTTGACAGGCAAAATTGATGGCATAAAACTTGAAAGCAAAAGAAGCGGAAAAAGGAAAGTGCAGTGAAAGCAAAAGCAAAAAAGAGAAATTAATACTTTTATGAATGCTTCGCGATGTCACTGGCATACATACATATAAAAGAGCACATAAGCGCATAAGCAGGCTTAAGCTAGGCCATTGTGGACAATGTGAGCGATGTGTGTGTGTGTGTGTGTGTGTGTGTGTGTGTGTGTGTGTGTGTGTGTGTGTGTGTGTGTGTGTGTGTGTGTGTGTGTGTGTGTGTGTGTGTGTCAAGTTAAATGTTAGTCATACGCCATGTGTGTGATTATAATTTTGTAATGCATGCTGAAGGCGATTATGAAATTAAAGTATTAAAATGATAAATAGAAGTTGGAAAGAAAAGCAACGGGAGAGGGAAAACAGATCAAACCGCAAGTGTAAGCCTAATAGCTTTGCAAGCAAGCAGTTCCACATTACGCATACTTCAGCGCTGGCGCTTTTAGCATTTAGGAACATTCAACCGCTCGTTATTAACAGAAAATTTTATATAAAAAAAACTGTTGAAATAATATTCGCCGAAAAGCTTTGCATAATTTCGAAATCAAACATTTCATATGTCAAACAATGTTGCTCGCATGACAGGTCGTACGCAAAATGCCAAATATGTAAACACAGTAAATTGCTTTCAGTAGAGCACGTCGCAGTGGAAGGGCGGAAGGGAGGGTAATGAAAAAAGTGTGCAGCTGACATTGCTCAAAAATTATAAAGCATGGAAATTTATTTCAATGAAACCATATTGGAAATTTTGCTTTTGCAAACTACATTTTACATTTATTGATAACATTTTAATCTGAAAGAGGCTATGGCAAAGGGCATTGCAATACAGGGCTGACAGAAGAGAGCTGCTATAAAATGAGCTAAATTTTGGCATAGTCACTGAAATGAACTTTCAGAAAACGGCCAATAAAGAAATGGGAATTATTTGGTTGGTCTCAGATTTTAATGTTCCCAAAAACTGCCAAAAATAACATGCTTACAACAACTTACATACATATACATATAGGAATGCTTGTGAATGGCTAACCGTTGTCTTCTTAATTAAACTTGCTCACAATTTATACAACGATATAATGTAAGTTTTTTAAATGATACGCATTTGGGAATGCGTCACGTTTGATGGTCGAGCGTCAAGTGTCTTAATCAGCCGTCGGGCGTAAACTCACTTGTTCGTTAATGTCGTCCAGTATTCACATACATACATACATATGCTGTCACTTGTCAGTCTGCGTCTCGTCAAATGTGCGTCAGGTATGCATTCCATCAGTAGAAACCTCATGTGATATAACACAATGGGCCCTTTGGCCTAAGTGATGTCCTTGAGACCAGCACTTAAACTATCTACCTACCTAGTGCCGTCAAGAATTCCCACATACATACATACATATGTACATGGCCACTACAACCTATTGCAGTACTCAGGCACTTGCACTAGATCTCCAACAGCGCCTACTTAGCGCGCACTTTCAGCTTTCAACTTTTTCTTTATACTATTAAATCTTCCCTCTACCAATAGTTATACTAACAGTCTTACAAAATGGCCTAGGAAAAAACTTAAAAAGTTATTTTTTTTTTAAATCACCTCAAAATTTTAATTTCATATAAAAATTTGCTGATACGAAAGAGTTATAAATTGGAATAATAAGCTATAATAGAGATGCCATACATTTCAATTTTAAAATTTAAATTTTTGTATTGCAAAGTAAACAAGATCGGCATTAGAATCAGATGCAAATTTATAACCTTCAAACATCACTGGAAAATGAAAACAAAAATGTCTAAAAATTACAACAAAATTGTTCAAAAAATGCGCTAAAATCAGAACAAAAACCCTAAAAATGTCAAGTCAAAATCTCGCACAAATTATCTTTGAGCTTTTGAAAGCTTAAAGCCATAAACGTCGCTTTTAGACCAAAAGGAAATTGTCAGCTGAAAAAATATGACATATCACCTTAATCCTAATTGGCACAAACTTTTTCACCAAATCCGATGCTCGCAAAAATGTATTCACAGATTTCAAATCGACAGATTGTTGCATATTTAATTCCGAAGTTTAAACGGCTAAAAATTTTAACTAATTCAATATCGTAGCATAAACTTGCTACATGGCACAGCAACAATGTGCAGAGTGTTGCCCGAGATGGTGTTTTGCAGATAGCCCAAGGCGAGCAACTATGAAATGGCACAACAAGCAGCGCAAGACAATGTTGCTATTGCTACTGCTACTGCAACGATATGTTGTTAGCCTGGCAGAGGAGAGCAACAGCAATAAAGAAACAATGTGAACACGTATAACTGCCGCCAGCTGTAGCAACAGCAGCACTCAATACTTTATGCTTTGGCGCTTGCCTCCCACGTACTGAGGCACACACACAGGCACACACATGCATGTGCATATACATACATATATACATATGTGTATCCTAAGGATCATTTGTTTATTGTCGATATTTACGAGGCTAATAATGATGCAAGTGCAACGAGGCGCGGCGAGGTGCAGTTACCGTTACAGCCACTCGAGCCATGTGGCACACTTGAACTTGCAACACATTGCAGCGCGCCATAAGCAAGTTTTGTTGGCGTTGCAACAAAGCACGCTCGTTATATGTGTGTGTAGGTGTGTGAGTGTACTAGGGAGTAGTTGTTTGTGCCACATGCCTTGCAACATTGCAGCAACTGAAATTGCTGCTTTAAGAAAACATTCCAAAAGGCAGTCGTTTTTCTGAGCACTTTTGTTATTGTTATTGTTTATGTTGTTTTTGTTGCCGTTGCAAGTTGGCGAGGCAGCCTGTCGTTTGTTAGAGTTGCCAAAGCACAAGTAATTTCGCTTATATTTCATTGTGTTTTCCAAATTCGCACATTTTCACGCTTGTGGCTCGCTGAGCACAATAACAGAAACAATGTCCTCACACACACACACACATACACACACACACACAAATGCAGACAGTTGCACGTACACTCAATTATTTGCAATTTCGTTTGTGTTTGTATTTATTTTTGCGCTTGCTTTGCGTCGTTTTCTGCTCTCCTTTACAAAGCGGCAGTAATTCGCCGCCCCCTCCCCCCTTCATACAATTAGTTCCTACCGCTGGCTTTGTGTGCACATCTTTCTTTTTTTGTTCTGTGGCACTCGAAATTCTTCACTTTTGGATGTTTGAGCCTCTAATGATATTACACTCAAAGGTGTTGCAGCAGCAACTACAACAACAATTGCCATCCATCTTCTCTCGGCACTTCAGCTCTGCGTGTTGTACGTGGGTACGTTTGTTGTTATTATACCCTACACCTATGGTAATAGGGTATAATAACTTTGTGCCAAAATTGTAACGCATTAAAGGAGCCTTCCTAGGTATAGACATAAGTATATAGAAATGATCAGAAACACTTTCTCTTTTCATTTCCGGTTGTCCGTCTGTCCGTCTGTCCGTCTGTCCGTCCGTCTGTCTGTCTGTCTGCGTGTACGCAAAAAAAAGAAAGAAGGAGTTGTCCGATTTGGACCAAATTTGGTACACAGTCACAGTGAACCTTGGGTTAGGTAAAGTGTTAAAATTATTCAAATCGGTTGAAGGATACGCCCCCAATGGACCTATAAGTCCCTCTACCTCGGGTTTTTTGCGATCAAATTACTGTAATTTGTCTAATTAATCATTGAAAACAATAATACTTGGTATTCAAGTTAAGGGGGCGGTTATCTATGTCATACGAAAAAATGGGCGTGGTCCGCCCACTATATAGGCGGCAAACTTTTTCCGGTAAAATGGCTCCCAATTGACTAGTTACGAATATAAATGAATGAAATTCGGTTCCCAAGTTGATATATAGGTCTTAGATGCCATAGAAGAAAATGGGCGTGGTGCGCCCACTATATAGGCGATAAACGAAAAACCCTCTTAACTTCCATAATATATACACCAGAGCGTGTAGATTTGGTTACTTCGTTCCTGGTAGGAATATCTTTTAATTCTCCAAAAATGGGCATGGTCCGCCCACCATGGGGGCAGTAAAATAAATATACCGATAACATTTGTTGTACACCTGCCAGAGCATCAATATTTGGCATGTATAGTCCTATTAGGTATATCTTGTAGTCTGCCAAAAATGGGCGTGGTCCGCCCACTATGTGGGTTGTAAATCAAATGCACCCACAATTTCAGTGAATTATCACCCTACTTGGGAACATGGTGTAGGGTATTACTCTGTCGGTGAAACCCGACTGATACTTCCTTACTTGTTGTTATTAGCTCTGAGTGTTGCACTTCTGTGCATGTTTTATGTTGTTGCTGCCATTACTGGTGCTTGTTTTTGTCTTGGTATTGCTATCTTGCAGTCTTCGACTTAGCCGATGACTCCGGTATCCAGACAAAAGATAATGATTTTTTCAAAAAATTCAAATAAATCAATTGAAGTCAATTTAGACAAGTTCGAGATGAAAAGTAGTTCAAGTTGTTTGCATAATTATGCGCACGAGGCGAATACGTTGGTCGTGATGTTACAGAATGAATCATGCTCGCTTTATTATTCTCTCGCATCATTGCCGAAATAGCTTGGGTAGCAGCTGAAAACCTCGTACATGAGCCTTAATTAAATACAATGAGAGAGGAAGGTGATAAGGAAACAATAGTGACTTAAATCTAATACAATTACGTAAGCTTAAAATATAGTACAAGCATAGATACTACTATCGAGAGAAAATTTTTAATTATTGTATTGAAATCTTTTGGAAAAATTCCTTTTTAGTTCAAAATGATTATATATTTTTAAAGCTGTATGGAAAAACTTGAAAAATTTCGGATCTTTTTATTAAGTTTCATATAGTTTTGTTGAAAGAAAACTCATGGCTGACGATTTTTTCTTAGTTTTATAAATGTTTGCTAACATAGTCTCAACTTACAATGTATGCATATTTTAGATATCAATTAGTCAAATTACATTTTAAAATCAGCAAAAAAATGTTTTTATAAAAAACTATCAAGAATATTTCATTTCGATTGCAAGTCGGGCAAAAAGTGTATATAAGCTTCGCTTCGGCAATGAAAGCTCGCTTCTACTATTTTTTCTCTGGAGGCATGAATATGAACATGCTGCCACTGCCAACTGCCAGACGTTACATTTGTGAGCATATGCAAAGTTATATATATAAGATATACATATGTATGTATGTGTGTTTGCATGACTGCAGAGATGCTTTATAACGCTCTTGTTCCTCTCTTGTGGCAGCAAGCAACAACACCAGCAACAACCAGTCGAACAATGTGCAAGGCAAAAACAATTCTTGTTGCATTGCAATCAATTGTTGCTGTTGCTATTTTTACAGTTATTTTTACAGTGATTTTTTTTAGCTGTTATTTTCAGTTGTTGTTTTTATTATTTTTGCAGGAATAATTGTTGTTGCAATTGTTGCTGCCCGACTGCATTTACTTGCAAATATGCACAAAAACAAAGAAGGCCAAAACAAATTTCCAGTTAAAACTGCAAATACACATACGCCCGCACTACGATACACATCAACATTCACATACGCACACTTTCAAATTCACACAAAAGCAAGTTCGATTTTTTTTTCATTTTAAATCAAATAATAACATTGAAAATGTTGGAAATTCTGAACATACTGTAAAATTTGCAAGTAACAAATGCTGCCGAGCTATCGATTTATGCACGCACCCATATGCATGCAAGTGCACATATTTATATATTGTATATATACATTCACATGCATGCATCGGGCAACAACTTTGTTTACTTTTTGTTGCTCTTCTGCTTGTGCTTGTTTACTTTTCATCTTGCTTTATTGCTTGTGTTGTTGATTGTTTTTGAAGTTTTTCTCTTGATTTTGAATTTTTAGCAGCTAAAATAGTTTTCAAAATGAAATTACTACATTGAGTCGTTTTTGTTGTATAACTCAGCGCAGCTGATGTTTTTCTAAGATCAGTTAAACGAAACAATTGAAATAATAATGCTTTTCGAAAGATAGGTTTTTAAGAAAGCTGTTTGCAATTTTATCTTCCTTTTTCCCTGTTATCGTTCTTTCATTAGGTTCTCTTTTCAATTGTTTTCTTTCGCCATTCACACTTTTTTCCTATATCTCTCAATTTTCTTCTTCTATTGCTTTGCTTTTTCATCTCTTCTCTACCCGTTGTTTACCTCACTACCTCCATATATCGTTTTCGTTTCGCTTCTCTTCTCTTCTCGCCTCCCTTTCTCCACTTTCTCTTACCCTTTCTGCTTTTCTTTTCCCTTCTATTTAATCACATACGTCTACACAATTGCTTATCCAATGCGGAGCCAATAAAGTTACTCATACGCCTCAAATGCCACTTAAAACAGATATACGATTATTTTCAGGCAAAGAAATGAAGTAAAATCTACAAAATTGCAGCAGCATTGGCACATTGTCAGCATGTCCTTGATATACCACATACACACATACACTTGCAATGAAGTTGTTAAAGCATGATTGCTCAGCAATTTTCTTGTTGCGCTGCAGTGGAATTATGTCAGCAGCTGCAATGGAACTAGCCACGTATGCGGCAGCATCAGCGCAATCCCTGCGGCAGTTGCTGGCAGCAATTGCTGCTGTAAGCACAGACATTATTGTTAATGATTGCGTATGTTTATACGAAGCTGCTGCAGCTGGCAAGATTCATATTGCTAAAATTGTAAGCTGAATAAGTAGCAACTTCGAAGCGAAAGCATATACGTAAATGCTTATGCGGCTGTATGCCATGATCTTGTGTAGAAAACGAAAGAGCGAATATTGTGTGAGCAAGGGCTGTAAGAAGCGCCGCGATGGCTCAAGTGCTTGGTAGCTAATGCGAGAAGCCTGGGTTCAAATCTCAGCCGAGGCCTCATAACAACTAATAAAAAGAGAATTTTCTTTTCAAGTTGCCACTTCTCGCGTTGATTGGCAATTCTTCGAGCGTATTCTCTGCCATGAAAAGCTTCTCAATCCATTCGGATGCAGTTATTTGTAGATCCCGTTAATTTGTGCAAAATAAAGCAAGCACGCACAAGCTAAAGCGAGAAAGCTAGGCCTAAGCCCGTAAGGGCAGTTATGAAAAATCATTTATAAAAAATTAACCACCAAGTATCCGTTAGTTGCCTGGAATTGCAACTTAACTGGAAATTTGCATGCCATTATTTACACGATATTAACAATTATGATTTTCGTTCAAGAAATCATCTCATAATAACATTTTTTGAACAGTATTTTTTTTTATTGAAAATATAAATTCTTTATTGATCGTTTTATAAGCATCTGCAAAGTTGTGAGTTCTTTAAATTTCTGTATATGAAAACTTGTTATTGGTCTGTTTGCTCTAAATTTCTTAGTTAGAAACACCAGCTAGTTGCTATGTCTACTGCCACTGACAGAGTGTGTCCATGGAATATTTGCCAGCGCATGTGAGTAAGTTACTCAGCCTCAGCATGTTACAATGTTGCAGTGCATAGTTTATGTTGTTGTAGTGGTAGTAGTGTGCAGCAGTGCAGCTGCGCGTGTTAATGGAATTTAATGCAGAAAGTTATGAAATATTCTAAAACTAAGTTGCAAAATTGTCCACAGAGGTTGAAGAGTTCAGAGGTGAGGGGTTTTTGGGCATGCATGCAAATTTGAATGGACGCACAAGAGCAGCGGATGCAAGGGATGCAAGGGACGCAAGTGGCAGAAGGTTTTGGAGGGCAAAAGGGATGAGAGTGCAAGCGACTAAACTGAAAGAACATGAAAGCTTATTGCTGCCTGCAGGATATGAGTTCCAAATGAAAATGTTATGGCTTAGTGGATGTGTGGGTGTGTGCGTGTGTGAGTGAAAGTATGTGTGTGCGTGGTGACGTGCAGCGCATTGCTGGACAGCACTCAGCGACATAGTTTCGTAATTTCACTCACACTAATTGAATCAAAAGAATAAACGAACCGAAGACACACAGAAGCAGAGAAGGTGAGCGCAGCTTTTCAACAAGCGTGGAAGCATAAAACGGGGACGACCGGCACAGAATATTATTCCATTTAGCTGCAAGAGTGCACAGCAATTTTGAAATAGTAAAATTTTCACAAATGCAATTAAGTGCAACCTCACATACATGCACCTGCAGACATACACAGATAGGCGAAACCACGCCGGTACCTTGACACTACTTAAAACAACTACAACCAGCGAGCTTGAAATTCAAACTGATTCCCTAAGCAAAGCCACACAAAATTTGCATTAAAAGAATTAAATTACATACTTCTATTTTCTTGTTACAATTTTGCAAAGACTGAAAAACCTGTTGAATTCAATCGTTAAGCTCAGAGTGTTCATCATTCAACAGCAGGAAATATGCATTCGTTTATGAAAAAAGACAACTTCAATAGAAATTCTTATCAAACAGAGCTTTCATATTCGTTTTCTATAAAAATAATATGATAATGATTTAAAGGCGCTTTCTACATCAAATGTTCTATAGACTTCGAAAAAATATGATAAGCAAATGGAAAATTGAAAATTTATCTATGTTGAAACAATCAGGCGCACGTAGATTCTACTTCTAATGTATCTATATGTATTTTATTGATACTTACAATAAGGAGGCATTCTTCTTGATCTACTTTTAAATTTGTTCACTCAAGTTTTGTATTGGTAGAAAAATGCTTACAAAAAACCATTTCTTTTTAAATAATCCTAAGATAATGTTACAAGATGAACAAAAACTTATATTTTCGTTTGATACGTTAATTTTTTCATCTTAGCCAAATGTGATTTACAGTTTCCCGCCTTACTGTAATACTTATTGAGACTGGCAGCTATGTTTAAGTCGTCACATATAACTAAGATGAACCAGGCATGCAAAGCACTTGATCTGCAGCGTACCTACCACCCCACCCCTTACCACTAATAAGCTCTGCGCAACGCTATGTGCCTGTGAGCTATAAACAAAACAGCGAAGCGTTTGAAACTTTTTGCGCAAGCACAAAGTCAAAAGCCAAGTCCCCAAACGTCGAAGAAACCAGAAAAACTATGCAACACAAGGGACCGCACAGAAATAGAAATGTGAATGTGAATGGCACGTCGCGACAGGCTGCAGGGGCATGAAGGGGCTCAAGAGGGACGTGAACTTTTCGCTTCGCATTGGGAACTCAATGCACACAAATAAGCAGCTCAAGTCACAAACATTAAAAACACTCTGCGCAACTCCTCAGGGATGCAAAACAGTGGGGTGGGGGCGCTGCTAGACAACTGCAGGCAGTGCGTAGTCAGTGATTTGGTGTGCTGGGGGTGCGTAAGCAAGTGCGCAAATTGACATTTCATGGAAGCAGAACTTTACGTTGACAAAAAGTGCATTCGTAATACACGGAAAAACATTGACAGCTTTTTTGCGCAGCTTCCGGTTGCCTATCAGTGCCCCATCTACGTGCTTGCTTCCTCCGACTTCATTGCCAGAGACAGCTCAGCCGGCAAGCACTGCCACTGCCACTGTCCTGGCCAGCTTAAAGTTTCGCGCAATTCGAAGTGAAGGGAACAACGCAACTACGTGCGCAATTGCCAACACTTTTATGGCAGTGTCATTTGGGAAATTAATTGTGGTATATTTATGCTGCTCTTTGCTCTACTGACGCCTGTGAAAGTTTTTAATACGCGGCAAATTGCAATCAAATTGGCAGCTAATTTTAAATTAGACGTCGTTATTTATAGCTGACTTTAACAAGCTTGATGTAGTGTCAATATGTCTTATATGAAATAATAAAATACATATATTAGAAATTTCGATTTCTGACTTCCTTTTTGTATCTCTAATCTTTAGTTTAATGTATATTTTTTCAATCATAAGCAACCCCAAAAAAACCATACTAACCCACCTTTCCTTCTTTGTGCTATCCTATCGCATTATCCCTTTCTTATCTGCTCCTGTCCTTAGCAACAATGAGATGGTAATCTGCCTTTAAGTCCGGAAAGTAGTAATACAAGAAATTCTAACAAACTTCAGTAGAGATATGATTCCCAATTTTGATGCCTTTTCCAGCTCAGTAAGTCACGGGGTTCTTCAGTAGCTTAGGTTAGGTATATATATATATTTCGATACTTGCTCAAACATTTTGATTTACAGTTTCTTAAAGAGCTAAAAAATCAGAAGGTCAATTTTTAAACTTTGGCAAAGCAACCACTTTGTTCTTCTTCTTCCAAATGCTAGGAAATACGGAAAAATGTCAGCAGTTTTAAATATATGTCATTAAATATAGAAATATACATTTTAAAGCACAGAATTGATTCTATTTCAACTGACGACATTAGCTTTTATTATCAAAATGTACATCAGGCATCATTCAAGCTCATTAGACGGGCAACATTTTTCAATTGTTATGTCATGGCATGTTAGTTCCTCCTTGCTCTTTCATGAGTGTACTGTCAATGTAATGTAATCAACAAACCTGACATGGTACTTTACAGTCTTGTAAGAAGGTGAATAAATCTATGTATGTATGTACATATGTACGTTCAACATCGCTGCCAGCATTGCGAAATATTTGCTTTTGCAGTTTAGCTTGGGGAGCGCAATTATTCTTCTTCTCTTTCCATTTCAATTCAAGCTTAAAATTAAAAAAAAGACCATTTCATAATTTTCCTTTCTGAATGGCTTGATTTGCTTGGCTGTAGTGTCCTTCACTTGTTATCTTGCCTTCTTTTTTGTCGTCTTTCCTTTCCTTGTGCACATTTTTAATTTGGCTTGTTTCTCAAGGCAATTGTACTTTTGTTTTGTTCTTTGCATACATTTCTAAGAATGTCTGTTTTTTTTTTTATCTGTCAAGTATGAAATATTAATTTTGCTAATTTCTTAGCTGTTGTTTCTAAATCGTAAAGAAATAATATGGCATTGTTTGTGACATAAGACATTAATAATAAACATTTATTGCTTTAGCAAAAAAAACGTTCGGCTCGACTAAATGAAACTAGCGATCTATGGAGTTAAACTACCTTTTTCTTTAACAAGTTCAATATTTCTGTATTCATGGAAGGACGAATCGTTTCATGTTAAATTTTTTTTCTATATTAGCAGAATAACCGAATTTGAAAGGTACTGGTTCCTTCCAGAATAGTTTGATTGAATGGTACGATGGCAGTAACCTTAGTACGAAGAACCACTGCCTGAGTAGAGAAAAGGACTACAAACTTATTACAAAGCAGCCATAGTTGCTTGAGAGGAGGGTCGGTAAAAATCTAGTTCTCAAACATTTTAAGATAATTTGACTGTTTCTAAAATTATAAATTATTAATTTATTAATTAATTATTAATTTATTAATTAATTATTAATTTTAAAGTATTAATTTTAAGCAAAAAACAGCAAACATCTCATTTGTGTGTGTAGTCTGTAACTATACTTATACAACTATAAATATTTACCGACTTTTCTAGAGGCACAGCACAAGAAATCTGTGGCTGAAAGAGCAATTCATGGGAGCATACCTGCAAGAGAGAGAAGAGCGAAAGAAGTGATTAATGGCTAAGTACATGCGATGAGAAGCCATGAATACTAATGCACAATTTTGTTTGTACGTGTAACGTTCGTTTGTATGTGAAAGTCATTTGTAGGCATTTTGATAGCACTTCACATGCCAGTAATAAATTCCAAACATAAAATAAATTTCCTTGAAATTATGACAATGATGTTGCCAAGGAAGCAAAGTAACAAGCACAATAAACTCAAAACATATACAACAGAAGCACACACACACACATGCAGGCACGCATTCACATTGAAATAAACTTCTACAGTACACAATTATGGATGTAGGTGTGTGCATAAAAGCGTGAATGTGTGTGCGTGCGTTGAAGTGCATTGTACTAAAGTACTCAACACACATGCAGAGCCATACACAAATACACGCATGCATGTGTGCGTAGTAAATACATGCACAAGGCTCATTAATAATTTTAATAGTTTATAGTGTGTTTATAATATCAGACGCAATTTGCTATAAAATATATCCTTGCGAAAATGTTTGCAATATAAATAAAAACAACAGCAGCAGCAGCAACAACAAAAACATGAGCACAATGGCAACAGCAGCACAAGAACAACGACAATAACAGCCGCACAGCAGCAGTACAACAATATTCGCACACATACACACTTACATTTATACGCTTTCGACAATTTGCCACACTTTATAAGCTCTGATATGTATGTAGTTGTAGTTATGCTTATCAGCAGCACGTGCACTTGTGTAAGTAAGCTTGTGTTGGTGTCTGTCCGTGTGCATGTGGTAGATAAGTGCATATTAGTGTGCCATACATATGTGCTCGTAGATGTATTGTTGGCTTTGCCAATTGTATGCACATACTTATTTAAATAAATGCACATATGTATACTGTATAAGAGAATGTAAAATGCTGTGTTTGAATGTGACGTCACAAGCAATAAATTGACGTCAATACTTTTGTTGATATTAATTAATTCAATGTATGGAATGATATGCGAAACACTGTTCGTGAAGATATGCATACATGTATACGCATATTCGTTTACATACGCACACAAACGCAGCTAGTTATTCACTATCACAGAGACGCATTCCGTCAGAGATAAGATTTTAAAGTTTTTGTACACAAAAAATATACCGACAGTGCGGAAGACTACATAAGCTAGGAGAAATATAACTTCGTTTATTTCGATGCTGGTATGGAATTTAGGTATTCAGCTTTACTTCGAAATTCAGGAAAAAATATGCAACTGACCGTTGAATTGCAGATGCAAATTGTTCAAAAAAAGATAAATAAAAAATTTTGTATGCTCTATAAGTTCGGTGACCACAAAACTAAACAGATTTTTGGTGTCTATATTTTATGTCTATAGGGGTATTCCTTACCCGGAGCGAATGCAAAAGCAAAAGCAAAATTTTTCTTTTGCATTTTTATAATCGGGAACGACCGATTGTGAAATCCCTGCAAATTTTTTTGTCAAACAGCTGTTTTATTTGAGTGTTAAAAAAAATGCCACGAAACAGTGGAAAACAACAATTAAACGACTTCTTAATTGAAAATGCAGCAAATGATTTCATGGGTAAATATTTATAACACCAATAAGTGCGACTTTTCAAGCTGGCAACTATGCTCATATTTTGCATCAAATATTTTCCACTAAACGCAATGGATTTTGGTCTAGGAAAATTGTGACTTTAATGCAAAAGCAAACCAGTGTGTTTTGTTGTTGTGTATGCAAAAGGTGAAAAAATATTTTGCTTTTGCTCTTTTGCAGGACTAATTGCACCGGATAGGGAATACCCCTTATGTATATTCATATATGAGTAATTCATACAGAATAATCAGCTCAAATACTGTTCTGTATTATACAGAACGAATGATCATATAATTTTATCATGATCATATAAATTTATAAGGCATATCGAGGAAATGCATATTGAGATATTAGAGAGATGCCGTCCGACTTCAACCACACAAAATTTCTCAAAAGTGAGTAATATTAAGCATCGCTTACTGCTCAACTTAGGCTAAATAATATAGCAGTAGCTATCTACATTTGAGCCGCCCAGTGCATAAATCGCTTAACTCTGCTTTTAGAAAAATCTTTAATTTAAGTGTCAAAGCACTTGGTATAGTCATAACTTTTAATATTTATAATAACTTTCCTGAATAATAAAGATTAACAACATTAGAAGAGAAAATGCTGTTTTGCCATGGAATATTAAGTGATGTATGTACATATGTATGTACATTATTTCACCGCATTTCTCAATTTTTTGTTTTATGAAGTTAATGAATTTGTGCACAGAATGGCTCATTTAATGATATATCCCAATGAGACTCAAAGTTCCAGCTTCATGCACACACTCTCAATGACATTTTGAAGTAGAAATGAACATCAATTGCTACAACAGCGACACTTTTTTAATTTCCGTTTTGAAATCATCCGCCAGAACGAGCAACGAAATGCATTACAAAGCGAAATTTTCAACTTGCTATTGTTGTTGCTAGTATTATTGAAGCTAGTTATTGCTATTATCATTACATTTGCAAGTTGCCAGTGAGCAGATTGGAAAATGATTTGTTGAGCCTCTCTGTCACAGCGTGCCACAACACCAGCGCCGCATTGCCGCACAGGCATTTTCTCGTTTATGTCAACATTGCCAGGGTTGCATTGTGAGTCGAGCGTGTTTCACACGTCACTGCCTTGTCACTTGACATCAGAGCCAGTTTCAATGTCCAGCAGCGCCCAACATGGGGCGACATTCTTAATATCCTGTGGCATGCGTTTTGTATGCCTGCACGCAGGCATTCACTTGAAACCTTGAATAGTTGTTCTGCTCGCATCGCAATCAAACACACACACATGTAAGCTTTCATATTCAAACGCCATCAACTAACATTTGACACTTTAACCTCAATTTCACATTTCATATCAGTTACTTTTGAATGCAACAGCAAGGCAATGTTGTTGTTTTCTCTATATTTTCATTTGTGTATTGGTTTTCATTGTTGCTATCACTCAGCGTATATGTATGTACTTTTCTTTTGACGTTGTCGGATATAAAAATCTACTATCTATATTTGCATGTCGCTACGATTGCTCTCAACTCTAGATTTATTATTATTAAGAAAACAAAGGCTGGAAAATTTAATTGGAATATTGCATGATGCAAAATTTCCTAATTGGAAAATTAAATTTTCCGGTAGAAGAGTTTGACATTATTGGCTTGCATATAATATTACCTATGACTAAATCTCATTTTAATATAACGCTTGAACAAAGCCCTCCATAAATAGCTTCATGGAAAATTACATCAATAATTTTGTATTAATTGATGAATATTTAAATACTAAAAAGATTTCTATCAATTTACATAGGAAGAAATGCTTGCAAATTCATTCAATTATGTTACAAATGATCAAATGAAGCGTGAACTCAAAGTAACCACAGTCGCTCAAGAGTTAAAAAAGCATGCTATATCGAGCAAAAAAGGACTCCAAAGCCACTCTCACCAACTCACATCAGAATTAACATCATAGTCAATAATTCTTACGCGACTCACGAGAAAGTCAACAACGACCGATATACTTAACTGATACCGAGCTGCGAATAATCAAAGAACTTCATTTATAAATATTAGCTTTAGTAATTTTGTTAAATTTATTGAATTTACTACGTACAGATTGCAACAAAGAAGGAACCTTATCCCAATGTTGATTCAATTCGGTTTATTTATGGTGTAACGCTCCAATTTAATGCATTAAAATTTAATGTTACAAGCACTCTCTGCACATTTCACAGTTGGTTTACTTTTTTTCTTCTTCTCACTGCTCCTGTAAGCGCAAGGACTCAGACTGTTGACACCTTCTATACCTTCTATTTTATGTGACAACTATGAAGCTTGTTAGTTGGAAAACTTTGTTCGCGCCATTCCAAACCAAAGACCGCGTCAAGCGCCAGCATCAGTGCCAGTGTTTGTTATTATTGAGATGCTTCTTCTGTCGAGTGGAGTTCACTCCATCCACACTCTTTCACTCACTTAGTCACTTCCTCAATCTCGCTCTACTTCGTTATGAGCACACGTTGCTAGAAGTTTAAAGTTGAAAGCACGGAAAGCACTTACATGCACTCCAGATACCCACCGCCCAACACCAAATTTATGACATTGCCATCAAAGCAAATAACAATGGATTACGCGCTGCTGGAATTTCACCTCGCATTTTTATGCGCTCCCATGATTCGTTCAAATTTTATTAGAAACAGTGGTTTACTTTCGACGAAGCTATTCATTACCATTTAAGTGCTGAGCCAAACAGATATACACACACACACACACAGCAGCAAGACGCACACCGTTGCGTTGATGCCAACCCTATAGTTATGCTTGCTAGCAGCGAATGGCAATAAACACCCCTCCCCTCCCCATCTGACGTACAGCATTTTGGCAAAACGCTCGGAAACCGCACTTTCCGCTTTCCACGCACACATTTCAAGTTACAACGAAAAGTTTGCACTTCAAACTTATATAAATTTTGTGCGAGTCCCGAGTCTTGAGTCCTTGATGCTGACGGGCTGCTGCGGTCGCACGGTCGCACGGTCGCGCGTTCCTTATGCACATTTCTTAAAGTATCCCAAAAGAATGTTTGAGCTATTTTTCAACTTTGCGTTCAAGTTGGGTAGCTGCGTGTGTATGTGTATGCCTCCATGGCTGTTTGTGTGTGTGTATATGTGTGCCTGTGCACACCACAAACATTTTAATTTCGCTTTATTACTTTAAATTCGCCCACAGCGGGACACTCCAGCATCAGCGCCATAAAATATGCAATTCCTCAGTTTCAATTTAACAGCGGGGAACATTTGCAGAGGGACGGAATTTCGAGATGAAAATAGAAAAGGTATAATAGAATTTGAATATGAAGATTAGAAAAAACGAGAAAGGTTTGAAAGTAAGCAAACAGTAAGATATAACTTATGTTATGTGAGTGGCAGTAGAAAGATTAATAAAAAACTGAAGAGAGAAAAGTAGAAAATAACAATGGGAACAGTTAAAAAAGAAGGGAAAAAAATTAAGAA
The DNA here is from genome assembly GCA_963457695.1 of Neria commutata. NCBI lineage: Eukaryota > Metazoa > Arthropoda > Insecta > Diptera > Micropezidae > Neria > Neria commutata. The sequence continues at coordinate 16,247,105 of OY735247.1, read as the reverse complement.
AGATGTATCAAAACTTAAATAAACGACACAAAGAAAGAACGAAATAAGAAAGAAAATAGAAATTTTAAGTGGTACAACAAGAAAGTAACTGTTTGAAAACGGAAAAGAGGGTATAAATAACAAAGCGGATTAAAATTAAAGAAAGTTATACGCAATGAAAGAACGAACTGAGATAGAGGAGAAAATTTGCAATATCTAGAAGACAAACCGAAAGTATTAATGAATGCATGGAAGAAAGAAAGCAACTATGAGGAAAGGAGAAAAAGGATATAAATAACAAAAAGAAAGTTACAATTGTAAGCCACAAAGGAATATTGAAATATAAAATCAAAGTAAATATACAAATTTAGTGAATGAAGGAATAAAAGAAAGAAGAAAAGTATGAAGGATATATTAGAGTACCTACACGCAACTCTCAATTTACACGACGGATACGTTCCTTAGAAAACCGTGCGAAAAAACCTATAAAATACCGTAAAAAGAGAGAGTTGGGTGTAATTTTTGTCTTTACTTGCAATGAGACGTTTTCCTCAACACTTCTTTTCACAATAATATAACATCGTGGAATTTCATTGAGTTTTTCAGAATAATTTAAAACTTCTAGCATATTGTAAATAGCAATTTCTTTTATATTACATTTCAGTACATTTTAAAGCTGATGTAATGGGTAGCCATATGCTCGACGCAAGTCTGAATAATTATAGAAATTAAGTGAGACACCATAAAAAAATGTACAACTCAATGCTTAACCCCATCTCTATTTATAATTCATTTAGAGAATGAAAACAAATTATTATTCTGCAATAGCTGAGCCATAGCTGTCAGGACTCTCGGCTCCTATTTCACTTAAAAAGCATAGTATTTGAAGGAATTGCAATTCGGTCTCGGGAATTTTTGAGGAAATCGGATGTTTTCTTCCAGCGACATTTATTGCAGTAGTGAGTCCAAATATAAAGCTTATAAAATACACATGTATGTATGTATGTGTTGGTATTTCTTCGTCTTCCATGCAGATTTTGCATATGCCATACTCCGTCAGGTATTTCCTCAGTTTGTAGTGCCCTTCAAGATTCCTGTTTTTAGTTCAACTTGTTTCAGTTAAGTTTTCTACTAATACGACTAATACATATACTAACCAATGAAATTCTGTCCTCGGAGACACCTTTGACCAACCAATTTTTACAAGAGTAAGTCCAAATTAGCTGCGTAACTGCTTTGGCTGAATTCGTTTCATTGCCAATTAATGCGATGCCGATCCCCTCGAAATGTCAATCATTTAAATAATACGACAGCCGAGCGCCAAATTTCGGCTACTCCTTATCGGTCACGGCGCCGTGATGTGCACGTAGACGTCGCAAGCGCACCTGCGCGACATGGAGTCGTTGATGAATTCGTCTAATTTTTGTTGGCCCTCCCAATTTTGGCGGAAATTCAATTAAGCTGAATTTGGCGCAAATGCTCACGAAATTCAATTCACTGGAATTGAGTTTCTGTGGATGTGGCCGCCGTCAACGCCAACTGCCAACAGAAGCCACAAGGCGCACGGGCACACTTACGCACTTACACACTGCTATACATGGGTACCGGCAGTTGCATAGGTAAGCGCGTGGAAATTATTTCGGCCAGTGATGTGCGTTTGTGCGTGCATAGACGCATGTGTGTGTGTGTGTGTGTGTCTGCGTTTGTTTACGTTGGCATCACTGTCGAGCCGTGCAGGTGCGGCAATTTCATATTTTATTGGAAGCGGAAACGGCAATGGTCTGCAATTTTATGCTGAAAATATTTTTGGCTGTTGTGGAAAATTGTGTTTGCCCAGCTCGACCGCTCGACTGTAAGTGTTAATGGAACGAACACAACAATGTTATTGTTATTGTTGTAAGGGTACATTTTTACTACATTCACATTTATCAATTTAATTAAAATATTAAATTTATTAATTAAACAAATTTAAAAGTTTGAAGTGCTACTGAAGCTTTGCTGAGTATTGACGGTCCATAATTTGCTTTCATAAATTTGACATAGAACTGGTAAGAATTTGTGTTTTTAGTAATAAAAAAATGCCACTTACATGCCACTTACATTTCAGCAAATTTTAGCAGAAATTGCACAAGTATTAAAGGAATTGACTTGTAACGAAAATTTTGAATATTTTGTAATAATTTTAATGCATTTCTCAAAGTATTTCTACTGAAAAATTGCATACCTCTACGCTTCGCCAGAGCTGTATAGTAATGTTTACATTGAAAATGGTATAACTACTTATTTTCAGGGCCGGATTTAAGATTAGGAGGCCTATAGGCTCAAGTCCACACCCTCGAACTGGGTTTCGAACTTAATTCATTAGTTTATTCTTGGAGAACAGTGGTCCCTAGTACTAGTACTAATTGCAACAACAAAAATGCTCAAACACAAACATTTCTAACTAAATTTAAAAACATAAATTGCTCACTTTGCGTAAAATAGTCAAAATAATGTATGCTGTTATTTCTTTTGATGTCGCCGCAATAGATTTTTACGTCGTTACTTCCCTGAGAGTTAATTTTTATAATATTTCTTTTCACAGCATATACATATATTGAAACTTGAAATTAAATTATGAAAAAACTTGCAAAAAAAATGCGAAATTTTTTTCGAATTGAGCCTCTCTGTCATTCGAAACCTGTTCGACTACAACAGCGTAACCTCCACTCCTCACTCAAGATGTCAAATGTCAATCGCCAGAGCAACACGAAGCAGTTCTCGGAAGCGACTTCCAATTACAATATTTGCAGTTGGCTCCAATTAGCCTTCATTCTATTGGCTTTATTAGAGGGCAACCCAATTAGCCGCATGCTACCGAAAATAGGCTATAAATGGTTTATTATATTGGCATCATCAATAAGCTGCGGGCGGAAAGTGAGGCGCGGGAAGCTGTTCATAAATTACAGAAATTACCCACTACGATTTCTAATTACTGTTACGTGTCACACACAAACACACATAACCCAGCGCATGCACACTTACCGAATTCAATGTGTAGCTAGTAGCTACTGCTGCAGATACATGCACACAACCGCAGGCGCACACAAACACAAGCACAAGCTCACTCGTGCTCACTTGTCGCGATTTTAAGCTATTTGCCGCAAAAAGTTGAGGCAAAGGCTGCTGCTGGACAATGCGTGTGTTTTTTTTTGTTTTTTTTTTTTTTTTTTTTTTTTTTTTGTTTCGATACGCAGGAAGGTGGGAATCTTCATAGATACTGCTAGCCCGTACTAGTCAGCATGCACGATTCACGTTTATCCTCCTTGTGCCTACGTACTATACCCACCTCCCTCCTGGACTCAGTCCTGTGCATGTGAGTTTTTAAAGCGTGCATAAAGCAGTTGCTCTGTGGCTATGTGGCAACCTTGTTGCGCGCTCCAGTGTATTCGCGCGAAGACACTGATTCGCCGAAAAAAATGGGTGCGGCTGTCAAGTTGACAAACACGCATCAATCAATTAATATTGTTTGCCGCTTGAGTACGCACGTGCGCGTACGTGCCACACGCACACATGCATACGTTGCGCTGTTGGTGCTGCAGCAGACATAAGCACACGCCGACGACACAAGCACTTTGTATATGCACACGATCGCACACTTACTCGTGCTGCTGGCTGGCTTCCGCTTCCCTGTCTCACTTTCCTCTTCTTTTGTGGTTTGAACATATCCACTGAAATGCCTTCAAAAAATACTCGCACATAAGACAGTGACGAAATCAGAGACAGATTTTTAAAATAGAACAACAACAAAACTAACGCAGACTTTAAGCAAAATAATTTAGATTTATTTGTTGGCGTGGAAAACGAATAAATCGTTACTTTTTGCTTAGAGCTACAAGCCGGTTTTAAAAGGACACCCAACCGACTACTTTTAGATTTGTGCTTTCTGAAATAATATAGTATTGTGCGGTTGTAAAGAAAATGTATCCGATAGAGGAATGAAGAAACGTAGCTTATATTGCGATAAGACCAGCCTGGAATTTACCATATCCAATTTTCCCTATCATATAAAAAATAACAACAATTTATATACGAGTTTCTTTCCTTGGCAGTAAACATTATAGCAATGAAATAAAAACTTTTTCCAAATCGAATTTACTTATGGTTTTTTGAACAATTTTCTCGATTTCTCGTATTCAAATGGCAGAGATGTTAATAATTTTATTAGACGCTGCATGTATGAATGTACATATATGTATTTATAGTTGGCGCAACAGCCCAGGGCTTAAGCTGAGTTTTCTTACATTAACCATTAGCTTCTGTATGCTCGATCTTTTTTAGCAAAAAATGCTTATGATAGAAATCATTGTTTCAAAGTCAATGCCACGCATTTCAAACCTTGTTGAAATTGTTACTATTTTTTCACTTCTCTGAGGCACTGGGCAGGCGTGCGTTACAAGAAACAGAAGGACAAATAAAACTTAAGGGCATTTGCTTCCAAGGCTCGACTCATATATCCCTTTGGGGTATTTTGCAAAAGTATGCACACATGATGTAGTTAAGTGGTGCATGAAAAAGCTTTTAAAAGTAAAAGGAGTGCCGTTGGCCAACTGTCAATATATGTACTATGTATGTGTATGTGTGTATGATGTGTGTGCCTGTCACTTTTCCTAATTGCTCACTTGCATTCACAAATGCAAATATTTTCTGCCATATCAAGTATACACTTTATTTTGTAAATGAATTGTCATCAGTCATCTTTCATGTTGCTCCTTCAACTGATTGTTGGCGAAAAGTAAGTTGAAGGGCAAGAAAATCAGTTAAATAAATTATATTTACTGTGGCCTAATATGCAATAGAGTTCTTCTGCAGAGCGTCTGCTTTCCAGCCCGTTCAACAACACGCTAACAATTTGAATTTGTTGCCAGTCTGCCTGGCCACACCGCCACACCGCCACACCGCCACACCTGTGCTTTCCCTTCTGTATTTGAGTTTGTTACATTTCATTCTATACAATATCGACATAAGATACGATATAGTTTGCTTTCGTTCTGCTCTTCGTCGCATTTATTTACTTAGTATAACTGCACAATTTTTACGTGATTTTAATAAATATTTCTTTGCTTGTATCAGCTTTGGCTGATATTTTTCGGCATCATCAATCAAAGACAGCTGTCAGAAATATTTGTTTTATTCCCCAGCAATATCGACAGTGATTTATATTTATTTCTTGCCGAGGGCATAAGCTCTCTCCTCTCCTCGACTCGCCTGCATCCAGCATAAATTTGTTCAACTCATAAATAATGAAAGTTTATCTACACGTAATCAAGATTTGCAAATTGTTGCCTTCCTTCAATATGAGCAAATAAATGATGGAAATGCAAATTACAGACAAATTCTAATTTTAGCAGGGAGTAAGCAAAATGAGCAGTTTGCATATGTAATTTACACTGAGCATGACTATTACACATACATGTTTTACATATAAGTACATATGTATATGTAATATATAGGCAGACACTAAGTGCAAACAAAATCGCCAGCTATTTGATTTTCTCAAATAAAAGCGCTGCCAGAAAAAAGTGCACAGCAAATAATTACTACCAAAAATCAATACAAAATTGATATTTGCATCATTTGAGGATCAAATTGATATTATTGCTTATATTACATATCTCATTTTTGTACTACTAAATTGATTTTGCCGAATTCTGAATTATTGAAGAAACTGCAAATGCGTAGATTCGTAGCCATGAATTTGGAAGGAACTTAATTTTGCATAGAAACTTGCCAACAGTAGAATTGGGAAAACAAAAATATTTTAATAATTAAAATACGTCAATCAACTCAATAGATACTCTACTTTAAAAGATTATATTCATATTACTAATCTGAAAAGAAAATAGTCAAAGACAATGATCCTTTCTAAACCAACAAGTGCTCTGCATGTATAGGGGGCATCCCCTGAGTGTCGGTTTATTTAAAAAAAAAAAAAAAAAATGAGAGAATCTTAGAGTGCACTACGATGAGCGAGACTTTCGAACTTAAACAGGGTTAATGATGACGAGTTTTGCAATCAGAAAACGCTTAATATAAGTATGTCAGTTCTTTTGAACTATTTCGCCACAACTAGTATCCTTTTCTCATTTTCTCATACGCACACTCAAATAAACTACATATAAAACTTGCTGCTCTCGTAACGACTCCTCAGAATCCCCTTCAAATCAATTGCTTATCGTTTCTGCTTGCCTCTACAGCAAATCGGCCGTTTAATGACAACCAATATATTCACCAGAGCTGAAGAACGCCCTTGCAAAGCAACAGGCAACAGGCAAGAGCTTCGTTGCCGTGCCCCATTCAACCACAAGCCAGCAAAACACTTTGCTAAGGTATTTTGCCAAGTTGTTAAGTACGTGGCATTAATGTTCGAAATTTGTTTGCGTTTGCTTAATTATGGCAGCATTCAGTTGTTAATTAGACACAAAAGTGCTGCTAATTAGCCATCAAATTATATAGACTAACACATTTTTGGAAGCATGAAAACAAACACACATAAAAACTTTACAAAAAAAATTGTATTTCAAATCCTTACGAATTTTTTATTCTCGTTAGCGAGAGAGGCGGGATCTACAGGTATGCAAATCACTTATAATTACCCACTTGAATCGATTTTGAGAACTTTCAATATTTTTCATTTTTAAAAATACCTTATCAAAAAAGTGAATTTATCCAGACCACAGACAACAATCAGAGTCAATTTGTCGGTGTTTCGACATTCTACAGGATTCACTTCTTCAATATATTCATCTAGTTACCGCGACCTGAAAGATCTATCGGATGCGTAGTTTCAAAAAGTATGAAGTGTAACGAGTAGTTGGTATATGGGTACCAAAATACAACCCTGCTGACGATATTTCTGCAGCCTTCGAGAACGTAGAAAACGAAAAGGACGCCAGTGACGACTTGGCTACGAGCCAAAATCAAATATAAGAAACAAAGGTTATATACACTCGGTTTCGAATAATCCAATCTGTTAACCCTACAGAGGCAATATCATTGCGGATTCTCTATATAGAATCATACAGAATTTTTAAAATAGAAGTGCAGAATGTTTCTAGAAGAAGTTGCAATTCGCTAGAGAAATTATTAACCCACTTAAATGCACATGGCAACTTATTAGAAATTATATTAAATAAGTAAGTGTTAAATATATTAATTAATTAATTGATTGGCGCAACAGCCCACGTGGGCTTAGGCCTAGCATTCTCGCATTAACTTGTGTGTGCTTGTTATATTTTGCACAAGCTAACGGGACCCACATTTACCGATTCCGAACGGGTTGAGAAGCTTTTCATGGCAAAGAATATTCTCGGAGAATTGCCAATTCATCGCGAGAAGTGGCGCCACCCAAAGAAACAATTTGAAAACAAATTCTCTTTGTATTAGATATTATATGCCGGGCTGAGAGTTGAACCCAGGCCCTTCCGCATCAGCAACCAAGCACTTAGTCCACTGAGCCACCGCGGCGCTAATATTCCAGCGAGTTCACATATGTATCTTTTGTTTACTTAGGGGATGTACCCGATACATGTATAGCAATTGTTGGTTTGAAAATTATCATACTTAAGGGTATAAGGGGAAAGTGGAGTAGTGGTGGTGAGCATTTGCCTTGGTTGTGCGAATGCGCAACAATACTGACCATGGAAAGAAAGAAACTGAAATTGCAAGCAGCTCTATTTGAACAACAACAAAAATCATAAACGAATTATTTATGCTGCTTGCAAACTTCCGCAAGTTTCTGCTCGCCAATGGTGTGCAGCTTTTCTTTGGATGCATTTATGCGATTTTAAATAGCTTTCATATCTCAGCGCTCACGGAAAAACTGCGAAAATTGTTCGTACACACACACATACTTATACATACATATAGCGTATTTATGCTATGGGTAATATAATGAGCAAAAGTTTTTGTGTGTGTGTGCATGTCTCATTTCATGCATTTGCCATTCCGTATAAGCTTTTTCTTGTTTATGCGCACTTCTTCCGTTTTGTACGTGTTCTGTTTCTGTTTTCTTTGGTTGCGTTGCAATTCGCGAAATTTCCCTTGCATAATCATGCTTTAAATTCACAAAGTTTGTGCATTTTTTATGCAATTTCTACATGTAAATTATGTCTAAAAGTGAAGCTATGCAAGGAGAGCGAGACAGCAATACAATTCTGCACAATGAAACATAAATAAAGATAGGAACAATAGAGTGAAATAGAAAGATTGGCGGTTTGACTACGTCATAAAGTCGGGGTGTTGAATTCAACAGGATTTCCTTCTTATAATTTTCTTTTGCATTAATTTTTGCAATAAAATGTAGGCATGTTTTATTTGCAAACTTTAAAGCTTGACGTGTTTTGCAAAGTGCTGCAGAAATATTTCAAAGCTCACCAAAGCAGTGTAGTATTTTGTTATTTTGTAATTTGTAATTTATTGATAATTTATTGATAATTTATTGATATTTTGTAATTTTGTAATTTGTAATTTATTGATAATTTTTTACAAATAAGATTAAATATTTTATAGTACATCGTTGTATAATTCTGGTTATTGGGTAATAACTCAATGTGGCTCACAGCCGCACATGGAAAATATTTTAGAAATTTCACGCCATTTGCACCGCAATCCATTATACTATGATCTTTTTGTATCTCAAATTCTCAAGCATACCAACAAATAATCAAAGTCTTATAAGAGGTATTCATTTAAACGCCTTGTTAACCTACCTCAACATCTTATAAGCTAACTGTCACAAATTGTATGACAGTTCATTTATATAAATGAAATAAGTTTCCATGATTATTTCCTTGAAAGCACAAACGATGTTTGTAAACTTAAACGGCAACGAATGCAACCCTGCCCAACCCTTCGCAAAAGTGAAAACTTAAATTACCAGCACAAAATATTGAATTGGAAAAAAGAAAAAAAAATCATGAGTTGAAAAAATTTAGTTTCAGAAACAGATATCCACTAAAGGAGTGGGACATGGAATCGTGAAACTCTGATTTGGAAAGTGAAGAGGAAATTGAAAAGTATGAAATCGATTTAAAGTTTAAGTTTCCAAACAGCTTCAACAATAATAAAGTTTTTCTTTCCAAAGTTTAATTAACTTAAATTTTTCGCTGATTCTCGGCATTTCAGTTGTACGTTTTTTTGACAGCCAAACAGCTGATCGATAAACCCTTTTCTAGTTGCTTTCATGAATTACACTTGGTAAATGCATAAATATAAGCAATGTGTGTAAACTCATATATTTTACATAAATGCCTTTCGAATACCGATTAATGTCATATGGTAATCATATTGAAGAAATCATATATAAACGATATCTAAAACCTTATTCAGCTTTGTCATATCGGGTCGTTATCTGGTTACGGGTTGTTATTGTCCAATCAAGAAGATGCTACACGCACTCTTGTAATTATATCTGTGGATACATTGGAAATGGGACAATGTAGTTCAACCCTAATTCCAAACTTAAGTACAAAATTATAAGTGATTCAATAATTTAAAAAGAAATTAAATGCCGCTGCAATCATTTTGTCAAAATTATGCTGACATCATTTATTCACGCCTGAAAGCAGACAATATTAACGTAACAAAGTTGCTACAAGGCGCTAACGAGCCGGCACACAGACATGTACACGAAACGAAATTGCTGGCATCTTGTGCACTTTATATAGCGCTATGTCAAGCTGTCGCAGTTCCCTGTGTTAAGCAACAGTGGCAACATTTGAAGTTTGATTGTCGTTGTTTTTGTTGTTGTTGGCATTGCTATTGCTATTGATGGCCAGACTTAGCATAAATTACTGACAGCAATGAATCACTACGCACACATACATACATACATACATATGTATGTACATGTATAGGCAAATACACAAACAAAGAAACCAACAGCAGTAAAGACACAAGCAAATTGTGTGTATTTGTCAAAGCATAACATATTTAAAGGCGTATTTTAATTAATTTTAAATTACGCAAAGTAAATGAGCGCTGAGACCCGCAAATAAATACGCATCTTAAGCTGAAGTAAGCATTTGTGTCGGCGGCACAGCGAAGTGTCTGCGTGGCGTTGCGTGCATGCGCGTGTGGGTGTGGGTGTGCTGCTGAGTAGACTCCAAGGACATGGACTGCTGAATCAGCATAAATTCCAATGCGAACCGTCGACAGCGACAGCGTAAATTGCAGCTTTCAGTGCTTTACTTTTATGCCACTGCCATTGCCACTGACGCAATTTATTCCTGTATTTATTTATTTCCGGAAATGTGCCGCTGGGATTTCACGCCAGCGGTCACAGCATCGAGCTTGACAAACTGACAAACTCCCCCCGCCAGCCAGTTGCCGCCGCCCCGTTTCGCCCCAATGCATGCGTTCGCCTTTCATAGTTGATTAAGTTACACGCCGCTGTTCGAGCTTTGTTCATTGTTATGCCTCATGCCGCTGGACCGCCCGCCGGAACGCTTCAGTCCCCATCGGACCGACGAAACGCCGCGCCGTACCGCCTGCCTGTATGCCTCGCGCCTCTAAGCTTGTAGGTAAGTATGTGCTTATCTATTTTCTCGTTTTTCGCCACTCAGTGCGTTCCTTAGTATTTTCGGTCTATTTGAATTCTCCGGGGTCGCTCCTAATGCGCGTATATTTATCGTCCAACCGCCCGCCTTATCGTCATGTCGCTGTGCCATGCTTTTTTGTTGTATCGCACTGTGCGCCGCTCTCACGCTTGTTTCCGTATACTTGTTTGTAGCTGCTGTTGTGCATGTGTTCGTGCATCTGTGTGTGTGTGTGTGTTTTCTCCTAAGCTTTTGCATGACGTTGGCAAACATAACGATTCGCAAATGGTTTCATAATGAAAGTACCATCTTTTGCCACGCCAGCACGCCAACACGCTAACTACTCCCAATAGCCGCAGTCTCAAGTGGGTGTGTTTCTAGGCGTATTGCCCTAAATCGAACATGAAAAAGGTCAACGAGCGTTCCATTTCACTTAGGACTTCCAATTCGTTTTATTTCGTGTTTGACATTTAATTTTAAATGACAAGGATAAACTAACTTCGGTAGATGTTGTACATACTTTCGAAGTACTATTTAAATAAAAGGGCTAAAATTGACACAGTTCGCTAAAGCAACAAATTCATTTGACTAGTATCTGCTATAATGAAATGTAGATGATAAGGTTAGTAGTAGTAGTATAAAAACCGTTTATATGATATTGTTACGCATTTCAGTATAGACTATAAGAACTTCGAGACGTGATAGACGGAAAATCTTGGGTTAGCCCTTCATCAAGAGCCTGCATAACTTCCATTCAGTCAATATCAAGCCCCTTTTAAGGTCCGAATAGTATGAGCTAAGCTCTAGTTTTCAGTGAATACGCCATATCCCCTCCGGTGGTATCACAACGAGCCTACACGTGTTTTTAGTGTGTCTATCTGATAGAGAATCCGGCAGACCCAGCAAATAAATGATGACCTAACCTAACTACTCTTGTACGATAGCAGTTGCTTCCAATTCAATGTTTCAAGCACCAGCTAGCGGCGCCACTAACTATGCAATAGTTCTTTAAATAGTTTTTTCTAAATACTCAAGCATTCCCGACTCACATTAAAAAATTTGTGGCGCAACAGCCCGCGTGGGCTTATGCATACCTTTCTCGCATTAACTTGTGTGTGCTTGCTATATTTAACGAAAAATTAACGGGACCTACAAAGAACCGGGTCCAAAAAAATTTAGAAATTTTTTATGGCAAATAATACTCTCGGAGAATTGCCAATTTATCGCGAGAAGTGGCGCAAAACAATTTGAAAAAGTAATTCTCTTTTATTAGAGGGTACATATGTGACAGGTCTTGAACCCATGCCTCCCACATCAACGAACAAGCACTTGTCCACTGACTCACCGCGGCGCCTCATGCCAAGAGAATTATTATATTGAGCAAGAGTATATAAGAAGAAAGCTTAAAATGTATGTTTTGACTTTTCTTAAATCATAATGAATCAAATTCTTTTTCATAATCTAAAACCGAATTCTTATTTTCCAGCTTTTTTAGTTAAAATTATTAGTTCATTCTTCACAGCAAGCGCTGCTCTGCTGTAACTTGTTATTTGATGAAATTGAATATGTAAAAGCTCAGCTTATTTGCGCTTGTGAAAATAGTGTGGCAACCTTTTAATGCGTTGCGCCTACACAGACAGCTAAAAATACACTGTGTGCTCTACAGGGACACAATAGTCCTGCCCATATTTACCTCAAGTAAATAACTAAAAACGCGCTATTTGCTATGCACCAGAAACTCGCAAAACAGACAAGCCACGCCAAAGCATTAAGGCTCTCCCCCGCTAAATTGAAATGTGGCAGAGAAATTCGATAGTGCCGCGTCCCACACTAAAACACACGCACACGAAAACTTGTTACGTTCACAGAAAAACGCACATAATGCTAACTAAAAAGTTAGTCAGCATAACTAAAATACTTTTTTAACAAATATTTTTTTGCTGACATTGTTAAGTATAACTGCAAACTTTTTTTAAAGTTATGAGAAAGACTTTTATAGCTTAACTTTATTTTCTTAAATTGTCTAATTATAATCGAATTTTTGAAATTTCTGTTGAAGCTCATAATTAACAAAGCCTTTTTTAAGAGTTATGGGAGTGTGTGTAGTTCTACTTAAATGCACATATATGTGTATGTGAGTGTTAATATGTGTATGTGTGCACTTGCCGAATATATCAAATGACAAGCAGTCCTTGCAGATAGTCACACCCACACACACACACACATTGAAAATGTGCTCTCAGTTATTAATGACATAAAATACAATTTTTGGCCAAACAGAGTTGCATTTGGAGGGGCTTTGAGGGGTCCTTTGCATGAGTACGTTCTGCTTTCCACATTCACTGCTGCTCCATCTCTTTTCTTCTTTATTCTACAATGCCTCTGTGTTTTTTTTTATGTAAATATTTATTTAACCTCATTTCATAATTGCTAAACGCTTTCCTCTGGCGCTCTTCTTCACATCATGTCACGCCATGCTGCTCTTCTTTTGCACTGACTCGCTTTCTGCGGCTTTCCCCTTGCCGCCGCCGCCATTGCATTTCGGTTGATGAATGTTTATGCTGGCGCTTAGCAAATGATTAATTGTAGGGTGTGCGTGCATGCGGTTGGCTGAGTGTAGAAATTTTAAAATTTTATTTTAAGCCACATACACGAAACTTCTGAAGCGCTCATAAATTCGTAATTTTTCCATTATTCTTTTTCGAATTCATTAAGCGCTCAAAAGATACTCACATTTGTCTGTTGTCACATTAACGTGAATTATGTGCTTAGTTCCTATCAAAAGAGCAAGAAAAATGTGCGCTTTTCGAAGTTCATTTTATTTTCAGCATTGACCGAATAAAAATGTGTTGCTGTCATACCTTTCAATGTAAATGGAAAATGTAATGCGTTCATTTAATTTGTCGTCCATTTGCTCAATGGCAGCATTACTGTTGCTACCTTCGATGAGCAGCTCGGGCCGAACGCATTTCGCACATTTTTCCACTTGATTACATTCGTTGAAATTGAAGCAAAATAAATGCGCATAAATTACACTGTTGCACAAAGTACAATTATATTTTCAGCAAAACCAATTTGTCTTTTTTTTTAATTTATAGTGGGCTTGCAAAGAAATTTCTGTCCTTTGGATTAGCAAGTTTTTCGGAAATTTGATTTTTTCCCATATTAGCTGGTTACTTGTGGCCTAGTACTAGCATCTAGATAGCTGCTGTAAAACTCTGATTTTAGTTCTACACAGCAGTGACATAAAATTGCATATCATTTCTATTACTCAATTCTTTAATGAAAATAAGCCAACAAGCAATAACTTTGCATTACCAAAATCAGCCTAAAAATATGCTACAAAATAATTATGTCTGTTTTTTTTAATTCTTCTTCATTATCTCATGTTATATACATAGTATATCTAAAGATGCTCTGCGGAAAAAAACATTGCAGATAGCAGGAATTGATATAGATTAAAGCCGACTTTTCCCTGCAACACAGAGCCATTTCTTTATTTCCGTAGCATGCCTTTAGGCCTTTGGTCCTCTTTGTCTAAATGAATTGCACAAAAGCACTTTTTGCAAATTTGAATTTCGGAATATTGATTGTTTCATGCATATACCGTGTTTTATTGTTAAATAATGAGGAATTGTGATAATCTAATCGGTTTTTACATATGTTGATTAGCTTCTGAAAAATAGGCCTTCAAAAAAAAGGGAGAAACTTGCAGCTTGATTAAATTCGAATTTCTCAAATATATAACAGACATATGTATATATATATAATCACTGCAGCAAAATCGTATCTAATCAAAGTATCGTATACAAATATTTAACAAAACTGTTACACAGTGTACGCAGGAGTTGTCTCTGCGCCTTTCATTTAGTCACACATGAGCTGCTGACTTGTCCTGTTTTGTCTTGAGGACCTTTTGATGCTCTTTATTAATGCATTTTTAATGTATTTCAAAAAAACAAAGCAAAAATCACAAAACAAATAGTCAAGTTGCGTCCACAAATTGGACATGCGTTGTAAGTGTCATGTGTAAGAGGTGCTCAGCAACATAAAAAGTGATGAAGGGAAAAGGATATTCCATCTTATGGCACACATCAGCATATGCTTAAGTTCAAGTATGCCTTTTCAGCTCTTTCACTTTGTGCTACCTAAATACATTGATGTGCTTTTGAAAGCACACAGACACACACATGCATACAAATGAATTTAAAGACGCACACACACACACACATGTGCCATTAAAGAGGACAGCAGCATGAATGAGTGCGCTACCAAAAACAAAAAAAAATCATTTTTTGTGCTAACCGTGCTCACGCATGCCCTCACATGCAGCCCCACGCACGCACACACTTACAATACCTGTCTGCCTGTAGCTATCAGTACTCGTATGTAAATCCCAGCACACTTCTACATGCATGCATACTACATAAGTGCGCTCATATTTCATACAGTAAAAAAAATCAAAGAAAGAGGGCGCAATACAAAAAAGTCTGTTTTCGTAGTGAGAACATTTGCAAAACAACAACAACAATTTGGTTGCCTTTCATTTTCGGCAGGCAGCGCCCTCTACTTCTTTTTCTGTTCTGTTTGTTTTTGCTGTTGTTGAGCGCGCTCCTGCCCTTGTCTTACTCCCCTCGCTCGCATAAAATGGAAGGGTAAATGACAGTACAGACGCAAAAATACATTTGAAAGTAGGCAGCTCGTCAGAGCGAGCGAAAATGTGCTTTTAAAGTGTAACCGAGATTCGCAGAAACAAAATCACAAGCACACAAAAACCTCATTTTGCAACTTGTACCTCTGGTGTGATTTAAGGATGGCAAACAAATTAGAATTCCTCGAGCAATTGTACAAAAAAAAGTTAAAGGTAAGTATTTTGCATTGAAGGTAAATTAATGTCAGCTTTCAGAGCAGCGATTTCATGCAACCTTAAATAAAAGTTTGATTTGCAACAGAGAAAAACGAAAAAGTAAAAAGTCACCTCATTTTATTGCATTTTGGTTTAATTAAAAAAGCTCTTACAGAGATCAGCATCTTTTAATTTCCCCTGCATTTATCTTTAATGCCTTGGGCATCTCTAAAGTAAATCTCCTTACTCCTTAACATCAGCTCACCCTAGCATTGTCGAAATTCGTAAAGGAACCTACCAGAAAAAGTAACGTATACGCCACTCTGCACTCAGCTTCGAAACTCTAAATGAAGTTTGCACAAAATACAAGCTTTTGTAAAAATTTAAATCGAATTTAATTTTGAAATCATGCATGTTTATTTTCAACTCTGATTTAATGTTGATGAAACAAGCAAGAGCCTGAAGAATAAAAGTCGTTCAAGTCATAAATTAATGCTTCGAAGCAAAACAAAACAAAACAAAACAAAAGAAAACAAGGCAAGATTGTTTCTCCCAGTAACTCAAAATTCGATCAACATACGCACGCACTTAAGCATATCCGGAATAATTTCCTCTTTGTAGGCATGTGTGTGCGTTTGTCATACGTAAATAATTGCGTTTTTAACAAGATCCAGGAATATTGTAATCTCTGTCAGGCGCAACCCAACGAGGCAAGAAAATATTTGCATGTTGGAAGGGAACAGAGCAGGAAGGGAACATGGTAGAAGGGAAAGATAAGAGTGGAAACAGCATAAATAGTATGTGAGGAAGTGAAGAAACCACAGTAGAAAATAATTAGTCGGAATAGTAGTAAGGCAAAATATGCAGAGAAACAAAAAGCAAGAAAATTTATAGGCAGAGAAACCAAACAGGCATAATATTAACAAAAGAGATTTAAGCAGAGAAAGAAACAGTTATGTTGAAAAAGTAGAGCAGTAATTTATAATGACAAAATACAACAACATTAAATTAAACACAAAACATTTCAAACCAAATTATGAATTTGTGCGTGTGAAGCAGCCAAGGCTTTTGTATTAGCTAAGCATCATAACATTCATATTAAGTTAAGTTTGGTATGTAAAAAATAAGTATTACTTTAGACTTCTGCCAATTACTATTGATAACTTTAATGCCATTAATTAATAGCAATTGAAAGAAGTCAATCACATAATATTTACTTCAGTAGAGATTTACTTAGGAATTTATTTAAGAATTATGTCAGTCGAGATTACTTCACAACACTTCGGTATATTTTGTTGGTTCAGATTACTGTGAATTACTGTGAATTCAAAAACCAAATAAATTCAAAGTTTTTGAAGTAGCGTCAGCTAATAAGAACTAAATCAGGCACCTAAGGAATAACTGTCTTATCTGAAATTAGTTAAGAGAATATTTTCTAATTTTCTGTAATGTTAAATAATGTGCAAAAAGTCTAATGTAATTGAAAATAATCCTTCATAATCGAATATAATTCAGATAGCTTTAATTGAACTTAAGTTTGCTGAAGATATCTAAAGTAATTTAAAACAAACTAAAGGGAACTAAACCAAAGTATACTTAAGAAGTCTGAAACAATTTATGCTCTTAACTAAACAATTAATTACATAGACTCTTAAGTAATCCAAGGTTCGTTAAGTAACCGAAAATGATTGAAAATAATGTATTATCTAACTTAAGTAATGTTAAGACATCAAACTAAACTAAGGTATAATTCATAAAAATTCTGCAACTATCTTAAATACTCTTAAAAAATCCAAAGTAGCCCAAAATATTCTTAACCCAAAAATGCATCGTAAGCTATCACAAGTAATCCAAAAGTTCGAAAGTTCGACAGTACTGGGAAGTAATTGAAAAGAAAGTGTTCATTGTATACATTGCAATCGTTATTTTACAGCTTTCAAAGTGGAAATTACAGTTAAGCCATCGGGAAGCAAAAAAAACGACAGAGAAAATCAGCAGCTGGAAAAGAGGTAATTAAACACTTAATCAAGGATATTTGTCAAATGTAGTACGAACCAACAAGAAAGGAGTGAATGCAAAATATAGGACTACACAAATGTTGCGATAGCCAATACACATGACAAATATGCACACACATGCAATACGTGTGTGATACTCCCCAGCTCAAACCACATACACAAGCACACAGCTGAGACGGATATTCGCAGGATATGTGCAGGATATGAGCAGGATATACTTATGTGTGTGTGTGTAATACGAACGCATGACTGGCAGTGAGTGCGCTAGTATATTTGCGTGCGTCAGTGCGTTTGTGTGTGCGAGTATCGATAGAAGATTGCAGGCTATTTTTAGAACACACACACGTTGCGCTCTGCTAGACTACGCGTGCTGTCATTAATGCGTGTAAAGAAGCGCTCATCCCAATAAGCATCAAAGCAAGGGCTTGCAAAATTCCAGCTGGCGAAGGTTGTCATTAAAAAATGCTTTCGATTTAATTTCAAATGAAAAATTGGTTAAGCTTGATTTTGGCTTTGGTCTCAAATTTAAATCCATTAAATATGAAGCTTACTTTTGCATTTAATTTCCGCTATAAAGAAAATCAAATGTTCGCTTTTTTCGAAAACGCTATCAGGGCTTGGTTTAATACTTTGCTTTTGCAACTTTTTATTCAAACATTGCGATGAATAATTCGTTTTAAATGTTCAATCGAATTTGCAGGCAACTCAAGGGTTTCCGTTTTTTTGTTTTTTGAAAGTGTCATTTTTATGAATTTGTTATCAATCCTTGTTTCAAGTTAAAGAGGTAAGCTTTTATAAATAAAATACACTTTGAACGAAATGTGAAGAAGAACAATTTGATATTAAAGGCAATTGCTTATTGGGATAGCACCGACACACACACACATACGACAGGCATCTGCAATTCTGCATACATACATACAAAAGCCTTGACAATTCAGCTTCGGCTGCTGCTGTGAATATACGTGAGTGAGTTTGTCTGTATGCATAACTGTATATTTCTGTGTATGCATGCGTTGGCTTGTACATATATATTACTTTGGAGCGATATAAATGTATGTGTGTGCCTCATAAATAATGTTGACATTTAAATTTCACAAAAAAGACAAGAAT
Organism: Neria commutata; assembly: GCA_963457695.1. Taxonomy (NCBI): domain Eukaryota; kingdom Metazoa; phylum Arthropoda; class Insecta; order Diptera; family Micropezidae; genus Neria; species Neria commutata. The sequence goes on along the minus strand of OY735247.1, from coordinate 16,228,572 downwards.
ATATGTCGCTCTTTATTCTTACCACTTTATTTATAAGCTTTTGTGTTAGTTATACAAGCTGTGCGCTTGTATCTGTGCATAGATAGATGCCAGGCAACAAATCAATTTGTCAGCATGTGTATGTTTTTTCCATGCATATGAAAATATTTCACTTCATTGCGTATTTTTCCATGATATGCGTGGATTTTCTAATATTTTTGCATTTCATTTTTATGTCACGAAAGTGAGTTCGCTGCTGCTACATACATAAGAATACATTTGTGTACATGTGTATATGTGTGTGTATATGCAATATTACATATGTATGCAAAAAAGGACTTGTTGCTTATTTTAAAGTTTAAAATGTTGTTGCTGTTTATAGACAACTTCGTAGCCCCAACCTCGTTCCTCTTAGCCCCAACCTCGTTCCTCTTAGCTTGTTATTTTCCATCGTACCCCTCCCTTAAAACACTTAGGTGCTTATTTTGTAAATCCCAACGCCTCACTTCACCCTGCGTTCACTAATTTGGTATTTTGTAAAACGCATCACCTCACTCGGTGACTGCTCGCGTTGTCTTACGTAGTTTCATATGAAAATCGGTACCGCGTAAAACGCAACGCGGCGCATTCACTCACTTGAACTGTCAAATCGTTCACTTGGGTTTGTGCTCGCGTTCAGTTTTTTAAACGCAAAATTTTTGGTAATTTCGAGTGAAAATTGATTTGTGGTAATCTGCAGAAGCAAATAATAAGTATTGCAGTACTTCTTAAAGACAAATACTAAAGAAAAAAGTACAAAAAAAGAAAATACTAGCACTGCAGTTGAGGATCGAAATCACAAAAAAAAAAGAAATGCATCGCGGTTGAGGGTTGAGCTCGCAACTTCTCGCGTGCTAGTCGAACGCTCTAACCACTAGGCTATGGGAGGTATGCAATGGATGCAGCAAATTTTGTGTGTTTTGTATTTGGCTGATAAATTAAGAAAAATACAACTCTTTTTCGTAAGAACTTGACAGCTCAAGTGATGCCGTAAGACAACGAACGCAATTACGCCGTGATTTACAAAATGCCGTTTTTTGATCCCGGCGTTGGCTTCGTGTTCGCGTTGCGTTCGATCACGGTGATTTATACGGTAAGGCCGTTAATCTACCTGCTACTTCCGCAGTCCAACTCGATGCAGCTACAAGCGTTACAACGCGTTTTATGGCCGCCTTGACAACAACTTTTCTTTGCAACTTCTTCTTACATACATGTTTATGTATGACGGATCATGCATGTGTGTGCACATTACCCATCATAATTAATAACGTCTTTACGTATTGCACTTTTATAGCGCAAGTAGTTAATTTCTGTCGTAAAGCAACTTTATTGCTTTGTATTTATGCCTTTTTGGTAATGAACTTTACTTTTTTGCCGTCTTTCAGCAGCACAGAAACACACGCGTACGTACGGACGTACTAATGTGTGCGTGTACTCACACATATATATGCATGTGAACACGTATGTACCTACATGTGTCGTTAGTTACAAATTTTATGCTGCATAAATTCTTTAGTAAACCTTCACCCGCTGTAGCAAATGGATTTGAAATGTTCGCTGAAAAATGCTCTTAACCCTTCGTTCATGGCGTGGTTCGAATCAACCAAATCAGAAGTTTAATATTTCTGTCACAAGCGGCAAATTTCTTCATATTTTAATAATTGCAAAAATATTTCAACATTGCCACAAAAATTATATGTACCTGCGCTTTTACGTTCCATCAATCAAATCCAAATATTTTCTTTATAAAACTAAGCATATATTCTTCTCTATTGAATGAGAAGTATGTGGACAATTATATTTATAAATAGAAAGTTGACTGACGTGCTGTTTAATTGATTGACAGCAAGACAGACCGACATCATGCAATTTACTCTGAGTGTAATCTCGATCAATTTTATATTTACTTGAGTGCATGTCAATCTTAATTTTCGTTACATATCATTAGTAAAATTTCAAAAGTTAACTTTTATTGCGCAAAAATAAGATTATATGGCAAAAGCCATGCGCTGTTATTCATGTTAATTTTTTAGCCTTCTCAGCAGAAGTAAGCCAAATTGAATTTTGCTAGACATTTTCAATGGCATGAGTAATCATATTAATAATGTTAATAACAGCTCTCGTTGGCACTTTCGGGGTCACTGCCTGTGAAAGTGCCAAGCTGGCCCTTACGAAAGGACTCGCTCTTGTAGAGCACTGGTACTTTGACATTTTATTATGATTATGTATGTAGCTGATTATGGTTGTTGTTGTGTTGCAGCTTGTTACTGGTTGCTGCTGCCGTCATTGACGTCTAAATGTCAGCTCTTTGTTATCATTATCACTTTTTTATTTTAGGCTGAAATGTGACAATTTTGCTATGCCCTACAATTTGAGGGCACACTCTTTCTTATACACACACACATTTTCGTAAAAATACATGCATATATACTTAAATAAAGGAAAATTACTCATACGGCGGGCAAGTTGAATGCGGCTGTTGCCAAGCAACAAAAAACGAACTCATATTCTTACATACGAATCGTCTGGGTGCACATGTATGAAGGTGTATGTGTCTGTGCACATGCGTGTGTGTTTGTTTAATATAATTATATATTAACAATGCGTAATAAGGAAAACATGCCAAATAACGGCTTTCAGTCTACGAGCCGTATGCGTAATACGAGTCATTTTCCAAGGCATTTAATAACACTCATACGCCGCGTGTGACTGAAATCTTTAATTTTGTTTAATTTGTGGCATATTGTTTCAATGCAAGCGAATTGCGCACATTATGAAAGTTAATGGCATTGCTTATGAATGCAAAAGATTATATTTAACAATGCGTTGCAAAAAAAAATCAAATTCAAGAAACTTGAACCAATATATAGAGCATGTTTTTAGTCAAAGGAAAAATAATTGTATGCCAGAAAGGATAACATTTTATACGGTTTTTTACTTTCAGCATCAATTTATTTTTCATAAATCTTCATAAATATTTGTATATATAAATAAAATTTTATACAATTTCGCTTCAAATGAGATATACATTTTTTAAATCCATTTAGCTTGTCAGCTTTCGCCACTGACAATTTCATACGAAACGTTAATAATCTTGGGTTAAAACGACATTCATAAATTTTCATATGAAAATGATAATAATTGCTGAAACTTGAAATACTTCTAAATTATTTCATATTCTATTCCAATGTCAGTGCAACCGAGTTAATAGTTGAAAAAAATTTAATTAACTTTGGAAACATTTATTTAAATTTTGATTTGAAAACACTATATCATTGAGTAAAACTTATGTACAATATTTGATCCACGAATCTACTTCATATCTTAAGTTAATTAAATAAGAAGTTTCGAAACTTCTTTTGAAACTACTTTTGAATGTTTTGAATTTGCTTATTTTGCGGATTCTGTTTCGTCGGGGGTCATGTTTTATATATATCTGAGTTTTTGAAATCTTTTTCGTAATCGATTAATATCAGTAGATTTTTGAAATCTCTCAACCGACTTAAATTATATTTCCAAATATACTGTTGCTCGTTTTAATTGAAATTGTGCTTCGCCTTGCATAATTATCTGCACACTCAGCCCTTGCACTGCTTACTTACCATATTCTCTACTCATAAAGTTACAGCTGCTTATATAACCGATTTCTGAATGACGCATGTACAATTCCATCAGCAGCAGCGTACGCCTGACCAAAAATGAATTGTGCATTTCATAATTTTGAATATGATATGTCGCTGTCGTAGTCAATTCATTTGTAAAAATTCTAAGCCATAGCTTATAATGTTTGTTGTTGTGATCGTTGCGACATGCTTTCGTATGTTTGTGAAAGTGCGCAAATAAAATGATATCACAACAGCTGAGTTTGACTTGCGACAAAAGACGCTCAACGTCAGCAGCACGTCACTGCCAAGCTGTGCACACTTATATGCACGAATGTGTGTGAGTATGTGTGTGCTATGTGAGCATATTTTATTGTAGCTATTGTATCGCAGTATATATTATATGACAGCATTGCAGCCTGCCAAGATGTCATAAAAATCATATGAGCTTTTCACATAAACACACACACACATTTAATATAGAAGTGGCTTTCAGGCTTTTCACATATAAATTTCTAAATTCTTTTTTTTATATAAATGATTGTTTACAACATTTCAAAATTGCTTGCTTGCTTTATGCATAAGCCACTTTAAAATGTTGTGAATATGTCTTTTTTTTACAAATATATTCTAATTAAACACTTCTGACAGTAATAAAAATGTTAGAACATTTAAGTATGTATTCAGCTGATCAACAAACTCTTTTCTTTTCATATAAAAAACTGCTTATTTGTCATAGTAAAAAGAAATCGATTATTTTTGCATGAAAGTGAAGGCTTTCATTAGCATAGTTAGAATGATTGCAATTCGGTTCATCTGGGCAATCGAAACAGCGCGATTTATATGAGAGTCGGACTCGACGATTTCCACGATTTTATCGACATTTTCGACAGTTGACCTTCCAAAACGTGGTGCATATTTGACTTCAAAATAGCCGAAACGGAATCTACTAAACCAAAATTGTGTGTGATTGTCTGTTATAGTGTCAAGACCATAAAAACCATTTACATTGAGAGTGCCTGGCTTGAATTTTCGCCAATATCGAAGAAAAACTGTAACATAAGGCATATTTTCTCATTGCTGGTATTCATCTTTGACGCTCAAACAAAGTGAGTGAAAAAATCACAAAATTGACTGGAAAGTTCTTTTAAAGCGAAATCTTATCTTTTTAATGCCATCTAGCGTAACCCGATCGCACATATACATATGTACAACGCTAGATACAGATTACTAAAGCTATCTATTGGAAAAATACGGGATTCCCCTTCTACTACATCTGATATTTACTTTTTACAAATTACATGTTTTAGTTTATGTTTTTTCTATTTCTTACAAGGGTCTGAACTTCAGCATAAGCTAAGATTTTTATTTTTTTAGGAGTTTCCAGGAGTTTTTAGGAGTTTGATGAATTCTTTCAATTTTAAAATTTTTTGCTTGAAACTTATTCATGTTGGAAAGTAGAATAGGTAGTATTATCTTTTCATAAGGCTATTTTCTACTATTGTTTAAGCTGTGATGTAGATAAGCAAGACGCTAAGTATCTCTCATATGAGTTTCTAGTTTAGTTCCTATTATCTCACATATGAGTTGCTGTTCTGATCATATACACATTCATATATTGTGCATTATCGATTTCTAAAAAGTGCATGAAAAGTGTGAAATTTCAAGAAGAAAAAAGAATTATGATCAGCATTCTGGAATTATATAAAAATACTATAAACCTTTTATTGTAGCGTGTCATTTAAAGGTGACATGGTGGAATGAATTATTTCAGACGCTCTTTCGGGCAGTAATAAAAAAATTTATTTTTAGATGTGAAATTTTGATCCAAAAACAAGAAATGCTTATTAAAAACTTAGTTGCAAGTAATTTTTGGTTCTTCAATATACAGTCGAACTTCCATAACTTGAATCATTATTATACCAAGAAAAATTTCGACATGGAGACTTCGACTTATGGAAATTCATTTATAATGCTGTTGCCAACCGATTTAGTTCGATTTATAGAAAATTTTAGTTAAAGAGGTTCGACTTATGAAAGATCGACTATATTTTATAAAGTCATTTAAAGTAATTTAAAAAACAAAGCATAAATAGTGTCTATCTATTTATATATAATTTCTTTATAAGCATTCATACATCAAATTGTGCACAAAGGCTGCCAGCACACCACATCAAAGTTGCCTTCTGCTCTCTTAACTTTTGATGCCAAGCAAATTAGCCGCATTTTGTACATGTCACAATGTGTGAACACACCCTTTTTCAACTGAGTCGAGTAGTAATTAGATTATTACGCTCGCCCTTGAGTTATCCCTTTGCTGCACTATGTATAGCTCAAGGTAATGCCATGCATATTTTAACATAGCTATAGTAAGTACTTAATTTTTCAAAATTCAGCATGTGTGCGTGCATTGACAAACTAACACACATGCATGTGAAATTTCGCGAGGAAGTCGGAATTAGCGCAAAACTGCACCTTTTTTTCCATTAAAATATGCAAAATTTAACACGTGCGCCTACATGCCAACAAACACACACTCAATTACATGCCTACATGCATGCACACACACTCACATGCACAGGTACTAAGAAAAGTAATAAACAAAAAATCCCAAGTGTAGCACAAAAGTTTATGACAGTTGTTAACACAAATTGTGGCTTGTTTATGTGCCAGCACAAGCAACAACAACAACAGCAGCAACAGCAACAATTACCTCTCAAGTGTGTTAATTCTAATGAAATTAGTGCAAAAAGTTTAGCTTAACTTTCCTGCCTGCGCTCACTTCTGAATTTGCATTGATGTGAGTGATTTTATATGCAAATATGTACATAAGTGCGACACAACGCAATGTGTGTGTGTGTGTGTGTGTGTAGATTGCTGCTGCCGATGCTTATGTTTGTGTTGAAGAGCGCCTTTAGCTACAGCAAACGACATATTTGTGTCAGCTGCAAGCCACAAGCCAAACTGTCAAGCTTCCCAGTCGATTACTCCGAAGAGGCATTCACAATCAGACTTGCACTTTCATGGCAATATCAAAAGCCATCAGAGACAGGTACGAGCTAGTACACACACACACACACGCAGTCATATGCATACATAAATGCATATTTTATTATTTGTCAATTGTCAAGATTATTATTACTGGAGCTAATGTAATGAAATTTAACCAGAAGCATACGCAGCGTATGAGTGATATTTCCAGTTCTATAAGCCTTTCAATTTTGTATCTATAACTCATGCTTGCTAAGATTCGCACAACTGCGCATATAGCTAAGGTACAACAAACGAAAATATGCAAAATTGGATGTATCCAGTGGAATTGCTGTGTATGAGATGTCCTGGCAAAATCTTCCTAGCAGTCCCTAATTTTGAGGCTCAAGCGCGATATAATTTGGAAGGCACGAACGCCGCAGTTCAGGAAGATTCCAAATAATAGCAAACGGCAAGTTGCTACTTTAGTGTTTCGATGTGAATCTTAACTTTATTTACCAAATCACGGAGTTTTTATATTATTTCTAAAGTCTTATACAAAAATTCTTATACTTAGTTTAGAATATATTCGCCCTACTTACTCTTGTCATCATAACGATTCACATTACCCTCTTCATTTGTTGCCATAGCCTACATGCACTCAAATCGTCGATATGTGCAATGCTGTCCTTGAGTGCATTGCTGCTGAGCTTGAACTTTTGGTAAGCTACTCCTTGCATGCAACGTTTGTTTATTGAAAGTAAAGGCAAGTGTAGCTGAGGTTCGGCATAGTACTGACAGTGAATACACCACAAGATATAAGGAGATCTCATATTACTCATACGCCACGTGGTTGCCACTTTAATTACCATCTATATATTCTAAACGAGTACAACATCATGTGGAAATTTTTCATATTGAGGAGGTTCTAATTTGTCATTGATTTATGGTACTTCGCATCAAAGATTATATTTATGTTGTCATTTGTAGCGAGCCCATTATACCGGAAGAGAAGGGAAGAATTAAAATTAGCATTCGATAAGTCATCGGTTGTATACCTAATCTCTTTAGTTTCGAATATAGGCATGCCATTGTTGTCTTTTCTATGGCAGTTCAAGTTCGAATACATTTTTCTAACAATTTTATAATTACGATTTTGTCAAAAAAATGCTTGCCATCATTATTAAATATCTAATAATTCATATAGCCTTTTACTTTTTATAACATGCTACAGACTCAAGCGCCATGCCCTTGTTGCCTTTATGCTGCGAATTCCATAACTGCTACGAGCTATGAGCATGCCCTTCCCCGCCCTGCCGCAGCGTAAACTAATATTTGTCGCAACCACGCACACACACACACAACCCAGCGCATTTTGAGTAATGTGTAAATAGTTTCCACATAATATGCTTATGCCTTGTTTCATGCCACATACACATACAAAGGCACATAGCATGCATGCATAGCAACATACACACATACTTTGTGTTTATAGCAAATTACAAGTTAGCAAAATTAGAAGTAACTCAAACTGCCTGCAACATGCTCATACTTGCCACATGTCACAAGGCAGTCAGTGTAATTGCGGCTTTTTGCATGTGTGTGTGTGTGTGTGTGTGAGAGTGTGCATTATTGCGCACATTTGTAGTTTTATGGCTAATTAATTTTGCTGCTTTTTAAGTAGCTTAGTAGTTTCACCAACCCTCTCACCAACCTTCCTCCCCCTCCCCCTCTCCCTTGATTGGAGTGGCAAAAGGCAGCTGCCGCTTCAAAGTCAACACTTTTTAATTTGCTGCGCGCCACCTTATTATATTAATTAGTTCGTTAGTTAGTTAGTTAGCTAGTTCCACCAGCTTAATGAAAGAGTTTACTGTCTGCCACTCAAACACTTGCAAAAACCCCACCCGTGCAGCCACACACACACACAACCACACTGCCACACTTTCATCGTACTTTAACCTTTTGCGCTGCGCTGGCTGGCCTTTTTTTACTGTCGCATTGTTTTATCAACTTCATAAAGGGAACAAGTAAATATGTACCAGCACATTTGCATATACATACATACATACATATACAAGTAAACAAACAGTGGCAAAGCAAATAATAGTAAAAATTTTGAGTGTACTTTTGTAAATTTCTGTCATCATGACTTGTGGGCAAATTCTATGATGTTAAAGGCAGAACAAACGAAAACAAAAAAAGAAGCAAAGAAATAAGAGCTTAGCAAGGATAATAACGTACAATTAAGAACCAAAAATGAGCAGCAGCTGCAAATTTATAAATGTAATCATTGGGTAAAAAAAGTAAATTTAGTACCTTTCTTTGTGTTTTAAGCATGAACGACAACAACTAGTTGATCGCAATTGTTGCTTTTTATCAGCCGATTATATAGCAACTAACTTTAAATCGATTTAAAAAATATGCAGTTGAAAAAAAAATATTGCGCTTGAGTTAATAAAAGCTTTATAGCCAACTGCATACCAAGCGCCGCAGTGGTTCAGTGTATGTGTGCATGGTCGCTAGTTCAAGCCCTGGCAGCAACATGCCATACAAAAAAAGATAATTTACATTTACACATACTATATCAAGCTAATGTCTCCGAAAAAATTCGCAACTCTTCGAGAATTTCGTTTTCATGATAAAAAGCTTTGGACGATTTTAGGAAAAATAAAATGTAGCTCCGTAGATCGTTTACAAGGGTTGTTATGCCAATTATGTGTATATATGTGTGTAAGCTGGTCACCTAATATGACGATGCTAGTCTACCGTTGTGGCGTGAAATTTCCACTTTGTCACCGTCAAAGAAGAGTCAGCCGAAGATGTCAGAATTCAGCAGTCTTGAGTGGGTCGTAGCGAGGAATGGCAGGAGCAGCTCTTCGTAGTTTCATTTCTTACTTTTTACATTCGGGCTTTATCATATTAAATGTACGTTCAATTTCTACATATACATACATATACATATAAGATTTTCTTTTGTGTGCTTGTTTCGAGACACCATCTATTTATTAGTTGAAGAGTAATTGGAAACAAGCCAGTTAAACCCACAACAAGAGGCGAACAATTGACTGTGGCCCAGACCAAATTCTTCTCTAAACTAATCTTATATTTTTGTATTTTTTTTTTAAATCTTTTTGAAGCGGTTCAGCTATTTTCTTAAAGGCAAATAAATTAATCAATCTGTTCCAAGAACACACGAAATTTAATGTAAGTATTTACCATATTTCTAAAAGTTTGGGTGCCGCTGTTCACTGTCACAATTGCAAGTGCACGTTTGGGAGGAAAGCTTATGAGACATCTTTCAAAATTTAACACAATTGAGCAATTGCAGCGCATGCCAGCAAGTGGCGTCGTAATTTTGTCATGAGTCCATGTCACACAAACACACACACATATACACTTTAAGAGGCACATCCCCTTACACATGCCGCAGCTTCGATTTTGTAAACAACTGTGTTAAATATTTGTACCACAAAAAGCATTCCTCAACGTCTGCTGCCGTTTTGACTTGTCACACCTCCTCCCTCGAGCTGCACTCACACCACTCCTCCGCTACGATGCCCCCCTCGGGGTAGTTGCCAGCAGTCTCGTAGACATTGCCATGTGCTCACGCCCACTTGGCGGCTTGTTGTGTGCCTGTGAATTGTTGCAGACGGCTGGCAGCAGCTGTCAAAATGCGGCGGCAACAGCAACAACAAAAAACGTTCGCAGGCGGCGACGTCGTGTGTTGGTTTGACGGCTTCGCGTCGTGTCGCGTCGTGGCGACACAGTAGAAAATTGTAAATGAAAAGAAAGACGCGTATTAAATGAAATTGAAGGAAGCTACAACCACAACAACAACAACATTCGTCTTAACACAAGCGCCAGAAATTTAACGCCGTCATATTTAAAAAGCGCCTTTAGGGGAATCGAAAGCTTAGCAAGCAAAGAAACAACAGCAATAATAACAGCAGCAATGCTCGCAGAAACAACAACAATAGCTAATTATGTAAAATATGCACGCATCGTGTAGCTGGCTGCTGCTCCCCTTCCCAATTATTTTCATTTTACTTACTCTCCGCTTCCTATTCCAGCCCTAGGCTTTCTCCGGCTTCCCTCCCTGCTACTCTCCCCATGCCTAGCCACTGGCTGCCATATGTTATACTTCCATTCCATAATTTTCCTCTTTTCATTACTTCTTCACCATTCCCGTGCCTCTTCAGGGCTTCTTTTATTTCTTGCCCAAATTCTCTCGCTAGCTGGCATCTTCCTTCGATTGCTTCCCTAACTTTCTATGCGCTTCCCTACCCTTCATTTGTATTTATCCCTATATCCTTCCCTTACGTTTCCTGCACTGTCTTTCCTTCTCCGCCTTTTCCACCCTCTCTTTTCCTCTACCCCTTTCCCTACCAAGTCATTGCCTTGTTCCCCTGCAATCTATTCGTTTCCTCCTTCGCTTTATATCTGCCTCTTCCCACTACTATCCAAATCTTCCCTCCATCCATCCTTTTCCATCCCACCTCCTCTTCCCATCTTATCTTCCCGTGCTCATATTCCCTATTCCTCTTCTTCCCTACCATTCCTCTTTCTTTTTCTTTTCTACCCCTCGGCTACCACTCTCGCAGCTGAGCCTCAAATTGACAGCACATTGTACAAATGTGGCAAGCCTAAGCCCGCAGCGGCTACGGCTGCGGCAGCAGCAGCCGTATTGCTACAATTGCCCACCCCCTTCCCTTTCTCGATCCTTGTTACGCCTTGCATATCCAGTCGCAGGCACTTAATTAGTCAGAGAACTCCTTTTAGTTTCGTCGCCCTGGCAGACACCCAAGCACACACACACACAATTTCGCAATTTCGCCTCACTTAAGCAATTCTCTCACTAATGTCGGCAATTATAAATTCAATTTATGTGTTATTTGAGTTGCTTTCTTTTATTATTTCTTTTAACTTTTTAACTTTCCAACTTTTATGGCTTTGTTGATTGTTCACATGAATATATTAGGGCGCAGGATGTGCCTGCTCATTTCTTGTTGCTAGCAATATTGGCTCTAAGAGCTTGGCTTATGGCCAAGAAATAGCCTTAAGTTCAAAGGAGTGCATGTCGAGAATTTCTTAGTAAACCCAAATAAAAGCAACAGCTCGAGCAGAAGGACATGCTTCTATTAATGCCCTCTGGCCACGCACCGGGCACAGGTATTTTTCTGCTCTCTTTTGTCTTTTTATGAAAAATTTTTCCCAACGGACTAATAAACATTGCCACTATAAGACAGCCTACTGCTTTCTTATTTTACTTCCCTTCCTCCTTTTGATTAACAAAAGTTGCTAATTGTGAATTTTTAATTTTATGCGCGCTCGGAGGCCGTGGAAACAACAAAATACGAATATTAATTTGTAGCATTTTAAAAGTAGGCAAAGTATTTCAGGCGCTCATTCCGCACAAACAAAAGAAACGCGCGCATTAATTTCCTAAGAGATTTCTTCAAGAAATAAAATTATATAAAAAAAAACTTTTTAAAAATAAGCTTTAATTTATTTAATGTACTAAAAAGTAGAAAATAAATTGTTTTTAAGTCACCTGTATCTTACTATCCATAAAAGCTTGGGGCGCTCATGTGTTCAATATTTGTCAAACAGTTACCACAATATTTTATTTAAATCATTTTTTGCAAATAGATTCTAGTAATGAAAGATATGTTGAATTTGGATATTGAGCGCACAAGCTTTTATTGATAGTAAGATACAGGTGACTTAAAAACAATTTATTTTCTACTTTTTAGTACATTAAATAAATTAAAGCTTATTTTTAAAAAGTTTATTTTTATATAATTTTATTTTCTACTTTTTAGTCTTCCATAAATTCAATTTTAGAGCTCTGAAATTTTTTGCAAAAAGAATTTAAAACTTGCAGAGCAGTACACAATATTTAGGGTATTCACAGTGTCTCCTATCGTCATATCCTCAATTTAACAAATAATACGGCTGTGATCGACCCTAATATTCGTGGCATATTTGTGACGCGGTGAGTTGTTGCTATTTTGCCAGCAGGGCGCGGCAAGTAAGTTCCTATCGTTTTTCATTGATGTGTGGTGTACCTATAATTATAGACTGAAGCCCAAGTGTGTAGTTGCTTGAAAAGTGCCACGCCCCCTGTCCTACGCCCATAAAATTTTACCAGTGGGACGACACATCCAAGAGGCGACTGCATACGAAATTTCAATGCTGCACGACCTTTAGTTCCAAAGCTAATCGAGATCAAAAATTTTGTTTGTATGGGGGGTGCCACGCCCCCTTATCCTACGCCCATAAAATTTTACCAATGGGACGACACATCCAAGAGGCGACTGCGTACGAAATTTCAATGCTGCACGACCTTTAGTTCCAAAGCAAATCGAGATCAAAAATTTGGTTTATATGGGGGGTGCCACGCCCCCTTATCCTACGCCCATAAAATTTTACCAGTGGGACGACACATCCAAGAGGCGACTGCATACGAAATTTCAATGCTGCACGACCTTTAGTTCCAAAGCTAATCGAGATCAAAAATTTTGTTTGTATGGGGGGTGCCACGCCCCCTTATCCTACGCCCATAAAATTTTACCAATGGGACGACACATCCAAGAGGCGACTGCATACGAAATTTCAATGCTGCACGACCTTTAGTTCCAAAGCAAATCGAGATCAAAAATTTGGTTTATATGGGGGGTGCCACGCCCCCTTATCCTACGCCCATAAAATTTTACCAGTGGGACGACACATCCAAGAGGCGACTGCATACGAAATTTCAATGCTGCACGACCTTTAGTTCCAAAGCTAATCGAGATCAAAAATTTTGTTTGTATGGGGGGTCCCACGCCCCCTTATCCAGTGCCCCCCTTATTTTCTCAGTAGAAGGATATCAATATGCAGTAAGTTCCTACCGAGTTTCATTGATGTGTGATGTGTAGTTCTAAAGTTCTACACAAATCTGGAGTTTATAAAAAAGTGCCACGCCCCTTGTCCTACGCCCATAAAATTTATTGATTCATGTATTGGGCTCTAGATTAGGCATGTATGCAAAGTTTCAGATCTCTAAGTAGTCGGGAAGTGGGTGAAAAATTGATTACTAGATTTGACGACATACATACCTGATTTGAAGTTAATATAAAGCTTATAAAATTAAATGAATTCCCATCTCAGCGTGGCGATCTTCATACGGACATTTTGGGCCTTGGAGAGGTGTTTATTTTACTTTTAATCTAGCTACAATTAAAACGTAACATTTATAGAACATATTTATAAAGCTACACATTAATATTCAAAAATAAAGGAACTAAAATAACTGAAGCTTTCAAATTAAACTTCGACTTATAAATTCTAATTATCAAAATGAGGCCAATTTGTAGTGTTCGTAAATAACCACATTAAAGCAAATAGTCTTCTTTTTACAGACAAATTTTACTGTGTAGTTTTATAAAATACTAGATATAGGCAATCAAACGCATGAGCCTAAAGAAATTGTTGCATAGTTTCAGGCTCTTACTTATAATCAAAATATGGCTCACAAGTATAAACCAAACGAAAACTTCCCAAACTATTTCCCTAGCGCCTTCTCCCTCCGTGCGCTGCAGTGGCTAGGAACTCTGGTATTCTAAAATATTACAACTCCCGGGCTCTTGAGCGAATCGACATCTGGCATCGCTAAGGATCTTATAGGGTATATGCATGTCTGGCCGTTTGAGCCTACCAGTGCAATCCAACATTGGCAAGTGAATCGGGAACGCTAGCGGATTAAAAATGCTTATTACATTGACTGCCTTAGCTTGCATCTAAGGAATAAAGACCATCGATAACTCCAACAATTACCGCCAATCATCAATTAATCAATATAGATATATGTATAACAGAATCTGGGATATAAAGAGAAAAGTTCAAGATTGGTTTAGCGCACATCATCAGGCACTTCATTGCTACCGATTATTACCGATTACTGAACATTTTTTTCGAGTTTCGTTTGAGTTTCTCAAAACTCTTTTTAAAAAAACGCCATATTTGGTAGAGCTTGCTGGCATATCCCAGCAAAATGACGGAATTTTGTCAGCTGCGATCTTTTTGTCCACTGCTGGATAAGAACCTAGCGTGTTCTGCGAGTACTCTTGATGATGTTGACATTTACAGCAATACCATCAATTGTTTCTCTCTTCAAAAGTTACTATTGTTGCCAATCCATCAACCTTTTTCAGCTTTGTGCTGAATTTTTGTGTGTCTCACTTTCCAACTTTTTTTCAAAGAATTGTTGAAAAGAAGTGCGATTTATTGCCAGGTTTTCAGCATCAAGTCCAAGAGCTTTTGCAATGGCGATTAATATGTAGGCACCATTTCCGGAAGTGATTTCGCAGCTATAAAATTTCAGAGCAACGGAAAATAAAACACTGCTTTGAAGTAGGGAAATGGAAAATTGCATGCCAACTGTTTCTGGATTTGAATTCAGCTGCGTTACTTTTATTTGCAGGAATTACGGCTTACGCGAGATAATACTAATGCTAGTTACATCTGGTTTCTAGACAGCTTTCCGCATAAAAATCAAGCATATTCGAAAGCTGTTCATTAAAATGTTTGAACTTTATGAATTTCTATCTGCTGTTTATTAATAAAGCTAAACAAAAGGAAACAGCAAAGGCAAAGGAAAACGCAGCGAAAAGAAATGTTTTATTTTATGATTTATTTGCACGGCAAAGCAATAAAGGTAAGAAATATAAATTCAACTTTTCTTTTATACATATGAACGCAGTGTACAAAACAACAACAACCACCACAAAAATGTTCTTTCGTGAATTTCATGCATTAAAAAGTTCAGTCACGTTCATACCGCAGAAGGATTTTATGGAATCGAATTTGTTGTGGCTGTCTGTGCTTGTTGTTGTTGTTGTTGTTGTTGTTGCTGTGAGTGCGTGTATTTATTATGCACATCAACATATCCTCACACACACACGCGCACGCATATTTCAACAAGCACCACACAAAATACAAATTAATAAATTCTACAAAATCGCATCGGGGCCTAAAATGATGGAAATAAATTTTGATTGGTTCTCCGTTCTGCTGCTCTTCTGATTGCTTAATTTTTATTTTGAATTCAAGAAGTGTGTTTCCTGCGAGCTTACAAACAGTTCCAATCTCAATACACTGACAGTTTATATCATAGTGTATGCTAGTTTGAAGTAGAAAATGTTCTATATTCCGGGAAATGTACAGCAATATCTAAAATTTTTGAGAAATGTTTTTTCGAAATATTTGCATAATAAAATGCCAAAACAAAATTCGATATTTCGTCCAGTGTAGATGAAAATCATAATAGAGCTCTTTGGTTGCTTTCTGCACTTTTGAATGCACGCTGTAAAATATTAAAGCAGTCTTTTGTGACCTTCACTTAAATTGTACAGCAATTAAAATTTTTTTAAATTCCACTTAATTACGAAATTCTTCTGCAAATGACATAAAGGAACGTTCTATCGTCTCTACAGCGAGAATTATTTTTTTCAGGGCAGCAAGTCAATGAAAAAGCAGTCAAGTGCGAGTCAGAAATAAATATCCTCTTTAACGTTTGAATTTAATTTCTCCTTGCCCGTCTGTCCATGAAACAAAGTTAGCCTCATCTAGTATGCAAACCCTCTATTGGAGAAAGCAACCATACAAATAGAGCAGAGAACGTTCTCTTGCGAAACGAGAAGCCATTGATGCTGAGAGGGTTGGTGGGTAGGTAATTTTTCGACATTTTAAGCTATCTTCTTAGCCAACTCACCTAAAATTATGAAAATATTATTTTTGGAATCCATTAACGTAACTATTTTAAACGATGCAGCACAAGATATAAACAACAGCAATTTTTTGCTGAAGGGGTGATCTTAAGTTTAAAAAAAAAATAGAAAACAAATCAAAGACATTCTCAGTTTTCCAGTAATGTATGTCTAAATACCTACTAACCTGGATTTATAAAATGTTAATAAACCAATTATTGGCAGTCCGGCATTTGCTCTCTCATATGCCCAAAACAGCAAATATATTGAGTTTACAAATATATAATTTGTTAGGTTAGAAATCATTTCGTATTGTCATCTTTTACCTTATGCCATGTAAGGACCTAGCTGCAAGACAACAGACTAAAGTTAAAGTTGACAACGCGCTCTCAAATATGGGGCCCATATGTACAATTATGCATACGTATAAATTTTTATACCCTCTTGCATACTTCGCAAACAGGCTTAGGCTTCGCTTGATGGACTATTAAGCCAATTACATACATATATGTACATATATATTTCATACCTGCCGCATGTGCCAGATGACAGCTAAAAAATCACAAGTTCAAGGTTCAAATGCTCATTTTCTATATGTTTCATATCGACATTATTTGATCGTCTCTACTTTATGCAGTTATATAACAATTTACGTTAGGAGCACTGCTACCTTAATCACATTTAGCCGAAATACAATACCATCAAAGTACAAATATGTACTTCTTACAGCCAGCTTACTTGCAAGAGTAACTGCCGTCAAACAATTGCAGGACCTCGCCACAAAATGGCTTCAATCAGTCACGCTTAAAAAATGAGCGCAATCAATTCGTCCTGTCGACGAAATCCGACTACAACTTTCGTAATTTCGAGCGCGCGTTTTAAGCATTCCCGCATATCAAAGAGCTCCCGAATACTACAGTGTGTCATTTGGGAAGAAAAGTTTGCGCCACCAGAGGTGACTCAAAGTATTTGGTATACAATTTGGCATTTGACAAACTGCAGTGCGAGTTTGTGTGTGTATTTCTTTGTATGAATGTCTTTGTTTGTCGAAAAGTGACGCAGTGAGTTGAAATGCTTTTTGAGGCACGTATCGGCACGAACTTTTCAAAATTTAAATACGTTTAAGGTTTATACTCGTAGTAATTAAATTTTATAAGTCAAAATATTTTTTTAAGGAAAGCATATGTTTTTCCATACTTAAAACTTAAACTAAACTATTCAACTCACCAATTTTTAGTTATCTTTACCTATTTGTGTATTACATAATTTCATTTACTTTTGACAGAAATAAGTTAGTAGTTTAAATTTAACGAACATTATTCGCCAACCGATCTGGCAATTTCGAGCTTTCATGACGAGTGCTGAATACTTTTTTCGAACACTCAACAACACTTTTTAACGAAAACTACCTCTCCCTTTTTCAATTGCAATTCAATTCCCGAACAATAAAGATTCCGATTTGTTTCACTTAAAGGTACACTCTTTTTCAACACAATTTTAGTTAACATTCCTGAGCTATTTCTGTGATTGTACCTAGTTCGAAACCCTTTACACTTTTTGCATACTTCTGCTGGCTGTGGGCAGATCTCATCACAAAAATACCTACTACAGCCCTCCATAATTCGGTGTTTTTTTTTATTCTGGCCTTTTGCGTAATAATTATTTTGCAAATTTTACAATTGATTGATATCAAAGTCCAATACGCTACTTTTAAGAAATTTTTTTATTTCGAAAAAAGAATCGGTGCACAAATTGTAACTATAGCGTCTAAATCGAAGCGGAATGCAAATCGATTCTGTTTACGTCAGCGCTTAATATATTATAGCATGTATGTATGTACTTTAAAGTATGATATGTTTTTGGTCCTGCTCTCAGAACGCGCGCGCTTTGTCATTCTTGTCTAACTTTCTCCCAGCTCAGCTGCGATCCCCGAACGGAACGCACCACAAGGTAAGTAAAAAAGAAAGAGAGCAATATTTATAACGAAAGCAAAGCCCTTACGTTTCTTCTATTTACTCTCCCGCACGCTTTTCTACATGCAATCCAGAATTCTACGGCCTTCCTCCCCCCCGATCACCAACTTGGCACCCGGCTCAATTATTTTTCTGTTAACAATTACTAGCTAAAATTTAAGTCATTCGAAAAAGTTGTTATTGTGTTAGCTGAACGTGCATATAAGGCGAATCTGCTGACGTCATAAATGAGACTAGCTAGATTATTTCTGTGGTCGCAAGTGCTAACCGCCTAAGTCTGTTTTTCAAGTTTTTCAGCAGAGCATTTCAAAGATTAAAATTACCACGGCGGTGCATTTAAAAGTTATTAGGTTTTGATGGATAATTGCCGTCCCAAGGAAGATACAAACATGAAAATTTGATAGCAAATAGATTAAGAAACGCTGAACACGATGGCATTAATAACTCGATTTCGTCCTAACTCGACTTAGGCGGTTATGGTTTGTGACCACAAATTTAAAAAAGCTGTTCAAAATTAATGTGATCTTTAAAAATTTCTGCTAGGCTGGCATTTTTTTCTGTAAATATTAGCAATAAAGCTACATACACTCTTGAAATTGCTGTAGTAAAATGTTGAGGGCACTTACCTTACAAAAACTGCTTGAGCCTTACAAGTGCATGACGTAGTGTTACTGCAATTGTTGTTGTTGTTGCTTTTACTCTAATTTTCGACACACACTTTTTGAATGACTGTGTTTATTTTTGTTAATTTTCAAATAACTATTTGAAGCTTTTCTTTCTAATTCTGAATTAGTTACATTTTTCTTAACAAACACTTCGACTAACACGATTTGCTTGCGCTTACTTTTTAAACACTTGCATTAAACATTTAACATAAATTAAAATTTTTATTACACACTTTTATTACCATTTTTTTTCTTTTACTATTTTTAGTTGCTTGTTTGCATTTCAATTGTAGATTTTTGGGCAATAGTAGAATAACTTTTCTACACACATACACACACACACACATAAAATGCACTAACACAGAAGCGACAAGTCAAACGACAATATTTGGTTTATAAGTGTTAGTGCGCGTATAAGTGGAACGAAGTGAGTAGTACATGTTTGAGCGCCTGAAAGTATGCTGAACGCTTCTTGCAAAAAATTGCATTCGTAGTGCCGTTAGTTTTTAAGCAATTATCGTATCAGGCTGATGCTGCACAGCGCATTCGGCGGCATCATTGTCCTTACACTCACACGCATGCAAAATGTCATTGTTATGCTTTTTGCCAGAAATTCGTTGCATTTGTCCAATATCTGTTGTTAGCTGAAAATTGCTTACTGCCTTTGCAAGTGTGCGCTTGTAGGTGTGTCTGCACGCGCGTGTGCATGTGTGTGTGTTGCACAAGTTCGCGAGAGACAGCACGCACACAGAAGCATCAGAGTGCGACGGGTATAATTCCGCGCACTGTGCAAATTATTAAGATTTTAATTTTCTCATTAAGTTTTTCTGCATGCACTCCCCGCATCCGCACTTCCTCTCTTGCTGGCGTTGTTTTCCGGCTGCTCTGTTGGTAGAAAATTTCTTAGCTTTTAGCTGACCTTGATAAGTTTTTTACACTCGTTTTTTAGCTACTTCTTGTTCGCTTTGACTTTTTACTTTGCTCGCTCACTCTCTCTCTCTCTTCCGCTTCGCCTCTTCTTTTGCGCTGGAAATCGCGCTGTGCTGATATTTTCAAATGCACGCACACACACACACACGTCAACAGGCCGCTGGCAGATTTCAAAAATCAAGTACTAACACACACACATACACAAATATATAGAAACGAAGCACAAACACGCGTATGCTTTAGCGGCAGCTCGAAAGAAACCCGTTGACGGCGCGCGAATAGACCGATTTAGGCGCCGCCGCGTGCGGGGTGGCGTATGAGTGACGCGACGCCTTCCCAGTATGTGCGTGCGCGTGTGTGTATATTTAAGGCGCGCGCGTGTATGTTAACTTTTCGCCTTATCTTTTTCTCTTCCCCCGCTGCTCTCCTCTCCTCCGTTCCGCTCAGCTCATCTCAGTGCCACTACACTTCATCGAGTCCTGCTGACGTTCTGACGTTGCCTGCTGCTTCAGTGCGATTTTTAGCTATCAACACGCCAGCTTCTCTATGCTATGCTCTTGAGTTTTTCTTTGTTGTAATTGTTGTTGTTGTTGCTGCTTGCCTTGCTCAAGTTCACTTTTCGTTTTCACTTTGACTCGTAATTTTTGGAGATTGGATGTCGTGCCATTTTTCTTGGGCATAATTTTAGGCGCATAACATTAGTTGCTTTGCTGTTGTTGTTGTATTCTTTCCGCTGCTTTGCCGTTTCTATGCCGTTCGTTTTGACGTCAAGCTTTCATATCTTGTTGCATGCAATTGTACGGTGCGTGTGTGCGTGTATGAGCGTGACTTTGTGATTTCCCATAATTTTCTGTAATTTTATGTTTTTCGCACTCTTATGTTTTTTCATAATTTACTTATTTAGCCTTTGGACTTTTGTCTTTGCATATGTACATGTCTCTTGGCACGACAGCAGATTCGTACGACACTGTCCATACATATATGCACATACGTATGTATGTGTGTTTCTATGTGCACGCAGGCATTTGAGTATGTGTGCATGCCCGGTACTTTGTTGTCCTGCCGACGACGACGACGAGTGCGTTTAGTTTGCCTTGCCTGTTCTTCTTTTCTAACGCGCCGTGGATTTTGTTTCAATTTTTGTTTTTGTATTTTTCTCTCTTTGCCTAATTAACCTAAAACTAGACTTCAGTCGGCTGTGACTCCTTAAAGTATGCCTTGTTTATATCACAAGTGGCATTTGCTCGGCGCTGTTGCACGCTCTATCCAATCCCCTTTTTCCTCAGCACAACGCATTGCCCAAAAGTATGCTTCAACTTTAAAGCTGCACTCTTCAATTAATTTTGCACACTTTTCCGACCACACAATTGATTATTTAACACATGCACTCACATGCTCAACCGCCGCCTCTGCCGCCGCAGCAGCTGTCTGCATAATTCAGAAACACTTTCGTCGCCTAAAAGCATGCTCCATTTTCCATAAATGTTTGCACTATATCACTTTTTTGTACACGCCACATGGCCACATATGATTTCCGCACTTAATTCGAAATTAATTTCAGCTGCGACGAATACGCACTCCGCCGTTTGCTGCTGTCAACGGTCCTTAGCAACCCCTGAAAGTATGCTGCAAAAGAGTGTAATTGCCTTAATTGGAATTTTTATCTGCGGCTCGCAGCAACAGCAGTGGGCCAGCTCGAGGCACGACAGGAGCAGCAGCAATAGGCGCAGGCAATGGCAAGCAGCAGGAAACAGCAGCTGTGCGTGTATTATTTTGCTTTAATTGCTTTTGTATAGTTTTCCGTTCCAAGTCGTCATCTGCAGTAAGCTTCAAGCATTCACTCTTTAATAATAATTTCTGCACTTCACTCTACCAATTGTTTCATTTTGCTTGCACACATTTCCTTGAGAGTCGCACAGCAGGCTTCACTTGGCTACAGCAATTTGTCCCGTAATTTTGTTGCGTCCGCAAGACCAAACAAACTCCGACTACTGCGGCTGGTGACGACTGCTCGCCTAACGACACTCTGCGCCTTCACATCCTTGTGGCTCATCAGCAGCAGCAGCCGCGCTGCTGTTGCTATACTCTCATTAATTGGAGACTGCTCTCACCAGTGTGACTACACTGCTCCTCCTGCCTACCGCTCGCACTCACCCAACATCCTTTTCCTTGAAAAATCATCTGCGCTGCACACATAATCGCTCAAAATCCCAAACAAATTCCTGCCTTCAATTCCCGTTTTGCCCAAATTTCTCATGCAGTTTTCTTGTGCGCTCTATTGCCCAACTCTCTTTTTCTCCAAAAGCATTTTCCACTCGTTTTCCCAATTTCCAGTTCCTACATATTCTGATTCAACTGGCAGAAGTAGATTCGCGATTTCGCCCATGGCAACGCCATCTGACGGAAGCTGGCGGCATAGCAACGGATACTTTCGCTAAACAGCTGTTGTCTTCAACCAGTGCTGTCACTTTTATTGATGTTTTGCAGCCGGTTTTTTACAACGGTGAACGGTTGCACTTTTTCGTAAATAAAGCATTAATAGTACGTACAATTCCCCTTATTAGTACATACTATTCCCCTATTCCGTTGTAAAACCATTTGCGTTATTAGTACCAATTTTTACATTTAGGTTGTTACATGTGCTTAAAAGCCAAGCGCAAAATCTCAAAATTTGATTGGTTAGCCAAGCAACAAGCGCCAAGCCAAGCGCAACAGGAACCAAATTATATATATAACCAAAAAGTTTTTTAAAACCATTTTTCCACGAATTTATATGATTATATAATGTAATTTGCTTGTCAAATTTATTATTTATTTATACAACTAAATTTATTTCAATTTATTTAATGAATTTCAACAATGTTTTATTGTTTTTTTTTTTTTGGTATTTGGTTGTTGGAGTTGGTAGTTTTCTTTCGTACCAGCAGTGGAAGTGAAATTCTAAAATTCTTTCAAATATAGGTCAATCGAGTCAGTGAAAACAATCAAATTGTGCCTAGTCAATTGCTCAGAAACATGGAAAGTGTAATAGATATGGAAAATGGTAAGAAATACCGTATGGGTTTGAAAAGACGAAATTATTTTGATGTGGTTTTTACTTTTTTACAACCAAAAGTAGGACGCACTCGTGAAGCTCGAATCCAACGAACGGAAATGACAAAGAAATTGCAGTTCTGATTTCTAACTTCGGCGACACGCACATATTCGGCTTTCTGCATGTTTGCATTAATTCCAAAATTCCTTTTGAGCGGAAAGTTTTAACCAACACTTTTGTAACTTTGCATTCAAACATACTTTTAGCAGAATAACGTACTTTTTATAAATATGTAATTTAAATAGACTTGGCTGTCACGGTGTATTTTCATAGGGTTTACTTGCAAGTAGATAAGAAATATTAGCATCTGCTGCATTGATCAGAAAAACAAATAAAAAAAGCGACGATTTAAATCGTGTAAAAGCGTACTTTGAAACGACCTTAATTGAAACGACGCAAAGTGAATTACGATTTCCTAAAGGAAACCTTATTAATATAAAAGATAAGATCTATAACCTAATTTTGTCCTTGAATTCTGATTCATGATTCCCCGAAAATCAAGAAACAAAACTTCAGAAAATTTTCATAGTCATGCAAAATGAAATGCTATAGCATTAAAATTTTAAAGCCATTTTTATTCATTTAATTTTATACATCCCTAAATTTTTCTAATTAACGTATATTTCAAAGTAAGAACCAACTGCAGGCTGCAGCTCAATGAAATTCTAACTGTCCGTGATCATGTTAACAGCACGGACAATTTCTCAAAGTGCCAAAATACACTAGGCTTGACCAACAAGTGTTTACACAGGTTGGATGGTTTGACAAGCGAGCAGAAATATCAAAAAATTTTGAAAACCATCCCACATGTGTGACAAGCGGTTGTTCCTTGCGTATACACGATCCAACATCGCTGCTTGTCCTACATGTTGGACGACATGTAGGACCGTCTAAACCCCGCTAATGAGAAAAAGAAGCAGTCTAGTGCTAGTGTTTCCGTTTAATTTCCGTGGTAAATCTATGTGGACGCTCTTTTTGACTCCTTATTTTTAACTGACTTGAAATCAATTAAACAAATAAAATTAACTGAATCAAAGCATGAAGTATTTAATTTCCTTTCCTGATATTTTTTTTAAGTTAATAACTTGAGCAGAACTAGTCAACCGTATAGTTTTTGGTTTTCTTATTTTCATATTTCAAACTGAAGAGCAAACGATAATGTAACAATAGAAAAGAGTTAAACGTTCCAAGTTCTGATTGTGCTTCAAGGAATCGATAGAGCTGGTGACCCCGGAGTTGTTGAAATTTTTCTAAATCATGTAGACTCTCATACCAAACGCGCATTAAAGCAGATTTATTATTGTTTTTAACGAAGTGAAATGCAACCCTGTTAAGGTTTCGTGCAATTATAGAAAAAAATGATTTTTTACGACTTTCGGCAAGCGGATGAATTTCTAACGAAATTCTTCGTTGATTTTTGTTCATCGACAAAAATTAGAGTGAACTCGAACGAACAGCGGCGACCATCTTAAAACATCTTCTAGAGAAAAGTTGGGTTGATCAAGTTCTTTCCGCTGCAACGAGGAAATAAAATTAAATTTAAGACAAAATGTCTATGATTTCTGCACGTTTGGCCTCATCTGTGGCCCGCAACTTGCCAAAAGCTGCTACACAGGTACAAATAATTACTTAAAAATAAAAGGATTGCATAAAAGTCCGGAAAATTTGTGAAAGTGAGATTTTCAGCGATTGAAAATGTACAATTGGAAAATGTGAAAAACGGATAATACGATACGAACAAATTAGTAACTTCTTAAAAGCGTAGCATAGTTTTTTAACATATGCTTATTACATTTCTATTAAATAATG
Source organism: Neria commutata (assembly GCA_963457695.1). NCBI lineage: Eukaryota > Metazoa > Arthropoda > Insecta > Diptera > Micropezidae > Neria > Neria commutata. The sequence goes on along the minus strand of OY735247.1, from coordinate 16,203,762 downwards.
TTTAGCAGATTGTTACGCAATGGGTTGGTGAAAGACTGCGGCAAGTTGAAAAGTTCCTCTGCAAATAATTGGTAGACAATTACATAATGCATGACCACCAAAAGCTAGAAAATAGACTATATAATATTTGAAGAAGCTGGTAACATTAAATTGAAAATTTGTTAATCAAAATCAAAAGAAATATGATAGAACTGTTACATAATTTGCGGTCTCCGCTGCACTTGCCGTTGTACATATGGTTTTTTCTGCAGCACCCCTAAGTCCCCTCTTCAACGAGAACAAGACCTAACGAAACACTTCACCCGAGCAATTCCTCCGTTTTATCGATCTTTGAGGTTATGTCATGAACATTCCCTTTTCTAATCAAATTTCTTAAAATTTGTTTTCTCTGGAGGTTTTAATTTTTACACGACTTTTTCCCTTGAATTGGTTTCTATAATATGCATAAAATATTTGCATGTGAAAATTTATGCTGCCAACTCATGTCCCATATTTGTTGGTTATTTAACTCTCAGATTAGTTTTTCTGTGACCTGCTTACATAAGCAAAATGAAAACATTTTTTAATATTTCCAAAGATAAACTTAAAATGCAAGTTTCAACAAAAAAAAAAAGCAATTTCGGTTGTCCATAATTTTAATTTATGAAATTTCCTCTTAAGGGCCTAACCAAACTCACTGTCGGCAGAACAGGGCTTCTTTTTGTCGGCAATATTCTATCAAATATATTTGCATATATTTATTATTATAATTATATTAATATACGGCAAGAGCACTCTGTGCCAAATTCGATTCGCGATTTGGTTCAATTTTAAATACTTGCCAAAGCAAATCTGCTTCCGTAATTCATTGGTAAAGTAGACTTCCATGTGCTCTATCAATTGTATATGCAATGCCACAAGAGTTCCATTTATTTCAAAACTAACGTTCGCTTTTTGTGTCATTCTCTAATTGCAAAATTTTGCATCTATTTCCAGATCGCCTGCAAAGCAGCCTACCCAGCTGCTTCTCTAGCTGCACGCAAGCTCCATGTCTCAAGCACACAGCGCAGCGCCGAGATCTCCACCATTTTGGAGGAGAGAATCATGGGTATTGCGCCCAAGGCCGATTTGGAGGAGACCGGTCGTGTGTTGAGCATTGGTGATGGTATCGCTCGTGTCTATGGCTTGAACAACATCCAAGCCGATGAGATGGTGGAATTCTCATCCGGTCTGAAGGGTATGGCCTTGAATTTGGAACCCGACAACGTTGGTGTCGTCGTGTTCGGTAACGATAAGCTGATCAAGCAGGGCGATATTGTGAAGCGTACCGGTGCTATTGTCGACGTACCTGTGGGTGATGAACTGTTGGGCCGTGTTGTTGACGCTTTAGGTAATGCCATCGACGGCAAGGGTGCCCTCAACACCAAGGATCGCTTCCGTGTGGGTATCAAGGCTCCCGGCATCATCCCACGTGTGTCTGTGCGCGAACCTATGCAGACCGGTATCAAGGCCGTGGACTCGTTGGTGCCTATTGGTCGTGGTCAGCGTGAGTTGATCATTGGTGACAGACAGACTGGGTGAGAATGCGGAAAAGATTGCAAATTTATTGTTTTTACTATACAATTTATGGACTAAAATATCATTCGTAATTTTTCACACTTCTTACTCTCTCCCAGCAAAACTGCCCTTGCCATCGACACCATTATCAACCAGAAGCGTTTCAACGACGGTCAGGATGAATCCAAGAAATTGTACTGCATCTATGTTGCCATCGGTCAGAAGCGTTCCACTGTCGCTCAAATCGTAAAGCGTTTGGCCGACGCTGGTGCCATGGAGTACTCTGTCATCGTTTCGGCCACCGCCTCCGATGCTGCTCCTCTGCAGTACTTGGCTCCCTACTCTGGCTGCGCCATGGGTGAATATTTCCGCGACAAGGGCAAGCACGCTCTGATCATCTACGATGATTTGTCGAAGCAGGCTGTGGCCTACCGTCAGATGTCGCTGTTGTTGCGTCGTCCCCCAGGTCGTGAGGCCTACCCCGGTGATGTGTTCTACTTGCACTCGCGTCTGTTGGAGCGTGCCGCCAAGATGTCGCCCGCTATGGGTGGTGGCTCGCTCACCGCTCTGCCCGTCATCGAGACCCAGGCCGGTGATGTGTCCGCCTACATTCCAACCAATGTCATCTCGATTACCGATGGCCAGATCTTCTTGGAAACCGAATTATTCTACAAAGGTATTCGCCCAGCCATTAACGTCGGTTTGTCTGTGTCGCGTGTCGGATCTGCTGCCCAGACCAAGGCCATGAAACAGGTGGCCGGTTCCATGAAGTTGGAGTTGGCACAGTACCGTGAGGTTGCTGCTTTCGCCCAGTTCGGTTCCGACTTGGATGCTTCCACACAGCAACTGCTGAACCGTGGTGTGCGTCTGACTGAATTGCTGAAGCAGGGTCAATATGTGCCCATGGCCATTGAAGATCAGGTTAGCTAAAACATACTTTTACGTTTTATAAGTTACTTTATTTCTCCCTTTTATTCTTCAGGTTGCTGTCATTTACTGCGGTGTACGTGGTCACTTGGACAAGCTGGATCCCGCAAAGATCACCAAGTTCGAGAAAGAGTTCTTGCAACACATCAAGACCACTGAGCAGGGTCTGCTGAGCACAATCGCGCAGGAGGGCCAAATCTCTCCGGCTGTTGATGCCAAGTTGAAGGATATTGTTACGAAATTCATGTCTACCTTCCAAGGTTAAGTTGCTGCTGCCAAGCCCTATTCACCAACACTTTCATAGATAAGGAGCAAGAAAATACCAACAAACAAATTGCAGTGTCGTCTTTAAGAATACACAGTCACGCGTCACGCCGTTTTATGAAACTTAATAAATTATACAACAGAAAAGATACCATAATGAAACGAAATTTGAAAAATTATAAAAATCATTTAAAAACAATCAAGTTTTTCTTTATTCAATGATGTGCAATTTCCGAAATTATATTTTAATGTGGAAAAGCAAATGCCTGCAAATCCAGCAATAAGAAGAACTATTCGTTAATGAGTATGAGAGCGCGCCGCAAAGTTGAAACGAACCATAATAAAATACAAATTTGAATAAAATTGCATATTGAGAGAAAAACGATATTTAATTTTACTGCTGATTTTGTTAAATATACGACTTCAAACACGCAAAATGCGCGTAATACACGACAGATTAATGTATTATCATTAAATGATCTTAACAGTATCGAAAACAATGAATCTTTTATTTGAGGCTTCTTGGAGAAAGAAAAAGACCTTAATATATGTAGAAAGGCCATAGCTTAAAAGTTTTGTTTTTTTACAGGAGAAGGGGAAATATCGTAGGGAGGAAGGAATAACTGAGTGATCCATCAGAATCGGCAAAAAAGCTGACAATGTGAGGGCCTTTCTATATTAAAGTAAATTTGGAATGAGAAACGTCTCGAAATTTGAACCTATATTCTGGGCAATTTGATTTGAAAACTCAACAACTCCATTGATACTCGTAAATATGGTTTGGGAATGATTAGTGCTTAACACTGGCATAGCTTTGGACGAAGTTTCAATATCAAACATTTGCCAGATTTTCAAGAAAAATGTTATAAGTAATACCTTCCAAATTTCAATTACTTACATACCTTGGCTCTTAAATTTTGTTTCCGACTGACGTACATTTAGCTAAAGTTAAATTTATCATCTAATGCCGCGTTATCTGAATTTATGTACCCATAGCACAGATGACTACATATAGTCTGTGCCCATAGGTAAGAAATTCCCGCAGTTCCTGAATATTCTCAAAGATCAAGTTTTTTCTTTCTTCGATGGCAAAAGAACAAAATTTGACCGGAAAACGGAAAACTCGCAATTATCGAAAATCGATTAATCTGCTCGTCTGGGTTAACGGGCTTTCAGAAAAAGGCTCGACTTTCAAATGTGCTCTCTTCATTTGAAGGGCTTTCGGCGGCGCAGCATGAAACAATTTTTAGGGGTGATTTTGGTTTTATGAGAGATGCTAGCCCCACGCACATGAAATAATTTCATAATAGCTGGAAATTGAAACTGCAATATGCAATATGAGCCTGCTCAATGTACGTTACCATTCTATAACAGAATTCTTAGGAAATTGCAGAAATGAGTCCCATAAAATGTTTTATGACATAAATTTTATAAATGTGTATGGTTAACTAAGCTTTATGAAATGGAAAATTTTTCCTAAGAGACAAAATGAAGAAAGAGATTTTTAAACGAAAAACTAATTCTATGCCATATGCGAATTCAAAATATGAACTATGTACATATGTACATATAATAATATATGTATTGACAATTTGACAGGAGTGAAAAAGAGAATTTGTCCATAGTAAGGTTCCATTTATTGTATGCCTTAGAAATAATAGGTAATAAAATGGGTTCACTTAAAAGCATGTACCTATAAGGAATCTCAAATGGGTCAAAGTTGACACCTGCCCTTTTTGTAATTTTTCCTTTTTACACTGCCGCTGCACTTACATATATAATTTTTTACCTGAACTCTTGATTTTTTTTACTGTCTCACAAGTCTGTTAGGATTTAACCCCGAAAATCCCCCATTGCTGCGCCCGTGTTCCTAATTACAATTTTTGCTTATAAAAAGGAGAGGTACATACATAAATTGGTAGCGAAGCTTGTTGCTTAGTACTTGAGCATTTTTGTCGTTATTATGTGCAGCTTTTTAATTTATCCTGTGCGCTTCAACCTTTCCCTTATAAACAACCAAAAGAAACACAACAAAGCAACAACTTTTTGATTATCCCTTTTGCAGCCATATATCTCTGTGCCCCAAGAAAGCAACCCCTCCAACATCACAGCGGAGCGCATATTTTAGCACACATGTACACGCTCGCACCACCCATATAAACTGCCATGACGGGAAGGTCCTGCTCAGTGCTCAGCAGGAATGTTCTTTTTCTAAAATCGGCAACCACCAAAAAAACAAACACACACGCAAGCATACCCGGCATGCATGCTCAAGTTACACCAACAAACAACAAAAACACATTCTCCAGGCCTGTGCCCCCAGGTCAGTCAGTTCGGTCCGTCTGGCTGGCTGTCTGCCTGTTTTGTTTGCGCTTCTTCTGCTCTCTGCTGTCGCTGCTAGCCCGCGCGCTTTCGACTTTCCACCGACACATTTCAACTCGGCTCTGCGCTTGCTCGCTGCCTGGCCGCGCTGTGCGCCTATTCGAAATACAAGTTTGACGGTTTTATGAGCGTCATTATTTCAGACACTTTTACGACACGACGCAGTCACGGCATCTACGGTCGACCACAAGGAAAAGAGCGACGGCGGAGGCGATTTTGTCTTTGGCAAACAAACATTTCCATTTTGTGGGTTTTATGTTTTCTCGAAAGAAAATACGTGTTGTGGTGATGCAGTCCAACAAAAAGTAAAATTATCAATAGAAGCGCGACATTAATTAAGCAAAACTTGGAAAATATTTTCGAACATTTTTGAAAGTTCTTTCGTCTTATCGCTCTGGCGTCGCTCACGATTTCTGCGCTGCTGTTACTGAAACATGCAGAGCATAGCAATTGACCTTTGGTCCCCATAATAAAAGGATGGATGGCGACAAATAGCAAGTGGGTCGGGCAAAAGTAAAGGAAATCGAGAAAATTGTAAACATAAAATACAACAGCTAAAGCAACAATATACTTCAGAATCTTAAATTTAAAATAAAACACGATATGCGTTTATATGCGATTAGCTTTTTATTTTATTGGATTAAAAATGTTTTTTCATATTTTTGCTTTCGCTGAATAGCCTAAAAATACTTATACAAATTACATAAAAATTGGTTTAAAGTAAAACTGACACCAAAAGAGAAACATAAATTAAAAGCCGGTACATAGAGAGGACAAGCATATCGTATGTGTGCAAATTGCATTGGCATTTGCATTTGTTGAACAATTGTAAGTCAGAGTTGAGTGCTTGCAGAGAGCAATTCAGTTTGGTAGCACAAACATTGTTAAAAATTTATTCTTGAAAATAAGTATTTTGCCGGTTTGACGTTGACAATTCGTAAACGCAATTGCCAAAACAAATTGCGAAAACATACTCAGCTCGATGCAATACAATTTCAAGCGAGGTTTGTATAATTTGCAGAAAAATAAAGCAATTGATAGAACAGCTGTTAACAAAAAAAAATAAAAGAAATAGAAAAGTATTACAAATATGTAACTTAAATAAAATAAAACAGTAGTTAGTTTCTTTTTAACCTGTGTGGCGCAAAAGGATCATGCTGGTACCATATTTATTTAGGGGAATCTATGGAGCTCGTATCGCAACCATGTTTAGCCAGCAAATGCGATTACAATCGGTACTGCGAGAATGATTAAGGACGAGGCAGATAGTGTGCGTCTTTTAAGCAACAATAATTTAGCTACTACTTTCCAACAGCAAAGTTGCCGACATTGCTACTTTTTGTGTTTTTGTATGTGCTGTGAGCCGCGCTTAAAGTTCTACAAAGCTTTGAATTGAAATTTTTACTGTATCAGCGTGCTGTTTGTTTTTGTTATTACCGCCAAATGCACGTCGATAAAATAATACCAGCGCAATATATATGCGCACACGTTTATCAACATAATTGAAAAGTTATATGGTAGTAAAAATATGTGCGAAAAGATTGTGCTAAAAGGAAAATACAGTGAGAGTTAATTATATATACTTTTGGCAGCGCTTTACTCCGATTTGGCTATGATTGAATCCATTAAAGCGCCATATAGCTCGGGACGCAACGACATTTTATTGAATTTCGAAGATTGGTATTTGGTATAGACAGCCTTCAGATTGGCCTGAGGAGCATTTCGAGCGAGAGTAGCCAACTTTTTTGCAATTGGACGCAAATGTGTTGTCGTGTATCGTGAATACCATTCAAGTGTTGAAGTCCAATGTTTGTCTTGCATGCCTACTTGTGACCTAGCGTTGGCTTTCAGCAAGTTCAATGACAGAAATAGCGAAGCCGCTGCCACCTGTGTAAAATTTTTTGTTTGTTATTATATAAAAACATATTTTGTTGTTATATTGCAGCATGAAACTAAACTACACTGTACACCCACCTCTGATGGCTTATAAGATGCCATATCATATTCAATGGAAGCCAATTCCAAGAAGTATTTCGCCATGCCATGATGCGAATCTTCTGCGCTAGCGGCCTTGGAGAAACGACGCAAAAACTGTATAGGCAACGGACGCGACAGATTGCAGTCGAGTGTCTTGAAAATCTGCAGCTCCATCTGCAATATTTGTTTGGGAGTGTATGTGTTGTCCGTAATGAACACAAAGTCGGCAAGTGTAGGAGGATAGAGCTCCTCGTATTTGGCCGCAATGAAGAGAGCAGTTACGCCCACGAGCTGCAAGTGCGATCTCTGAGTATCCTTCACCACCTGCAGATACCGATCAATAATAGCTACGGCAATCTGATACGTTTCGACAATGCAGTGAAACTGCAAGTGCACTTCATTGATCCAATCGACGAGAACGGCGCGCATTTTAGGAGATACCTCCTTCTGACCATTAAGGTGAGCTGGTTTTATTTCCTGCTCAGTCTCCAAGAGATAGAGGTAATCATAAATGTCATTCACGTACTCCGACACCAAAACCAAATTTTCTGCATCGTCGGCATCAATGTTTTCGACTGCATTTAGTCTGGACATCGACTGCACGCTCACTATTTTAAACTCTTTGACATTCAGAGTGGTTTGCTGTGCGTTCCTCTTAACATCGACAACTGTAATAGCTACGGCTGACGTGCTGCAAGTTTGCACTAGCTTCGTCCCTTTTACATGAATTGGTACTGTTGCCTCAGCCGATTTAACCTTAGCTTTTGCCTTGGCAGCAGCGCCAGCTGCACTAGAAGTGTCACGCTGTAATGCCGCCTTCAATTTCGTAAGCGAACGCCGCGACAAATTGCTATCTTCGCGCTTAAGGGCAGCAGCTGCCGTTATGGGCGCTTTCTCATCGATGGATTTAGGCTTCGCGACGATTTTGTTAACATCTGTAAGGAAACGCTTATTATGCTGTATATTGACTTTTTTACTTTAGGAATGGCTTACGTTTCACTTGCTGTAGTTTATTCTCGACCATAATTTTTGTGGTCAGCGTCTTTAATTTGCTTTGTTGTCCCTCGTGTAAGACACTGCGGGGTTGTAAGGATACACCAGTGCTTGTTGCTTTTGTTGCTGCCGCTGCGCCAACGCCTACCAGACGCACCGAATTGGATCGCGTAAGTACTTTCGGTTGTCCTGTCGCTGCTGGCTGTTCAGGCAAGCTTTTATCATTGGCTGCCGTCGTTGCAGCACTGGTGAGCGTTGATTTCTTCCAGTGTGTAACGACGCGCGGCTTGGCATTGCGAATATTATTTTGCAATTTTGAGTCCTTTAAGCTACATGGGTAAGAGATGTGAAGAAATAGAGAATAAGAGCCTTTAAGTCGAGTCTAGAATAAATTGCAAGCTTTTAAAAAGTGTGGACACGTTCTGATTTCAAGAACATATATAGGAAATACATGAATCCTTTTTTGGATCTAATTTATTATATAAAAAAATCAACTGGATACACATAGTTTTAATTGAAGAAAGACCAACTCACTCCTTTTGGGCAGCCTCTTTTCCAGTGGCGGCACGCACAACCCCACGATTCTGTAAATCTCCCAATGCGGCACGTCTTGTATTTTCAGTTGTGGCGGCGGCAGCACCGAACTTCTTCACCTTGTTGAATTTGTCGGCCTCATTCTATGATGAAACAAAAAATGCATGCATTCATTTCAAAAGGCACAGAAACTAGTAGATGCAGCAAAGCAGCAGCCATTTTGAGCGCAGGTAGAAAATGCATACGGTAAATCTTGGTGAAAACCAGAACATACCGCAATTTGTACTTGTGCAATAAGGAAATGCAATAGAAAAGGGGCGCTGCTATAGCAGCAACAAAAATAACAAAAGAATAAGTAACGGCGTCGGCGGGCTCCAAAAAAGCGCTCGCTGCTTGCTACTCACCTCATCCTCCACTCGTAACTTTAAAGTGCCAACCATTTTGCTATTTGCCTTCTTTCTCTTTTAATCAAATTTGACGACGATTTTATATACAAAAATTAACAAATAAATCACGGCCGCTCACTTTTGATACTATACACAAAAAAAAAGAAGTGGACGACGCGTAGACAAACTTCACGTTTACTTCACAAATTTCATTCGTTTCAATTGCACAGCGTTAAATTCTTGCACTTGCATATATTTAAGAAGTGCTGCAACATTTACACAACAATTCATTTATTATTTGATTTTTATTGCAGCGCCTATTTTTAGAAACAAATCTTCCGCACTGTTCCTCCAGCACAACGTTGCTTCGACCGTTGCAGTTCGTTTTTGAACTGGCCTTTGGCCGCGTTTTTCAAACAACTCTCAACGCCGCACGAAGAGGTGCACAATCTTCGTTCAATTGCATTTGACGAAGCTTAACGAAGCGCTGAATTGCACTGATTGGTCGTCGAGCTTCGTTGACAGCACATGTCAACTGCGTTTATTCATGTTGACAAAATTATGTATTTTAGCAAAATGTATCTAGAAATATCTAAAATCGGGCAGAAAAGATGTTACAATTAGTTGGAATATATTTCTTTTTACATGTAATAAAAATTAACGCACTTATTTGCGAAATATTGTGAAAGTGTAATTCACAGATTTAACAGGGTGCCACGGCTAACAATATTCTCTAGCTTACCATTCATTTTCGATAATATATTGCTAGTGGAGACTCCTTATGTTACATGTTAAAATTCTTTGCCATAGTTTGCTTACCTTCAATTGTCATTTTGTGAGTTTGACAGCTATTTTTCAATTTTGGGGCAGCACCTCTCGCGGCAACACTTTCGAGCAAAAAATTAAGTGCCTAAACATGCAAAATATTGAAAATGGAATCTCTTTTTCCGAAAATCTGAGATTTTTATATTTGTATAGGCAATTTAAGTGTCTTTAGAATTATAGAGGGAACTAGTTGGATTAAATTTTGTAAATTTTCCGAACCATCTCTTTTTAGGTCATATTTTAAATCATATGGTAAGCATTAAAATTCCCGCACGAAAAAGTACTTGACTGGCAGTTTGAATATAAACCGGAAACAGGATCAGAGGGCGGCCATTATACTGAACGACATTATTTAGGTTGTGATTTTTGTAATTTCCGTAGTGAACGTTATAATTTCTGGCTTCGGCATTGAATACTCATCGCAATCACTTCGACTCATGGATCAGCATACGAAGAATCCTTGAAATGGCAGGTCAGAAGAACAGAATGGATATAGCGTCATAAGTTGCATAGATTTGTTTCACTCACTCTTTCACCCATATGTACCAATTACTTGTATTAAAGCTATATTTTAAGAGAAATAAATTTTGTTTAGTAATTGTAAAGGATTTAAGTTTTTTCTTGCCAATTCACATTTTTCCTTTTGCTTTTCTGCACAGATAGCCGTCGGAGTACTTTTGATTTGCCAGTCAGTGGCGAGTACACCGAATCACACTCTCAACCAAGTCGTCGTTGGCATCATATATCTATCGGCTTTTTGCGATGTGCTGAAAATGAGTTTCAGACTTGATCCAGCCATTTCAGTACAAGAAGGCGACGTCGAAAAGCTTAAAATATAATTTTGTTTAAATCTCACTCACTCAAACGATAAAATGTTTTAGTATTGAAAATCAGCGCAATTAAGAAGTTGTTTGAACCATGTAGCATTTTAGGAGAATATGGGTTAAAAATAAAAAAGAATTTAATAAATTCAGTAGAAATATAAGACGAGAAAAAAAATTGCGTTTTAAATCACATTTTCTTATAGAACAATCAATTTTCATAACTACCGCTTTTAACTTACACCGCTTTATTTCAACGACGTTAAATAAATTATGTTAAGATGAAATTAAAGAACTTTAAATTCCATTTCGAATGAAAGAATTTAAGTGAACTGGCAACTCTTGAGAACTGTATTCCATAACAATTCCAAATCATAACCGCACCCAACTTCATACCATACTATTTCCCATATTAGGTCATACTATTTCCCACATTAGTACATACTATTTCCCTCACTCCGTTGTAAAGCCATTTGCGTTATTAGTACCAATTTTTACATTCAGGTTGTTACCTGTGCTTAAAAACCAAGCGCAAAATCTCCAAAGTTTATTGGTTAGCCAATCAACAAGCGCCAAGCCAAGCGCAACAGGAATCAAAATATACATATATACAACCTTTTTTAAATCCATTGTTCCACGAATTTATTATATAATGTAAATTGCTTGTCAAATTTATTATTTATTTATACAAATACATTTTTTTCAATAATAAATATTATCAACTAAGTGCAAATATGAATACCAATAAAATTAAAATGCGAACAAAAACAAATTAGTACAATCAGATTGCTTAGTCTAATAGAAATGCCATATTTTGTGTATTTACTTTGTTGCTGGTAATAATTGGTAATAGATTGCCGACAGTAGAGGATTTAGAGTCGAGTGGTTCAAAATATACCACTTTCCATATTGAACTGTGAGGATCAGATTATTTGGAAATTAGCAAAGTTCGCTTTAGATTAACAATATTCGTTTTATTTTTGGCATACTATTTTTATAATTGAATGTTCGTTGTTTTTGGAATACAATTTCAAAATGTTCTCTCATCGTCCTAATGGCACCATTGTATAATGCATTGCAATTACAATAGTTACATAACTTTGCTTCTGCATTTAATTCATACGAAATCCGTTCACACCAACCAACTTAGTTCCTTCGAGAGAAGAGTTCCAGATATTCAATGAATTTGCTGAAATTGTGACAGGCACATGGTTGCATTTGGCTGCAAAGAGAATTGGTTCGGGTATTAGCTGAAAGCAATTCAACAGCTAATATTAAAAACATTTCTATGAAAAGAGAAAGTCTTGCGAGAAACAAAAAACGATGTTCCAACGCTACTGCTCCAACTAAATAGCTAATCGCTGGCTACAGGTTGTGTCTGCCGTCTGTCAGTTGCTACGATTGCCACTGCTTGATATTGATGATAGAACAAAGAAATAGAAAACCATTGAAATCGTAAAAAACACGTATTCGCTATTTTCAAAGTAGATCTATGGTTTCCCCACTCAGAGTCGATCTTGCAGCAGCGTATAGAAGTGCTAATAGATTTCAACTGAAAATATTGAAAAAAAAACAACAACTCAAAGCCAAACAGCTTGACTGTATTGCCGCCAAAGATAAACAAACTGAACAAAACGGAAGCGGCTGAATGGTTCCACAATGAAGGTACAATTGCACATTGACTAGTTGCACTGGCTTTCGCATGCTCCTCTGCTGCGCCAACCCCCAGAGCGACCAGCGCACCCAACATCTTGACAAGATTTGACACACAGCTTGCTGCCACCACCGATGCGCTGCACCTTCCGCTGCTTCGCAGCCAGCAAATGTAGTTAACATGCAGATGCGCAGATACCTACATTGGCGCACCAACAAAAACCGGCAGCAGATTCTTTCATGAGAATTCGCAAGTAGCTGCCATTGTTTTTTTTGTTCAGCTCGTTCGAACATAACTGGCGAATGGACGGACGGACGGACCGACATGGCCTGCATATGTTCTCCTTCTGGTTGGTGTATCACTTCTATGGGCTTGTGGAATGGTACCCGGCAATTCTTTCTAAGCTCTACGAATTTTTTGTAGATTTGTTGCTATTGTTGTTGTATTAGTTATTCGCAGAATTAAGTGGTTGCATCGCCTAAACACTTGCAGCTGCTGCTGACTCTAATGTTGCTGTTGTAAATGTTGATGTAACGTTCTATTGTTTTTCTTTTTTGTTTAAATACGGCTAATTTGCATATTGTACCGTTATTTATTGCATTCATCCCATTCTAGCACCTAAGTAGTCAAAAGTCTATTCTTTATTATTTCTAGTGTCCGACTGATTAATCGGTATCTGTCTGGTATCGGACATGCGATGATCTTATATTTACATATATCAGAGTTCGGAAAGAATCCATTTCATTTCACCACGTTGGAAAATGTTATATCTTCAGAAGAATGTGGCGACAAGTAGAAATACTTAAAATATACTTTAGAAAGTAGTAGTTATTTATTCTATACCCGTATCTGAATCCGATAGAGAAGCTATTTTTTAAGGCAAGGAAGAGAGTTTCAAGTTCTATGCATATCTTTAGCAAGGACGACTCCTTTAAGACGCTACAAAATTAATATATGTATACCCTGTTAGATGAGGTGAGGTGCTGATGAAAGTCTTCCATGTAATCCTTCTATTAGAAGTGGCCGATTGTGGCCCAATTGTGTTAAATTTTTACCAGCGTCTTTTAACGGAATTTAAAGCATGTGCACCAGATTTCAAGTCTCTATTTGCTCTGATTGCTTTTTAGCCGCAGAATAAGGACTTTTATGCCACAGTGCAGCGCTCGTTTTAAAAGGATGCGCTGCAAGGTACAGTGGAGCAGAATACCATAATATTGCAAGACAATTGAATTATCACAAGTAAACAGCAGTCAAATATGCTTCGAAATTTTCGCATTGATACATATCCGCCCCCCTCCAGCGCTACTTTGCATGCAGCTAAAACTGCGCTGAGCGAGTATGCTGAACCCCACTCCGCCTCCATCCCCGTCACACCGACGAATTAAGCATATTACAGCATTTTTGCTGATTTCAGTGGAAATGTAAGAATTTTTGAAGCCGCAGCCATGAGTCAAAGCGGCGGGGGACGCTGACGGGGCGGTCTGCATTGACAGCCACCGCTCACGCCGTGTTCGCGCAGCGATCGTGCGATTGTCGTGTGCCGCCACCGTGCCGGAGCGATCGTGCGCATTTCAAATTTTCCAGCTGTGATTTTCATTCATTCGCCAACGAGCCAGCGAAGTGGCAAAAGCGCACGCGGAAAAATCGCACCACTGTACTCGGCTGTCTGTCTGTCTGCCTGGCCTCTTCGCTCTCTTTGCATACGCGGCGGCGGTTAAATTCAAAAGCGCAGTCAGTGCGGTGCGCCTTTGTAGCGATCGGAGAGCGTGTGGCGCAAGCGAAATCGTGCGTGCCTCAAAGGGAAACGGAAGCTGTCGAAACAGAAGGAGTGCGCAATTAAAGTGTGTCGAAGTGTGATCTTAAATCGGAAAAAGTGCGTGCGAAATGAAATTTAAAAGAAGTAGTTGAAAAAAACACAAATATTTAAAAATTGCAAAAAAATTGATAGTTCTATTTTTTTGAAAATTTGTACACGCACCACGTTCAAAACGCGTTACGCCTGAGAGGCGGACAATAAAAACCACAGTTTTTAATTGAAATATTTTCTAAAAAAACTAAGCATATATAATTGTGTGTATAGTATGTAAAATGTATGTCTTTGAAAACGCATGTGTGTGCGTGTGTGTGTTTGGAAAATGTTAACAAAATTCTGCAGAGTGCTGCCATATGAGAATTTGCCCTCATCAAAATACCATCAACTTTTGTATAAATTCGTGTATATATAATAATGTTTATTATTGTTGTTGTAGCTGTTGTTATTGCCATGTTGAAAGTGTTGCAGCGTTATTAAAATGAAATTACTGACCAAATACAAAGTGAGCATGTCGCCATTTAACACGAGAACATTGGACAAATGCGATTGAGTGTGTTGAATTGAGTTGGCACAATAAGTAAAAGTTACTAGTTTTCATATTTCTTTTAGTCATATCAAACTCATCTTTGTGCTTTGCTAGAAAATCCAAGAGAAATGTTCGATTTTCTCATTTGTTTAAATATGCTCTGGTATATTTTGTCTGCTAAACAGCCTTTTTGGTCTCTCTAAAATAACAGCAGAACACATCTTTTGTCTGCCATGATGGTTAGTATGGACTAGATTTCATTATCTCCAAAGAATACATACCCACAAACGGAGGAAAAAGCTTCAGTCACTTAACGCTACGTTTAGCAAATACCCAGAGAACTTTCACAATAGATCTCTTAGGCGGCTGTCTCTATGATACTAGATCCCTACTCAAAATTCAATCTAAATCTCTATCTAGTGCTGTTTAGATAAATTTAGGTTAGAAAGGGCGAGTGAGCTCTCTAGCATGTCTTTCAATTAAATTTATTAGTTTACAGCAGTGGTTCTGCTGGGAAGCCTGTTTGACCTAAAAGTGAATGGCAATCCTTTCGGGAATTCTATGTGAATTATTTTTCAAACTCATTGGGTTTTATAATGACTTCCACAGTAGCCAAAAGACACCGAGGTCGGAGCGAATATCTGAAGAAATATAGGGTGTATATCTGCCTTAGAGGTCCTTTGGTGGAGATGAAAAGGCACTAAAATTTGAAGCGGCCTGATATGATACATCCTTCTAGCATTTAGCTCTAGTTTAAAAAATTCGTCTATCTGACTTTTTAAAATCAGGTTTTAGCGATTCCATGATGTTGCTTATTTAATCAAGGAAACACCTGGTAGAAAGTGAAATAAGGATATTCTAAAGGGTAGCTGAATATATGAAATCCGACATGCTGAAGCGGATGACGATACGGCAAGAAGCTCCACGAAAGGCGTTTAGTAAGGAAATTGAGAACGTCGCTGCATTATCCTTCCACGCTTGAATTAATATGCTAATTGGGAAAAAAAGTGTAGCAAATTGCAGAAAAACTGACCGCAGCAATTGCGATAAAAGTGAATTCGAAGTGAAAACGCGTAAAGCTTCGAGCGAAGCAGACAGCTAAGAGCAAAAACGCCATACTCAGAAAGCCAACAATAAGACCAGACAATACACGCAGGCAACAGCAGTTACGCTCAAGCCAGCAACAGCAACAACAACAGCAACAATTAATAATTAGTGCATAAAATAACGTGCAATTAAGTGCCGTTAAATTAAAAGCTAGAAGAAGTGTGCGCGTTTTTGTTGTTTTTTTGTTTTTGCTGCGGGGTGCATTCACTTTTTTGCATAATTTTTGATTTGCATATTTTCGAAATTTTTCTGAATTTCAACAATCGCGTTTTTATTGATTTTGATTTTTATTATTCTTCTCGTTTTGACAAATGAAAGTACAAGGCATAAAAATTGCTGATATGTGAAATATTGCTGACATAAAATGCAAACAATTGCACTTAAATGAACAAACAACAGCAACAACAATAACGATAATTAGCAAAATGTCGCAAATGTGTGAAGCGGCTGGAAAAGAGGCAACAATAACAACAAAAACAACTGCAACTATTACTACAACAATGTGCATTAGCAATCAGCGCTACAGCAGCAGCAACATTAACACCAACAACAATAACAACAGCAACAGCAGCAGCAACTGTAATAGCAACAATTGCCACATTTTTATGCAACGCTAAAAGACAATTAAAGCCAAAAGAAGAAGGCACTAGCAAACCGCCGAACAATATTTAAGCCAAGTTAATTCGTTTTTTAAACAAAACATAAACAAACCAACACAAAAAAAATTGATAAAATATAAATAAGACTAAAACTAAAACAAATATAAAAGAAAGCAACAACAACAACAACAGCAGTGCTGAAAAAAGTTAAGCAAATCGCGAGCGCATTTTGAGCGTGAAGAAAAGCCAACAGCAGCAGTTGCTGAAGAAGAAGAAGCAGCAGCAGCCAACAGCCAACAGCCGTCGCCATCACATTTTACCATACTACAATTTCTTTCTCCGTTCCGCTCCGCTCCGCTTTAACCGCCTCCGTTTTGCGCCTTTCAACGCAGACGCATCGAAATGTGCTCACCCACTGCCTTCGTTTTCATTTTAATCGTGGTTGTTGCTACAGTTTTTAATTGTTTGCACTTCGCCGTGTGTGTTGTTGTTGCGCGCGGCGATGGTAGCGATGGCAGTGTTGCAGCTGCTGCTGTTCAACTGCGGCGCATCGATGTCACGCGGAAGCGCAGCGTCCACCTGAACGGCGTCGAGGTGAGTCTGGAGGCTGTTCCCTTCACTGGCCTAAGTTCTTTGCTTAACCCATTTCGAGCCATTGATGCGTCCATGAATCCAAGAGCGCTTTGCTTGCTATATAGTACAAGTTGTTTTCTTTGCTGATGAAAGCGTGGATATAATCGCAACTTTATATATGCACGGGTTAATATCATTTGCCGTACGCGATATCTTATCGCCTATAGCTGCCAATAAAAGTCGTATTTTAGATTATTTTCTACGAAACATTTTACTTGTTGCATTTTTTTGCTGTAGAAAATGTTGTTTCTGCTTTGGAATAAATGGAAGCGCTTTTCTGCATGAAATCGAGTTTTCTTTTTATATAAATGCAGTTAAATTTAAAAAACCCAAAATTTCGAGTCGACTGTTTTTGAGCGTATCTAATGAAAGAAATTCACGTCATACAAGAATTGTTTTAATCTGCTAAAAAAGCTGCCCCTTTGGGGCCCATCTGAGAAGCATTCAAAAGCTATATCTTTTATTTGAGCAAATGCAGGTCTTGCAAACTATTAATTAAAGAGCGATCAATTATCCAATTTTGATATTGAAGAGAAACAGTTTATTTTAAGGGCAAAAACGAATAGCGGAATTTAGAGAACAGCCGAAGTTGAATATCGGGAAGAAAATTATCTTTTTGTTCAGAGCAATTTTTCTCTTTTACCCTTCTGCAAGACCAGTTGCCCTTTTTTAGTGAATACCGCATTTCGATGTTTTAATAGCGGCAATGTATTTTCATACACATGAAAAAAGTAACAACAACATTTTCAATGTTTACTAAAAAGTTGCTTGCCCCCAAAAAATCTGTTTTGTCAGTGATTTAAAGATAGTGGAAAAGATACGACATTGGATTTAGCGGGCTACTGTCCAGAGTGCCGTTAGCTTGTAGTATATTATCTAATTAAAGAGAAATTCGTTCAGAAATTTGCATAAATTGCGTTGGCTTGTGCGAAAAGCGTAAAAATGTTTCGTGAGATTGAATTAAATCTTTACATAAGCCAACTTACGTATGCGAGTTTTTATGGTTTTTTGGAAAAAGGTTTGAATGCGCTAAAGCAGTTTAAAATTTAACTGAGGCATTTCAGATTTATTTTTGTCATATACCAGCAACAACTAAAAATTGCTTAAAACTGCTTTTAAAGAAATGACATAATACACAATTTCGAAGCGTGGCGGGTGACGTGCTCCATACGGCATGATGTGTCTAAAAGACATTAATTGTCAAAGATTTGAAGAAAATCTCTGAGGTGTAACAGAAGCAAGTTCTAAGATCTTTTATTCGTAGCGCAACAGTTGAGCTAATTAGGCTGCACTAACAATGACAAGCGAATAACTTCTTAACGGTCTTTGTTCTGGCTGTCTGAGCAATACGAGCATGCTGCCAGAGCCTCGTAAACTTACGCAGAGCTAAACTCATTTTAAGCTTGAGTAAAAAAAATGCTTACGTCGTTATAGCCTGTATTATGCCATTCTAATTGCCTTCTTTTGTGACAACATTGAGCAAAAAAATATATTTGATTCAACAATAATTTGCACACAATTGCACACATTTGATTGAATTTAAGCGATTCGTGCGGGAATTGCATAATCTTGCAGTTTATTGTTACTTGCGCGTACTATCGCTGTTGCAAGAGCGCCATCTAGTGTGTGTAGCAGAGCTTTTAAGGTGTGCTCGCACGATCAGAATTTTCATAAATTTCAAATTTGTCTTTGACACATTTTTTTTTGAAATGCATAACGAGGCATAAGACAAGTGGCCCAAACGAGGGAATTTATGCACGTTGAAGTTAAAAGCGTGCGCTTGGCATACTCCATGCGCAAAATGTTAATCAAGCTGCGCTAGGGGCATATGTAATAAAAGGAATATTGTGGCAGCTCTGTAATACATACATTTTAAGATATGTGGCAACTAGAAGGAAGGGTACCAGTGAAGAAAGTTCATTCCGTGAGTAAAAGTCAGAGCGACAAGTTTAAATTTTTGCTTGTATTTATACATTCAATATTAAATAAAGCAAATTAGTAAAAAATGTTGAAAATCTTGTATGTGCAGTTATCAAAAATTTGTTGCAATGCTTTGCTATGCATGATAAATCTTATTTTATAAATGTTTTGATTTTACCGACAGACTTATTCTAACTTGATGCTTTGGCTTTATCATAAATGCTCAGTGCGCTCATATTAAATTGTTCACCGTGTTCTCATATGAACCAGATTTTTAACATAGAAATTTTTATATTTAATTGCTGCTAGTTCGAAATTTATATGCACACACGTCATAAGTACGCAAAGCTGCAAAACTTCAACTCATATGGATTGTATGTAATTCAAGGCAGGAAACCTGAGTTAATTGAGCTGAATAATCGATCATTTTGCATCACGTTACATTTGTACTAAAAAGATCGTTGCTAGTTTTACAGTCAATCAATAATATAAACAGCTTTTCGAGAATATTTACAAAATCTCCATTCATTATTATTATTATTATGTACAGTTTATTTACTTAATTAATTGAGTAATAAACTTAAGAACTAGGCACTGATAACTGAGATCTTCAGCCCGTCTCCATTCAAAAGCTCTATTATATTAAGTGTAAACAGACATAGCTGTAAATATAGGATCCACGAAAGGCCAGCCCTTTTCCTTCCAAAACTCCAGTATAATATTGCTGAATGTGAAAGCTTTTGAAAATATTTTTATTCCATACTCTTTCTTATATTTATAAGTTGATGAACAGTTTCTTCATCAGTACAAGCTTATGGTTTCGCTAGGCTTATGAGAACAACTTGAATAGTATGCTTATTTATCAGCTTTCACTTTGATTTAAAGTGTGATAATAATGTTTTATTGTCGAATTTGTGGCCATTGTAATAATAATAAAAATAATTGTAAAAGTGACTGAAAAGTCTTGCAGTTGCCACTATACTTAATGAAGGCATACGACCAACTACTTAAGATTTTATGGGTCTAATTAATATTTTATGTGATGTTCATAAAAGTAGAGTTCGAATTTCTAAATTAGGCAAAAAGTTTTTTATTGAACGGTTTCACTTGTTGTTGGTATTAAATCAGAATTTGACAAAAATACACAGAGAACAAATTACTTGTAAACAAAAACAATTCATGACGTTATGAATCCATTGTTGCTTATATGCAAAGAATTCTTATTTGATTCAGCACAAATTGCAAAAGAAAATGCCGGATTGTTACTATTAAAAGGAAGCCATTTAATTTATGTTGAAATATTGACAGCTCTCAAATCAAAGTAAATCTTAATATGAGCAGTAGAAAGTGCAATGCAAAATATTGCAACAAACAATATGTGGAATCGTTACAACAATTGGCGGAAATTCTGCCGCTCACTGTAGGCAAATCTTAATGTTAAGATCAAGGTTGCGGTCCATAACTCAAATGTTTTTAATATCTTGTTATTGGCAAAAGCAATTTGTGCATTTGCGAGCATTGCCAATTAATCGACATCAGATGCTGGCATAAGAAAGTGCAATTGATCGCATTCACTTTTGAGTAGGGGAGAGGGGGGTACCTTCGTCCTTGGGGCACATTCGTCAAAGGCGATTTCGGTATGAAGGAGTCACCGAACATCACTGTTTATTAGTAAAATCTAGCCCATCACTAGCATAAATACCCCTCACAAAGTTTGCCATCTCTATCTGAACAGCTGACAAAGTTACGTTTGATTTTGTGTTTTCGCGCTTCGTTGCCGAATTTTCAGGTCGGTAACGTAAGAAGTTTGTGCCGTATTTATACCATTATTTCGAACAAAATTGTATTAATATAACTTGAATACCAATTATTTTGTAAATAAAAGAGTTTTATGTGAAAATAAAGCACTGCAATTAGAAGTAAAAAAATAAAAAGAAAAAAAAGTGACACCAGGGTGGACTTGTCTTTTTTTTCATGGGGCACATTCGTCAATATAACTTCACAGGTACTAAAAATCGAAATCGAGTTGAAGCTTCCAAGACCCTTGAACCTGGCTTAAACCTTCCATAACCACACAAAATTAATATTAGGGTCGATCTTAGCACTTTAAACATTATATATAACAAATAATTTATAAAAAAAATTTGACAATAAGTACATTTTTTTAAGCTCTTAAATATGATTTTTTTTAAATTTTTTAATGCAAAAATAATAAAAACGTGTTATGTAACCAAAAGCATGTCTTATCTAGTCTAAACAAGATTTTGTATCACCTTATGGTACTTTAAAGTGTGAATGCTGAAAGTGCCCCGCCAAATGCCGAAGCTACCCTGGCATGGGGGCACATTCAGCGAAATGACTTTTTTTTACTAATCTTGAAAAAAATAATACAAACGGAACTTTTTAAAGAACTTTTAGTATAACATTTTATTGTTAAATAATGAGGTATTGTAACAGTCTAATCGGTTTTAAATATTTTCATTACCTTCTGAAATATAGGCCTTCAAAAAAAAGTAGACGAAGGTACCCCCCTCTCCCCTACTGTAGAAAATGTACACCATACATTACCAACATTTCCATGCGAGTATTAACGTCATGGGCTTTATATTTTCAAATATTGGCTGCACTTCGTTGACGCTTGCACGTGGCATCTATTGAAATATGTATACTTTTATTGCAGGCAGCAATATCAAACAATATTACTCGATTCAACATTGTAAATGTAAAACGTAAACGCAAAAAAAATATTTCCATAGGTGATGAACAGAAAAAATGTTTCCAATTGATATCAAATTTATCCAGAATTTTTTTGTGAGTGCATATAAAAACTCAGCAGTCTCATGTCATCTTAAAAGTAATGCGATTTTTTGGTTGCCTGGTGCGACGCCTGCTCTTGCAAAGAATTGGCAATTCTTCGAGAGTATACTTTGCCACGAAAATAAAGCTTCTCAATCTCGTTCAGGATGCGGCTTTAGAATAAATTTGTAGGTTCCGTTAATTTGTGCTAAAATATAACGAATATCAACCGAACTTTGGTTCGGCTTTTGCCAAAAAACGCTTCTCGATTGAACACTACACGTAGGAGACGAAGTTAAGAACAGTTTAAGCTTTTTAAGAAAAATTTATAAAAATTCAACAAAATTATTTCTTGGTATTATTGCGAGTATAACTATCTAAATGATGTTATTTTGTTGAATAGATAGATGCATAGTAATACAAAAGTAAAGTGCAGATGGATCAGTACCTTTACGATCCTTCCAGTCACAAAGTATGTAATGTGCATTTAATCATATTTTGATTAAATACATATCACGTTAAGTGTCAATTTTAATCGATGACCAGACGGGCAAGCATATCATGAGCGTAATAATTGCTTCCAATAAAAGAAAAATCATAAAATATAGAAAAGACCGCAATAAAATTTGTTATTTTTTGATCATAAAATTTGCAAACATTGAAAGAAAATAACCTTGAAGGCCTTTCCGCTATAAAAACGGTGAAAATGATTCATGGCAACTGGCGAATTTCGAAAATATTGACAATGGAAACACCTTAAATGTGCAAGCAGTTTGGAATCAGCACTTTCGGAAGGCCCTATAATCGCAGTCGCATCTGCCTGTATCAGCATTTTTGGCGAATAAAGGGGTTACCAGCAAAACAGGTGATAATCAGGCGATGTGAAAAATGCTCGACTTGCATTCAACAATTTAGTTAAATTTACAACAAAAAAAACTGGCATGTAAACACGGGCCAAACAAATGTCAATGACTCAGTTTCAACAGCAACAAGGCAGTCCAGATAGACCGACACACACACGCGCACACACTCTTAACGAGCAACAACAAAATCGCTAAAATGAGCTGCGTTCCTGAGTATAATTTGGCCGCTCTGAAATTATGATTACACTGGAGTTTTATTTCTAATTGCACAGGAGTCACATTAATTACGACGAAACGTAGTCAAGAAGTTCCTGCAGAGGGGTCATAGGGATTTCTTTGAGAAGTTTAGCCATCGGCCTGTAAGGCAGTAAAGTGAGAGTGCAGTTGGTGAAAAATGAATTATGTCTACCATCATTATTCAATTATTTCTACAAGAAATTGTAATATGTGTTAACATGAGCTTTTCTTTTATTGGTTGGTTAAGCTCTTGCTTGTCTGGCTCTGAAAAGTATCAATATAATGACTCTCCTAACAAGTGAGTCGGGAACGAACTAGGGAAATGGAACTAGTATCGCTGTATCAGTTGTATCAAATTGTTATAATTCACATCGAAAAGTGAGAAGGAAAAACAATTAGAATTGTTGCGTTATTGTTGTCGTAGACTTAAATCTGTTTAGTTTCATACATGAATATACTGTTGTTGTCCTCTGTATATGGCAGAAGGTAGTGCAAGTGATACTTCTATAAGCTTCCAAGTGATGATCTGCTCATAAGAACATAATTAATTTAAGAACTATAGCAAAGTTTAAGTCTAAGTATACGCTGAAAAGTATTCAACATTTTCTACTGATTTATGCTTTTGAGTAATTTTTTATAGATTATAGTTTTGTATTTTAATTACAATTGCGAAAATCTGGCTAAATAAATTTCACGTTCCCGCTAAATGCAAGAAAACATTTAAGCTCTACTGCTGATGTGTTCCAATTTGAGCTTTTGCCCACCGTCAAACTTTTGAAAGGGGCTTCAGCAATAAAAGAAATAGGCAATGAATTTATTTACTGTCAGAATTAAACAGCAAACACAATAATTCCAAACGTATTTAATAGCGTTTAATGACCCCACTCAACGCTTTCATACAAATTGCAAGCGTCATAGATTCGATATTGAAGTGAGAAATATGAACCGAGTTGGTGGCGGGGTCTGGGGATAGCAACCATGCCGAAGCGAAATATTCAAAAGCCAATTTTCCAGCAATTTTGTACAAACACACACAATTTAATTTTTAGAAGTGCGATAGAAATTCATGGGACTGCAATTGGTAATTGTAGCCGAAACACTTGTGCTTGGACTATTGCATGCGAATTTCTGGAGACCGGGAGACTGCACGTGCTATTTCTAGCAGAGTGTTTGAGAAAATTTTGCTCTTTTTGGTTGTCTCTTCTTATTGCGGTGTCGGATTGAGTGCCACCGATGCAAAGTTGTTGGCATTCTTTCTGAGAGATCCCTAGATTTGATCGCCTGCTTAAATTTAAACAGAACTGCTGATACTTTGTTATGAGACTTTGTTTAAAAATATGCTCTTGAAATTTTTTACTGTATATTTACATATATATATTTTTTACAAGGAATTGTAATAACACTTGAAAAGCTTTATACAAAATTTTATTGCAATAAAATGCTAAGTTTGCACTATAAATTTTACATCTTTAACGAAACGAATATTTACAGATTATAAATATATAACATTTCGAATCAATCGGGCGGTTTTTCAAACCATTTTCAGTGTTGATAAGCATTTGATTGGAATCTTAAATTTTTGCGATACTTGGTACACCGATTAAGCTTGTTAATTGATCGACACGTTTACATTATGTAATTAAAATTATCTACAACAAATTCTGAAGCGCTTGTAAGTAATCTTTGCACGGCTTTCTGTCAAGAGCGGTCAGAGGTGTTGCACTTCAAAACATGAGTAGCAATTGTTTCTGCGTAATTAACTTGTTTGCAAAACTATTCTATTCAATTCTGTTCAATTCGATTGATATGCTGTTCAATGTGTGCATGGGCGACTTGCATTCATAACTGGTCGATTACATATCGAGTGCACATATCACTATTATTTTCCACACTCGAGAAATTTATAAAACAATTATAGTTCAACCCAAGCTTAAGTTTCTTGAAACTTCTAGCCACTATGGCAATAATAAATAACTCTGCTGATGGAAGAAATAGAGCACATAGATACATTAAAATTAATGCCATTCAATCAAATGTAAATCAACTTCTGATTTATAACGGCTATACCAGGCATTCAAATATTATATATATATAATATATATATGCTGTATAAACTAGCTGCTTAGTTCGAGAATGCATATAAATTTGTAATATTTTGCACTACTGAGATTTTGTTCTTTTACATTTATTATTTCCTATTTGGAACAATAATGAAAATTTGACGATTTCTTCCTTGCACGTGTTAAACTTCGAGGTTTTTTGCCGCCAACTGACAGCTTAAAGGCTTGTTTGAATGAAACAGTCTTTCAGAATATTTCATGAAGATCGGAGCAATCATCAGTTATTTGAGACTTAAAAGTTTGAACGCGATTACCTCACATCAGTGTTTGAAAAAAATTTTGCAATGAAGCGATATTTTTTGGGAAGCCACTTTTTTGCGCAATTGGTGAATAGTAAATCTGCAAATTTGGCACAATCTTTGTTTAAATGCAATCATATATGTATGCTCTTCAACTCCACTGCCTATTATGGTGGATTTTTATTTCAAATAAAACCATCTTGATGCTAAATAAAATAACATGCACTTGATATGCACGCTTTCTGCAAATTATGCGTTCCTTTCTTTCGGATTATCTCTTTAAGTTAAAAATCTTTCAACTCTTAGTAAAAAAGAGCTTAAAAAGAAACTCATGTTAACGCATTATACGCTCTAAAAGTCAAGTAAACTGAGTTGAAACTGCTGCCTAAGTTGAAATTTTTCATACAAATTTTCTCTGCTGAATTAAAGTTTTAGGAAAATCTACAACGCCTACAACATTGAGTCGCATAAAACTAACTAAAAATGAAAGCTATTGACCTCACGACATGGCAAAGCATAAAAAGCACTCCACAGGAAGGAAGTAATTGGCGTGGCGTCACGTTTTGTTCCGCCACAGATCGCTTGTAACGAGACGATGATGGGCATGCAAAGTTATGAAATACATACCTGATGTGTGTGCGCATTATACTTTAAAGCAATAGATACGAATTTGCGATTTTCTTTGAGCAGAACACGCAAATATGCAGAAGGGTACTTGGCTTGATTTCGTTGAAAAAGTGAAGGGTTCTTGTAGAAGAAGCTGCAACTTTCGTTGCTCATGAGGAAAATTGTAGGCATATTTTCAAGCAAAAGGCGATTCCGGGCTATCGGAAGAGATTTTTTTGGAAAAAGAAAATGCAAGTAGACTTTTTAAGTTTAAAATTTTGCAGCTGAAGTCTGCCTTCTAATATCAAACTCTGATATTGTTCTGTGATTTTATGCTACAAATCAGTTTATAGCAATATATATTTGATCGTGATTTCTTAATAGAAAATAAAAGTCAATCTAAATAGAAAAATTTGAATATATGGTCGAGGCGTTGCCACAGGGTAATATTGTAAAACAGCACTTTTAAAGTGTATTCTTTTTCGTTTAGTAAATCATTTTGGCTACAGAATATTTGCATTTTAGACGTTAGTATAGAGTCTGAAAAAGATTTACGCTGATGTGGGCATATCCTAACCGAGCAAAATATCTTGTCAATTTATGTATCACTGCTTTATTTTCCGCAGCTTCTAATTTATATTTCCCGTTTATGTAGTTATGCATTACTTGATACCTCCTGCAGTTTCCTACTAGGTACGTGCTTGACATGGGCACCAGCTGATTTAGCCATATGTACGAGTATTGGCATTCCGCCGCTGAAATGTGTGGTGAATTTGTGCACATGTCACGCTAAAGTTCACCACATAATGATCAACAATTTGTTGCCGTAGGCATGCAAAAATAGAATAACGCTAGTGGAAAACCGGCAGCAGCGGCGGCACCCACCCACTAATATCAACGCTTTTCGCCGCATAAGTGCTACTATTTGGCTGTAAGGGAGAGCAGAGGAAAAACATTTTATGCATGTACTTATTTAAATAAAGTCATTTATTTTCCATATACGATTGTGTGTATTAACAAAGCGTGTTGTTGTTGTGATGGAAGTGTGGCTTGTGGCTGCTGCCGCCTATTTTTGCCGGCTGCGGAAGCTTCTCATTTGGAGCAGTAGTTGTAGTAGTTGTTGTTGTTGTTGCTGATGTTACACTGCTGCGTCTGCTTTGTGCTTTTCCGGCATTTTTGACATTTGCTGGCTCACTTTTTGCGCTGTTGCGATTCCATACACCTGCGGAGCTGCCGCTGCCTTCAGTGCCCTTGTGGGCAATTAATGACGTTTAGGCCCAAGCGCTTCGCTCGCATTGTCGCAGCACCGAGAATTATGCTCTTCACGCTTCGTTGGGGTTTTATTTATGCGTGCCGATGCCACTGTGCAGTTTCGTGATTTCTTCTTCTATTCAAATTAAATAGAACTGAATTTTGAACTAAATCAAGTTAAAATAAGCTTAAACTAAAATTTAACATTTAGATTGTGTGTTTCATGATTAACCCGTTGCGGCCCAATATTTTTTGAACTATGCATTGAGGGCTTTACCTCTTCGTAACAAAATAAATGCTGTTTATAAGGAATATTCTAAACACTCGTTTTTTACTAAAGCTCGATTTTTTTTGCTTGCTTAAAGAAAAACGTGACTGATTATAAAAAAATTAAAATTCAATTCTTAATAAAATAGAAAAATATCAATTGATGCAAAATATTGATCTGTGGGTTTTGTGTGTTTCGCAAAAGAAAGCGCTGTAAAGCTAGAGATGTTTAACATGTTGTTTTTGGCCCCCGTAACGC
This sequence comes from Neria commutata, assembly GCA_963457695.1. NCBI lineage: Eukaryota > Metazoa > Arthropoda > Insecta > Diptera > Micropezidae > Neria > Neria commutata. The sequence continues at coordinate 16,176,227 of OY735247.1, read as the reverse complement.
ATGAGGGAAGCTAAGATTCAAATTGATTTGGATTGACGGAAAAAGTAGTTTATTTAGAAATTTATAAATAGAAAAAAGTTTGCTTGAATCTGACTATTCAAAAGTCATATAACAGCCAGTTGATACCTTAATCGCCTTGGTGTTCAATGTGGAAAAAAATATTTTAAAGACTTTGCTCAGCCCGCCTGAGGGTACTGACATGCAGCACAGGATTAGATATATAAATTAAAATTCACTTGAATCAGCTACTATAGGACGAACGATTAGCTAAGATGAAACACTTTCAGTTTCACTGTCATTCCAATTAATTTTCAGCTTCCTTGCCTTATACTATCTCCCCTTGAAATGCTAAATGCCACTTTTTAAATGTGCTGGCTGTGTTAATGGCTGTGACTTTTCTTGACTTGATTGTCGGTCGCAATGTGGTGAAAGTGCTTCGAGTCACGGTTTAATGGTGTTAGAAAAGCACCCCAACATTTCGGTGCGCCATTTTGACGCATCAACGTGTTAAAACGCTTGGAACCTCAAAGCGAATTTTAAATTTTTCCTTTGTTTTTGTTTCCATTTTACTTTCAAGCTAACTTAATATTGCTTTTGGCTTTTTCTCTATTTGCAGATTGATGAAAATTCACTTCTGAATCATTTGGAGGACCACGAGCGGGAGCTGATTTTCGGCAAGAATATAGCGAGTAAGTAAAACTTTGAGCAGTGATGGTAAAGTCTTATGTTCAACGCATAAAAAAGAGCCACAGGCTTATTACAAGATATATTATTACATATTATTATGATATTGACTTAATGAAGACTTGAACAAAGGCTGAAGAGCTTTGTCTTATTGTCTTGTAAAGTTGTAGAGAATTCTCATAGAAAACTTTTAAACGACTTTCAATTTGTTGATTTGCAGCAAATTTTCAAATATTGAGTGAATTTCGCATATGCTCTTCCCCGATGCAATCATTTTCCACAGCATCTACAGCTGTTAAGTTCTATTCTACTGGCTAAACCAAGAAGTGCTCAATCAGCTAAATTTTTCTTTCTTCAATTCTCAAAATTAGAAAATTTTAGAAAATGTAGAATAAAATTAAAATGAATTGGATTGCATAACTGTGTTGTCATTCCTAACGTATTTGTAGTAAATTACAAAACTGAAATACAAATACACACAAACACACACACACACACAAATCAAGTGAAAGTCATACAATGTTGCAACTAATTTTGAAACAAAGAAAAAAGTAAACGAAACCCTGCCACAATAATTTGCCAACATTTTCATTTTAATTGCAAAATTATTCGTTATGAATGCAAGTAGCTCTTCTTCGTTTTGAAGCCAAGAAAAGCGTACAAATTATGATTTCTGTGTGTACAATGAGGCAATGCATAATTGTTGCACGTCTGTGTGTATGTGTGTTAATGTGGCAAGTAAAATGTTAACAAAGCTACAGAAAACAACAAAAAAAAACCAATATTAGAAACCGAACTCAACTGAGACCAAAGCAGACAAGTGCCCGCCAACCTGCTTGACTTGTGGCAGCAGTGCAAAGGCTTGAAAGGGAAAATCATAAAGATTTGATTAATAACATTTGCGCATTTATTGTGTGTAAAACTGTTATATAAACATTTTTCAATTGCAATAAAAAATGTTAAAGTCGTGCGCTGTGAACGTGTGAATTGAAAATGCGGCATACAATTAATGGGTTCACTCGAAGTGGTCTTTAGCTCACATCGCAGAGCTATAATTATTAACCCACCCGGCAAGCGCACTGCACGCCCTCCACGGTCCCCATCACACGGCATGACACTCACTCGGTGGAGCAGATCTGTCATTTGGCTGCACCGCCCTCAGGCAGACAATTTGCACTCTAGACTTAGCTTAGTTGTGAACTTTTGTAATTCTGCTAATCCACAGGCGGAAGCAGAGGGGCAGCGACGTAGTTCAAAATTCAGTTTGGATACGGGTGCTTAGAAAAAGCAGTCAAGTGCGCGTCGGGCTCGCGCACACAGGGTTCTATATCCGATCTACCCGGTTCGTATTTAACTTCTCCTTGCCCGTTTGTCTTTTGCTTGGTTTTGATTGTTTTCTGTGAACAGCAGCGCTTCTACTTGCTCGTCTGTCCATAATTTTGTCGACATTTTGAGCTTGTATATGTTCGAAAGAAATTCCCCCAAAATTATGAAAAAATTATAAATTAATTTTTGGAATCCACTTTCTAACGACACCGCACACGATGATACCAAAATATTTTTTTTTTGGCGCCAACCCAAACGCCTTTTGAAATTAAAAAAATATTAATAAATATATTTCTTAATTTTTTATAGTCAAAATATGCTTACACTATTACCTTACATTATGCCAAATTTCAGGTTTCTATGTTGAAAAAAAGTCTGTTTTTATACACATCCCCGAAAACAAAAGTGACCTTATAAGTGCTACCGATTTTTCCCTTTAGGAGAACGGAACTCTAAAAAAGTGTGCACTAATCAGAGAAGTCGTGTTAAATGAAAACGTTTCATTTTTTTTGCAGCAAAAAAATTAGTTGCCATTGCCGAAACTTAATGTTTTAGGATTATGAACATTTTTGCAAGCTGCCAATGGAACAATTTATTAGACAAAATGTTGGAATTTTTCGGTTTGAAAATTTGTTCTTGCGTGATTTCAGAATAAAATCCTCTAGTATAAATAGAACATCTTATAAATGAGTATCGCTTTGGCAGCCATCATAAGCGCACTTCAATGTGAGCTGTGTCTTGAGGTGTGCTGCCATCCCTTCGTGCTGACATTTGCCCATGTCACTGCGCTCACACTTTATCTAAGCCAGAGCAATGCAAAGTAAATAAATAAATAATTGTATTGAACTTATCTCTACACTTGCAGACCGCAACGTCAGATTGGTGCATTTGAGGCATCGAACATATGCTGATGAAGCGGTGTCCAGTGCAGCGCAGTCAGCGCCAAGACGCGTCAAACGCGCTGACACCCGCGGCAGCAACAGCAACGCAAGCGGCTCTGATTCACGGCAAAGTGGCGCCCCAACGCCACTCCAAGAGGTTGCACTCCAGATACAAGGTAAGCAGATACACAAGAAGAAAGCGCATGAGCAGCTGGGGTAGGGGCACCACTTAAGTGCTGAGCTTCCCCTCCCAGCCAACCAACCATCCAGCCGTGATATGTGCTTCTGTGGCGTCGCTGCAAATTAGCATATGACCAGAGCACGTAACCTGTGCCCGTGCCCGTAGCCCGTAGCCCGTGCCATTTCATTGTTTCGATCTTCGCCTGCTGTTTTGGCTTCAGAGTGGCTCTCTTATTGCGGTCATTGCATTTTAATTAATTCCATTTTATTTCATCTCATCTCGCCGCATGCAAAGTGCACGAAATAGATATGCTTGTTGGTTTTGTTGTTGTTGTTGCTTTTCATTTGCTACAAATACATATCACATTCCCTCATGTTTTGCTACGAATACAAATTTTCTGTAATTTCTTTTTTTCTATTTTTTTTCATATGCATTTCCACACGCTGCCATCTCCGCTGTGTTTGTTGTTGCTGCTACCGCTTCGCTTGCCACAGATAATGAACATTTGCTGCATCTCAAGCTGCGCGAGACACCGAAACTGATCGACGATGCATTCATTTACATACGCCGCTATGCGAACTCCACACAATTCATTGAGGACTCACACAAGTTGGCGGAGAAATACGAGCGCTGCTTTTACAGTAATGAAAATGCCGCACTTGACCTTTGCGATGATGCCAATGTGGTAAGTGGGGAGAGCGCGGAAGGAGTATGTAGTAGAGCAGTGGCAAGTAAACAATTTTTGTTGAGCCTGAGTGAAGTTCTATTCGAGGAAATGTGGGTCAAATGCTACGGTCAGAGGCCTTAAAACTATATTCCGAAAATGTTTGCTTGGAATTTGGCATCAGAAATCAACTTAGTGAAGGGAATCTTTAACTGAGCTCAGAGCAAGTCTTCTTCTTCTGCAAGAGCAGAAGTCTTCTTCGGCTTAAAAAAAAAACAAATATATATATTCATACATAGATGAAGCACAGTTTTCTAACAGTTCAAGTTTCAGATCATCGAATTTTTTTAACGAAAATTTAGATTTGAGCTTTAGAAACTTTTTTGAAATCCGAGCATTGCTTCTGATTGTCTTCCGTCGCTTTTTGGCGTCCAATCACTGTGAGTTTATCTACAAAGTAGTCTACATTGGTAATCTACAATATGTCAGAGACGTCTAAGAACATGATATCGAATAACAGCCCTATTCTAGCTTTACAGTCACAATTTATTGCTGGATTGATTCTTACTTTTTGTACAGAAAAAACATTTATTTAAAGACAAAAATATTCATCGAAACAAAAACTTTGTTGTGTGGTGAATTGCTTGTTCTGTGGTGAATATTGCCAGAATGATACAATAAGCATCTTGAAAGTGATTGCGAAGACAAGCCATACAAATTAAGCAAAGTATTTTCAGACAAAAAACTTTATGCAATTGTTTATGTCTAATTTCCAAACTTCAATCTTGCTCTTTTTAAAGCGCGGTGTTTATCATCAGAATGCAACCGACTTTATAATTCAACCATTGCCTGCGCGCTTTGGCAACTCAACGCATGTGATACTCGAGGCGGATCACCAACTGCACACCAGCGCACACACTGATTCCAACGCACGCACAGCAGCGTCAGCAATGGACACAAATATACAATTCGAACCGGACGAAGCGGAATTTAATGAACTGAGCATTTTGAGTTTGGGCAACGCGGACGTGGAGGAAACTTCACGCCCGACACGCAACATCAATTCTAGAAATGATGATAGCCAATCTCTGAGCGCAGCAGCGACCAAACAACAACACCTACACCAACAACAACTTCACCATCACAGAAATAAGAACAACGGTAGATCACAGCACCAGCACCAGCACATGCCTTGGCATTTGCCTTATAAGCCACGTTTTCAGTATAATGAGCATCACTCGCAGCAACACAGGAAGCAACAAAAGGAACGGAAGCAGCACACACATCACCAGCAACAACAACAACAACAGCAACAGCATCAGCACCAGCACAAACAACACAAGAACAACAATAAACATCAACGAACGGAGCACAGCAAACGGCAACGCCGCCACATACCATCCGCCAGCAGTCAGTGGCAGGTGCTCACCATTGAGACGGCCATCTTTGTCGACAGTGATCTCCTCAAGCACATGTCCAAGAATTTTCCCAAAGATACCGAGAGCCATTTGATGCGTTTCGTTCTGGCCATGATCAATGGTGTTCAACTGCTATACCATCATCACTCATTGGGCCGTCGCGTGAACTTCGTGCTCAAGCGGCTGGAGATACTCTACAAAGATCTACCGGATTTGCAGCGTTCCAGCGATATTGACACGTACTTGAGCAACTTTTGCACGTGGCAGCGCCGGTTGAATCCTGAGGGAGATGAGAATCCGATGCACTTCGACCATGCCGTCATATTGACGGGTATGTGGAAATTTCATGCTTCATATTATTCGGAAGCCAATAAAATATCTGACCGTTGCGTTAACTATTCGTTTAATTGTTTAGGCCTCGATCTGTATGTGCTGGGCAAGAATGGCAAGGTGATCAGCCAGGTGGTGGGTCTCGCACCAGTGGCTGGCATGTGCACGAAAACTTCATCGTGCACCATCAACGAGGGTAAACATTTCGAAAGTGTTTTCGTGGTGGCGCACGAAATTGGCCATAAGTAGGTCTTTTAACAGTTCATATATGTATATAATGAAATCAGATCAGTTTTGTACACTTGAGTTATTGCACTCATTTCGAGCATTGTCTGTAATGTAACTTCTGCTCTTCTTTCACAGTCTGGGCATGCGGCATGACACGAAAGATATTGGCTGCGATCCCAGCCTGCATATAATGTCGCCGACACTGGGCAGTGGCAAGATCACCTGGTCGAAGTGTTCGCGCACTTATTTGAATGATTTCTTGAGGTGAGTGTTTCTTTTGAGACGATAGCTTCTACCTTCTTTTGCAGATAAAATATAATTATTATTTAATTTGCTTGCTCTTTTATGTGTGAACACTGAAGAACACCTATGGCCAGTTGCCTGTTCGATAGTGGCCAGTTCATCAATAATCTAGATCACTCGGCAGAGGGCCTGTTGCCTGGTGAACGCTTCGACGCCAATCAGCAGTGCATGCTGAAGTACGGCAAGGATTCGGTGCGTGCGACAACACAGGAATCCTCGGACGTCTGTCGTGATCTGCACTGTAAACGCGATCAGTATACGTGGACATCACATCCAGCGCTGGAGGGCACGATATGCGGCGACAGCATGGTGCGTTGTATGTGGCAAGAGCAGGGAATTGAATTCATAACTGTTCGCAAACACGTCGTTATTTTAATACGAATTCGAAGAAGCCACTTAACGAATACGAAATTTTGAAAATATTACAGTCTATGTCAGAAGAAAGGATATAATCCAATGTGTAGTCTTCTTGTTATTGAGTATAGCCTGGCTTCTTCCTGACATATTTTCTGACAATATTTACCTTTAATCCGTGCACAGCGAGCGAATTTTTCAAAAAGCGTGTGTAGACACGCTCTCGACATTTGAAAGTCGTTTCAACAGAAAATACAAACTTTAAATTAAAATTTCTTAAGGTTCATCGACGTTTTTATTCTTCACGTTAAATTTAAAAATAATCCTGAATACTTCACTGTACAAAGTTCTATATTGCACAAATGAGAAATATGAGAATTTTGATATGCTCGTACGACGAAGAAGTTCGTAATGTTTAAAGCCAAAGTAGCTAATTTCAATTATTAAATAAAATAAATTCAGGCATTAATTCAGTCCATTCTTGAGAATTATGTTAATCCGATATCATTTATTTTATGAAATATGAAACAGAACTTTATTTTCAAGCTTGTTTTTGATCCTGACTGAAAATTATTCCAATAGCCAAGAGTCTTTAAAAATTAGCTAACATATTCCAGTTATATTTTTGATTTAGTTAATTAACGTATTGTACTTGTAGTGGTGCCGCAGCGGCGTTTGTGTTATGAGACCAGCATTGGTGGAGTCCTACAATTCGCCCAGACAGTTGCTGAGTGCCAGCAAGTCGGGTTACGATAAGGCCAGCTTTGTGGAGACCAGTAAAATGGGCCATCTGCGGCAGGAGTACAACTACAATAAGGTGAGCGGCGCTGCCCGCTGAATAAACCATATGAAATAGGGTAGAGTCTCACTGTTTCATTTGTTTTCAAAGCCACCCTCTTGGGGTGAGTGGAGCGAAGCCAGTGAATGCGATTCGAGCTGTCTGTACGGGCCGTCAAAGCGTTTGCGTGAAGGCAGCACGGGCTTGAAGACCTACACGCGCAGTTGTTTGGATTCACGGCGCAGATGTTTGGGCCGCGATCGCAAATTCGAATCCTGCGTAGCCCAGCAGTGCTACCGCATAGCCATCATCACGATTGAGACTTTCGCCACGCAAGTGTGCGAGAAGGCGCAAAAGTTCGATGCGGAGTTGACGGGTGCGGGCGCGCAAATTGTCGGAGACATAGGTGAGTGCCACTGAAATGTAGACACTTGAGCAAATTTTACACAAATGTATTACAGAGGAATCTTGCAAAGTCTTTTGCAAGACCAAGGCGAATGGCACTAAATCGCGCAATTGGATCTTCCCGGATGGCACTACCTGCCGCTCCAAGCTCTACGACTTCGATGACACTGCCTACTGCATAGCGGGCCGCTGTGAGAAGTTCTCCTGCGACAATGCCACGAGCAATTACCACAAAATTGATCCCATCTTCTGTCAATACCGTCAACGGCAACCGCCGCCTCAGTCGGCTGAGGCGGAAGATCGTCATGCAAATAGCTACAATAATATACCAACTCATGTTCGCTATGCGGATCGGGATAACTCTTACAATCGTTATAACAATCGCAATGGCATCGGCTTAAACACGCCTTCCACAACGCGCAGTAAATACGAGAATGGTAAGTTTGTTTCTCCTTGTCACTGGCGTCGCCTTATGCCGGTATCACACTGCTTACGATTCTTGTCGGCGACACGCTTCCGACTCTTCCGACGTTTGTCGACGACAGTCGGAAGCAATGAGTCGCCGACAAGAATCGGAAGCAGTGTGATACCGGCATTATGCTCATACTAATTTCTCTTTGCTATCTCCTTCGTAGAGGTAGCAGTACGCAGTTTCCATGGTCAATCTATGGACCAAACGTACAAGCGCAAAGCGGATTACTACGCCACTTGGAACAAAAATAATTATGATACGAATGAAGCTCAGCAGGCGCCGCCGCCAGTTTCAGCCTCATTGGTGTCATTGTCTGCGGCAGAGTCGGAGTGGACTGTCAAGTCGGGCTGCCACTCCAGTTGCATGGCCAAATCGAAGGGCATACAAGTGGTGACCAATCGACGCACGGGTGCCAACAATATACAACTCTGCACGCATGCGGTTAAGGTGGGTTGGGCGGCAGCCTGGTTGTTGGCCAAAGCAAACAACAACAACAACTAAAGTAGCATAGTTAATTTATTTTTAAAGCCTAGCTTACACGAACATTATTATTGTGACATTACTCAAGCGTCAAAAGCAGCTTATATTTCGTGCTAGTTTAGATGCCTTTTTCCTCTTACAAACGCGATTCGTTGTTTCAGCGTGACACTTTCTAAACCGAAAGGTTGGCAACATTGTTCATGAATTATTTCTATTTACTCCGAACACGTGCTTGCGCTTAACTATGTACTATATGCCTTATGAAAAATGTTCACCCACTCTTCGTTTCGCCGCAGCCCTGCGAGCGCCTGCTCACACCCACGGAGTATGCCGAGAATACATGTGCGCGCTACAAGCTCAAAGTGCGTGGCCTGTCCGGACTGGGCACTCAAATAGCGGCCAGCATTGATGAGCCCGATCGCAGTTGTCGCGTGGGCTGCCAGGATGAGTTCATTAAGTATCGCTACTATTTGGTGAACGGCAAATATGGGCACTTTCCACTGGGCACGAGGTGCTCCCACACGGAGGAACGCTACTGCGTGAATGGCAAATGCCTGGAATTCGGTGCGGATAAGATACCCTTGCAACAGTCGCACATAAGTTTGGCTCTGTTCCGGAATCGACGCTCCATTGCGCAAGCAAATGCGCCACAAAATGTTAGGAGTTCCGCAGTTGCGAGCAGGCAGAAGCGCAGTTTCCTCTTTTATGATCCTGTCAATATTACGGAGACCATTACGCAGGATTTTTTGAACAGCATTGTTAACAGTATTATGGAATTGGAGAAGAAGCTTTTCAAGGGTAAGTGGAACATGTGCACTTTCGAAATAAACTCGACATAATTTCGTGCTCTTGCGCTTGCAGAGGAACACGTTTCCAGCGACCACATCGAATTCAACAATCCCATACACTTTTCCACTGACGAACTGAGTACGAATTGAGAGCAGCGCTTTTTATGCTGAAAATTTGCGCAAATTTAAGGAATTTTTCAATTTGCATGCGAGTTTTTATTTAAAGTTTTAATTAATTTATGTATTTAAATGGGCATTTATGCCTTCTACGAATATTCTGTAGTTTTAAGTGCGCTGTTAGTGATATTTTATTTAGTATTTCTTTTAGCAGAGTTTAGTAATTTCTATATTTAATATGTTTTTGGCATTAGTGCATTCTATAGCATGAATTTTGTATGTAATAGTTTGAACAGCTATTTTAAAATATAATTTAATACAGAAATGAAAAGCAAGATTCTTTTTGTTTACGGTAAAAATGTGAAATCGACTCATAATATCAAAAGAAAAAGAGACTACGAGAAATAAAAGCTTGAAATAAAATGCTTCTTACAAAAAGCTTAATAGAAAATCTAAACCAGCTCGGAGACAGCGTTAGAGTTAATGTGTAGGTCCTTTTAGGTCCCGTTGGTCCCTGTGATCGACGAGTGCAGCTGAATGGGGTGAAGAACCATAGCAAAATTGTTTAGATGCCACAAATCTCGGCGTGTTCTTATTATAAGCTTTATATTAACTTCACATCCGGTATGTAGTGGAATCTAGTAATCAATTTTTCACCCACTTCCCGACTACTTAGAGATCTGAAACTTTGCATACATGCGTAACCACCATGACAATGCATGAATCAATAAATTTTATGGGCGTAGGATAAGGGGCGTGGCACTTTTTTATCAACTCTAGATTTGTGTATAACTTTAGAACTACACATCACACATCAATGAAACTCGGTAGGAACTTACTACATATCCATATCCTTCTACTGAGAAAATAAGGCGGGCACTGGATAAGGGGGCGTGGCACCCCCCATACAAACAAAATTTTTGATCTCGATTAGCTTTGGAACTAAAGGTCGTGCAGCATTGAAATTTCGTATGCAGTCGCCTCTTGGATGTGTCGTCCCACTGGTAAAATTGTATGGGCGTAGGATAAGGGGGCGTGGCACCCCCATACAAACAAAATTTTGATCTCCATTAGCTTTGGAACTTAAGGTCGTGCAGCATTGAAATTTCGTATGCAGTCGCCTCTTGGATGTGTCGTCCCACTGGTAAAATTTTATGGGCGTAGGATAAGGGGCGTGGCACTTTTTTATCAACTCCAGATTCGTGTATAACTTTAGAACTACACATCACACATCAATGAAACTCGGTAGGAACTTACTACATATCCATATCCTTCTACTGAGAAAATAAGGCGGGCACTGGATAAGGGGGCGTGGCACCCCCCATACAAACAAAATTTTTGATCTCGATTAGCTTTGGAACTAAAGGTCGTGCAGCATTGAAATTTCGTATGCAGTCGCCTCTTGGATGTGTCGTCCCACTGGTAAAATTTTATGGGCGTAGGAAAAGGGGCGTGGCACTTTTCAAGCAACTACACACTTGGGCTTCAGTTTATAATTATAGGTACACCACACATGAATGAAAAACGATAGGAACTTACTTGCCGCGCCCTGCTGGCAAAATAGCAACAACTCACCGCGTCACAAATATGCCACGTATTATTTGTTAAATTGAGGATATGACATATGACGATAGGAAACACTGTGAATACCCTAAATATTGTGTACTGCTCTGCAAGTTTAAAATTCTTTTTGCGAAAAATTTCAGAGCTCTAAAATTGAATTTATGGAAGACTAAAAAATAGAAAATAAAATTATATAAAAAAAACTTTTTAAAAATAAGCTTTAATGTACTAAAAAGTAGAAAATAAGTTGTTTCCAAGTCACCTGTATCTTACTATTAATAAAAGCTTGTGCGCTCAATATCCATATTCAAAATATCTTTCATTACTAGAATCTATTTGCAAAAAATTATTTAAATAAAATATTGTGGTAACTGTTTGACAAATATTGAACACATGAGCGCCCCAAGCTTTTATTAATAGTAAGATACAGGTGACTTGGAAACAACTTATTTTCTACTTTTTAGTACATTAAAGCTTATTTTTAAAAAGTTTTTTTTATATACATAATTTTATTTGACTAAAGCAGGCTTGGGCTGAAGTGCCTCACCTAGAGTTGTCGTGTGCGGCTTAGGAAATTTAGCAGTTACTTAATTCGGACGCCACGGAGACCAAGATTTCGCTTTGAACACATTTCGGTTGCAACCTTACCTCGATGTTGACCATATTCTTACCCATAATAAGCTTTATTGCACGATAAATATTATGATTCCATGCTTGTAGAGCATATCTTTCCCAATTGTTCAATTCCAATCGAGAAGATAGCAGCGCTTTTAAAGTTTTTCACCACAGGAAAAATATGCACCTGATTTTTTACAACTTTTTATTGCACTAGAATTTTTGAAAATGAGGCGAAATGAGCGCAAAAATTTAAACCGCTGTGCTGGACATTAAGAATTGCGCCTTACATGGCAGGCGTATACGCAACATTGAATTCCGCTAGCACGTGCTTTGCCTCAGATCGTAGTACAAGCGAAAAACGTGCTTACTACGTTTTAAAAATTAGCCAGAGCGAACCAGTAACTAAAACTAGTGACACGCAAACATCGAAATTCCATTAGTGCCGCCAACACCAGCAACAACAACAACAACAGCAACAAAAAGAAAAACATTGAATCTATTAAGCTCATCGAATAGAGTGGGTAAAATATCGACGAAGTGCAATAGAGAAAGTACGAAACCAAAATATAGAAAGTGCGCACATACACATGCAAAGGCACACTCACACATACACACACATTCTTGAAAGTACACGCTAGGCACATGTTTGGCCCAGTGTAGCGCGCCCGAGCAAGTGAAGCGAATTAGATAAAACGCCTACAACCGACAGGATATGCCAGCAGTCAGCGAAGGATACGCCAAGTGTTCGCAACAGCAACAGCAACAGCGACAGCGAAAGTGATAAATATTCGAACAAAGTGCAAAAGCGAAGCGGACTAGTGATTGATGAAAGTGTTTGTGCGTCGTAGCGTTGCAACTTGCAAGTGGCATCATGGCACATGGCATGTGTGGTGAATTCGTGGTGAATTAAGATTTGCTCGTGTATTTCACGTGCATAAGAAGTTGTTGCGCAGCTCATCAAGCTTGAAAGGACATTGGTCACTGCACAGGGTCAAAGTGAGTGTGTGAAATAGAAGAAGAGTCAATGAGTTTATTGCACTTGCCACTGTTGCACGTGTTGTAGGAAGTCGCAAGTGTATCAGTGCTTTGCAATTTTCTTTAAAGAATATAAATCACTTGAAAGCAGTTATATCTGCTTTAAGCTATGCTAGTCAAAAATGCGAAGAGCTAGTGAGCTGTAGAAAAATGTTAGGACCATCGACTTAATTTTTTTTCCAAATTGAAATAAGTGTAGATTTTTCAATAATCCGGCCATAATTGCCTGCACCTATCGCTATTCTGGAGAAAGTCACAAAATGTTGTATCCTTTGATATCTTTCCATAGAAATACAAATTTTTTCTTAAAAAAAAACTAACAAATTAAATGACAATCAATTGTGATTATAACGCTAGAAGAGTGTTGTAAAATATCATACTGATCGGTGAGTAGCTAGCATATAATCCAACGTTCCATAAACGCAAAGACATGAAGATCTATTGAGTTGCTTCTAGCTTTAGTTCATGACAAAGATTAGTGGATTGAATAGATTACTTGATTTTTTGGCTTATTGCGTTTTTGAGAATATCTTTGATATTACACAATTTCACAATTTGTCAAACAAAAATGCAAGCTATGAAAGAGGCTAAAAACATAACAAATGTGTGAAGTGTGCATACAATGTAAATAAATGTGATATTTGAGTGAAAGCATAAGGATATAAGCTAGCGGAACATCTACAAAAGCGACAGAAATGGAACATGATATTTATATGTATCCATAAAATTCCCGCCAGTGCATAAATATTAAGTGGTTATATTCTCAACAAAATTGTCGATTGTTAAAATCCCTTAGAGTGGCAGTGGTACATTCAATACATATGCAGTTAGTATAGTTAACTGAACAGAGCATTAATATTGTATTGTATTTGAAAAAGATACTTTTATTACAACTCTCTTGAAAATTTCCCAAAGATACGAGAGTATTCCTCTGTGTATGACCCAAACTGGGTAACTTATAAAAGGGTAGTCTTCGTCTGAAAAACCCTTTCGGAAGATTCCTTACATTTTTCGTTGAAAAAAGTATCAATTGATTAAGAAAGTGTGACACAAATTTTTTGTATGCTACTATTTTCCAACTTTTAACTTTTAAAAGCTTTTAAAAAAGTTAAAGGAATAAAGTACAAATAAGCTAAGAAGTTAGCGACTGTGAAACAAAAATTGAATTGCTAACTTATATTTCATTCCAACTCTAGACGAATTATAGTAACACGTAATCATCTGTTTATTGCATTTTTACAGTTAATCGCAGCTCAAATTGATAGTGCTACAAACACAAGCTGCCATCTCTTGAACACATGCAAGTACATATGTATGTATGGTTGTTTGATTGCAGCTCTTCAGATAGCAGTATACCACAGACCGACAAATGACAACACTCTCATTTGCATTAACTGCACAGCTCAAATGACAGTTCAGTTTCAACGCAAAAAAATAATTTCAGTTGATAATAAATAAAGTTGACGTGTTTATTAGCAATTCAACACCTGCACTCGCGCCATATATACATATACATATGTACATGACACGACAGGATAATTAAATGTACACATGTGCATAGGCATATGCATAGCATATAGAACTACAAACGTGTATATGTCTGTGTTAGTGTCTGTATAATAAAGCGCCAATTACGAAATGCACAAAACAATTAAAACACTTGAAGTAAACTCGTTAAAGTGGCTCAATCGCACTTTGTTAAACAAAGAAACTGGGTCAACACTTGTACAAAATGGCGTTGTATAGCTTCTGCACTCACTCAAACTATTTGCCTATATTATCAGGCTGCGCGGGTTGACTCAGAAATTCATAAATACAGCGTAGACAATTGCTTAAACTTTTATGAATTGTCTTCAAAGCAAAAAACAAAGAAACAAAAGCGAAAGGTCACACATCCACACGCAATTGCCTGGAGGAAGGCTCCACGCAGTTCTGAGGCTCTGCAGCAAAATTTCATTTGCCACGGTCACTTGGTCAATGCATAACTCTTGGCGCCTTTGTGCGCTTTCCAATTGATTAAGTGCTTGGACCTGCGCTTCGCCAAAATGGCTTTCTTCAAATTAGCACGACAATTAATTAAGCAAAGAACTGTGCCATTTAACTGAGCTTTTCCTATATTTGGCTGGAACACGCAGTGTCCATCCAAGGCTATAGCCTTTCGCCCATCTTCGCCAGTAGATAAGTTATGCCAGAGTACATTGCGCTTAGTCATGCTCGCCGACTTTCCAACTCAGTCGCTCTGCCAGCAGTGTAAGCACAACAACAGTGTACGCAAATTCGAAATATGTATTATTGAACACATATTGGGTTTTTTCAACTACGGAAATTGTAAATATTCGAAATAAAAATCGATTTTCAGAGAATTACTCACAATTTACGCACATTCAGTCGGTCAGCTGTGCTTTCAGAAGAGCTTCATTTTTATGAAAAAGTCCTTGTTTTTCGTCGCTCATGTCATTTGCTGGGCTAATTGTTGTTGCTTATGTCTGTTAAGGAACATGCAATGCAATCATTATTAAAAATTGATCAACTTTATTGAGAGCGCCTTTGCAAAGTAGTCAACGGACAGTGTGGCACAGTGGAACAGAGTCTGCTCTGACCTCGATGTCTGTCGTTAATTCTAGAATCTGTTCGAAATAGATTTGCATAACCTCTTTTACCCCGTTTTGCACAATCTTCCCCGCGATGTGCAGTGGCATTTTGGACTTCTTCATATCCTACAATACGAATCAAATCTTGTTCAGATAATAACCGAAGCTGAAATGATTTTGATTTGGAAGTAATGTAAACGAGCTGGGATTGAAGTTGTTAGTGGAATTTGTAATTTTCTTAAGGGAATTTGTGAAATTTTGAAGTAATTTCATGATGTTTTGATGCAAATTTTAAAAATCTGAAGAACATTTGGAATTTTCAGACAATCTGAAGTACATTTGGAAAATTTGAAATGCATTTGAATTTTTTTACATTTGACATACTTATTTTTAATTATAGGAAAAAAGCCGTAATTTTGATATAAAAGAGATTATGTGGAATAAAAAACGAAGGTAAAGGCAAACAATTTTATGTCTTAAAGTTGAAAATTTTGATGTGAATGTGTTTCCTATTTATATTGGATGTATCTGCATCTAATATTTATTTTATTGCATCTGGTAAAATTTGTTAAAGAAATGCAATAAATGTTTAAAATTAAGATATTTCGACGTATGTATTTTGTAAATTTATAGAAAGCGAAACCCCCACGCTAAATATATTGCGCATACTTTAGGTGAAAGCTCATCCTTGAGCCTCTAATCGGAAAGTTTTAGATCTTGGCATCATTAAATTTTTCCATATATGTAGCAAAATAGTGTCAGCCAGTCATCTCTGAAGCAAATTTTGCAAAATGTATACAAATTTCTTTCACTGCTACCAAAACGTACAAAAAAGCATTATAACAATAACAACAACAACCACAACAACAAGCCAGCTTATTGCATGTTATTGACCACAGAGAAAAACCCCACAAATAAAATAAATAAATAAAGCGGAATTCAACTGTGGGACAATAACAACAATTGCTGCATACGACAACGAAGGCCCGTAAAATCCGCTGCCGGGCACAGGACATTAGCGCGAGGCGTGTGCAACACGCCATAAATTCGCCGCACTCGCCACTGCTCACTTTGTTGTTTGTTCTTTGAGGGTGAAGGGAGTCAATCGCGCTTCCACGCAACCGCATGCTCAGTGTCCAGTATGGCCAGTGCCTCGCTCGGCACTCATTGTCAGTGCTCAATTCGAACTAAAAAACTTTCAGGCGACACACAGCGCTGAGCATTCGTTGCCGACAGACGTGCGGTAATTTCTATTTCCGTTTCCGCAGCGCGCGCCGACGGTTGGACAGAACTTCCGCCAGTGTGCAATTTCAGTGAGGCTAGTCGATTTTCGGTGTGTGTGTGTGTGTGTGTGCAGTCAGTGAAAATATACTGCTGAAAGTGCAGTGCATTTGCCAATGCGACACACCCACAAAAAAAAGAACACAAACACACATAAAGCAAAAAGTGTTGTTGTTTGCACAAAAACTACTTCGAGCATTGAAGGCAACCGGCAAAAATGGCGAATTTGAAATGGAATTGTGAAATTTCCGTCGAATTCAACGTACACTAATGAGCCAACACGGCGGAACAACCTGCTGGAAAATAATAATTTTGTGAATGTGGCGCCCGTTTTAAATAAAGTGAGGTGAAATCAAAAGAGATAAAATTCGCAACATAAAAAAAGTTTATTTGTATTTTTTGTTTGTGTTTAAGCTGGTAAGCTAATCATTTCGTGCAATAAGCAACACAGACAGTGAGGAACTGAACGGACCAGCGTTTCAGGGAAATATTACTTTTGCGTAGCAGCTCTTTGTGAACAGTCGCTGTTGTGAGGAGCGCCCGCCTTCGTCGAAATGCCGCCGAAACGAAGACGTCGCTTTCATGGATTGTATTATCATTCATCGCCGCCAAAAGGTGAGTGCTACACTTGATAACGTATTACGAGTTCGCTGAAGCAAAGTAAGAAACCATTGAAATGATGACAAATTAAATAGACTTCCGCAAAATAAAACGACTAAAAAGAAAAATTTTATAGAAAAAAGAGAACATGTGTAGAAAAAGACAAGGAATATTAAAGCTATATTTCCCATGTAAATAAAACATGCGGCTGGTGATTGGGAGACTGCAGCAAAAACTCATATAATCTACATATGTATATATGTATATATATGTAGTAAGCAAAAATCGTATAAGGCTCTGGTTATATATGCATGTGCAACAACTTTCAGTTTCTCAAAGTGCAATCAGTTCTTATTGAGAAAGAGTAAAAAACACACTATATCCAAGAATGTTATGGAAATATAAAAAAGTACTTATGGAGAAACTCAATTTGAAATATGTATTTTTTGATAAAATTTTTTTCCCTTAAATTGATATCAAAGGCCAACTCGAAACAGTTTACAAGCACATTATACACCTGGAATTGAAGTATGGGATTTTTACGAAGAAAGAAAAAGAAAATTTTATTATTACATTCGGTCAGGTCATCACTTGAAAGTTCATAGACGAATCTTTTGGACTTGCTTCTGTCATAGAAAAGGCCACAACAGTTAAAGAAACTAAACAGATTTTAAGTGTACAGCAATAATTATTCCCTTTTCCCCTTTTCACATGGGCACAGTCCTATATGTTTTTCGGATTTTGCCTGTTAAACTTAGTAGTGACTTTTAAATATGAATTTTAATAATTTGAAAGAGCTAATAGTTCGGGGCGGATGAATTTTTGCGAAAGTTTGCGAACACCAGAATTCGTGCCCTGAGCCCAAGGTTCGGTAGGGGAAGATTCTAACCAATATGCCACTCGCGACTTCGAGAGTTTCTTAAGCCGCTCCTTTTTCATAGTCCTCATAGTGCTTTCGCTGTTGTACATTGGTTTTTTCTTTCCAAGTGTCTTCAATCGAAATATTTAAAAGAATTTAAGTTATTTATTGAAAATTCACAACACAATGAATACAGATTTCCTTAAAGTGCACATTATTTGTTTCCATTGTAGCGCTAGAGCTATTCCATCGCAAATTTACTCAAGACTAAAAGCAACATTTTCGACAGCAATTCGTTTACAAATTGAATGAATTATGGCACAATTCCTTGCCATTCCGACTGCTGCTCATTTTACTAAAAGCATAATTGTTCAAATTAATTTTTATTTACTTTCGCACAATGTTTTAGCAAATGCTTTGCACATGGACTGCGAAGGACGATTCACGAAAGGCTTCTGCTTGGCAGGCATTTTATGGCGATCGACACGCAAGCCGCTGAAGTGAAATTTGATTCTTCCGCGAGGCGTTTTTGTGACTTAATTGTGCGTTTGTTTTAGCCACAAAAGTGTGTGCGTTTATTGCCTGCCATTTGAGTGCGTGTGCATGTGTGTGCTTGTGTGCGTGAGCTGTATATTTGCAAACAGTCGCTATATCTGTTGTGTGTGGGGGCTGTGAAGTGTCATAAGCAATTTGGTGCAAATTCTAGCACACTTACGCACTGACACACGCACACATACACACACATCTATAACGACTATGCGGGCCAACAGGTGTTCCATTTTTGGCGCATGTGCTTGTGAGCGCATTTAGTGGTAATTCAATTATTTGATAGAATGGAAAACCGGTATTAGGCTACCACGTATATTTGATTTGAAAATTGGATGGCAAAATTTCGTTGTCTTCTTAGAAAAGAAGATTTCACCGATTAATCAGGTTTTTAAAAGCTCAGGGAATCGAGCCGTGTTTTATAAACCTCAATTCTTAAAAAAAATTTTGTTAGGTTAGGTAAATCTGGCTGCCTAAGAAGAAGGCCACGCATAGACCCTGTTGGGTTCTGATGCTTCACGTAAAGACTGGACACTGTTTTACAAGGTTTCATGCCTACAAATTGTGTGCAATGATGATGAACATTGTAGATACTCTTTTAATCCCTATTCTAAAAGATACATATTTTCATTGTCAGCGCGTAGCATGGGCTGAGCTGTTAGGAGTTTAGTGCTTATTCAATTATTTATCGGAGAGACAAAGTTAGACCATCAAGCAGTTAGGAATATTGAACTCAAAATTGGCTTTGAGAGAAGCAAAAACGAACAACTAATTTTCAATGTGAAGAGGTGTGATATCGCAGTAACCCTATTTGGTCTTTCTGAAGCTTCACTTATAACGATTACTTTCCTATGTAGGAATTTCCCAACCAATCCCTTGATAGCAATATAATCTACAAATCTTTATGTGACGATTTACTATAACTTCCATAATTTGAATTTGGCTTGATTTTAAATTTGTGCCGGTCTCTGCTAATATCTTTAGTTTACGGTTGTGTGGTACTGTCGGTGCAGCGCTTTCTTGAAAAGGGAATACGGCCTCTCTGGGGAAGAGCAGGAGTACAGTTTGCTGTCTTTCGAAGCTGCACAGTGGGCGGTTCTGATTCAAACAATATCATAAATTGATATAGAAATAAATGATTCATTTGTTCTTTCTTGGAAACATACTTATAAATTTTTAAGATCAAAACACATTTTTTGAATTTAATGGACGATGTAGTATGAGTAATATTAATACAATGAAATTTTGCTTTTAAAAAACGTATGTGACTTGATCTTGAAAGACGGTCAGTTATGAGTAATTTAATATTACACTTAACTTTTAGAATATATACGTGATTTCCTCATGGGTCTGAACTTGTGTAGGACCGCGTAATTTAATTAAGCATAGGTGGTGTGGGTGTTTTGTTTAAGTCTCTGCTTAGTATTTGTGCAGCATTATTTCAAAAATTAGTATATGCATTTGAATCAGCTATTTCTAGAAATAAAATTGGGCAGACTTACCACATGCTCAGAATACCAGTTTCGTAGTAAGTTTAGCCCATGATTTCTATACTTCTAATTAATTCCTTCAAAAACAATCGGATGACGTGAGTGTGTGCCATAAGTGTGCCCATTAAAATACTTTTTAATGGAAGGTCCGTCAAAATGGTTAACTTTCAACATGCCATTCAAGTTAATTTATAATTAGATAGGCACGTCGATTTAGAGCCTTGACATGCTTCCAACGACATGATTTTCCATATTTACATTTGACCCAAAAACAAGAGAAATGACAAATAAAGTAGATTTTTTAAATTGTGTGGCATATTTTACGTGCACTTAATTCCAGAACACGAAAGAACGTTACACTTTTTAGTGGTGAAAGCTGAACTGCTGCTCCGCTGGATGTTTCTAGGCGTATAAGCGATGTGTGTATTTTACCGATGCCAACACTTTCAATGTTCCTTGAATTTGGGGCACCATTCTTGGTTTCCCATGAATATCAACAACTGCATTCTCCCAACGCCTTGTCTCACTTCGAATTCGAAGGAATTGTGCGTGTGTTTGTTGTGAGTGATTTGGGGGCTCAGAAAAATGTTCGTTCCCCTGCGCCAAAGCATTTTCGGCTGCCGAATACTTCGACAGCTGAGCCACTGTCCGAATGCGTTTGCCAGGCAGAAATCGAAATTAGTTGTTGACCGTTGAGCGGTGAAGTTAGTACACCAGGTATTATTTGATTGAGCGCGTCAGGTGTGTTTGGTCTGTGGCCTGCTTGGCGTTTTTTGTTGTAATTTATTGATTACTTTTCACATTCAATTTACTTTAATAAATGGAAAATATTAGAGTTTTTATTGCGCATTTAAATTTCAATGTATTGCATTTTTAAATCATTTATTTTTCAGTGATGCCAATGAATGGACAAATGTCACAACAGAATGGACGGAAGCGTCGCGACGTTGATGGTAAGTGGAATCCATAATATGCAATTGAAAGTTAAGACATCAAATATGTTTCGTAACACTTAATTAGGCTTACTTCATACAGAATAAAGCTATTTCATTTAAAAATTTAATTTCTGTTGAAAAAAGTCTGTTTGCTCTTTCAGAAAGTAACACAACGGATGCCCTTCTGCTTTTACTTTTCCTAGTTAGGCGCTACAAAAAAAATATTTACTTTCAAGTGTATTTTTCGGACTTGTTTTTTCGATGTTTACCTCGAACCGATTTTAAACTAGTAGCTTTGATATAGTAACTATAAGTGCATTTGATAAATAGCAAAAGAGTTCAAGCTTAAAGTTTAATCGTCTTCGAGCCTACGAATACAAATTCGCATGTGTTGTTGTAGCATATTGCTACGTTCATATATGAACTTTTAAAGTACATTTGGAAATTAAACTAGCTTAATGTTAGTTTTACTTAAGAATGTTATTAATTGGCATTTAAGCGGGAAGCAAATTTATTTGATTATTTTAGAACATTTTTCTAGAACGACTGTTCAAGTTCAATTGTAAATTTGCGTAATTAAATCAATTAATATACATATGTATATTAATATACATCATATGTATATTAATGACAACTTCTGAGTAGAAATGAGACGAAACTTTAGAAAGTAGTGGAGAAGTTGCTCTGTATTTTATTCCAAATTCAAAACCATTCGGAAATGTAGCAAAAAATTAACAAATTGCGAGTACATATTAGAATATATTTCCCGGAAGGATCTTTTATTGCAAATATCAGCAAAAGTCCAAAGAGAAACAGAGAGAAAGGAATTGGTGGCACTTTCTTTGTCTCAATGCCATGTGAGTAACAGCAGATACAATTTACATAAAAGCAGCTTCACTTCCGCACAGCTGTTAATTCCTAAGAGCGTAAAGTGTCTCGTATTTCAGAGTAATAATCACAAGTATTGAAATGCTCTAAAGCAAATTTAAATTTCTTTTAATTGCTTTTGCCTTTTGTAGCATTCAGCAAACTGTATCTAGAGTTTAATTATTTAAAAAAGAAATCGATTGTTGTTTTCAATTAAATTGAGGAATATTCCACGGATCGATGTCGATGCACATGACACTTGAAAGGCAATAGACATGTGCTCAATTGAATATGCGTAATAAGGGAGGTGGCATTTTTACTCGGAAATCGACAGAGGGCGTAGTGGAATTGAGGTTAGAGTGTAAATAGTTGAGTTGTTTTGAAGGTCGATGGGTGGGCGATATGGTATATGACAAACATAAATGCGTTGAAAATAAAGAGAAGGTCACATATGCTGCCTACAGCGCCACTGTCACTGTCACTGTCACTGCTACCGTGGCACTGTCGACGCACACAAGCCGCCTTACGAATACAACTAACAATTGACAGCCTGATTGTTTGACGTCTAAATAAAAGACAGCAGGCAATCGACCTTGTGTGAAATGTCTTTGCTATCGCCTTTGCCGCTTAAGGAAAGTGAGCCTTTTCACTTTCACCTTGTAGGGAGATTTACAAAAAGTAAATTTTGGCCAAAGAAAAATGAGCAAATTTTATTTGGGCGCCTTTCTTGCATGTTCAAGTGTTGCCACTTACACTTCATGCGCCCTTCCCGGCCACTCTGGCAAAGCGCAAAGTAACTTTTCTTATATTTCCTGTACTAAAACGAAATAAATTTCTTTTCATTGGAAACTTGAAAAGTTATTAAGCATAAAATTGCATGCCAACACGCGAATTTCGCCAACAAAAGAGGCGCCAAACTTGAAAAAATTGCACGAAGAAAAGTTGCTAAGGCCGCGGTGCGCAAACGTTTTTGAAGCATCGTAACTCATTTTTCAACCAAAAATTTAATTTTTTGCACATTTTTCATCGAATATTTAAAAATTGTTCAAACAAAATTACTAATTTCTGCCGAATTGTTTAGATTGCTCAGTGAAATTGTCCACAATACGCATATGGATGCACGAAAAGGACACTGGCAAGTTGACTCGCATTTTGTGGGCTGGTCAAGGTCATCGCCTGAGTCAGCAGGCGAGCACGAATCCGAAGGTCAAGCGTTTCTTGGCCGCAGTGCCTTATGTGATGGTAAGTGCCGTGCGCACATTTTGTTCAATATGCTCGCCCAGATAAACAAAACCAGGACGAACTGGATTTTTGTTCAGTTGGCAAAAGAAAGATAACTGTTGCACAGCATAAGAAACAACTGTAATATTGAAAAAAAAAAATGTTAATGAGAATTTTTGCTGCAGTCAATTAAATGAACAGTGATTACACTACAAATTCTTTCTCATCATTCGCACAACTTGGAATCTCTTTTACTAACTGAACCAACTTTCACCCTCTTCGTAACTATTATTTTTCTTAGTTCTTTGCAGCTTAACACTAACTACTCGCTACCATTGCTTATTACATCTATCTTTGTAGAATTTCATTAAGGAAGTTCATCAGTCCGTCATCGATAACAATCTGGAGACATTGCAGGCAAAATTGGAACCGCCCGTGGCACCGGCGCTCATCACCTGCAAAGATGCCAACGGCTTGAATGTCATACACAAGGCTGCTGGTCTGGGCCACACTATGATGTTGGAGTACCTGGTGGGAGTGTGGCCGGATGGCACGCACGAGACCGACGTCACCGGCAAGACGCCACTGCATTGGGCGGCAAGTGCCAAAAATAATATGCGCTGCTACACGCTGCTCACGCAAGCCGGCTGCGACGAGGAGGCACTCGACTATGTTAGTTCCTCCGAGCTGCGCACGTATCGCATTTGAAAATGCCAATAAACTGAATTTCGAATGTATTTCTAGAAAATGAAAACTCCCTCGTACTATCGCCACAAGCCGCATGAGATTGAGCGCGCCTTTCTGGTGTATGTGCCGGAGGCGCCACGTGTGTCACCTGGCATTGCCACCGATTGGGAGGCGTTGTGCGACGATAGCAGTGATGGCAAGGTAGACGAGCATTCGCAGGCAGCCGCTTTAATTTAAAGGTGAACCATTCGTGCTTTTTTGTTTTCAGAAATTGGATATAAAAATACCAGAGATGAATGGCAATCACTCCAGCGCCCGCACAATCGATGACAGTGCGGATAATACATCCGATGCGGATCTGATTGATGGGTAAGTCTCTGTTCTATTTTAGTTTACATATAAATGTGGAAGCAAGCAGTAGGTAGACTTTGATAGCACCAGCTTTTGTGACTAGCTTAGATGAACTTGAGGTAGTGAACTAGTTCGCTAGCTACAGTGGTACTTTTGGCTACATTATAGAATTAAATTGTCCAAGCTGAAGTATAACTACTCGACCACCTTCAGCTGGCCTTGGTATGCCAAGCCCAACAGAGTCTTATCTAATGTAACATGATTTAACAGAGCATAACTTGACTAACGCTTCTTTACGGCAAAATCTGAATTTTTAGTTAGCAAGAGCTTCGACTTAGCAGCCTCAAGATAACTTAGACTATGTTACTTCACATATATCTGATAAAGAATGAAAGTAGTAGTATGGAAAAAATAGTATAGTTGGAGAACTTCCAAAAAAAGAGGGTAATGCCAAAATATAAGCTAATTACTAACAAATTAGTTAAATACAAAAACAGCTTGAAACATCTCTTGTCATTATTTAAGAGGATAGTGTATATAGATAGTGGAAAACTGGTGCTGTAAGAGTCTTAAGTCAACAGTAGATAGTATATTACACCTCTAAATGCACTTTTTGAGAGGCACATACAAATTAGTCTGTATATATATGAGGAAATTGTAGTTTTTTCGCTTAGCCTAAAACTTACTAAATCTCAGTAGTTTCTTCTTATTAGCATGCACCTATAATAATTGCTTAGTAGCTAAAGTAGTAGGAATATATTTGATAGATTTCAGTAGTTGAATGCTTAAATCTTTTACTATATACATTTGTATGTTGTCAATTGAAATACCAACAACGAAACGCACACAAACCAATATAATCGATTGCTTACACAGCTTAAGTGTCAATGGGGAGCTGGAGGAGGAAATGCTAAAGGATAATGAAGAGGCTGTGGTGGAAAATGGCAATGCAACGGTACCGGCCACACCGGACATGTCTGAGAATGAGCCAAATGAGGAAGCAACGCATGAGGAAGATGCAACGCAAGAAGAAGAGGCCTCTCACGAGGAAGATGTCTCGCATGAGGAATATGCACATGAAGAAGCCGTTGAAAACGGCCACGAGGCAGTGCAGGAAGTTTCTGCCGAAACGGAAACGGAGACAGAAGTGGATGCTGATGTGGCCGCTGAAACAGACATCGCAGCAGAAGTGGAAGCTAAGTCGGCAGATGAAAATGCCGAGAGTGAGGAGGAGGTAAGTTGAAGTTTGTCAAGCTCTCTTTAAAACAATCGTCTTTTGCACTCAAACGCTTTGACTGTACTATAAATTGCTTTTACCAAAAGGTACATAAAGCTACTTATGGATGTATATAACAAGTATTTAAAATAACTGCTTATATGTAGTAATATCGCCTGCGCATGAAGCATGCATTTTTGTACATAAACCGAATGATCGAAAATTTAAAGTTTTTATGAAAATCTTTTTAGTAATACGCTTAGCCGCACGCCAACTCTCTTAAGCAATCTGAGTATGTACGATATTTTTCTTAGTGTAAGTGACTTTGCAGTGAGTTGTCAAAAGTAAGCCATTGTCGGCCTTGATGCGTCTTTCTTTTTTCCACAGCAATTTTGAAGATTTCCGCTTCAAGCTTAACGCCTTTACACATTTCTCTAATTTTGTTATATATTTATTTTTGATCTACTCGAATCAACCTAACGTGACTAATGGCTACACATGCACAAACAAATTTTATGAAATTTAAAAAAGCTTTAGGAAGATTCGGGTTGGTTTTGAATAATTTTTGTACATGTTTAAAAATCCTTTCTTCATATTCTCTCTGTTAACTTTTTTGAGCATAAATCTGACATGTTAATACTTATACACTTAAAAAAAAATAATGAGAAACAGAAGGAAATCAGTCGACAATTGTTTACTTTTGCAGAATAATTCGAAAGCTCTAAATGAAATGGAAAGCGTGGAAAAGAAAGAAAGCATGGAAAATGGAACAGTTGAGCACGAAGAACCAGAAGAAGAAGAAGAAGCAGAGGAAAGTGAAGAAAATGTTAATAAGGAAGAAATAATAGACGCTAATATACACAGTGAAATTAAGGAACAAGAACAAGTGGAAGATGAACCTACAGAGCAGAAGGAACAGCAAGAGAAAGAACAAGGACAACAGCAAACGGAAAAGCAGGAGAACGAGCAAGAACTAACACAAGAGAAAGAACAAAGGCAAAAGCAAGATGAAAAGCAGGAGAACGGGAAAGAACAGGAAAAAGAGCAAGTGAAGCGCGATGCTATGGTTGAAAATAATCTCGGAAATGTGCAAGAGAAAGAAACTGCAGAAAACCAAGATAATAAAGATGACAGTGATGAAGATGCAGTAAATAATAAGAGACAAATAAATATAGCCGAAAGCGACGAAGAGAATGAAACTGAAGTCGACGATAAAGAGATGAAACCACAAGAAGATGAGAACTTGGAAGCTGTAAATGGCAAAAATACTGAAGACAATTATGAACCAACTGTTATAGAGAATGAAAAAAATAATAATGAAAAAAGGAAAGCCGAAGGGAAGGATAATAAGGAAGCAAATGAAGCTGAAACTCTTGAACCGAATAAAATGGAGCAAACCCAAAACAAACACAATGAAAATGAAACCGATAAGACTGAAGAGATTCTGCTGAATAAGGATAGTAATGAAACAAGTGATAATATCGATAAAAGAGAAATGGAAGATCAAGCTGCTGAAGAGGAATCTGGAAATTATAATGAAAATAATGCAGTTAATAAGAAGACTAAGACATTGGTGCAAGATCAAGAGACCGGCGAAGCTACATGCTTGCAGAAAAAGGAATCATATAAGGCAGAAAAGGAAGGTGCAGATTTCGATGATATAGAAGGCGAACAGGAAGAAAATCAAAGGAATGTAGACGATGAAAGTAAACATGGAATGAAGAGGGAAGCGGAGCGCACAAATGATAATAACAACGGCATAATAATGGAAAATCAAACGGATGAAGTTAAGGAAGCAATTCAGGTAGCTACACCTAAGCCCAGGTCGGCTAGGGTTAAACGAGGTGTCACTGCCGACTCGAACGGCGACGAAGCCGAGGAAGACGACGATGAGGTACAATTTGGAACGCTCTAGAAAAACACACTATGTTTAAAAATCTTTGCCCACAGAAAGCATCTCGTACATTTTAATAATTCGAATAGTTCTCTTTCAAAAGTAGCTGATTGTTCTTTGTGAAAAGTTGAAACTATTGTCTGTACGTAGCTAAATTTGGATTTTGTTTAGCAAGTGGCATATAGTGTTTGCTCCCAAATACATATACTTTAGCACATATACAAGCATGTATACATACATATGTAGTATAAGCAAAATAATATCTACTTTTTCTCTTTCGCTAAAAGTCATCTGTGAATCAAACAAGTTAAAAAAATGAATTAATGCAACTCTTATGCAACTCTGTACATGTCTACTTTTCAAAAATGTATCAATGTTATATTATAAAACTTGATTTCGATTGCAACATAACAAAAATAATAATACAAACTGTGTTTCGTTTTAATTTAAATGTGTAGAAATAGTTAGTAGAGTAAATAAAATGTGTGTGTGTAAGTAGTTGGCTGATTTTTCTCACAATACATGATATTCTTTAGCATTAGAAAAATAGTATTGCAAAACTTTAGCAATTGACGTATTTTCAAATGCACTCAAAATATTTTTATATTAGCTAAAAGCAAAATGTTAGATTTTCGCATGTCGAATGCAAATTTTCCAATGCTTATCTGTGCCATCACCAATGTGAGCTATGCAAATGGTAGTAGGATGCGTCATTTCAATGTGAAAGTGGGGAATTCCAAAGTGAGCGAATTTTCATTACTAATTTTATTACTTTCAGTTATGAAGCGGGCGCCAGTAATTCTAATCGGCATTTTAATATCAAATAGGCGCAGCTGTTTTACATTAGATCACTTAATCATTTTAAGTCTGTATAGGAAAGCGCACGTATGTATAAACATGGGCTATTGCGCATTTTATATACATACATAATTGCAAAAATGTGTTCAGGAAAAACAACTGAGGTTGAAAAAAAGGGCATTGAGCACATGCGTGTTGATTCATAATCTTAAAATATTTTCTTCGTTCGGTTTGAAATTTTGGATTTATTAAGTATAATTTTTATCAAGTGTTAAAAGAAGTGGACAATTTTCCACATTTCCTTGCCGGTCTGGTCTGTTACTACGTAATGCAGATGAAATGACGTAACGAAAAATGCGAAAATAACGGAAAACTTTTGCATACAAAAATCGGCAAAAAACGCGTGCAAAAAACTACGTAAGGCGGGGAACTACGTAATCGCCGAAATGAACGCAAATTGCCCGGGATGCGTTCCGCTGCATTCCTTAACCCCCCTTGGCCGTCACGTAGAGCAGAAAATTTTCGTGCGCAACAAATGAAATTCAAATACAATGCAGCAAGAAAATTCAATTGAGTCTTTTGGCTGAAAAGCTCTAGCATTCCCGACTCACATAGCACCTTTTAAGCCCATTCGAATTTATATTGGAGTCAACAGCAGATAGCTGAAACGATTGTTGCATAGTTTTATGCTGGAATATATTCAACCACTGAAGCTATGATTTAGAAGTAAACATCTAAAATAAAAATACTGTTGCCTAGTCCCATCATTTAAGTTTATAATCATAATCCTAAAATTAAGCAAAAGTTCCATTAATACTCTGAAAAAAGCTACAAAACTCTAGCATTCCCGACTCACATACCAAGCTAATTATTATATTAATAATCGGCGCAACAGTTCCTATTGTTCTTTTTAACACACCCAGATGCTACATTACAAATATTTATTGACTATAGTCGAGCTGGTAGGGATTAAGAAGCTTTATCAAGCCAAAAAATACTTTCGCATGATTGTCATTTCGTCGCAAATGGCGAAAAAATTCTTATTTTTGAAAATGCTACGATTCTGCCAGGTATTGAACCTTAACCCCGAGCATCAGAGAACGAGCACACACACTGACTCACTGCGGCGCATCTAGATTTAATAGTACATTACAGTAAAGAATAAATTCCATTAAACAATGCCTTATGCATGCATTCCAGCCGCATTAAAGGTCTTCTCGGATTCCTGACGCTGATTTTTCCAGCATTTAACACGAAAGTGTGTAAGCCTTTAAATTTGCTCCCTTCCTCTGTCTTGACACTATATATGTCTATCAATTGGCCCACATATAGCGTAATATTAACTTGCACCTCTCATACGCCTAAATTGTTATTCATACTCGCATATAATTTCGAATGTGCTACAATTCATTGGGGGCAACTTTCATTGGTAGCTGTCAAAGGTAGTTCGTATCAAGCATTTGGCAAATGACAGTTGAGCATGCGAGCATTATGCAGCTCTAACAAAATGCTCTTATTCTAAGCGAATTTAAATACTATGTTTGTGCAAGCTTCTCCATAGCTTTTGCTTGTTTCCCTCAGGTGGCAATAGTGCATGCAACGCAATGCTATAAATATAAATCCAACAAATTGCCAGATATCAATTGCGCTAGACTCACGTTACCGTCGGTTAGGCAGTTGAATATCGAAATGCAGTAAAATCTGATTGCAATATAATAAATTGCTTTCGGAACGGAAATAGAAAGCGTGAAGAGAAAGATAATATGCAGCTTTACATTGTATAGTTTCAAAAATATGAAATGATTCAGTCAAAGTAATCAGCATTAAATTGGAATACCGAGAAAGTGACGGGGGCCATTGATTTGACAGAAATTGATATTCTGGAGGTTGTTTAAAAAGTGCAGCTAACTTTTCGTGAAGTGACTCTCATATGTCACTAATATATGAAAAAGAAATAATAGCTGTTGTAAAAACAGATTTTCTTGTTGATTACTTAAAATTCTTTGGATTACTTTTCAGTTTTTTTTAATAAATGTGCTATTTCAGATTATTATTTCAATTCAATATAATCGAAAGAAATCTAAGCTTGAAAATTTTTCTAAGTAAATCAAAAATTTTCGTATTTATGTGACGATTACAAATTAGTGAATGCAGAGTTTTTTATAATGTTACAATTATATGGCTAGAAATCATGAACAAGGCAACAACTTTAGTAAACACTTAATGATATATCGTATGTACTTATACATACACATACACGTAGTTCATACACGTAGTTTTTCAGAAGGTTCCAACACTTACATGCAGAGTTTAATTACCCGGCTGAGCAACTGACCGTGCTATGAATTTTATATTCATTATTATTTATTTAATAGCAATTGCGCAAATACTATGTAGAAGTTTAATTAATAGAGCAAATGTTTGCATTCGTGTAATGACCCCTTTTCTGTTGAAATAGTTAAAAATGTAAAGCTTTAGTAATTTCAGTTTGTTCGTATATTAAACAGACAAAAGAAACAATCGTTAATTCCAACTGCTACATATAAAGGCGATTTCTGACTATATAATTTTATTCATCAGCTCTCTGCTGTTTCCAGATTCCGTTTAGAAAAACCAAATCATAATTTTCATTACTTATTTTTTGGCCTTAGTCGTATAGTTTATTTCAAATGAACGTAAGCTTAAGCTGAACCTGACTTTGGAAGAAGCCAAAACTTGAGCCGCATAATCGGCTACTCTTTAGTCACATCCTTGACATAGGCAGCTTTAGTTTTACATTCCTGTATTACAGTTATACTGAATAATTTTTGTTGTTCGAATCACTGTTGAGCTGCTATTTCTTTGTTATTGTTGCTGAAAAAGAAATGATAAAAAGGTTATAAAAGTACCAGGGCGAAAAATTAAAAGTGAGAACTTAACTCTTAAACAAAATCGAAAATAAGTTTCCACAGTTCGCATAGGAATTTATACCGAAAGACTTTTTTGAATACCCTCTGCAAAAGCGTACTTTTTCAGGAAAGCAGAAAGCACGCTTTATTCGATATTTCTAAAAGTATCAACCAATCGAAGTACAGTCGAACTTGCATAACTCGAACTTCTAAAGCTCGAGTTTTCTATAACTGAAACTAAATCGGATGACAACAGCATTTAGGGAGCAAATAAATAAATTTCTATATGTCGTAGTCTTCATAAGTCGAAGTTTTTCTTTGGATAATATTGATTCGAGTTATGGAAGTTCGACTATACTTCAATATTAATAACAAAATATCATTTAAAGATATTTTCTAAATCGAAACTTATTTCAAAGATGACACTCACTTTAAAGAAAATTTTGCCATCAAATTACGTAAAAATTTTACTTAGATTCAATTGCATATAAGCCTGCTATATACTGCGCTCATTAAGAGAAATCAAAAAATGTACCAATCAAGAAACTTTATAAAAACCATTGCATGAGAAATTATGGAGCTAAGATGTTGTTTGATTTGGTCAGTAGTTATTGCCAGGGTATATTTTCAATTAAAAGCTTTTGTTTACCAAATTATGTCTCAGATCCGGTTCTGGCATAAAATCCAAATAAACGCTTTATTCATGCATACTGTAATTCACTTCTAAACTGAAACTATTTCCTTAGGAGCTATAGAGTAGTAGTAACTAGATATGCTGTTTGTGCTCTTTGTCGTACCGTACTCGTAGTTGGCACAATGCTGCAATTGCACTCGTGCACAGTAACTCTTGGTTCGCCAACGGATGCAAGTATTGAACTATGTTACGATAAATCTACTATCAAATCGTTTTATAAATATTCATTAGGATGTTGTAGTGCCTACATCTTTGACGCGACATAGTGGAACTGGCCGCAGAATGCTGCAGCATCAAACGGAGACCACGGAAAGTATCGACGAGAATCACAATGAAGAGCGGTATCCCCCCACCGAATCGCCCACGTCGTCGCTGGCCATTGAGGGTTTCGTGCAGGGCGATTCCGAAGATAATACAGTTCAGTCACAATCCGCAGCTTATATTGATGAAGTATTACTGAATGAACATGTCCTTTCTTAAAGTCCTTAGTACAATAATGTTTGAGAATCGTTGTGAATTTTTGTAAAATTCTTTATGAGTTTCTTAAAGTTAAACTATTGCAATCATTTTTAGCAGCACACTGTGTAGCAAATTCTTGTATACAACTACAAAGCATAATTTTTTTAGCACTTTATCATATTCTTTCTTTAATTTAGATTTCCTTTTGTAAGTGTTGTGTTTATTGTTTTTGTAGCAGACATACTATAATTTTGGTAGTCGATATTTAAAAAAAAAACATTTTTTTTCACTTCATCATCCCATTCTCAATAATTTCGTCAACACATCAACTACAACAACAACAATGGCCAATGCATTAAAGGAAGCACGCCTACAGCACATAATTGCATCCGGCGATATGGAGCAACTGGCGCAAATTGTGCTGAACGGCGACGGCGGCAAATTGGTGAACATGCAATCGTCGGAAGCGGAAATACAGGCATTCCTCAATAATGTACCAAATTATATGGTAAGTGCAGGCTTGCATTTTAGCGTCGCGTCACGCGTTTTGTACAACTGCTGCTCCCCATTTATGTAGGGCAAAATACGCCGCGTGCATGAAGCCGCCCGCGATGGCAGTCTCTTATCTCTGCAACAGGCGCTGGATCGCCGGAAGTTTGCCATAGCCAAGGATGAGATTTCCCCAAATGGTGCTACGCCATTGCATGTGGCCGTATTATTCGGGCACACTGGTAAGTAACTAGTTGCTTTTGGAGCTGCTTGGTCATTGGATCTAACAAATGAGTTGGGAATTCCAAGCAATTATTTTGGGCGTAAATGGTAGTTAGGCCAGTATTTGGGCGGCGTACAATTATTGGCGCAACTTTCAACTGCCTAAGCATTTGCCTAAGAAATGTGTCGCCAGAAATACTTCAAGTAGGGCGCAAATATTCCGGAAACGGAAGTACGAAATCCGGGCTTATTGGACACTCTGGTAACAATTGGCCGCTCAGGTCGCAGTAGCTATATGACTAGACTCCTACTGGGAATTCAATCTACAATCATCCGTAAATCAAGTGCATATATATTCCAAAGAAAGTCGCATTTACACAAGTTCAGCTCTCTTGGTATTGGTGTTGTTAGAAGGCCTTCGTTGTGCACCGCGACCGCTGATTGCATCTACTATAGTGCCGGCCTGTATTTAACCAAGTTGTGTTAGGCTCTTAATAAAATGTTGAGTTATCTTTATTAATAGCTATGCATGGTTCCTTTTTCCAAGCTAATGAGCACAAGTGTATGGCATAATTAGCTGCTTACTGTCTGTCCGCAATATCTTCAATAAGAATTTGATGAAAAAATATAATAACACAGGCTTGACCTAATAACCATATAAATTAATGGGGGCGACCTAACCAACACACATATTTTGTATTTTCCTGTGAAGTCATAATTGACAAATTATGCTAAACTTGAACTTAAACGCTTGCATGTTAAGGACATTATTCCCATGAATTTAATTGGGACTCATTACGATTGCGTTTTTCAAGAATTGTAGCCATTAATTATGTACGAACTGTACGCAGCTGAAAATCTGGCACACGAAAGTCACTCGAAAGAACTATTTTCCACTTGCAGATATCGTACGTTACCTGGCGGCGCGTTTTCCAGAAACGGCAGCAGTAACCGACAACCAGGAGCGCACTGCCTTGCACTATGCAGCGACAATAAAGGATAATGGACACTTTTATAATTTACTTACACAATTGGGCGCCAACTCGCAGGCACTGGATAAGGTAAGGCTTGGAGGCGAAATTGGGGTAGTGGTTAAATGTTGACACTCGACTGAAGCTGCTGACTGTGGTGAATGCCGGCTAGCGGGGTACGGGGTACTACTGCAGAGTAGGTGTGGAAGCCTAAAATAAGAACTTGGATGAGGGCTTAGGAAACCGGAAAAGAGGTTAATTAGCTGGCAGAGTGTGTTATGTTAAGGTAAAGTAGAGGGCAGATTTAATTAGAAAATAACGCAGAGCTATTATTTAAATCGTTGAACTGCAATTTGAACAATTGAAAAGAACAAAAAAGAAGTGGGCCGCATTTTGAAGTGACGCACAGTTGAAGAATCACCAACAATGGGAAATTTAAATATGTATGTAGTCAAAAACGCGTTCGCCGCCACAACGAAAAACAGGTTGAGATAGTTAAAAATTTATAAATTCCACGCGAAGCAACTTGAATTCGAAGGGCATGCGATTAATTTTATTTACATATACGCCTTACAGCTGGGACACACGCCCGAGTTCTATTTGGACGCCGAACAGTCGAAGGATGTGTTGAGCTATCGTCAGTTGTTGAGCGATTTCGGCGCGGAAGAATTGGAGGAGGAACTTTTGAGCGATCAAGGTGAGTGTTCAAGTGGGCCAAGTTGAGTGGGGCACATTTTTGGGTTTATTTGCGAATGAGGCTGAAGGAGCGCAAGGGCCAGCGCTTCTGGTAGTGGGAGTTGAAGGGAAGCGGAAGTGAAAGTGGCACACTAATTTTCTGTAAGCAAGTAAGCAAACGTGCGTGTGCGTGTTTTGTATGACTTTCTTTGTTTGTTTGTATGAGTGCGCGCATTTGAATTTTGCAGTGCCTTCTCGCTTGCCCACCCTTTTTCTCTCCCTCTCTCTCTCTCTCTCTCATTGTGGCAATATTTTGTATTGTTTTCTCATTCGCTCCTTTGGCGCTCGTTGAATATTCCCTATAGTTCATAACGTTCCAAACGCTTACATTCGTTTTCTTTCCACGCCCGACATTCATTTACTTTTGCCTTCCGTTTGTTTTCTGTTGCTGGCACAAAAGGTCTACATCATTCTTCTTCTCTTTCTTTCGATTTGCTTTAAATTAATAATTTTGTTTGTTTTAACTCTGTGGCCTGCTGCCAGCGTTACCAGTGTTAGACTAACACAATTACACACAGGCACAGCCCCCAACTACACCGTCAGTCAGCTCAATTGCAACCTATCCACCTTTCCACCAACCCATCCGCTCACAACCCACATGTAGTGTTAGTTGGCTTTTGCTGTTTTGCTGTAGTTGGTGTGCCCACGCGAGGATGTCAGTCATCGATTTGCGCTTGAGCTCAACGCACGCGAAAGTTGCGCGGTCTTACTTTAAACTTTTTCTCAACCGTTGACTATTTCAAATATTCTGTGACTGTGCGCTGTCATCTACAATATATCCTCACAGTTGTATGCAAATTTAATTCGCGCAAATCACTTAAACGAAATACATTAAAAAAATGTCGCGTTTGTTTGGAAATAACGAATTCTTCAATCACATCGTCAATAATATTGACGATGTTTTTGGTATGTAAAAATTGATGTAGACATATAAATTTTCAACATTTGACTGTAGTGAGTTTCTAAAATACGGACCCTAAATGTACGTTAGCACTCTATATGTTTTTTATGAAGTGTTATATTTGCATAGCAACAATCTTGAAAGGGAATTAGTTGGTCTGAAGCTCATATCAGTAATATAATAACAAGTATGATATCATTTGTAAAGTAATTGATTACACATATATAAATAATTTTTTGATAAATAGAAACTTATTCTTTTGGGCAAGCAGTCTTTACAAAAGTACTTTCATCTATACATTTCCTACTTGAAAAATGTGCCTACGACTTTATATTCTCAATAGTTATACAATCTATTTATGATCCAGATCTATAAATAGCTTTTGTTCAATGAAGTGAAGATAAAGTTTAACATTTCCTATTAGTTTATAATTTTTCCTTAATAAAATAACTATTGAAAAAGCAATCATCTGGGACTGTATTTGCATATCAAGTATCGACTATATCATATTCTTAATATATCTAGTTTACACAGCTATTGCGAGTGGTTTTTGATAGATTTCTTAGTTAGAAAGGATTTGCATCGAACAATATTCCATATATGTACATATTTATCTTCTAGAGCCCAGGCAGTTCGACAGCAAACTGATAGGCAATCGTCAATAGTTTCAGAGCGTGAAAGTACTCCTAAGCGTTGATATATTTGACGAGCTGGAAGCTCGAAGAGTTCCAATGTGATGAAAAACGCTTTTCAAACAGAAGGAAGACGGAACTAGTATTGACTTATGTATGTGCTTAGTAAACTGCCATCTTATGTCTTTAAGATCACATTGTCTGTCAGGCATTCTATGATTTTTATGGCCGTACGGAGCTAAAGAGGTGGTTTGCAGAAAGTCTGTTAGGTTTTAATAATATTCCTTAGAAGTATTAGAATGTTATATATGTTGGGAAGAATACATCAATGAACAGATTGACTTTATGTGATGGGTAGACCTGCAGTTTAAGCCAGTCAAGCTAAGTATCGAATTGTATTTAAGCTGCAATGGCTTATTTATTCACATATGTATACTTCAGTTTCCAAGGGCGAACGGTCAAACAGTAATAAGAACATAAAATTCTGTAAATAAGCCTACTTTTATTTTATAGAATTACTTTTCGTTCATATTCCTGCCCACATGCCTATATACATATACTTGCATATATACATACATATATATATCAGAGTACACGTTTGAACAGCACATCTAAACCCTTCCCAATTCTTACTCCAGCACTTTGCTTCTTATACACCATTGCATGTGTGTGAAATCGTCCCGTTTCAAGGAAAAAAGGCCATCATAATGTCACGTGCTCATACAAAATTAAATTTGATTTTACTTCACAACAACAAATACTCGTACTTACGTGCCAACAAAATTTCATTCATTGCACACCCCGTCTACTCGCGCACTCTATACACACCCAGTGCCCGATGACCTGCACAGCTCGCGGCGCCTGATGAGTGACGTCGATGTGGAACGCACACTCGACCGCTGCTTCAGCGTCATACAGGAGTCGAGCAAGGTGCTGAGCGGCGCCACGGCATCGGCGTTGGCACAACGCAAGCCGCTGAGCGCCTCCACGCTGCAATTGTCCGTGACCAGTTACCTTAGTCGCTTTGTGAAGCGCAGCGTCTACGAGAAGATCAAGAAGCGCCAGACGCGGCTCGACCACAATCTGTTTGATGTCCTTTGGCCAGCCATGCGCAAAACATCGAAGACGCGCCACCTCGAGGAGGACATCAATTGCGGCATCGTAGCGCCGGACTTCGATGTCTTCGTCGTGTTCCAAGAGTTTCTCGTGCCGCTGCTCAAGGACATGCACTGCATAGATGCCGCATCGAATTTCAAGCCGCATCCGCGCATCGCCTACTTTCCCATCGAGAATGGCGAGCGCCTGAATACGGCGTCCTTCATCTTTGACGACGACTCGAATCTCATACAACGCTGCACGGTGGAGTGTTCGCGTAATCTGGACTACTATGAGCTGCCTCTGAATCTGACCGTGGGGCAGCTGGAGCAGGCCGAGCGCCTGATGATGGGCAAAATATATACGCTGGAATTTTCGGCGGCCATTGGCGAGAAGGAGGCGGGCAATTACTACACACTCAACGAGATACTCGAGCAGAATTCGGAGGCGCTGAAGCTTTTGAAGTCGCTGGGCCTGATGATACCGCTGCTCGACATGAATGACGCCGTGCAAGAGGCGGAATCGGCGGCCTTCAATGGCAGCCTGTGGCCGTATGGGCGTGGCGTGTATCTAAACTCGGACCATAACCTGACGCTCTGGCTGAACTGCCAGGAGCATCTGCGCGTCATATCAAGCTGCAGTGGCTCGGACGCGACCAATCTTGGCGCTGCCTACACCAGAGTGGGGCGCGCCATCTGCCATCTGGAGAGCCAGCTGCACTTCAAGGAGAGCTACTTGCTCGGCTATCTGCAGGCGCGTCCCTCCTACTTGGGCACCGGCCTCAAGTTCAGCACCGTGCTGCGGTTGCCGAATCTCATGAAGGAAATGGACAATCTGCGGCACTTGTGCTCCGTGCGCGGTCTCATTTTGATTACAAATCCGCTTACCAAGCTCGTCGTTCGTCTGGTGAATCTGCAGAGCCTCGGCACGGTGGAGTATGTGCTCTTCCAGGACTACTGCACGGCGGTCACGAACATCGTGTCGCTGGAGAAGGACATGTCGCTGACCAACTCGAAGCACATTGCCACCATGTTGGTCAAGATATTTCGTCGTAAGAAGAATAGCTTAGTGGATCGCAATTAGACGAAAACGCAGACGCCACCAACAAGCCACCAATTGCAGCCAACTTCGCAGCATTTTAGTTAGGCATCATCGCCGCATTGCTCTGTAAATATGCATCTCAATCATCAGCCTCGGCTCCATCTTGTATTATACAAAATCTACATACTACATAATCTATAGTTTTTTGCTTTCACTTGAATGCATTGATTACTGATTACTTTTCGATTACAACCACAAAAATGCAATACTTCCTGCTTCTGCGAGTTCAACAGCTTCTTCGCATTGAATCTACCTAAGCTTGATGCAGGGTTCGTAAGTTTTTACCGCAAACCATAGATTCCAATAGATTGTCCTGTCTTATCTCGTTTCGTGCTATTGTTGTTGTTCTCTGCTAGTACACTGTAGTGTTAGTCTGTGCTGTCTAGTGTCTAGAAATTATGCTTCATTTGCATTTCAACTTGATTTTTCTTCAATTTTGATTTACTTCACATTGTGTTTGTTTTTTTGGTACGTCATTATTAAATCTGCCCACTGCGATTCCCAAACTTTGCACTTCAAATAGCGAAGTAATAAACTGTCAAAGCATCAAAGAGGATAAAACGCTGTACTATTAACTTTTAATAGAATTTTTTTGAAAGGGAAAAATCTTCAATGCACTGAAGTTCAGTTTCGACAACAATGTGTGGGCTTCAATTGACTCAAAACTAACCGCTATTTGCAGATAGCAAATAAGACCACTGTAATATTTTGCTTACCTTTTCGTCTTTTGATGGATCTTACCCGAACGAATAAAAATGCATATCAACTTTAACATGCCAAGATTGAAACATATATTGACAGCTGCATTAAAGAGTAGCCTAAATCTGCAAAATTCATTTTGCCGTTTTTTATATACATTCTCTATATTACTATTTGAGTGAAGTATATTGTACGGTCTACATATTTTACGATCTACACCGAATTTATATAGAATATAGCTAAACACATTGCAGACAGAACTATGTTAAGAACTAAAAGTGGGCACTCGTCGAGTTAGACTGCTTTAGAATGGAACCATAAATATTATCTTGTTTTGAGAGATTCTAAGAAAGGAGTCATTTTTAGACATAAAATGAAAAGCTCAACAAAATAAGGTAGATTTGCTCGTATTGAACCGATTAAGCGAAAAACGCAACACGTAAGAATCTGAATGCTCTAAATAAAGTTTTAAATACTTAATTGGCAGGACAATTGAACAGAAATTGCAATTAAACGGAGAACATGTATTCGAAAAACTGTAGTAGTTAACTTAGTTCATATAATCCATAATGGCAGCGTAAATGCCGAATAACGAACGATAGGAACGATTCTACATAGGAAAACTGGGCATAGCAAGCCTGTAATTGGACAAAAACTTCATGTTAGGCGAACTCAGGCATAAGTATTATGGCCAAAACTATTAGCTAGCCTCTAATACCGCGCTGATTAGGAGATTATATCACTATGCTTTGAGGGTATACAAATTAGAATGTTAATTTTTTTAAGAACATTATTTATGCATCTTAAAAAACGTTTCACAG
Source organism: Neria commutata (assembly GCA_963457695.1). Classification (NCBI taxonomy): domain Eukaryota; kingdom Metazoa; phylum Arthropoda; class Insecta; order Diptera; family Micropezidae; genus Neria; species Neria commutata. The sequence continues at coordinate 16,136,559 of OY735247.1, read as the reverse complement.
ATTTTGCATCGCTCTAATTTTCTACATATTTTCCAAATAGTCATTCATTTATTTTACACTATTCAGTTTCGCTTATGTAGAATGCTTCGTTACCAACTTTTCTATATAGTAAACATAATTGAAATGACTCGCCAAAGGCTATGCTTACCGTTATGTATGATTCCTTTCAGGTCATATTGAAGGTGACAGTTATCTTTCAAATCCCATTTTCAAAACAGAGCAAGGCAAATATTTAGCAAGCAGTAAGTCCGTGCTTCGAATACATCCGATACGCTAATCTAACTAACTAATTCTGACTCTTATCTAATAGCCTTAGCAGATCCACTAATCAAAGCACTCACCGAAATCGCACACAAGCGACCTGCGGACCCCGTCTCCTTTCTCGCGAGTTTCCTTCACAGCTACGTGCGCATGCACAATCCCGAAATAAGTTTCCCGCAGCCCAGCAGCAGCAAGACTGCTTCCACAGCGGTCATTAATTCACGTACGCCAGCCATGCGAAAGAGCCATATAAACAGCAATTTGGACGCGGCGCCTCACGACGACATCGAGGAGGATCGTCTGTACAAAGATGAGGGCGGCGAAGAGGGCACGACACCTCAGCTGGAGGATCGCGATGAACATGGACAGAGCATGTTGCACTTTGCTTGCGCACGCTCGCATCGCCGTGGCGGCTTGACTCATCTCATCGAGGAGTCTAACATCGACATCACGTACAGGGATGAGCTCTATCGCACGGCGCGCGATGTGTCCCTGCAGGCGAATCAGCCGGCGAACGCCAAGGAAATTGATCGTTATGTGCTCTCGCAGGCTGTAGTGGGTAAGTGCTATAGGAAGGAGAGCAGTGACGATTGTTAATAAAATCTGTAATTTGAGCGCAGGCGATCTACGGCCCTTTGAGCATTTTGCCGAAATGGGCTACGATCATATAGTCGATGTGGTGGACGATAGCGGCAAATCGGTTATTGACATCGCGGCTGAGCGCGGTCACGAACAGCTGGCAGACTATATGCGAAACTTAAGATCGTTGGAGGTAGGTGCAAGTGAGAAAGAAAGCTCGAAAATTATTTCTGAAAAAATTAACTCTGGCTTATAGGAGACACGTGAGGAACTGCATCAAATGATACGTGATAATAATATGTTGCGCATTAAGGAAATCACTGCGGCTGCAAATGGCAAATGGTTGCTGAAGGCCAAGAATTACTACGGTAAGCATGTCGCCTCTTATGAGTTAAAACATTTCCACTAACAAATTAATTTTTTCCAAAGGACGCACTGCACTGCACATTGCCTTATTGAAAGAGTCCGAGGAGATTGTGCAATATCTGCTTAATCTCAACCCGGAGATATTGAGAATAGGAGACAATGTAAGTCAGATGAGATATTGTAATGTTACCATATATTTTATTGTTCAATTTGCTTGATACGCCAGCTGGAACGCACCGCTCTGCACTATGCCATGGGCGCGAACGCTATCGAGAGGCTCAGTCGCATACTCATACAAAATGGTGCCAAGCGTACAAGCAAGGATCTGAAAGGACGTCAGCCGAGTTATTATTTCATGAATAAGGCGGATATACTGCGTTTGCAGGAAGAGGAAGAGGAGAATCGTTAAGCGGATTTAAATTTAAATTGCATGCAAATTTGTTGATAGTTAAGTTCTACAGCAAGTCACACAAACAAAGCAAGTATTTTAATGAGTAAGAGTTTTACAGTACAATTGCTGATTAGTTGATTTAGTTATGCGTTACAATAATGTGATTTATTTCTATCTATCTATCTATCTATGAGAGTGGCTCAATGAGTCCTTACAAAAAAAGAGATGGCACTCGCAAATAATATCAAAAAATGCTAAGTTGGTAGCATCTTTGAGAAGATTGCTGTGAAATTAAGAGCCATATCAAACGCAAAGATCGAAGCTAAAAACTTGAGCTATTTTTGTACAACGATATAACTTGAATTCAACACTGCGCTACAACTACAAAGAAACAATCAGAGCAGTGGAGACAGTGAACTCGGTGGGGAAGCTGATGATCGCGGTCACAAGTCATAACCGCGTAAGTCTATTTTACAATTTTTTCATGAGAACAGTTACAAGTTTTAAATTCTCACTGCAGCATATGAAAAAGCTGTTCTCGATGGATAATTGCCGTTCTAAAAAAGATACAACATGAAAATTTTATAGTATATAGATTGAGCGCTGAGCACGATGGCATTAATAACTCAATTTCGTTCTAACTCGACATAGGCGGTTATGGTTTGTGACCACAGATATTGACTATGTGCTTTGAAAGAGGGCGAAAGATAAATTAAGAATATTATGCCGATAAAGTAATGGCTACAGCTTTTTGAAGTACTCGCGGAATCATTCACGATGCTTACTTCGGGAAAGGACAAATGACAAGTTAAGAATATTATACATCCATATTAAACCGGAACCGATGGCGAACATGCTCAAATTTAAGTTTCAATTTTTGTCGCCTTCACCATATTCAACAGATTTGGTTCGTTGCGAGTTTTAATAGTTTGCGAATATGAAGAAATGAACACGTCGAACAAGCAAATCTGCACGGAAATGTCACTGATTTTTGGACTACAAAGTCGACGGCTGGCGAACTCGTAAAAGTTAGATAAATGCTAGCTAAAGTGTATTGAGCAAAGGGAACTACTGAACTATGTATGATAGTATGTGTTCTTCTATTGCTTATAAGGACTTATTGACGCTTCTAGCTATTGCTTTTGCAGTCAATTGTAGCACTGAGATTGATTAAAATGTACAATTTGCCTGCAAAATGGCTGTGATTGGTGAAAGGGTTCGTTCATAGCAGCGGGTTGCGCTGAAATAAACCCTTCCGCGGAGAGGGCGAAAAATTTAGGTGAACACAATAAAGGGTATTCATTAAAGCATATAAGTTTACATATTGCGTATATATATACATTTGCGAAGGGTGTTTCATGAACCTGGAAAAGTGTTTGTGTAAATGAAACTGAAATGCCAAGAATCAGCGAAAAAGTAATGTTTATTGAACTTAGGAAAGAAGTACTAAAACATAATTTATTAATGTTGGAGCTGTTTCGAATCAACTACTTTTAAGTTCTCTCTTCACTTTCCAATCAGAGTTTCGAGATTTTTAATTTGTTTTCCTTTTCCATTTGCAATTCCTTCCTTTATTTTATGGCTAGCTGATTTGGAAATTAAACTTGATTTCATTCTTCTTCCAATTCAAAATTTTGTACTTCTAATTTAAGTTTTTACTTTTGTGAAATTTTCGCCGATAGCATTGCAGGGTTGCATTAGTTGCCGTATAAGCTTACAAACATGGTTATCGCGAAATCATCGTGGAAACTTATGTATATCATTTGTGTAAAAGAACTTTCATACAAATTTTGACAGTTAGTTTATGAGGTGATAAAGTTATACTGTTTATCAGGTTTATTAGGCTTGTATAAATTTGTTTGAATGCACCTATAGAAACGGAAGGGCATATACAAATATAATATTTATTGCGTACTATAAATTGCTTACGGGGCATAATGGTCTTAGTTGCCAAAAGTAATTTGCGAATGAATATATAGGTATATAGCTCGATTCTTTTATTTATTTTGATTACTTTGTTTCGAAGCCGAATTAATTATCTCTTGCAACTCCGGAGGTCATGGGAAAAATGTTTTTTTTTTCCGCGATCAAGTATGGGCTACACTTCGTTATACGGCCGGGTTATTCAACATTAAAATCGTAGAAGTTAAGTGAGCTTGCTTCGCTTTTCTTCTACATATGATATGTGTTAGTTCGATAATGGCAAAATGCCTATATCACTGTATTACAACTAAGAAACTTCACTACACTTTATAATAAGAATAGAAAATTACATTACTTGCAATTTGTTAAACAGATCTTTAACACTGATAAACTCTAATTTAATTTCAGTAAGTGACAATGTTACACATACAAATGCAACAATACAAATGTTACAACACTTACGACTACTCCGCAGTAGTGTTCGCTATATGAATTCTAAAGTAACGTGTCAAAATGTGCGAACAATTGTGGTTAAACGTAGTTAACAACTAAGTATGACAGTTAAGTTTTACGCAAATTGCCGACAGTGCCTTTAAGAATATTTGTTTTGATTTTTACCTATAAAAAGAAATAGATAAAATAAATAGTTTTCAACACAGCGAAAAATATTTCGTTAAAATTAAACATTCGAAATAGTGTTGCAAAAAAGAATAGCTTTCTAACTGACATTCGTTATAAGCTATAATTCTTAGAATGGAAACAATTTCGAATGCAAATATTATTATTGCTGATAATAGAATTCTATTGATAATAAAATCACGAATATAATAAAAATGTTCAACAGAAATTAATAAGGCATTCTAAATAAATATTAACGATGACTGAATCTTATCAAGTCGTTTATTATCTTTTACGTTTATTACAAATTTGTCAATTTCAAGTTCCAATACTAAATTATAAATTTGTTATTATTGTCTACAACAAACAAAGAAAAAAGATTAACGCTGAGTATCACAACAACAGCAGCGATTTCTGTTATCGTTCTGTTGACCAATTGGGGATTCACACATAGTAGCATTGCTTGATTGATGAGTTTGTTGGGCATGCCCCAATTTGGACTATGCTATGCAACGTTGTCTTTAGTTTTAAGACTTGACGTCACTATTTAATTGTAACTATATCAAGATGTTACTTACATCGTAATGTAATCTATCGCATATAGCACCAATACCATAAAGGTTCGAGTTTTACGCCGACATGTACGAACTCAGCCCGGTTTTTCCTCATAATTGCCACTACGATTAAGTTCTTTGAACTATTGCCTTGGTTCTAAGCTTGTGCTGTCATATCGTATTTCTCTAACTCAAATTAATAATAACAACTTTTCAACAGTGTTTCACTTTCAATCTATTTTTGTTTACATTTCCAAATAGTTATCTACGTATTTCCCATACCCTTGCACTTGAAACACACAAGTTGTTGAGTGTTTTCGGCCGGTTCACCGACAACTTGGCTGTGGAACAATGAAAACAGATTTCCTCTACTTTCGCGCACCTGGGCAAATGTTATTCACTGCAGTGACGTAGGGGGCGACACCCTTCAACGCAGGCACATCTGCTGTAGTAAATTCAAAAGTCAAGTGCGAACTATATTCGGTCTAGTCGATCGTGTGCAACTCGAATGTGACTCATTTCCAGTTAAAATCAGGCACTGCGGTATTTTTCTCGAAGAGTGATAAGGCTTCGAGAGGTGTATCGTAGACGAAGCGGCAGAAATTTCCAAATAGCTGATAAAATTTACATGATAATGGTCTAAACAATTTGGCAGCAACTCTTGATATATCTGACAGATGGCATTTCAATTAGCAGAGATGTTGGCATAGCAAGGAAATGTAGTGGTATTCCGCCAGTGACTAAGGTGGAACTCTCTATGCCGTAATGAGTTAAAGTAATTTGGTTTTAAACTTCAAAGGTTTATAAAAAATTGTTTCATTTCCTCGATGTTAAGTAAAAATTTGTACGTCGTCGGTGTTGGTAGCTCTTCCAAGTGCTTCGAAAATAGACAAATAACTGCATAAGTTAGTGAGCAGAAAATATGACGCTGAAAATTAAAAAAGGTAATGCGTAAGCCGAAAAACTCGTGTGGCTCATTCCCAAAAAAAAGTGTTGCTTTAAAGAAAATATATATATATTTTGTAAATAGGACCCTTTCTGGGACAACGTCATTTGCAGTCATTCCTGCTATTTCTAGCGATCGTTGTTAATTTTATGTCCAAATATAATGTGTCCGTTGGAGTGGTGGCCATGACGAATGCGGCGACAACGAATCCCGACTTTGACGTAAGGGACTTTAACTTTGATTGAATATATAGCGCTACTAATTCCTTGTCCCACGCAGGAATACGATTGGAACGAGAAGCAGAAATCGTACATACTTTCCAGTTTCTATTGGGGCTATCTGCTGTCACAGTTCCCCAGCGGCTACATTTCCCGGCGGTTTGGCGTTAAATACACCTTATTTGCCAGCACATTCCTGTCCGCCATTTTGGCCATTTTGCCGCCATTCTGTGTGCCTTGGGGCGGCTGGCAGGTGTACTGCGGCATACGCATACTACAAGGCATCTTCCAGGGACCGCTATTTCCATGCGTGTATGCGCATTTGGCCGCCTGGTGTCCGATCAAGGAGCGCAATCGCCTGGGTGCCTTTTCTAACACGGGCATAGAATGCGGTGTGCTGCTGTCAATGTTTACGAGCGGCATTATTGCTGCCTCCAGCATGGGCTGGCCGGGCATATCCTATGTTTCCGGAGCTGTTGGTTTGAGCTGGTGTGTGCTGTGGTTAATATGGGGTGCCAACTGCCCGACCAAATCGAAATTCATATCAAACAAAGAATGTGTGTACATAATCTCGTCGAAGAATGGCTCAAGAGAAATGCTGGAAGTAGTGCCAGTGCGCAAGATACCCGTGCCTTGGAAGGCGATTGCGACATCAGTGCCATTTTGGACGCTGCTAGTGGCGCGCGCCGGCGAGGCTTGGGGCTTTTCCACAATTCAAGCGGAAATACCTTCGTATATGCATGGCGTACTGCACATGGACATGAAGAATAATGCGCTGTACTCCGCGCTGCCCTACCTGGCCATGTGGTGCATGTCCTACGTTTTTCTAATCGCTTCGGACATTTTATTGAGCCGCAAAATTCTATCGCTGACGGCCATACGAAAGACATTCAACTCGATTGCCTTTTGGTTGCCCGCTTTGGGTCTGGTGGCCGTTGGCTTTCTGGATGAGGCGCAGAAGACGTGGGCGATTGTGCTAATGACCGCTATAGTTGGCATAAATGCGAGCAGCACCATCGGCAGCTTGTTGAACACCATTGATCTGTCTCCCAATCATGCTGGCATTCTAATGAGCATAATAAATTTTGTATCGGGAGTTATGACCATGAGCACTCCTCTGCTGGTGGGTGTCATAGTACACGATGAGGTGAGTAAATATTCGTTTTGACGTGTAACAATATTCCCTACGGATTTTCGTTGTTTGTTTAGCGCGATCGCAAAGATTGGCAAATCGTCTTCATCATTGCTGCTGTCGTGTTCGCTGTGAGCAATCTCATATTTATAATTTTTGGTTCGACCAAGCTGCAGCCTTGGGACAACAAACACTTCATTAAGAAGAAGGATCCAGAATCAGATCCAAACTCAAATTCGAACAAAGAAGACTGTTGCCATGCTACAAATGGCAGTGCAATGAAATATTAGCTTAGAGGCTTGCAATCTTAGATTAAATTTTGAGGGTGGCCAAACACCCCCGACATTTTAGTGCATTAATAAATATTATATTTGTGATGGTGTCGCTGTTAAGTGTTCTCAAGTGTTGCCAAAATGTATAGATAAGATTATATGTATAAATTGAAAAAACTATGGTCGGTCCAATCGACTTGTAGAATTACCATCTTTAAGATTTGAATGCGTGGCTTTTATTTGTTTGTGTGAACGAGCGAAATTGTCTAAGAAATATGTTAAAAGCTTGTAGATTAATTCAGAATGAGCGTATGATTGTATTGAAGTAGTAAATAAATGTCAGTAAATATTATTACAGACAGAATAAAAATTTCTCAGAAACGAATTACGTGGCGGATTAGTGGAATGTGGCCACATTCGAATATATAAACTTATGCTTACAAGCTTATTTGGTGGTTCTTCAGAACGTTGCCTTCGTGTAGAGAGGCTTTACTTATGTTTTGTTAAAGTCAAGGGATTCGCTTATACTGATCGATCACTCTCAGATAGATTCCCTTTATGAAGGTAATACGTTTTGATCGAAAATGACGCAATTACAAGCAATAAAATACAATTTTATATTTCTAGTATTTCAGTTTTATCTAGTTTTTTTTTTCTTCTGCTGTTATTAGAGGCCCTCTTCATTAAGGTAACGATTTGTAGGTAATACAATAAAAAAGCTTTTTCAAATATTTACATAAATGTTCAATATATTTTTTCTGCAAAAATTAATTTTTTTGTTTGAAGTTTAACATTAAAATGTGAATAAAAAGCCAAGCATTTAGATGCCTTAGCTCACATTGGCTGGCAACATTGTTTAGCGCTTTTCTTTTAAGCTATCGCTTCGCATCATAAATTTACTCTTCACTGAATCTAAGGCAGTACTTAAAACGTTGAGAGTAACATTTTATGATTCTGCTCCAATCTTCCATCGACAATGGGAATCTGGTTGGGAAAATTTTGCTTCTGCAAATATTTATGGCTATGCTTCCGCTGTGCCTGAATTGCAAGCACAAAATCTACCTCTTATCTGCAGCAATAGCCTCGATTTTAAAAGCCAGCTGCATTTGTGGTAGTGAATGTGATGGCTATCATGCAAAGATTTTAGCCAAGCCACAAAAGACTCATCGCTTTTGGCCGTTCGATGTTGAGTTGCAATTGATACGTTCGCGGAGTTGGCAGTTGTCTGGAGTGCTATAAAATTGGCTTGTGCCGAAATGGGTGCGCAAAATAAAAAAGGTGATTTGTAAGCAGATTTTCGATAGTCCTGCAGCAAAAGTTGTTCATAGTTCAGAAATGTAATGTGTTAATCGTTACTCACGCAGGACCCTGCTTGGGGCAACGTCATCTGCAGTCGTTCCTGCTCTTTCTCGCCATTGTCGTCAACTTCATATCGAAATACAATGCGTCAATTGCGGTGGTGGCCATGACGAATGCGGCAACCACGAATCCTGATTTTGCTGTAACTAGCCTAGCCCAGAGATCTGCCGAAAACGCAGGCTTTAACCTTTTTCTCTCACGCAGGAATACGATTGGAATGAGAAGCAGAAATCGTACATACTTTCCAGTTTCTATTGGGGCTATCTGCTGTCACAGTTCCCCAGCGGCTACATTTCCCGGCGGTTTGGCGTTAAATACACCTTATTTGCCAGCACATTCCTGTCCGCCACTTTCGCCATTTTGCCGCCATTTTGCGTGCCTTGGGGCGGTTGGCAGGTGTACTGCGGCATACGCATATTACAAGGCATCTTCCAGGGACCGCTATTTCCATGCGTGTATGCGCATTTGGCCGCCTGGTGTCCGATCAAGGAGCGCAATCGCCTGGGTGCCTTTTCTAACACGGGTATGGAGTGCGGCATCGTCTTGTCCATGTACCTTAGCGGCGTTATTGCTGCCTCCAGCATGGGCTGGCCGGGCATATCCTATGTCTCTGGCGCTGTTGGCTTGAGCTGGTGTGTGGTGTGGCTAATGTGGGGTGCCAACTGCCCGACCAAGTCAAAATACATATGCGATAAGGAACGCATATACATTATAAAATCGAAGACTGGTCAGGAAGACCTGGTGCAGATAGTGCCAGTGCGCAAGATACCCGTGCCGTGGAAAGCGATTTTGACGTGTGTGCCTTTTTGGGCACTGCTAGTGGCTCGTGCCGGTGAGGCTTGGGGCTTTTCCACAATACAAGCGGAAATACCCTCCTACATGAACGGTGTGCTCAACATGGACATGAAGGACAATGCGCTGTTCTCAGCGCTGCCCTACCTGGCCATGTGGTGCATGTCGTATGTTTTCCTAATCGCTTCGGACATTTTGTTGAGCCGAAAAATTCTATCGCTGACGGCCATACGAAAGACATTCAACTCCATTGCCTTTTGGTTGCCCGCTTTGGGTCTGGTGGCCGTTGGCTTTCTGGACGAGGCTCAGAGGATGTTGGCAATTGTGCTTATGACCGCTATAGTTGGCATAAACGCGAGTGGCACGATCGGCAGCTTGTTGAACACCCTTGATCTGTCTCCCAATCATGCTGGCATTCTAATGAGCATAATAAATTTTGTATCGGGAATTATGACTATGAGCACTCCTCTGCTGGTGGGTGTCATAGTGCAAGATGAGGTGAGTAAATATTAGCTTTGACGAGTCACAACATTCCTTAAGGATTTTCGTTGTCTGCTTAGCACGATCGCACACAATGGCAAATCGTCTTCATCATTGCTGCTGTTGTGTTCGCTGTGAGCAATCTCGTTTTTATCATTTTGGGCTCCACTAAGCTGCAACCTTGGGATAATGAACACTTTATAAAGAAGAAAGATGTCGAATCAGATCCGAACTCAAAGTCAAACATAGAAGACTGCTGCCTCGACGAAATGGGCAAAGTAATTAGATTTTAACGCTGAAACCTTTGTATCTTATTGTTAGAGTAAGTGCAATTTTTACTTTTTTACATTTATATACCTATATGTTAACTAATTTATGTTCTATTAAATCCTATAAATAAGTGTTTGTTTACTTCCACGCCCGATAAGTAGGTCTTCAGCTGTTTTCTGTAAAAACCCAACGTGGTCTAAACGTGTCAATCAATTGGCCTACCAATCAAACCTAATCTAACCTTCCTCAATGTTGGTATGGTTTTTATAAACTTTGTGCGCGTGAGCAGAATATGTATATGTATATGTTCATGTGTTGGAGAGAAGTTTACAATCCAAAGCATTAAAAAATCAAAAATTCACAGCAAACTTTTAGGGTAAACGTTTTTATGGCTCGATAAGGAATTTCATATTATTGAATACTTATGACCTATCTGTGTGCATACATACATAGCCACATGCTCGCATGTATTTTTATGGTGCACACCCGCTTGGCACAGTCTTTGCTTAAATTCACAGTTAGACTACGACGAAATTTCCTGATAATTTCCCGAAAGCTTGTGTGATGTGTTCTAAAAAATAAAATTATAAAAAAAAATTTTTTTTAAATAAGCTTTAATTTATTTAATGTACTAAAAAGTTGAAAATAAATTGTTTCCAAGTCACCTGTATCTTACTATCCATAAAAGCTTGGGGCGCGCATGTGTTCAAAAATTGTCAACCAATTGATACAATATTTTTAATTTATTATTTTTGTAAATAGATTGTAGTAAGGAAAGGTAAGTGTGAATATAGATTTTGAGCGCCCAAGCTTTTATTAATAGTAAGATACAGATGACTTGGAAACAATTTATTTTCTACTTTTTAGTACATTAAATAAATTAAAGCTTATTTTTAAAAGGTTTTTTTTTATATAATTTTATTTTCTACTTTTTAGTCTCCCATAAACACTCGCGTGTTTATGACCTTCTTTCTGTAAATTTTTAAATTTTTCCCATATATATACATACACAGGTGGACAAAATAATAGGTGTGAGCATATTTTTTCCCAAAAAAATCTCGCCTTTCATTTATTTTTTATTATCCCTCAAAAAATAAGTTAGTTTTCAAAATAGACATACTTCAGCGTCATAACAAAAATTAAAAGGCTTTACAAAATCTAACAAAAAGCTTTAAAAAAATTAATTTATAAAAATACCAAAATTTTCGCTTGGACAGAATAATAGGTGTGCCCAACAATCTTCGTAATAAATAATGAAATTTTGTTAGTTTGGTCCTTTCTTTGACTAAATTAGTTAGAACGCATTTAATATCCTGTATATCCACCATTATTCTTTATAATTTTTTCGATTCTTCCGGGCAGTAATAATATTGGATGGGTGATGGAGTTCACGTTAGAGCAGAGGAAAAAAGAATTCTTCGTCATTGCCAGATTAATGGGACGGCCTGAAAATTTCATTATAAATGCTTTAAAAACGAAAAATTTATTGAAACGCGTGCATCACCTAAAAAACTTCATCAGTGACTGACCTCCATATCGTTAAATTAGTTTAACGCGACTCGTTAAAGTCATCCCGAACAATTGCAAGCTAAATGCAGTACAATGGCGAACTGTTCGAAGAAGATTAGTAAACATAAATTCACCCTTTATGATTGCTAGCTAAATTATCCCGTATAGAACTGCAAATGAGAGGAAGATGAAAAATTAGTTCATAAAATCTGGTTTGGATAATAGGGAAAAAAAAGAACAATATTCTCTGGAGTAATGAAACAAAAATAAATTTGTTTGGTAACGATGCGGAAAGAAACATTCATAGCCAGAAAGGCAAAGAATTCCACATTAGGTTCACAAAAAAATTAGTAAAGCACTGAGGAGGCAGCTTAATGGTATAGGGCTGTTTTTCGTGGCAATGTGTAGGTTCCTCCAATTTGCAGTTCTATACGGGATAATTTAGCTAGCAATCATAAAGGGTGAATTTATGTTTACTAATCTTCTTCGAACAGTTCGCCATTGTACTGCATTTCCAATTTAGCTTGCAATTGTTCGGGATGACTTTAACGAGTCGCGTTAAGCTAATTTAACGATATGGAGGTCAGTCACTGATGAAGTTTTTTAGGTGATGCACGCGTTTCAATAAATTTTTCTGTTTTTAAAGCATTTAAAATGAAATTTTCAGGCCGTCCCATTAATCCGGCAATGACGAAGAATTCTTTTTTCCTCTGCTCTAACGTGAACTCCATCACCCATCCAATATTATTACTGCCCGGAAGAATCGAAAAAATAATAAAGAATAATGGCGGATATACAGTGTATTAAATGCGTTCTAACTAATTTTATCAAAGAAAGGACCATAACTAACAAAATTTCATTATTTATTACGAACCTACACCTACTATTCTGTCCAAGCGAAAATTTTGGTATTTTTATAAATTAATTTTTTTAAAGCTTTTTGTTAGATTTTGTAAAGCCTCTTAATTTTTGTTATGACGCTGAAGTATGCCTATTTTGAAAACTAACTTATATTTTGACGGATAATAAAAAATAAATGAAAGGCGAGATTTTTTTGGGAAAAAATATGCTCACACCTATTATTTTGTCCACCTGTGTACATATTTGTTAATTTAAATGAGTGTAAAAATTAAAATGAAAAACAAAAAGATGAAACTACAAAGTAGGGTATAATCACCGTCCAACTATAAAGCAAACGAGAATTACAAACCACATATTTTACTTTGTTATTAATATGCATGCTTTTGTTGAAAATCACGTGCTTCTTTTTCTGTCTGCGCTCTGATTGGCTATTGCAATTTCGCTAATAACTTTGTTTAGAGTAAAAATTATAATATTTTTATGATTAATTCATGTATTGTCATCTTGTTTACGCATGTATGCAAAGTTTCAGATCTCTAAGTAGTCGGGAAGTTGGTGAAAAATTGATTACTAGATTCCACTACATACCTGATGTGAACCTAATATAAAAAAATATAATATAATATCTACCAATATCGCAAACCATTTCTAAACAAAAAACGTGAACAATTGTTGTCTCGTTTCCAAAATCGAAATTTTGTTTTTGGTGGAAAACCCAAAAGAGAGAAACATATCTTCTTCGAATCGCTCTCTTAGTTGTGAATGATAGCCTTTGCTTTAGATTCGATCTTCAAAAAAAGCACGTCTTTCCTCAATACAAAAACTGCACATATACAAAATTAGCTCAAACATTGTTTCTGCAGATTTAATTTTTAGATAAGGCCATAAAGAAACATCATGCGTAGATTCTATGTGCGCCTGAGTGCTTCACATAAACTTTTTTCAATGGCTTCTCCACAGGAAATATTCGCTTTTTATCGAAGTCTAAATATTTACTGTTTTTGACCAGGCTTACTAAGAAAGTGGCACACTGTGCAATGTTGTCATTTTCTTATCTTCTGAGGAATAACTTCCAAATCGAATCCATGCTGAGTCACAAGCAATGGAAATATTTTTCTGCCTGTTGATAGGCGCCTTTGGTTTGTTTACTATAATGCACTTGTACCAGAAATAGTTTAGCTCGAAAGCTTTAGCGCCATACGCGTGAGCGTTATACGATGTCTATGACGACATGATTTCTTTTGATAACGCTACTACGCTACTGTTATGCATTGTGAACAGTTGCTAAAATTTTGGGCTTAGATAAGGCGAGCAGACTTCTCGTATTTGACAACCAGTTCAAGTGTGTATAATTAATGGGGCGATATACTGATTGCTCAAGCTCTCTAGACGTGTGTATTTCCCGTAGTAAATCTTAAAAGCCAAAATTATAGTCGGTTTTGCTGACTTAACACTTTACTATATGGTATAGCTTTACTTTAAAGTATCATATAGAGATTGCTTGAATATTTTTAGCAGCAAAATTATAGTAAGCTGTGTTCACATGAGTCTCAAAAATATGATATAGATAAATTAGTTGTATTAGTACCGTGCTAAATTTGGCAAGCATAATTTTTTAGGTTCATTTAATTGAACTCTTATAGGTTTTGAAGAAATTCATTAGATTCAAACCACTTAATTGAATTTTTCCTAAAGAACTACTAACAATTGTTCGAACAGAATTTGGAAACTTAAACGAAGAAAAAATGCTCCCTATTTAAAACAAATTCCCTTTTTTTCCATTATTTGAATCTACCAGGGATTGATCCTAGGACAACTTGCATCACAGACCGAGCTATTTCTGTTCGTGCACTTTCTTTGGATTTATAATTCTGGTTTTCTTTTTCTTTTTCGACGAGTCGAAAGTAGAATTACTCTAATGCTGCTGATTAATATTTAAATTTTTTCATTTCATTTCTTCATTTAAATTGAACTATATTTTGTACACTTAGTCCACTGAGCCACTGTAGCGCCTTTGAATGCTTGAATGGAGGATATTTAAAATACTTTTGACATTTTTGATGTAATAGAAACTGAGGTCAGCCACAGTGGCTAGGAGACTAGATCCTTACTGACTAATAATTTGATCTCTGAAGCTATTTTCATTTCCTCGCAGCCTAATGGAATCCGACAAAGGGACCAACATTTAATTTCCCATTACTGTACCTCTCAAGGCAAGGAAAAACTATTTATTTAAGCACACGACTGAACGCGTGACTACTTACTCGGCCTGTCTGCAGGGCTAAATTGTCAATATAATTATGATATGATAGATAGAGTGCTAGATAGAGGTATAGATAGCTTAGATAATGAGGGTTAACTGGTTGCCGTTGTGCTTATAATAAAGACGTGTACATACTCGACTTAAGCCCTGCAAGCATGCAATTGTAATTATGTATTATTATAACGCCAGAAAGTGCTGTAATAAACACTATAGATAAAATTGTTAAGCCACCAATAGAATGTGTAAAATAATTTATGAGTTCACGTCATGGTGAGCTAGAACCCTATTCTTCGCTTAAACAATTCTCCTGAATATTAAATATAGGGCTAGTCCGGCCACCCACAGAGGTTATTCCGATCCTTTCTAAATAAAAAATTGCAGAAACTTGTGGTTTTCGAAAAAAGAATAAGTACAATTTATCGGTATTGTAGCGGATTCAAAGCAAACGTCCACCTCCATTACTCCACTTTTCCCGCACTTACTTTCCCATAATCCTTTACAAGCCAGCAAGTGCATTACATGTAAACGATCCCCCTTGAGTGTTGGTTTATGATATTGGTCGGGTTAACCTCCTCATCTCCTTTCATGCTTTCTGCGGAAGTGCTCGGAATCTCCGCCCTATAACAAAAAGTAAAAACACTCTCTAAGCACATCGGAATAGCTGCATTATTAATTTACTGTGTATTTTTATAACACGTATTTTCCTGATCAATGCTGTCAAGCTCATCATATATGTATATACATATATACATTTATATGTCTGACTTGAAATTGCCGAAAATATACCCTTCTGCATCTAAGATAGCACTTAAGGCGCGAGTGAAGTTTTATGATTTTATTTCGGTCTTTCGCCAATAAACCGAATCAAGTTTGCAATATTTTTACTTTTGACAATATTTATGAGCATGCTTCCGCCATGTACGATTCGCAAAATCAACTCGACTCGACTCGAATATCGACATCTTATCTGGATTTGGATTATATGAGCCTTTTTTGCAGTAAGTTGGGTGGGCTATCGTGGCATATACATCGCATAAAGTACATAGATTTGCAAAATTGACCAAATCACGAAAGGCTTATAAAATTTGCAGCGCTCCCTCAGTGCTAAGTTGCAGTGTGAACGTCGGCGCAGCTGGAAGTAGCGAGCAGTGCTTGGAACTTGAATATATTTTGTGGCACAAAATGGCATCGGAAAGTAAAAAAGGTAACGTCAGAGACAGATCATTCGAAAAGTTGAGTGCTAATATATTGTAGTCTTTTACTTGACATGGACATTTGTGAACAGGTCCTTTTCTAGGACAACGGCATCTACAGTCGTTCCTGCTCTTCCTCGCCATTGTTGTCAATTTCATTTCCAAGTACAATGTATCCGTTGCTGTGGTGGCCATGACGAACTCGGCGACCACCAATCCTGATTTCGATGTAACTAGCCCAGCCCAGCGATCTGCCTGAAGCGGAAGCATTAATCAATTTTTCTTACACAGGAATACGATTGGAATGAGAAGCAGAAATCGTACATACTATCGAGTTTCTATTGGGGCTACTTGCTATCACAGTTTCCAGGCGGCTACATTTGTCGGCGGTTCGGCGTGAAACGCACACTGTTGGTGGCGACGTTCCTATCCTCCAGCGTGGGCATTTTGGTACCGTTCTGCGTGCCGTGGGGTGGTTGGCAGGTGTACTGCGGCATTCGCGTGCTGCAAGGCATCTTCCAGGGACCACTGCTGTCCTGCGTGCAGGCACACTTGGCCGCCTGGTGTCCGATCAAGGAGCGCAATCGTCTGGGTGCCTTCGCTAATACGGGCATTGAGTGCGGTGTGGTGCTCTCCATGTATATGAGTGGTGCCATATCCGCTTCCAGCATGGGCTGGCCGGGCATATCCTACATGTCCGGAGCTGTGGGCTGGGTCTGGTGTGTGATGTGGCTAATCTGGGGCTCCAACTGTCCAACCAAATCGAAATTCATTACCACTGAGGAACGCATCTACATTATAACGTCGAAGAATGGATCAAAGGATATGGTGGAGCTGGTGCCTATGCGCAAGATACCCGTGCCGTGGAAGGCCATTTTGAAGTCCGTGCCATTTTGGGCACTGCTGGTGGCGCGTGGCGGTGAGGCTTGGGGCTTCTCCACAACACAAGCGGAGATACCCACCTACATGAATGGTGTGCTCAACATGAACATGAACGACAATGCATTCTACTCGGCGTTGCCCTATTTGGCCATGTGGTTCATGTCCTATGTCTATTTAATAACGTCAGACGTTATGCTGAGTCGCAAAATTATATCCCTCACGGTCATACGCAAAACGTTCAATTGCATTGCCTTCTGGCTACCGGCATTGGGATTAATCGGCGTCGGTTTCTTGGACGAGGCTCAGAAGAAGTGGGCTATTGTGCTTCTGACCGCCATTGTGGGCGTAAATGCTGGCAACACCATTGGCAGCTTGCTCAACCCGATCGATCTCTCTCCCAACCACGCGGTCATTCTGATGAGTGTGGTCAATTTCGTGGCGGGCGTTGCGACCATGTTCACTCCACTCTTGGTTGGCATCATAGTGACCGATGAGGTGAGCATGCAACGAGTTTTTAATTTCGCAGCAACATTTTGAAACTGATACGCATTTTCTTTCCTTAGCACGATCGCACGGAGTGGCAGATCGTCTTCAGCATTGCTGCTGTCGTGTTTGCTGTGACCAATCTCGTATATTTGATATTTGGCTCTACTAAACTGCAACACTGGGATCATGAGCTCTTCATAAAGAAGGGGGACAACGAAGCGTGCCCAGAGAAAACGATCATAAGCAAAGAAGTTTATATCAGTGAAATGAATGCGAAAGAGCTGGAGGCGTACGCGCAAGGCTCTATCAAGGATACCAACGACAACGTGACGAAGCATTAGTTGAACGATTTCAATGTTGTTTTACATATGTATGTTAAGGTTTTTGATACGTTTTGACTGTTAGATAGATTTTAAGCTGAAATGAATATTTTAGAAAACCATTAATAATTTTATTTTGCAAATTTTTAATTTGGGTGGGGCGGTTTGTTGTTGTTGTTGTTGTTAATATAATTGTGTAATTTGTGTAGCCAACACGTATAAGCTGACTCATATGCAGAAGATTGCAAAAGACAGATTACAATCACATGGTGTTTTCCTAACTGAAGTACTTAATATTTCAGTGTAGACATAATTTATTAAAATTTCTTTTTATCGCTTGGCGTGTGCAAACAACACAATTAAATTATATGCTAAGTATATACGAGAGCAGATAATAATCGACAAGAAATTGTATTTTGTACAGTACTCAACCACAAAGGGGCGTGCGTGACTTCGAGCTGTGAACCAAGTCTTTGCCTGTGCTGATTAACATCGGTACTTGCTTCGATTTTATAAGCTTTATATTAACTTCAAATCAGGTATGTATGTCGTCAAATCTAGTAATCAATTTTTCACCCACTTCCCGACTACTTAGAGATCTGAAACTTTGCATACATGCCTAATCTAGAGCCCAATACATGAATCAATAAATTTTATGGGCGTAGGACAAGGGGCGTGGCACTTTTTTATAAACTCCAGATTTGTGTAGAACTTTAGAACTACACATCACACATCAATGAAACTCGGTAGGAACTTACTGCATATTGATATCCTTCTACTGAGAAAATAAGGGGGGCACTGGATAAGGGGGCGTGGGACCCCCCATACAAACAAAATTTTTGATCTCGATTAGCTTTGGAACTAAAGGTCGTGCAGCATTGAAATTTCGTATGCAGTCGCCTCTTGGATGTGTCGTCCCACTGGTAAAATTTTATGGGCGTAGGATAAGGGGGCGTGGCACCCCCCATATAAACCAAATTTTTGATCTCGATTTGCTTTGGAACTAAAGGTCGTGCAGCATTGAAATTTCGTACGCAGTCGCCTCTTGGATGTGTCGTCCCACTGGTAAAATTTTATGGGCGTAGGATAAGGGGGCGTGGCACCCCCCATATAAACCAAATTTTTGATCTCGATTTGCTTTGGAACTAAAGGTCGTGCAGCATTGAAATTTCGTACGCAGTCGCCTCTTGGATGTGTCGTCCCATTGGTAAAATTTTATGGGCGTAGGATAAGGGGGCGTGGCACCCCCCATACAAACAAAATTTTTGATCTCGATTAGCTTTGGAACTAAAGGTCGTGCAGCATTGAAATTTCGTATGCAGTCGCCTCTTGGATGTGTCGTCCCACTGGTAAAATTTTATGGGCGTAGGATAAGGGGGCGTGGCACCCCCCATATAAACAAAATTTTTGATCTCGATTTGCTTTGGAACTAAAGGTCGTGCAGCATTGAAATTTCGTACGCAGTCGCCTCTTGGATGTGTCGTCCCATTGGTAAAATTTTATGGGCGTAGGATAAGGGGGCGTGGCACCCCCCATACAAACAAAATTTTTGATCTCGATTAGCTTTGGAACTAAAGGTCGTGCAGCATTGAAATTTCGTACGCAGTCGCCTCTTGGATGTGTCGTCCCATTGGTAAAATTTTATGGGCGTAGGATAAGGGGGCGTGGCACCCCCCATACAAACAAAATTTTTGATCTCGATTAGCTTTGGAACTAAAGGTCGTGCAGCATTGAAATTTCGTATGCAGTCGCCTCTTGGATGTGTCGTCCCACTGGTAAAATTTTATGGGCGTAGGACAGGGGGCGTGGCACTTTTCAAGCAACTACACACTTGGGCTTCAGTCTATAATTATAGGTACACCACACATCAATGAAAAACGATAGGAACTTACTTGCCGCGCCCTGCTGGCAAAATAGCAACAACTCACCGCGTCACAAATATGCCACGAATATTAGGGTCGATCACAGCCGTATTATTTGTTAAATTGAGGATATGACATCTGACGATAGGAAACACTGTGAATACCCTAAATATTGTGTACTGCTCTGCAAGTTTTAAATTCTTTTTGTGAAAAATTTCAGAGCTCTAAAATTGAATTTATGGAAGACTAAAAAGTAGAAAATAAAATTATATAAAAAAAAACTTTTTAAAAATAAGCTTTAATTTATTTAATGTACTAAAAAGTAGAAAATAAATTGTTTTTAAGTCACCTGTATCTTACTATCAATAAAAGCTTGTGCGCTCAATATCCAAATTCAACATATCTTTCATTACTAGAATCTATTTGCAAAAAATTATTTAAATAAAATATTGTGGTAACTGTTTGACAAATATTGAACACATGAGCGCCCCAAGCTTTTATGGATAGTAAGATACAGGTGACTTAAAAACAATTTATTTTCTACTTTTTAGTACATTAAATAAATTAAAGCTTATTTTTAAAAAGTTTTTTTTTATATAATTTTATTTATGGCACCACTTGAAGTGAAGCTTCTAAAAATAAGTTTGTTCATTTCACGGTGAAGAACATACATAAATCTCACTCAGATTAAACATTTCTGGAAATTGCGCACTTATAGATAAGTGTGAACATTGAATGCTTTGCAATAGCAGGCCGGGAATGCTTTCACCTTTCCATATGCTTTTTGCAGCAGGTGCGCCCCTCCGGTATAACGGTATAACACTTAGGCTGGGTAGGAGAATGGGAACGCGTTACCAACCTGTTGACAGGACAGGCAGATGCACTATGGGTAATTTGACCCATTTTTGAGGCCAAAATTAATAACAGCCAAACGGAAAGAGTTTTGTGTAAAAAAATTTTGGTTTTATAAAAAACATAGGTGGTAGCAAATTTGCGAGAAGAAATTTGTAGAAAATTTAACCTTTGTCTGCCCCGGGTCCGAAGTGGAACTTTTTGCTTACATTTTTTTAAATTTTTTTAACAAGAGTTTTATTTAATTTTGGTTCATAATTCATTATCTAATCTGATTTGACTTAATTCGCATTCATACGCGTAGCTTAACAATGTGTCCAAGCTACATATATTCATATTCATTGTCACTCTCGTTCGAGTTTTCAGATAATTCTGGGGTACAGAGCATGTCAAGAGCTTCTCGTGGAAGTTGCACGCGTTTTCTTCCTTCTACTCGTCTCTCCAAACATATTGATGACATGAGCGGATCGGACATGTCCAAGGCCCTGTTGAAAACGTCCGAAAGATTATTTACCCCGGCTGTTTTTGCGTGCATGATGCAGTCTATCAGACTTGTATAGAAGACGGCTATCTTCCTATGAGAACTCTCCCATCTAACTGAAGCATTTTTGCAAAAAGTCCGCACTTTCTCCTTCAAAGAAGCCGATTCCTCATCCAAAACATTGCCGCATTCAATACTACCAATAATAAAATTGTAAACAGCAGCATTCTTCTCCTCTGTGTTAAGTTCATCGACCCAAACTTTTGTAAGTTCGCTATATTTCAAGCTGAGGTTGCCTACGAAAAAATGATATTTCTCATAAAACGCAAAAAATCGCAACTTGAAATTGACAAATTAAACAGAAAATTTTTTACTCTACACGTTTATGATAATTTAAACACGCCAAATACGGCCAATAGTTTAAAAGCTTAAAGTCAATTTTTAACTAACAAATTTTTATTAAAGGTTATGTTATAATTATGAGTTTTTCCACAAAAAAAAATTTTTTTTAACAAAATTTTTCTCTTGAACTATTATGTACTTACTTTCACCTTTCTTCTCCATATTTAATTGATATTGATATGTGCTATTTTAATTAATTTAAACACTTGCGAAACTTCGATAAAATTCACTGCGTATATTGTATTTAAAATGTTTTTCACAAACAACAACTTTGACCGCCTACTGAGCCGCCATCGTTTGTTTTTTACCAAATCCAATTACACAGTTATTTGACTTGATGTTTTCTTTATCAATTACCAATAAAAAAAAATTGATTTTTGCAAGTGCGAAAAATTAATTTTGGCCTCAAAAATGGGTTGCGACTAGAAAATATTATGTTGCGACTAGGAGTAAGAAGAAGACTGCACCTACTTAACTTTTCCACAGCAAACTTTTAGGCAGTTGCTCTGAATTATTAGCCGATGTTAGTCGATGACATTACCCAACTCGCATTGAAACTGGAAAATTAGCCCATTTAAATGCAAGAGGGTATTAGTATTATTTATATAAGCCCTATTCACAATCTTGTGCATTTAAGATTGCAAATTTGTGCAACAGTAAATGGTTGTCATCAATTGTGAGCGGTTTAGTTTGCAACACTTTTTGCAAAACACTAAACTTACAGCTGATTGCTTAAAAGGAAAATTGTTTCCTGCAGTAATTTTAACTCCAATCAAGATTATGTCGAAAGAAAGCTTCAAAAGGCCATTAGTGGACTATTTAATAGACGAAGCTCTAATGCAAGCTATTTCCCATGCTTTTTTCCATTCTAATCAAATTTTAAACATAGGATCGCTCTTCTTCTTTATCTCTCTCGCTCACTTTCATCGTCAATTGTCAATTTGCAATTCAGTATTGCATTCTCATAATAAATATAAACTACGGGCTTTTAGTGTTGCGTGTTTGCAAACGTTTTGCAAGAGTATCTCTCTGTGTATATTTTGTTAGTGTTGCGTAAAAATATACTCTACCAACTTGCAATTGCAACGATGCAAGACCATTTGCACAAGATTGTAAATTGGCTATATTGAAATATTACATCGAAAATATGTTACTTTGCATATGGTATCAGATTTTGATCATTCCAACAGCATTGTACAGATAATCGCTTCGGCCTTTTAATATACTACATCTCTGATAACAGAACATATAAAGGGTATTCATTTAAACGCGCAAAAGCCTGACCAACGTGACAAACTTGACAATTTTATCAACTGATAAACGAACTGTAAAATTTTGTATGAAAGTTCATTTGCACAAATGTGATAAATTTGCGCGATGATTTCGCTGTGCAAACGATGTTTGTAAACTTAGACGGCAACGAATGCAACCCTGCTTAGCTATGATCTATAACATTATGATAAAAGTTGAGTATTGAACAATGAAAATAAACGCCAAATGGTTGCAGTAATTTTTTCCAAACTGCTCCAATATTAATCTTGACTTTTTCACTGATTCTCGGCATTTTAGTTTTTTCGTTTTGACAGCCACACCATTTGCACAAACACTGTGCCAAGTGCGTTCATTTAACACACTTCGTAAATTGATAAATTTGAGCAGTGTGCAGACTTATATGCTTAAATGAATACCCTTATTAAGTTTGTACAAGAATGGTAACGTCTTAAAGGAGGTGTAGACATAAAATAAATAAATAATCTGTCTGGCACCCAGAAGAAAAAGAGCCAGCCATGCAAGTTGAACTCAGTTTGGTGACAGTGAAATTTAAGCTTCTTCTTGTTAAAGTTCTAAGGTCGTCCAAATCGGATTTCAGACACTGCCACATGTCATCGACACGATATTCAATTATATTTTATTACAAGATGAAAACCAACAATCATGTAATAAATTTCGAAGCTGATATGAGCCATTTTACTCGGAAACTTTTGCCTCAGAACATCAGAGATCGCGCACACATCCGCTGAGACTCTGCGGCGTCAACGATATCGTTTAGGTAACAATTTTCCTCAAAAACGATTTCACACGATATAGCATTATTTTTTAGTGAAATAGCTAAGCACTTTGATGAAACTTCTTTCCTATCTAAAAGTTTTATATTTATTAATATATGTAAGAACTTGTTAGATACGTTTAAATGCTACTTTTTAATTATCTATTATTATTAGGTTAATATAAACAGACTTTCTGCACATTGCACTACTCCGTTGGCACCTCCTTTGGCACCTCCGTTGTCATTTCTTCGACGGATTTGACTTCGCCGTTTTCATTCTGTATCTCATTGCCGAGCAGAAAGTGCTCATCGTCCCAGGGCTGTCGGTCCGTCGATCCGAAAATGATGAAGAAGAGATTACCCACTATGAAAATGACGGCGGCAATGATGAAGACAATTTGCCATTGTGTTCGATCGTGCTGCAAGAGTAACAGTGAGCGATTAAATAAAGAGAGTGAAAGCAGAAGTGAATTGTGATGCTACCTCATCCTGGACGATCATGCCCGCCACTAGAGGCGTAATTATGGGCACAATATTCGAGATGGTGTTAACAATGCTCATAACAATGCCCGCATGATTCGGCGACAGATCGATAGTGTTCAATGCGCTGCCAATGGTGCAGCCGGCATTTATGCCCACAGCTAGCGTCATGAGCACAATGGCCATCGTTTTGTTTTTCTCTCCCAAAAAGCCAATGCCAATCAACATGGCTGCGGGTATCCAATAGGAAATTGAGTTGACAGATTTGCGTAGGGCGTTCAGCGAGAGTATCTTGCGGTACATCAGAATGTCGCAGGCGATCAGGAACACATACGACATGATCCACATGGCCAGGTAGGGCAGCGCCGAGAACAAGGCATTATCCGACATATCCATGTTCAGCACGCCGTTCATGTAGGAGGGTATTTCCGCTTGTAGCGTGTTGAAGCCCCAGGATTGCGCCGCACGCACCTGCACTAACGCCCAAAACGGCAGCGACATCATCATTGCCTTCCAGGGCACAGGTATCATGCGAGGAGGTGTTGGTTTGCTGCCCTTTTCAGTGGCCTCTGTTATCGGTGCCTTGGAGTTTAGAATGTAATCGCGTTCCGCTTCAGTAATGCTCTTCGATTGGCCGGGCGAGTTCGAGCCAAAGAACAGCCAAACCAAACACCAAGCTACGCCAACTCCGCACGCGACATAGGATATGCCCGGCCAGCCCATGCTGGAGGCAGCTATCACGCCAGGGAGATACATGGCCAACAAGGTGCCGCACTCAATGCCGGAGTTGGCCAAAGCACCCAGCCGATTGCGCTCTTTCAAGGGGCACCAGGCGGCCAGGTGCGCGTGCAGACATGGAAAGAGTGGTCCCTGGAAGAAGCCTTGCAACATGCGTATGCCACAGTATACTTGCCATCCGCCCCAGGGCACTAAGAAAGGTGTTAGCACGCCGAAGACGGAGGAGCCGAAGGTGGCCACGAGCAAGGTGCGTTTGGTGCCGAAGCGACGCGCCACAACCCCACCCGGAATATTTGTGATCACATAACCCCAAAAGAAGCTGGAGAGTATGTAGGATTGTTGCTGCAACGTCCAGTCGTATTCCTGCGATAAATAAAATATGTATACATGCATACGTAATATATGTAGAAAGTGCCGCGCGAAAGAGGCTTACATCGAAGTTGGGATTTGTGCTCTCGGCGTTGGTCATGGCCACCACAGCTATGCTCGTATTGTATTTGGTTATATAGTTGGCTAAAACGGCCAGGAAAAGCAGCAACGTCTGTGTGTGGCGGTGGCCCCAAAACGGTCCTGCATGGGAGAAAAAAGAAAATTTTGTTTTGTTTGAGTAACTTTCAGCGGCATTCAACTCAAACAACATGCAGTGTAATGCGAATTAATGTATAAGTGGGACGGGGGTAATATTTATATAATACTTTATTGCAATTCAAGGCAAAGTTGCAGTAGTGTGAGCCAATTTTTTTCCAGAACATCGAAGTTATATTTCTGAACATGCTTGAACCTGAGTCCAATTATAAATTTTCTGAAAGAATGCCTTGAATGCTTTAATCCCCATCCTCGCTCATTGAGGTTAAGCTTTGCTGAGGTACCGGATACCGTGGTCTAGGATGTTATGAAGCTGCCAAATACATACTATCAATCCGATCGATTTCATATGTTGTGTGCCATTGCATAAGCTTCGTTTAAGATAATATGAAGAATATTTGCATTCTATGACGTTGCATGGTTTATTGGACAAGTTTTCGGTCTCTCAAGTTAAAGACACTAGATTCAGTCTATATAGCAAGCAATTGCTGCCTGTAAAGCGCAATCAGTTACGATGCTTTGGCATTTCTTCAACATTTCTACTCAATCTATTCATATTCGATATATACATATAAGCCCTTTAAATCAAACTATTCTTAATGGCACTGAACTACGCACCGATATATGAATGCTCAAAATCGCCAAATCGATTAATTCGAATTTCTGAATTCGACTCCTAACTGTATAATATTCACAAACAATTTCTTTGATAATAAGTATAAGATTATAAGTGCTATTATCAGAGAAATTTGTTTTGAGTATTATACAGTTGGGAGTCAATAAAATGTTTTGACATTAATATTTGATAAAATTCAGAAACTCGTGTTAATCGATTTGGCAATTGAAGCATTCATATATCGGTCAAGGCTGAAATAAAATTTCTTTTTTTTATAGTTGTATGTATTTACTGCAATACCCTTATATTTTTCTGCAGTCATCCTGTCTGTATTGTCCTTTCAACAGCAAAATAAAAATTCACTTATTCCCGAAAATCTTCCGTTATTCAAGTCCACCACCGAAGACGTTCAAACAATAACTTAATAGTACGTTTATTTTAAACGTTCCATCAAGGGAAGGCACTATCGAAAAGATTCATTATTTGTTGCTTCTTTTGTTACAAATACAAATCAAAGCTTGTTGATAATCAATGATAAAGTGTGCCTTGCTTTGGGTCAGAATTGCTGCTAGTAAATTAGCGATTACCCATAACAACAGTATACATTTGTTTGTATGTGCTGCGGATGACGCCAAATGCCAAGTGCTTGGAAGACATTATCATAAAAAATCAGATTGCCGGTTAAACCAAAGAAATGTCGTGTGACATTGACGGTTAATGGGCCAAGGAATTCCATGGCATTCGGCGTGCAAAAGTACATACTTATGTTTAAAGTGCGACGTAAAAACTTTCCAGGCAAAGGCTAAGATTTACTTTGGGAATAATATTGTTTGATTAATGGCGTACGTCATATGCTTAAAAAATGAAAGACAGCTACTTATGCCCCAAATAAATTACACTGATTTGAGAAGTTATACACTCCCATGGCAAATAAGAAGCGAATGTTTAAAACCTAAGAATGGGTTTTTTTTAAATTTAAGCAGTTGAAATTATATAAATAACCAGCAGTATCGCGCCGCTTTGCGGCGACTCTCCCACTTTTTTCTCCTAGCATTTAGCATTAGGGTGAAATTCTAAATGTTGCTTATAAAAATACCGAAAAAATTTTCACCGAATTTTATGTTTAATTTGAAAAAATCAGTGAAAATCGCATACGAATTTTTTTTCTAAGAATATTTTCTTCCATACCTTTTTCCGCCCCGTTTCTCTAAAGTTAAAATTTCTCGAAGAATGGTTGAAATTTCACAGACAATTTTACACTCAACGGATTATCCCGAGTGATCAGAGTAAATAAAGAAAAAAAGAACGTTCGAAATGAATAACGTAACACAGCCGCATTCTTTACGGAAATAAGTACCCTAAAAAATATTATATTACATCAAAAATTACAAAACACTGGTAAAACTAAGATTTCATTGCCGGGCTTTCAGTTCAAGCTAAGCTCAACGAATAATATCAGCTTTTCTTCTGGTCCACTTCTCAGTTCTCCGGAAAATTCCATTATTGAATTTGTCTTCTCTTTGGTCTATCCCCAATCCCTACCCCAAATTAAAAAAGAAAAATAAATGAAAATCTGACCCCTCGATATAATATTTATGCAAGTTACTCATATTTTGACTTCAATTAAAATCTTTTTTAAATAATTGAACTTATTTTAATTTCAACCGAAATCTAACCGAACACTGAAAATCTCCGGCCATTTACTTTGCTTAATGTTCAGGAGTACGGCTACTATTCAGATTTGAAAATTTGGCTATTTTTATTAGTTTTGTTTTTTACCCCTGTAATCTTATATTTTTCGCGAACTTCTCTTCCGCTGGAATAATTACTATATAGTCCAATAACCGGGGCAATACCGCAAGAAGTTTTAGCGGTAAGCCACCAAAATGTAATACCTTTTACATGAAAGTGGAATGAAAAGCATTACTGTTGTTGTCTATGCTAACATACTCTCTCACTCTCTCACATCACATGTTGCCCAAAACAATGCTGTGCAAAAACAATGCTACATTCAATGTTATCAGAGTAACGGTAACTCAACCAAAACATTACGTACTCAATAACGTTTTATATAATAGTATGATACGATATCTTTAAAATGTATTAAATACAAATCTGACTACATATGAAATAGAGTGAAAGATCTGAAAAGTTAGGTTTGGAATTTTTTTCCAAAAGATCTATATTCCATTTAGGTAAAGTACTATAAGTGATCTGAGCATTCTTCAGGTTATTTACAAAATGAAGATGATACAAATACGTCAAAATTAAATTACAGTAATACTTGTGATAATCGGGTATGCCTTATCATACAACCAAATATAGATTTAAAAAAGAATATAAATTAAATTCTTATATTCGAAGAAAGTTTTGATCACTCTTCAAATATGGCTTATTACTTAATACTGTACGATTTGTAGATCATGTAGAATAAAAGCACAATCATAGGAAAATAGTGCAGATATTCCATCTGAACACTTCCTTAAGCTAGGATCCCACTATTGGCGCAATCTACCGATTTTCGGCGCAAATCATGTACCGATAGTGTGAACGCTCAAAATTTTTTTAAGTGCGACGATATGGGCCGAAATCGTGCTGACTTTGGCCGATCAAAATCAACCGCATTGTGCCGATAATGTGAACACTCTTTTGCCGGATGTAGACCGATCAAATTGGGGAAAATGCGCCGATTTTTGTCGGCCCCTTGTGCACCGACCAAAGTCGCCAATCAGCGCCGATATTCATGAGCACCACTGCTTTCAAACATCTGTTTTCAGAAGAAGAAGGAAAAAAGACTGCCAAAGGGCGTGGTATACATGTATGCTTGTGTTGAAATACTTTACCCTTAGGTAATTATTTTTAAGTACAGAGAAAATTGCATCACAGACTTCTGGAATAAACTTGGAAATTGTGTTTGGAGCAATTCTAAAAAAAAGCTGAAATGATTTTGTAGCTATCGTCAGTAGCCAAATAGCGAAGGGTACAATCTAAACGCTCACATACCGGAATAGCTTTTCGAAAAGAAGTGTCTTGTTTTTTAATGAGTGGCGATGTTAGTTCAACTAATTCATTGAAAGTGCGTTCATTCATACGCACAAAATTTTTAAAAAGAAAATGTTGGTTACCGACTTCACGAAATTCACGCAAAGTGCTCTCATATGCACCACGTGTACACCTTTTTTGTAACCAATCTCTGGCCCAAAAGCTTCGTTTTTAAAACGTTTTTATTAGGTCGCTTTCTTGTCTGTTTATTTGTTTGTTTGTATGTCCCGTACAAATCTTGGAATTAATTTTAAAGTAACTTCCCGATAAGCTAGAGACTTGAAATTTTCAACATAGCTCAGAACTGGATGACAATGCAATATTATATCAAACTTTTTTCTGTGTGGGCGTGGCACCGCCCACAAATAATGAAATACTTTTTATCTCGGCACTTGTATAAGCAATGTTAACGAATTTTGGTATATTGATACATACATTCGTTTCCAAAATTTTTCCTAAATGTGGTTGGCGTTGGACAACGGGGCGTGGCCCCCCTATACAACTCCAACTTAAGGAATGCTTTATCTCGGCTAACGTTTTTAGTTTTAAATCACTAGTATTTCCATATCAATTGAAAAATCAAAATCAAACATTATCAGGACCATTTATATTGGTTCAGAAATCTGTTTATGGCAATGAAAAATTATTTTATACTTTTTAGTCCATTTTAAAAACGTTGAATATTAAAAATTTTTTTTTACATAATAATTATTTAGTTATTCTTTTTATTTTCTGTTTTTGCTTTTTTTTACTAATGACGCAATAATATACAGGGCCATAACAATTTTCTGTTTTCGCAAGTAATCCATTTTGACTGAGTGAAATTTACAAAACAACGAGAACATATGGTTTAATGCACCGATAAAGCAGGATAGAGGGACCGTATTGCACCGATTATCGTCGCAATTTTGTTTTGCGCCGATAGTGGGGCCGCTCAAAATGTAATTGTCAAAACTTTTGAATTGTGTACCGATCTGGCACGATAAAAATCGGCGCAGATTGTGCTAGTTGCGCCGATAGTGGGAGCTTACCTTTAGATTGTCTCTAAATTGAATACAAATTGATACTATATTCAATTTAGACACAATTCCAATAAAGTTATACATTCGACCTGTCTTAGGTTATCTTCAAATTGCAGTATGTTCCAAAACGAAACCAAATTTTATATAACTTATTTAATTCCCGTCAAATCAACAAAACAAACAAACTTCTTTCAATCTGCTCTTTAAGTTATTTTAAACACTGCAGTAAAACTGCTGAAATTTTGCGCGTAAGTGTCGAATAAAATATTGGCACTTTCTGATAATGCCACAAGAATTCTCAGTAGCAAATCTTATCTAGCAATTTGTAGCAATTTTGACTTAAACAAAACAAAACGAAGACAGGCAGACACTTGGCATTGAGATTATCGCACAGCAGTAGCGCCCGATACTAGAGCTACAACTGATAACTGTCTGATTGTGAGCGATAGAGCGGATAAGTGTGTGGCGTCTTGCGTGCTCCGCGTGAAAGTTGCGATTTGTATCTACAGTGTCAATTCTGCGCTCGGCTCTTTGGCAGCATAAAATATAGTACAGTGCAATAAACTCTGTGAATATATACTATATGGCTACTTTGAGCAGACATTCCGTCTATATTTACTCAGTTTATGAGCTATTATAAAATTTGTTCATTAA
The DNA here is from genome assembly GCA_963457695.1 of Neria commutata. NCBI lineage: Eukaryota > Metazoa > Arthropoda > Insecta > Diptera > Micropezidae > Neria > Neria commutata. The sequence goes on along the minus strand of OY735247.1, from coordinate 16,106,103 downwards.
TGTTCGTTTATCGTACACTGGAAAATGTGATATGATTAAGGTTTGAAAAATGTTCTTGTTTATATTTAATTAGATACACAAACGAGAGAAGAGGGGAAAAATATCAATTTGTGTGCGCCTACCGTAAATAATTGAAGCTGATAAGCTGCTAATTGTCTGCTACATTTAAGTAAACTGCTCTCACTCTCAATTGAAGCCATCGATAAGGGATTATAGAATAAGCATGTGATTGATACGAATTGAACATGCGGAAAACGTGTGCCTTGTCTACGTGAAAATAAATCCAGTATCGGTAATAACTCTTAGCGAGTGCAGTGATTCCCAAGACGCAATTATTAATTAACTCAGCCAAGCGTCGTTTTTGGCCGTTATCTGAAAGTAGCGTTAATCGCCTCGATTACGTTGGGGATTCGAAGCGTTCGTCATCAGATGCTATCGCACTTTTTTCCTTTCGATTGATAATGGTTCGGCTTGATTTGGTGTAGCCACTTTAAAAAAGCAGTTAGAGTGACGTATCCTAAATTTATGTTCTCCATCGCTGGCAGTCAGAACTTTCAATTGACATTCTCTAGTAGTGCTGTTTTTTTTGAAATTGTCATATGTACATATATTAATATGCTTACTTTATATTAATGACATAAAAATAAACAGTTCAAAAGTTGCATCAAATACAAACATTTAAAAATGCATTCAAAATGTTCGCCCAAAAATACTTAATAAATAAATATATATATATATACAATTGTCCCAACAGCTCGCGAGCGAGGCTTAGGCCTAAATTTCTCGCATTAACTCGTATGTGCTCGTTCTACTTTAGCACAAGTTAATGGGACCTACAAATTGTTTGTATAGCTGTGTCCGAACGGGATTGAGAAGTTTCATTTTCATGGCAAAGAATATTCTCGTATAATTGCCCAAAAATGCTCGCTCGCATTTATAAACACAATCTTTAAGCCATAAAATAAAGCACAAGCTAAGAGAAGTTGAACAGGGATAACAGTAAAGCACAATTTTAAAAGATCGCAATCCTAATCGGGCAATTAATGCAACCATAACAACATAAACAGTTGATAATTATTTGAATGAACATCATAAATATTTGAAGTGTGACTGTTTAACCCAGCACAGTCGTTCTCATTCGCCGCGAGACAAATTATTGTTTGAAATTTCTGTTCTTGAGAAAAATATTTGCATTGTTCTAAAAACTTTTCTTAAAACTTTCTGTTCGTTCATTATCAATATTAAAGAAATCATGGCGAAGAAATAAAAATATCTTCAAACTTTTTTTTTTGCAGAAGCTATATTTTAAAGTAATGCTTACAATTGTGTACGCAACGACTCATTTTATTTTAAAGTTGTTGACCTTTTTTCTGCAAAGTGTAGTTGGGTAAAATTGTATTGTAGCATACTCTAAGTGTTAGTATTTGTTGAATAGTAGTAGTGTAGTCTCATTAAAAGATTTCTTGATAATGTTTAACTTTTGTTTAATGACACGCTATAAAGACGCCGTTTATCGAAGTCATAATCAAAATTTTAGATTAGAAAAGAAAAGCGAACACACTTACGGTAATTTAATTAAACGATTCGGTCAGCAGTCGTTGTGTATAGCTTCGCAAAACGGACGTTGACAGGATCGGTGAGGCTCTTAGAGCGCAGCAGAGGGCACAAAGTGAACAAGTCTATACTATATATGCAGATGGCTGGCATAGCATAAAGAGCAAATAAATCTTCTTTTAAAGTAAAAGAATTCAACAAATATAGTACATAAAATGACCGCCACCAGCTCCAAAGGTATGTACACATACATGCTCCCGACGTAATACTTAACGGTAGTCCCGGGAGGGCAAACCCATCCGGACATGAGGTGGTTTTAGCGGGTTTAAGTCTCGCACTACCATGAGGCTTTCGATTTTTTTTCAACTAGTTAAAAAAAAGTGTAAATTGTTGGAGGGAGTTCAGTCTCTGAACTCCCGAGCGTAGTTGCAGGAATAATAACGCACGTCGCATTGTCTGGAAGGCGACAATGATGACTGTGTATGTGTATGTGTTTGTATTAGATGCGAATTTTACTCATCAGGCAAACTCGATTATATGTATTCGAACTGGAACCAGTGAACCCATAGGATAATAATTCGTAAATAAGTCGGCCTCTGACGTATAACAATCTGGAAATAAATAGTAGAACTATATTGTATACAAAATTTATTTGCTTCTTTAAAAAATTCGTTGTACAAATTATTGAATATCTGTTCATAAAACCAACAAAACTCGGCGAAAAGTAGCTCATAAAGATTTGACTTCGTAAAGTTATTGTCGAAAAAGGCACGCATCAAAGCAAAGTTTCCAATGTTTAATTATTTCTGAACAATTTTTCAAGTTCCTTTTGAGTAGTGGAGCTTGTTAAATGCTCGGTTCTACTTTATTTGAAGCGAATGCTTTTCAAATGAAATTTCGAGTTTCAGACTCACACGTCGCATACGAACGATTTCGCTTAGAGGCCTTTTAAAAATGATTGCTTCAAAACATGCCACATTCCAGCATGAAGCTATAGATTACTATTATCTGCTTAGCGTTTGTTTATCTTTATAAGCGGCCTTTTTATTGCCGCTTTTATTGCATATTTAGGCTTGCATATGCTGTAGTGAAAATGGTTAGCGTTGAGCGCCAATCACATATCCGCTCCAACTGGCCAATAGTTCTATTAATAGAAACTGCTGATAGAGAAACGTCTGCATTTCAGGTCCCCTGCTGGGCATACGTCATCTGCAGGCTCTGCTCATATTCCTCAACATTGTGGTGGTGTATGTGAGCCGTCTGAATATCGCCGTCGCTGTGGTGGCTATGACTAACGCCGACACCACGAATCCCGATTTTCCGGTAAGTTCTGGGACTCATTAAAAGTCGATATTATTATTATTTTGCACGGCGCCTGGTTCGCTGCATTGCAGGAATACGAATGGAATGAGAAGCACAAATCGTACATCATCTCCAGCTTCTACTGGGGCTATGTGATTACACAGTTTCCGGGCGGCTACTTGGCGCGTCGCTTCGGCACCAAAATCACCATGTTCAGCTCGACGTTCGGCTCGGCCATCTTCACCGTAATCACGCCCTTCTGCATACCCTGGGGCGGCTGGCAGGTGTTCTGCGGCTTGCGCGTAATGCAGGGCCTATTCCAGGGCATGATGTTTCCCGCCATACACGCCCACTTGGCCAAGTGGTCGCCGCTGCATGAGCGCAATCGTCTGGGCGCGCTCAGTCACACGGGCATCGAGTGCGGCACTGTGCTGGCCATGGGCATCAGCGGACTCATTGCCGAGGGACCGATGGGCTGGCCGGGCATATCGTATGTGTCGGCCGGCCTCTGCTTTGCATGGTGTGCTCTCTGGCTGGTCTTTGCGGCCGACAATGCGCCCGCCTCGAGATTCATAGGCGTGGCCGAGCGCGAGTACATCGAGTCGTCGCTGCAGCGCTCCGACAATTTCCACCAGCAGGATATACCCATACCATGGCGCGCCATCTTCACTTCGGTGCCGTTCTGTGCGCTGCTGGTAGCGCGCTGCAGCGAGGCCTGGGGCTTCTCCACCGTTCAAGCGGAGATACCCTCCTACATGAACGGCGTGCTGCACATGAACATCAAGAGTAATGCGCTCTTCTCGGCGCTGCCGTATCTGGTGATGTGGGTGCTCTCGTATGTCTACCTGATCACGGCGGACGTGGTGCTCAAGAAGCAGGCGCTCTCGCTGACGGCGCTGCGCAAGACCATCAACACGGTAGCGTTGTGGGTGCCAGCTGTGGGGCTGATCGCGGTGGGCTTCCTGGACGAAACACAGAAGACTTGGGCCATAGCGCTCATGTGCATCAATGTGGGTGTGAATGCAGGCGCCACCATTGGCAGCTCCCTGAACACAATCGACCTGTCGCCGAATCACGCCGGCATACTGATGGGCATTGTGAATATGATTGCCAATTTTGTGCCGATATTGACGCCGCTGCTGGTGGGCATCATTGTGACGAATGAGGTGAGTTGGGTGGCCTTGATATAATTGATATTATCCCCCTATATTCTTAGCACGATCGCACGCAATGGCAAATAGTGTTCATTATAGCGGCGGTGATCTTCTTCGTGGGCAATTTGATTTATGTGATTTGGGGCAGTGCCTTGCCGCAACCATGGGATGCTGTCGACTTTATGTTACCCAAGGATGAGGAGAAAACTTCTGTGAAGTCATTCACACCAGCGCTGACAGCTCCGAAGGCCCTTGATGATAAGGAACAGGAAGCGCATAAAATCAGCTGAAATTGGGAATTGTTGTTGGGAATGTTTAGCCTAAAATCTATTGTGTAGAAAAAATGTCAAATTAGCCATGGCATGTGTTTTTAGTATAATTAATTTTAGTGGGAAAAAAATTTAAGAAATGTTATGAAAATTTATGGAAATCTAAAACCATGCGACAAAAATTACCACACACAATGAATTTTACGATTTACTAACGAAACTAAAGTTAATTTGTTTATCTCTTAGTTTGTTATATAGAGCGATAGAAACAAATCAAAAGGATGCTTCCTGTTTCTTCAGGTCGAAAATATGTAAACAATTCCTTTTTAATTTTGTATACATATACGATAATCCTTAAGGATCAAATGAACATTGTCTACTAAAATATAAGCCGAATAAATTTGTGCTGTTTTTTCCCCGAAACATCATCTAAATTCTAAACTTCCGCATCCCAAGCGATGATTCCAAATCCTCACCGGCACCCGGACATAACCTCACTTGCGTGGTCATGCCGGACCAACGGAAGTTTTGTGCGTTTTCAACAATTATTTTATTGTAAGTATCAATTAGCTTTTCCTGACGTTTTATGCAATATTTGAAACAGAAACCATTTTACTTTTCATTAAATCAAGCGTTTGTAGTGCCGGCAAGGCTCAAGTTCATATGAGAGTACACAAAAGACTTGGCACACAAACTCGCACATTTAAGCATTTGGGGAAAACACAAACAAAAATTTTCATACATGCATTTCTTTCTTTTATTTTAGGCAATATTCACGTGCTTAATGGCCATTGCATATTCATTTAATTGTATTGTAAAATCAAAGAGCGCATTTATTGCAAGTATTCTCTGCGCATACGAAACCAACGCAACCAACATGCCGCTCAGCCGCTGTCAGCACCCACCGCCGCCGCAGAGTTGAGCTGCGCTTTGTCCGGTCAGCATAAAGCCGGTTGCCCGATCGGAGCGACGCTCGTGCCAAGCGTTATGCTGTGCTAAAAATAAACTCCCGCAAATAAACGCACTTTGGAGTTAGCCACACACAAAAATAGCTGCCATCAAATGGACAACAGCAGCGGCAGTGGCAGCGGCGCCAGCAGACCAACTGGATTGGCCACTGCGGCGACTATGTGGTGCAGTGTCGATGTCGGAGTCCGTGTCTGCGACAAACTGGCCGCTTAAAGGCAGTGCATGCAGTCGGCTTGTGCTTAGTCTAGATTTGAGCGTGTTCAATTCGAATTGCTACCATTTTCGCTGGCGCAGGAAAGTGACTGAAAAACGGCAGTTTTAACAAATAATCAAAAGTATTAAATTGAAAATTGTTTGAAAAAATCGAAATAAAAGTCAACATGACCGTCAACTCATTTACGCTGGTGAAGAAAGGTGACAAATTAACGCATTTCTGCCACTGTTCTCGCAATAGCGCCAAGTTTGTTGCCTAAGTCTTTCGTTGCTTGGCTTTAGATTCTTATTGCTTGAGTCTACATACTACTAACAGTTAGTTGCAAGTATGTAGTTAAAAGTGTTTGTTTTGTGCTTGTGCTCTGTTTAAGGCTGTGTTTTTTAGACTGAATTAGAAATTGGTATTACATATTTTGATACCTTTAAACTATTTGAAGAAGTAAACTAAACTTTAGTTTGTACTTTAGCACAGATCTTAAATGTACATCGAAACCGTATTAAAAAATTTAATTTACTATGTGATGTAGTTAGTTTTTAAATGCATTCCATTCTATACAATCAATAGAGTTGAGAGCATATTATCTTATGAATATGAATGAGCACAAAAATGCAAAATTATTAAAATTTCTTTATTTTCATTTATTCTATTATATATTCCATTTTTTCTATTCTATATCATGGAATGAAATTTCGAAATTTCCTTCTCCGACATGTATCGCTTATACTCCTGTTCCTTCTTTTTCTGCCTATAATGAAATTTTAAACATTTTTAATACAATACAATATAATAAAATATTTTCATTTCAAATTTCTGACACTATGCTGCATAATTTACATGAAATACTTTTCTGACAATCGTTTAAAAATTTTGTACTGATTCAACTGCACTCTGTTAATACTAGGATTGATATAGTTTTTATAAATCTGCATATATTCTATATACTTTGGCACTTAAGGCTACTATTTGTGCATACAATTTAGATTACATTTTTTCATTGACTCAGTGTATTTTTTCACCCCAGTGTATCATTGCACAATGGTGAATAAAATTTCGAAGCACTCAAAAACGCTTGGCATTGTAAAAGTCTTCCTCAAGACCAACGGTATTCAATTTTGCCCAAATCAAAATTTACAGCACTGACATTTTCCACATTGCTCCATTCTACGTGCTCGCCCGCCTCGTCATTGCAGCAATTTTCGTGCACAATTTCCAAGTTTACAGTTTTTCGACCGTTTACAATTTACAGCACCTCTCCTCGGTGTGCGACACCTGCAAGTGCTCTTCCTCTTCACTTGCTGCGTGTTGGCCTTTCAGCAACGCATCAATTTGTCCGTCGGCATTGTGGCGATGACGAACGCTAATAGCACAAATCCGGATTTTCCGGTAAGCCAATAGCACAAACACACACACACACACATAATTCTATTATAGATTTACTCACACATTGGCAATTGCCATTGCAGGAGTTCGCGCTGACGGAGCAACAGAAGTCGCTCATGCTGAGCAGCCTCTTTTGGGGCGCCGTCTTCACGCAGCTGCTCGGCGGCTACCTCTCCAGCCAGTACGGCGCCAAGCTGCTGCTGCTCTGCTGCACGCTCGGCACCTCGCTGGCGGGCATCTGCCTGCCATTGGCCATGACGCACGGCGGCTGGCTGCTCTTCTGTGCGCTGCGTCTGCTGCAGGGCCTGTGCCAGGGCGTCATGTGGCCCTCCATGTACTCGCATCTGGCCAAGTGGTGTCCGAAGGAGGAGCGCAATCTGCTGGGCGGCATCACACAGACCGGCATGGACGTGGGCACTGCGCTGGGCTTCGCTGTGAGTGGACTGCTGGCCGCTTCGTCGCTGGGCTGGCCGAGCATGTTCTATGTGCCAGGTGGGTGGGTACTATTCTGAAGCTGCTGCTACTAGCCAATCTCACATACCGACAATAATTGCAATTGTTCAGAAATTAGTATATTTTATTAGCATCTCTGTTGCTCCCATACACAGGTGCATTTGGAATTGTGTGGTCCATACTGTGGATCATCTATGGCGCCAATGATCCGGAGAACTGTAGCTTCATCTCGTTGAGCGAGCGCAAACGCATTCAGTTCGCGGAGGAGAAGTCCACATCCGCGCCTGCGCAGCACCAGCACAGGGCAGTGCCGTGGTGCGCCATCCTCAGCTCCGTGCCATTTCTCACACTGGCCGTGTGCAAGATGAGCCAGGCCTGCAGCTACCACACACTCATGCAGCAGATACCCACCTACATACACGGCATCTTCGCCTACAACATCAAGGTGAATGCGCTGCTGTCGGCGCTGCCGTTCGTCTTCATGTGCGTCATGTCGTATGTGTGCCTGATCACGGCGGACGTGCTGATGCGCGGCCAGCGCGCTTCGCTGACGGTCGTGCGCAAGAGCATCAACACGTTCGCCTCCTGGGTGCCCGCTGCCGCGCTCGTCGCGCTCGGCTACATGAGCGCGGACAATGCGGCCGGCAGCATCTCGTGTCTGGTGGCGGCTGTGGGCGCCATCTCCGCGCAGGCTATCGGCAGCTCGCTGAATCACATCGATTTGGCGCCAAATTTTGCGGGCGTGCTCTTCGGCATCAGCAACACGCTGATGAGCGTGGTGGGCGTGGTGTCGCCCATTGTGGTGAGCTTTGTGGTGACGAATGAGGTGAGCATTGATAGATCGAGAATCGGCTAGATAGTGGCTGTATGGATTTGATCTTTTGCAGGGTGATCGCGGACAATGGCGCCACGTTTTCATTGGCATTGCTGTCATCCTCTTCGTTGGAAACTTTCTTTACATACTTCTTGGCGAAATGGTGGCACAGCCTTGGAATGTATTGCCCGAAGCGGAGTGCGCTGAGGGCAAGGCAGCAACCACAGCCATAGTGGCGTATGTGCCACAAGAAAAATGGATTAAAAGTACTAAGTCATAGAAAGTCAATTTTTTCTAAGTAAATTCTAAGCGCAATCAAACAAAAATATTATTAAAGCAGATTCATAGTTATTATGATATATACTAAAAATTTTGGTAATATTTATTACATTTGGAGGTACTTATTTTTTTGGAATAATCTTAAATGCGGCATCTGAAGGCTTGCACCTTTTGATAAAGCCATGCTCTTAATATATGTTGACTTGGCAATGCTTGTATTAGCCACGAATATAAAGGACGTAGCTGCAAGTGATTAAGAAAGAATAATAAAATTAACCCCAAAATACCGAAACTTTGTGTTTCTTTTTCTGAAATTTTTTTTTTGAAGTTTGAGCTGCTCCACGCTTATTCAAGAGGATATTCCAGCTGCTGTTGGCAGCCCGAAACACTGAATTAACAGCTCGGCCTGTTCTTGCAAATTTAGTAGATTTAAAATTTTTTCAAGCCACTTTGGCCCAATATTAGCTTAGTTGAGGTTATGTTGGGGTCCCAATATTGCTTACAAATGAATCTCTCTCAAATGAAGGGGCGTGGCGACTTGAAATTTTGCACGCCACATGCCTTAGTTAAGTGTTTTCTGATTTAAATAAATTCAGACAATTTCAAACTGCAGAAAAAACGCGGTGTCCAACGGGTTAAGCAAACAATCTATTACCTTAAGCGATTGCCTTTGTGTGTGTGTGTTGATAGTTGTATTTGCGAGAGCTCGCACATCGGACCAGTCGGATTTCAGCCGGCATTCTGTCAACATACGACTCTTCTACGGCCAACTAATATATATATTATAATAAACAGTATTAAGCCAGCAACGTCATTCTGTTTATTTATTTGCTTCAGTGATAAGCCCAGCGGACAAGCTTATTATAGAAGCGTTATGCCGCGCCAAAAACCAAGAAATTCCCAAAAAAAACGCACCTTTGAGCTTGCAGTAGCACACAAATATTGCCGCCATAGAAATGACAACAGCGGCAGCACGAGCAGCACCAGCAGATCAACTGGATTGGCAACTGCGGCGGCAATGCTGAGCGGAGTCTGTGTCTGGCCGCTTAAAGGCAGTGCTTGCAGTTGGCTTGTGCTTAGTCTAGATTTGAGCGTGTTCAATTCGAATTGCTACCGTTTTCGTTGACGCAAAGAAGTGACAAAAAATATATTTTTTTATCAAATTATTGTTAAATATTTCGAGTGTATTAAATTGAAAATTTGCCAAAAAAGAAGGCAACATGACCGTCAAATCATTTACGCTGGTGAAAAAAGGTGACAAATTAAGGCTCTTAAGTTGGCTTTTGCGAATACGGCAACTGTTTTGTATAAGTGCCGAAGATCGTTATATTTTTTATAAAACTAACGGGAATGGAAAGTTGCTTCGTGCAAAGCATTGGTTGGCTTGAGCTGCTCTAATCCAGGGCCAAACGAGATGAATAAACTTAAAGTGCGCATCACTTAAAATTTTGGCAAAAGGAAGTGAGGGCAATTTCGGGGCGCATAGATACTTTGGAAGCTTTTGTTGGCTGAAGAAGGACTACAGCAAGGAGTATACCTAAAGTGCGCATCAACATTTCGTGGCAAAGAGGGGGAGGGGGGGGGGGGGAAGGGGGCATAAAATCTACACAACCACCATCCCTACTTTGTTGTTGGCCAAACGATTCATGCCGGTTCCTTTGGCCAACTCGAATGTCGAATGCCTTCGAGCCACAATTTTTATAATGCCTGCATGTATGAGTGTTTGAGCCTAGCAAAGAACTGCAACGAAATGCTCGCAATTTCAAATTCGTACGCACCGCTGGCGGCAGAAGCAGCGCACGAGTCGCTCTATAATCAGCAAAAAAGAAGCAACAAATCCGTCAGTGAATCATCAGTGTGAACGTTTTTGCAAAACAAAACAATATCAAATGCAAAAAAGTTCAAAATACAAATTCAATAATAATTAAATAATAAAACACTTGTTGCTGTTTTTGCTAAACGAGTAGAAGAGAAAAAACTTACTTAATCGCTTTACTAATCGCTGAAATTGGGCTGATATATTCAATTATAAATTCTAATACGAATTTCGGAAATACAACTGAATGGAAAGTTCTAAGCAGGCATTGGCTTCGATATTTACGCAAAATATTTACATAAATAGAATGAATAAAATCATAGGAAATTTTGTTTTTGCCGGCAGTCTGGCTTGTTCTTCCACTTGTTTTTCTGCTCGCAACACTGATAAGCGGCGGCCGGCTATTCTGTCTGACCTAAGCCAAGCAAGTATGCAGACAAGAGAAGCGCGATTTTTTTCGGCTACTCGCTTAGCAAAAAGCGCGCCTCATATAAATAATGAATGCATGTGGGAGCAAGAAATTGTATTTACAGTAACGGAATTGACGTTTCAACTATGTATTTATATGTATTAGCTAGAATCCCAACAAACATAAAAGTTGCAGATTGAAGCAAAAACTTAGGTAAACAATAATTAAATATGTCAGCATTACAACAAATACATACGAGTACACTATGTTGGCAAATATCAGTGGCCACAAACCATTATGGGCCTAACTCGATTTAGGACAAAATTCAGTAATTAATGGCATCGTGTTCAGAGTGTTCAAATCTATATACTATAAAATTTGCATGTTTGGATCTTTTTTAGGACGACAATTATACATCGAAGACCTCATAGCTTTTACATATGTATACTGCAGTGAGAATTGGAAACTTTAAACCGATCTCATGAAAAAATTTATATGACCTCAGATATAAGAAATCACATAAGATATGCATAAGCCTTTGCTGGCGAAAAATCTGCTGCCATCACAAAAATTTAAAAAAAGTACATGCTGATTCTTCAGCCTTTTCTTTTACATATTCAAAAATTTAGCTTCAGATACACTAGTAATTTGTATTATCATTTGGGTTAAAGGAAAAGCTAAAAGCATGCTTTACGTGTAAAGCTACAAAAGATTTAGACGAGACCATAAAAACTACGACTAATTGCCTTAAATAAATGAGTCTAAGCTTGAGAAAAAAATGAAAAAAACTTCAATATTAAAAAATACTAAAAAAGTATCAAATTAAAATAAATTACCGAAAATAATACCAAAGCCTGTTTTAATAAAAAAATTTGCGATTTCGTATTCAAAATACCGCAACGGTTACGCTGTGAATCATCAGTTGCTAGTTTGTTGTTGCACTGCTTGCCTGCGTGTTAAGCGCCACATACACCCGCAAAAACATTTCGCCAATTTTATTGACAAAAATATTGACGTTGGTAACCACACGCTACAAATTTTCGTTCAATATTCATTTAATTTCAAATGTTAAGCCACAGCGAAGCAGCTTTTATTGCCATCCCCTTGAATTCGTGCATTTAAAAGAACAGACTGAGTTTGAGCAAAGGAATCGATGCTACAACGCAAAAAGCATTCTCCATCAATTGTTTATACTATGTTTATTAAAACGTATTAATTAACACTCGAATCGAGCTAGATTACTATAATTTATGGGCACAATATGCAGCGATTCTTTGTCTAGAAAAAGCGATTTTTAATTCTGGAAAAAATTCTGCTTCTTCTTGATTGCTCAATAACAACAATCTGTTATCAGCTTACGACCTGACGTTTGGCTTCTCTCCAGGTGCCTCTCCAGCCGAAAATACCAAGCGTTGCCAGTGCCTGCTCTTTTGAGAAAAACGTATACTTTTATTGCAAAGCGGATTTTGTATCTACGCCTCCATTTCTCTATCTCTGTAGTAGTAATTATTTCTATTTCGAAGTCCCATGACTTGCGGCGCTGGAGAGGCCTTAAAGCTGGCATACAAGTTCGCATTGAAGTTCGCTATAAATTCTCGTTCTCTCACAGACTTCATCTGGACTATTAAATGTACCGGCATGTGCTATTGCTAAGGAACCTTTAATGTATATGCATGGCTTGCTTAGTCAACCAGTGTAACCCAAACCTAAGTCTCTTCTATTCAGGTTTTGGTTTTCAGCCAAAATTTTGCATTACATTGCAGAAAATTTTCAGCTGGATTCAGTTTTTTTTTTACAAAAAGAAATCGGCTTATTTCGTATGTACAAAACAAATGACTTGCAAGTTATAAACATGTACATTACAAAGCATCGGTTACATTTTTTGTACACACTTGTGATAAAGACGCATGTCATGCAGTTGACAGTGAACATGCTACAGCGTTGGAAAGTTTCATTCAATTACATATGCAATAGACTATAAAATTGTGTTTAATGTTCTTTTTTGATTTCCTGCGACTTGTTTTTATCATGAATATTTGAACATAACTGAAATATTGACGAAAACATTGAAATGCTAAAAATCCATATGCTGTTGCATTTCATGAAGTTCAAAGAGCAACAAATAACTCCATTTATCGCCTCAAAGTTAAATGGATGTAGGGGAGAGGGGGGTACCTTCGTCTGTTTTTTTTGAAGGCCTATATTTCAGAAGGTAATCAATATATTTAAAAACCGATTAGACTGTTACAATACCTCATTATTTTACAATAAAATGCTATACCAAAAGTTCTTTAAAAAGTTGCGTTTGTATTATTTTTTTCATGATTAGTAAAAAACGTCATTTCGCTGAATGTGCCCCCATGCCAGGGTAGCTTCGGCATTTGGCGGGGCACTTTCGGCATTCACACTTTAAACTACTATAAGGGGATACAAAATCTTGTTCAGACTAGATAAGACATGTTTTTGGTTACACAACACGTATTTATTGTATTTTGTATTAACAAATTTTAAAATAAATCATGTTTAAGAGCTTCAAAAAAAGGTAGTTATTGTAAAATTTTTTTTATAAAATTTTTGTTATATATAATGTTTAAAGTGCTGAGATCGACCCTAATATTAATTTTGTGTGGTTACGGGAGGTTTACGCCAGGTTCGAGGGTCTTGGAAGCTTAAACTCGATTTCGATTTTTAGTACCTGTGAAGTTATATTGACGAATGTGCCCCATGAAAAAAAGACGAGTCCACCCTGGTGTCACTTTTTTTCTTTTTATTTTTTTACTTCTAATTTCAGTGCTTTATTTTACTTAATTCACTTTTATTTACAAAATAATTAGTATTAAAGTAATACCAATACAATTTTGTTCGAAATAATGGTATAAATACAGCACAAACTTCTTACGTTACCGACCTGAATATTCGGGGACGAAGCGCGAAAACACAAAATCAAATGTAACTTTATCAGCTGTTCAGATAGAGATGGCAAACTTTGTGAGGGATATTTATGCTACTTATGGGTTAGTTTTTACTAATAAACAGTTATGTCCGATGACTCCTTCATACCGAAATCGCCTTTGACGAATGTGCCCCAAGGACGAAGGTACCCCCATCTCCCCTATTCATGCAAATCTCTATTAAATCTGTTAATATAGTATAAGCGCATGTAGTACATTGCTCAGCCAGCAACAAATACCAGCAAACAAAAGTGCTTGACTGGACGAATTTGTGTAGATTTGCTAATTTTATAATTTGTATTTGGAAAATTTATAACATTTAGTAATTCTTGCATTTAAGATTTGAATATTTAATATTTTGATATTCAATTTGAATAAAAATATCACTATTCGATCAGCGGGTTTTGGAATAGGCGAATTATTGAATACCCTAGAAAAAAGACTTACAAATTCGAATTAACCTAAAAAATGCCTTCACGCTGTGAAGTATAACTTTTTCCGCCCCCTCACTCCAGGAATACATATATACATACATGTACATGCACAATTTTCAAATTTAAAGTTTTCAATTTACAGCACCTCTCCTCGGTGTGCGACACCTGCAAGTGCTCTTCCTCTTCACTTGCTGCGTTTTGGCCTTTCAGCAACGCATCAATTTGTCCGTCGGCATTGTGGCTATGACGAACGCCAATAGCACAAATCCGGATTTTCCGGTAAGCCAATGGCACACACACACACACACACACAATTCTATTATAGATTTACTCACACATTTACATTTGCTATTGCAGGAGTTCCCGCTGACCGAGAAAGAGAAGTCGTTGATGCTGAGCAGCTTCTTCTGGGGCGCCGTTTTCACGCAACTGCTGGGCGGCTACCTCTCCAGTCAGTACGGTGCCAAGCTGCTGCTGCTCTGCTGCACGCTCGGCACCTCGCTGATGGGCATCTTCCTGCCGCTGGCCATAACGTACGGTGGCTGGCTGACTTTTTGCTTGCTACGTCTGCTACAGGGCCTGTGCCAGGGCGTCATGTGGCCATCCATGTACTCGCATCTGGCCAAGTGGAGTCCGAAGGAGGAGCGGAATGTGCTGGGCGGCATCACACAGACCGGCATGGACGTGGGCACTGCGCTGGGCTTCGCTGTGAGTGGACTGCTGGCCGCTTCGTCGCTGGGCTGGCCGAGCATGTTCTATATTCCAGGTGGGTCCTATTTTACAGCTGCCAATTCTTTTCCAAAAAGTTTACATCTAATGTCAGTATTATGGCTTAACATACAATTTAAGCACACTAGTTCAGCTTTTTTCCACATCGAGTTAGGCTCTAACTTTAATGTAGTGACTTTCAAAAAGTCTGTTCTTCAATATTTGTTGAAAGTTCGAGTGTTGTTATGATAGACAAATAAAGCCTACTAGAACTTTGGCATTGAGAATAGCGTTGGCCATCCGAGTCGATCACTTTGATAAGGTCCGGCAATATATCGGCCATTTTAATTATAAGAATACAATTCAGGTTTTTACAGCAATTCCTTTAGGATAATTATTTCACCAATCATTTGATTGGTTAATAGAGTTCAATTCGAGTTTTGAGAGATATAGCATATGGTTGTTCAAATATCAGTAATTCAGTTTCAAAAAGAGGCAGTGTGATAGTATAGTTCTTTAGAAAGAACTGTAAGAAAACACTTTTTGAAGTCATACTAAATTGGGTCTGCTGAAAAGCTTATAAAAGAGAAGTGCCTTAACGTCAGTGCACAAGTGGAGAAGATTTGTTGAAATTCGAAGAAGCCATAAGTTGTATTCGATGCTGAAGAAAGCAAGTACCGATAATTTTATTCCGAACAATTAAATCGAATTCTTTATAATATAGTATAAGTATTTAGGCAACAAAATCATAAAGCTCAAACGATTCTTCTCCCTTGAAAAATGAATAATAGTTGAGCTATGAACTGGAAATTTGCTCTGCCTTGTGCCGGTTTTATATGTAAACTTTTAAAAGTTGAGATATTAGGAATTCCAAAACGAAATTAGTTTCAAATTTGATAAAGCAGTGCTCTCGTCTATTTCGAAGTAAAAGTAATTTGCCTCTCTGTTCCTCCCACAGGTGTCATTGGAATTGTGTGGTCCATACTGTGGATCATCTATGGCGCCAATGGTCCGGCGGACAGCAAAATTATCTCGCTGAGCGAGCGCAAACACATCGAGCTAACGCAGGAGCACTCAACACCCGGGTCCGCGCAGAACCAACGCATGGTGGTGCCGTGGGGTGCCATCTTCAGCTCGGTGCCGTTCCTCACGCTGGTCGTGTGCAAGATGAGCCAGGCCTGCAGCTATGACACGCTCATGCAGCAGATACCCACCTTCATACACGGCATCTTCGATTACAACATCAAGGTGAATGCGCTGCTGTCGGCGCTGCCGTTCGTCTTCATGTGCATCATGTCGTACGTGTGCCTGGTCACGGCGGGCGTGGTGATGCGCGGCAAGCACGCTTCGCTCACCATCATGCGCAAGTGCTTCAACACGTTTGCCTCCTGGGTGCCGGCCGTCGCGCTCGTCGCGCTGGGCTTCATGGGCGAGGACAATGCGGCCGGCAGCATTTTGTGCCTGGTGGCGGCTTTGGGCGCTACCTCCGCGCAGGTTATCGGCAGTTCGCTGAATCACATCGATTTGGCGCCGAATTTCGCGGGCGTGCTCTTCGGCATCAGCAACACGGTGATGAGCATGATGGGCGTGTTGTCGCCCATTATAGTGAGCTTTGTGGTGACGAATGAGGTGAGCATTGATAAATCGAGCATCGGCTAGATATTGGCTATATAATGTGATCTTCTACAGGGTGATCGCATACAATGGCGCTACGTTTTCTTTGGCATCGCTGTCATCCTCTTCATTGGCAACACTCTTTATATAATATTCGGAAAAATGGTGGCGCAGCCTTGGAATGCATTGCCCGCAGCGGAATCTGCCAATGGCAAGGAAGCAGCAATAACGACAGAGGAAGAATTGCCACAAGAAAAATGGATGAGGAATTTTATGCCATAATAAATAAATTTTTATAAGCAATTCTTTATGTCAATCGTTTCTTATTATAATCAATATTAAACTACAGTCATAGTTGATATGGTATACACTTAAAAATTCAAAACCTTCTTTTTTTCGTTCCGCAATAATCGTTATTATCGATAACACCGAGCAATGAAAATCAACCTTTTTTATCCACACAAAAATGCATATATACACATCGATATATACAGGAGTAGAGAGTCAGTTATGTATTTTAAAATGTCGTTATTTCATATCCTTATGGATTTTGCAAAATATTTCTTCTTCATATGCTTAACATGCTGCTAGGGAACAATGATCATTTTTCAATCCGTATATCTCTTGCAATTTTATAGTTCTAAGTTCCTTTAAAGGAAGACCAGACTAGAATGAAAAACTGAGTGAACTTAATGTATATAGTATGAAAAAGTATAAATCGATTATTGCAGGGGTAAAATGTACAGTGGGCATAGTGTAAGAAAAGTCAGTGGAAATCTTTTGATCGATATTAAAAAAAAAAAATTGTTCGAATCAAAAATATTAGAAAAGAAACATTATTTTAGTAATGAACTGCGTCCAAGCTGTGTTCCAACCGTTCCAATGAAATGGAGCAGCCCCTAAAAGTATGCTATGCTGGCTTTACTAGTACTCAGCTAAATTAAACTTTCGCTTTCGGTTATGGCAATTCGTTGAAGGCGAGAGAGAATTAGCAAAATACCAAATAATTGCATTGTTTATGAAAATTTCATTCAAGCTTTGCAATGTTCTCAACTAAGCAGAGCATATGTAAATATGCTGGTAATTAAGTGATTAGCTGGCACACAATTTCCTTTTATGAGTCACATGCAATGATTTTACGCATACATGCACACACACGCATATGTAAACAAATACTTTATAAGGTATGCTAAATAAGTATGTGTTTACATAAAATAAATAGCAAAGCACATCTTTGCGACAGTCAACGACAGAGTTTTACCCTACAATCTATACATACATCTCATGTATATATTGTAGATAGCCTAGCATCACTGAATTGTATTCTTACTTTAATATTAGCACATGCTGAGAGAATTTCCACTAGAGCAAGTTATAAATATATTTTAAATTTTCTCTATAGATTTTCATTTAATATTTATGGGAATGACAAGGCACCCGCTTGCCCTTATTATACAACCTTATCTAGGCAACCTAAATCAATTAAAGTTTGTTAGAATTCTTGTCATATGGAACATTATAATATAATTATGTTATTATGTTATGTTAATAATATTATGTTCTAATACATAAGACCTGTCCAGTGATCCATGCAAGGTGCAACGAACAGCTCTGCTCCTTTAAGACCACCATTCATGAAAATAGAAAAGTGGCATTGAACTCTAAACGTCCTGCAAGCAGATATTCTTATTACACATAGCTGAATTCTTCGCTCATTTTGTGAAATGAACCCCAAACAGCGTTCTTAAGTCACTTTTACGCAGTCCTAGCAGCTATTTAGTCACTCCAGCTCTAGCTGCATCTATAATTGATTTAAGGATCCTTTGAAAAATTTCTTTTATCATAACCTTAACTTGTGTACTTAAATGGTAATATTCTAACATTTTTATTTAGTATAATTAACAAGTTTGATTTCGCACCCATAAAATGGGCGATCCTGCTAATCTTTCAAACCAAACCATATTGCTACAAATGCAAATTCTCAATAAGACAAAAAAAATATAAAATTCCTCTGCCGCTTGTTTTGAAATTTTAAGCGGTTTTGAAAAACAGCTGCATATCAAATAACTCAACGGATGCTACCATAGTTATTGGTCTAGTAAGAAAATACGCACTTGAGAGAGATGTTGGGTGTGTGCATTTAGAGGCATTCGTGTGGCAAGTTGTGAGCGCACTCGTGTGCACCAGCTTATAGACACGAGTGTAGGGTGTGCAATCAATTGAATTGTACCGCCACTCGCTGTGCAGACGAGCGTAAGTAATTGCAATGAAATGAAATTAAACGCCAAATCGCAGGCATTTTGCAAGTCACTCTGTCGAGTAAAGTGCTCATACGTCGAGGCGTGCACTCACTGCCGGCGGCGACAACAATAACAACAATAGCAACAACAGCTTGCTAGTTTAGCCACTTGTAGGGAGACATGGAAGTGGGCACTTCTGCATGCGAAGTTTGTCCACATTTGGTGTGGAGTCGCCGCCAACTTGCACAATGAATGACGTGCTCAAAAGTCAAAAGCAGCTATAACAACAACAACAACAACAAACACAAACAACAATAACAAGCTGTGTAATTTGATAACGCTTTAACAATCAAAGCATGTGCGCTTTTTGACAACGGCTCGATCGAAATGGAAATTTGAATGCCAAGTTCGTTTTATGTTGCAAGGAAGCACGTGACAAGCAGCCGCCGGGCGCCTTCGCTCCTCCGCTGGCCCATTGCGGCAGTGTGCCTTTCGGAAATAAGTGAAGCCACTTTGAATGTTTTAATAGCAACATAAAATGGAGGGCAATAAAGCGGAAGCTTGACAATTATGACACCTTTTTATGGTAATGCCTTGTTACGAGGTATATTCAATATTTTTACTAGTACTTTAAAGAAATGCGATTTCTTCGTCACTGGCAGAAAAGCGGCACACCATTAGCGTAGCTCATGACATAAGCCAGGGAAGTCACGAATATAAGCTTGTAAGTTCGTTAAAATATGCGAATACTTTTGGCTTCAAACTTTATTAAAGTGGCCCTTTTAAGTAAATTTAAACTATAATTTAACTAATCTAATACGCTTTTGTATAGTTGCTGCTCTAATATAATTAATCACTTCAAAAATTTGCATGAAAAAAAGCTTAAAAGTTATGCCCAAACCGATGCAAACTTTTTGTGCTAGCAATTTTATTTATTTTAAGTCTGAAATGAGTTGTTCTAAGAAATAAGAGCAACATTTTTTTTTGTTACAAGCGGGGTTTTCTCAAACTTCAGCTTCAAGTATCCACTAATGGATTATCGTGGTATATTTCGAATTCTACTCCAACTCCTGGTTCGAAGTTTGGAGAGTGCTTCTTCTGCTTAGTCCTAATCACTGTATATATACATAGTTCTCCTCTTCTAAGCCGCGCCTCAACCATAGCTTAAAAGAATTACTGTAATGTTTTATTGAAGTTTTAAATTTTAATTAAAAATATTCAATTTAAGCTATGATCCCTGTCGGCCAATTTTAAAATTTCCTAACAAATTGAGCCCAAATTTAGCCACTTTTCAATGAAATATGCTAAATCATCCTCTCTACAGCTCGGACCTGGCTACCTGCGTTTGTTATTTATTAACGAATATGAAGATTGATTTTTGGTGAGAAGACAGACATTTTTGTATGACGAAGAAGTCAAGTGTGTAATTGTTGTGAAAGATAAATTCACTTTAATCAGGAAAATTTATTAAGATCATCGACGAATATCTCTTTTGAACCTGCTGGCTCTGCAAACCAGCAACTTTTTGAGCTTCTGTCGTACATCTGGAATGAGAATACACAAATGAATGCCGAAAAATTGTAACAATTGCGATTGCAATTGGAATCTTAGATCTCAAATCGCTGCTGCAATCAAAATCTGTCAAGTGTTTTGTTAGCTACGAGTTTATTGGCGCTTTAGATGCAAGGCTAAGTTGGTCGCACTTTTTGTTTCAATGGATTTCCCAAAAGCCCAGCGCTGATGCCTACAACCTTTTAATTGCCTCGAAGACTGCGTCAAGCATTTAGTTCCGCTGTCAATGAGCGGCCATTACCATTTCCCATTAAACGGTTATCGAGAATATCAAAACAGCAGCCAGCTCAACTGAAATCAGTGTACTTTATATGCTGGACACACTGCGGTTGTGCGGTTTTGGCTATGCCAATTTTTGTTTACTCAATGAAGCTCGACACGAACTTGAATTCGTCGTTGGGAGGGCGGCTGATCGGTCGGTCGAACTGGCTGCCCGGCCGGCCGGGCGGGCGGGCGCTCGAGCGAGCTAGCATCAAAACGTTTTGTGGAACCTAAAATTGTATTCCATAGCCGCGTGCAAATTTTACATTATTCATTACACTACAATTATTTGTCATTATGAGTGTTATTTCAATTACAACAAAATATCTGGCAGCCACAGCACAATCGCAGGCTTATGTAAAACCCTTGGAATTGGTTCGTGCTCGCCGCAGTTGTATGCAAATTATTAGGAAGAAGCGCATAAAGCGATACACTACTACTGATACACTACTACTTGTATCTGTCAGGCTTCATAAATAACTTCATCGGGCCAGAGAAATGGCTATTAAATTCTGTTTTATTGGAAGAATAATTCAATAAATTTTTTTTTGCAAAACATATCTTCAAAAAGCCACCTGCCGAACTTCGAAGTGCCTTTATATCACAATTTCTTACAGTGCAGGAAATTACAAATACTTTTAGTTATTATAATTCTTATATGAAAGTGCTATGAGCTTTGAAAATAAGTTGTATATTGTCGGCTTAGAGTAGGGATTAGCAGCAAAGTGAAAGTGTTTTACTGGAAATTCCAAGCGCTTACAATTTATGAAATTCATTCTGAGCTTATAAAGTTCAATCGATTTCTATAAATATAGAACTACACATGCAGTTGCTTTTAAAATAGATTACAAATGATACACGCTGAAGGAATGGAATAAATATTAGGTTTTTTCTATTAGAGGTTTATAATTACAGTTTCTTAGTAGAACACTAAATTCATTGACAACTTAAGCTTTTAATAGAATTACTACGTTGCTTACAATTAAAAGTTATTGCCCTACTCTGGCGAGATTCACAAAAGGCACACTCATCAGTTTAAACTTTCTCCTTTGATAAAGTATGAATTGTGGTGGCAATAACTTGTGGCTGCAACACCAGAATAGGGCTGTTAGTTTGATTTGCGAGATTTATCTTACTTTAAAGCCTTTAAATAAAAGAACTTGCTTAATTTATTTTGAGTACAATCATGATAAAAGTCATGCATGTTTTGTATTGAATATTTATGAATTTGCAATAATTGTAAAAATGATTGAATAATCACAAACATTAATTAGAATATCACATACCTTGACAACAAAGGAAAATAAAATGGGTTTGATTGGCTCAATGTGAAGGTAAATTAGCTTTAAATAAGTTTGTCTTTATACATGGGCAATTCATTCCAACTCAATTAGTTGGCCAATTCTACTCTAGATTAAAATTTAAGTCAAATGTTTGTGCAAAGAATATTTCTTTAAATAAACCAAAATGAGCAGAGACATTAAATCTAAAATCAAATAAATTGATTACATTGACTCAACGTAACTTTGTTCTAAGCTTAGTGTGGTTTCTCATCGACAAGCTTTTTATTGTTGACTGATGTTGTTCAGTGTAGGTATAAATTATACATATTTCAAAAGTTCACCAGCAATGCTATAATTATGTGGTTGTGTGAAAATGGCATACATATAAGCAACGACTATAACAATTGATGGCTTAGAAGCCGTTGTGCTGAATGCCGGAAGCGATTGGCGAGATTGCATTTACCTGTGCAATTCTGATTGCATGCGATGTAAAATTCTTGATGCCTCAATATTTTTGAAAAATTGAGATTAATTTTTCTAAATTTGTACGATGGCAATTTTAATACTCTCGCATACACTGAAGCAAAATCTTATGTATGTATATGTGTATGTATATATATGTGCGCATGTGTGTGTGTGCATATTTTTCCAATATCACTGAAAGTTTCAACATTGTTTCAATGGCGTTTAACTGTGAACTAATGTTATTTTAAACGATCGGCTAATTCTTAACCCATCGATGGGGGAAGGGGCGAACGCAGTATAGTGGAAAGTTGGCTTTTGGACTTTCATTAGAATAGACATAAACATTCGGGAATGCAAAGAAAAATTGCAGAATGGGATTGATTCAAATTCTAAAAGCCATTAGATATTGAAATTTTTAACCATTACATTCGGAAAAGTATTTAAGAGTTATTATTCTATATGAGCTCCCCATTTTGTTGTTGTCATAATTCACACAAGCGTCATTGATTGCACCGAAACTGCAAGCATTTTATTTCTAAATCCGCTCCTGCAACATTGCAAGTGCTAATCTTGGTAATTCATAAATTACTCAAGCGTTAAGTGTGGGAACTGTTGAGCTATCTTCAGCGATTGCCCACCGTTCCGCGCATTCCGGCGCTTGTCTGTCGGCGGCGTTGGTTTGTTTACAGGTTTTCTGACATTGCATTGTTGTTTCCATAAGATGTTCCCATTTCTCGAAAGTAATGCTTACACTTTTGATAAGACTGCGCAATTGATAGAAGCGTTGGAGTGCGCTTGAGCAAGTGCTTCGTTGAGCTTTATCTGCTTTCAACTTAAGTGCCAGGCTGACATGAAAACGCTCTGAAGCACCACAATCGAAATTTTTACCGATATAATTACTACTGCATACACACATGTAAGCTAAGGCTTCTCTGTGTCAGCAATCAAGGTTTCAATGTTGATCCATTTACAAGCTGAAGGTAAAAGTGATCGAAGACTTGTCAGTTAATTCCATAAGGTCAAATAAAACCAAATGACACTTACACAATACTTTAACACAGTTAGGCAATAACAACCGTTATCTGTCTATTCTTGAGAAAAGTTGTGCCCAATTGAAACATTCAAAACAATTGGAAAGCGTTCTTAACGAATTTCACCTGAGGCAGCAGCGCTTCTCATTCATAAGGTTAGAGCAGGGCCCTAGCGAAGCAGTCAGTAATTTTTTGGAAGATCTTTTTAATACTAGCATAAACAAAAAATAATTTGGCAGAGGAGGGGAGGGGATCTATGAAAGTATCACTGGGTAGCCACATTTGTTGTTGGTAAGAACTTTCACTGAAAAAAAGAATTTGAAAATTTAATTTAATAAATTTTGAGGGTTCCGTTCCCCTAAATGAAACAAATCCTCAACTCCTGTAGGGAGAATTTTGTGTCTGTAGATGTGTCTATAAAGAGACCTTTATTCCAAAGTAGATATCTGAAGTTTGGCATAACGGAATGGTAAATTATGGTAGGGAACCCAGTTTGTGCGAGCCATTTTTTTTTTCCATCAATAGTAACTTTCACACCGATGGTTTGTTTAACCCCTTTCAAATTTGTTAGCTTCTAAGTTTTGAAGAGATCCTCGCTAAAAGTACTCACTACATTTTTCGTGAAATAAGTTTAGCCCCGCTTATGAGGCCCCTGCTCAAGAGGATTGCGCTTACAGTTGTTGAGAGTTGTGCCTGAATCGTTCTAAATGCTCGCATGCATATCTATGGGTTCATCTTACAATAACCTACGAGACGTGCTTCAAGTATTTTGTTTTCGAATAATATACCGTCAAATTGAATGTACGTATTTGCATTGAATTTAAGTAACATCTAGACATTTACAGGCGGGAATTAACCGCATTAATTTCTTGGTAACTAATCTCATACTTATCTGACTACTGAAAATCAACAAATAGTAGTCTACTCTTCAAGGCATGCCTACAGCGTGTGGAAAGTTTTAATAAAAAATTAAGGATGTTTACAAAACTCTGTTAATGATCGACTATTGCTTTTTTAATGTTATTTTTATATTTACGTTTTGCAATAACGAAGTTGAAATCAAAAGGAAGCAGGAATTGCTTCATTATATCGCTACAATTCGCTAATCAGCTATATAGGCAATATAAATTAAGCTTCAATGATTTTTAAGTATTTTCGACATTGTGATTACATGTAAATAAACAAAAGTAGCACGAAACGCAAATATTTGTGGAATATTGCAGCTTGATTTTATGCATGTTTCTTTATTTAATCTACATTTTTGCGACATATTTCATTTGCTATGTTTTCTACAATTGCACGAAAATTACGAATCATATCGATATCGCTCAAAAGCATTTTGAAGTAAAAAATTGATGAAGAAAGCACGATTTAATTTAATTACAAACCATGCTCCATAATTTTTTCTGCAGATATTTTATAAGCTGAAATTTTAATTCAAATAATTTTTTTTTATTACGTCTTTTATGCATTATTTTGCCTAAAGTTCTGTTTGAATGTGATGCTATATGCCAATATTTTCACGAAGTTTCACTTCAGAATACTCGCGCCCATGATACATTTTGTATAGCATATTTGACAGCTGTATCTTGCTTTTTGATTCGTCGTGCAGAAATGGTTCCAGCCTGTCTGGATGCACAAAATTGGCCTTATTGGATAGCTGCTAATTCATTTCGTACAGCAACGTTATTAATTAACGCAGTTGTTTTGCCCAAGCGGAACAAATGTGTTGATCGTTTAATTTTTTTCAAATTATTCACAACGCCATTCCCGAGCCCCTCGAGCTCTGCCGCTACTGTGCATCCGGGATCCAGTCTGTTCCCGATTTATAACAAAATGCTAATTACGTACCTTTCTACAGCTGCTCTTATCACAAGCGAGTACCAAGGCCGCTTAAACTTGCACATCATAATTTTAAGATTCATAAGAACTGGTAATGGTACTTAAGTGCATGCCATATGCTTCCCCTTCAGCAAATCACATCCGCGCGCCCTTTTCAGCGTTCGGCACTTACAATTAGTGCGGGCATTATTGGTTGCAGGTGTTTGCTCGGTAATTGCAACTGCAACAGTTCTGCAAACCGCATTCAACTCTGAAGAGCGTCAATGTAAGTTACAACAACAATAACAACAGCAGCAACAGCAACAACAACATCAACAAGAACAACAGCCAACTGACGCTGAAATACAATGAGAAGAACAACAAAAAAAAGGAAACATATTGTATATATACTATATGATATTAATCGTATATATTTAAACGCGCGTATAAATTGAAACGTAACGCTAACAAAAAGTTCAGTTAAGTTGAAATTGTCGCGCGGTACACACACACAGCGAACGCGAAGTACGGAGCGTTTTAGTGAAATGCGCGCGCATTGTTAGTACGACCATCGACTATCGAGTATCTGTCTATGAGAGAGTGTACGATAAAGCCAAGCCAAGCCAAGTCAAGCTAACGGCAGCAGAGCGCGGCGCAACGGATGAAAGCAGGCAGCGCTGACATTAAGCCGCAAACGACTGTCGAAAAAACAACAGCGGCAGCTAATAAAAATCAATTTTGAGAACGAACATGAATGCACGCCAGTGAATTGTTTGAATTGTGAGCGAGTTTGTAATTTTTGTTTTTGTTAACGTTAGAACTGTGCTGCAGTTAGAAAAGGAATCGCGAGCGATTGGCAGCAGTTGAAACGGACTTCGTCGGTAGCTCGTTAGCTCGGTAGCTCAGTGTCAGCGGAAAGCTCAGCGCAGTGAAGTGTATCGCATAAAATTGCCTGCGTTTAAAATTGACATCGAACCAATTTAGCTAACAACAATTAAGAGTACATATTTTTGGAATTTATTTTCGCTGCTGTGCGCAATCGCAATAAGCCCGCAATATGAAAATACCAAAGATTTTGGGCGCCAGCGGCACAATGACCCTGAGCACGGAACCATCACCAACAAAGGATGCGACGATAGCGCCGGCCCGAAAAGGTGAGTGCATTTCTGAGCAGTGATAATTCTGGTGTGAACTATCGAACCGCACATATAGTAGGCAGCATCAGAGTTGGAAGATGTTTACAAAACATTACAAATTTGATTAAACAATGATTTGGATGATGATTTTTTGCGTAAATGTTTCCCACGCGTATTCATGTAAAAAAAAAATGAAAAACATCATGTAAAATGTATTAAGATTTTATGCATATTCGTCATTCAATGCAAATTTATAAAGAAAAATCGATTTCACTTACACAAAAACGTGCCATGCAACAAATAACAATAATAGATTTTTTGCTGAAATTTAATTGAACTTTTCTAAGAGTATGATTCAAAGCAGACGTCGGATATGGCAGAAGGTTTGATGTTGTCAGATGAATGTGTGTGTTTTTGGCGTTTGAAACAACAAACAGCTCTTTCAATTTAGCAATTTGCAATATGCATGATATGCATTATAAATCAGAGCATATATAGTAACATTAACATATTCTAAATTCCTTCTATTTATTTTGTTAAACAAATTTGTAAGTAGTAAACACGCGACAGTGCTGCTCAGTTCGAGCTCAGGCTTCCATATTTTACATTTGTTTAAAGTCGTCAACGTCAAATCTACGAAGTCAATTGATACATTCATTTCTTCTATTGTGATCTCGATTGTAATGGATTTACATATTTTTATAGCACTTAAGGGCTTTCTTTTTAATAAATAGATAAGCTGCAGTACGCCTATCACTAACCACTGAATCTATTATAGTAAAGCTACGATGAAAAATATTTTGGTATTCCAGAATACACGAAGACTATTTCTTCGTAAACCTTTATTGCAAAAAAACTGACTGCACTCTACGAAAATCGATTCTACGTTCATTGCCATTCAAGTTCAATGGCAGCACTTTTGAAGCTTATTCCGAAATCGAGCCTACGACGTAGATAGGATTAATTAGCATGTCCCTTAGACGTATTAATAATTGTAAGTTTATGGAAGTGGAAAACTTCAAGCGAGCTTCCATACATTATTTGACAGCTGTGATATTTAGATTAACGTTTCAACGCGTATTTCATCAATATCCAGCAAGTAGTAGTTCGAGTGTTATAAGTTAGTCAAATAATGGAGTGCTGCATTATTTTAATTAAAATTTTCTAATATATTGTTAGCTTGGCAGATTTTTCTTTAAAATATACAATAATAATTTGCGAGATATTGTGGGCAATTGTGGGCGAGCAAAGGTGTGTTGCTATTATATCAGTCGAAAAGGTGCCTTGTACCTATTAAAGCAAAATCAATAAGTACTTTTCGAAACACAAAAACCACACTTTTTACTACAGCAACAAATTGGGGTAGCTTTCAAGTCGCTCGTAAATCTACTGCAATAGTTAGGCAATCCAAACAAAACTTTTCTAAGTCCAAATTAGATACCTTTTTACCCTCAAAGCAGCAATGGCAAAGTATAAGAAAGTTCGGTATTCATGAAAAGGTCGGTTGATCCCCAGATGTAATGAATGAACACTTTTCTGCTTTTGCTAAGCGTGCAATGAATATGCAAATAAATTAGCATGAGTTATCTGAAGGAACTACAATCTTCCGATATCATAATATTAACGATATGAATGTTAATCAAAAATCAGCTAACAGGCAAACTGCGAAGAGTGACCCCCCTACTTTCAATTTATGTAAATCAGTTGATATCCGCGTGCCTCAAGATTCGATAAGATCCGAGCAAAATCAATGAAGTAAGCAAAAATAAATTCAACAAGGATGTGAACTGCAAGAAAACTTTTGTAACGTGTTCAGTGTTTTGACTTTTTCTCAACTTTCGGTATCTTGAAAAGAATTAATCTTTCAAAAGTCAATCTGTTTTGTAAGTTGTCAGCGTTTGTGATAAAGTTCCTTTAACTATGTATAATTAATGAAGCTTTATGAGGCTGTTTACCTACGCGCAAAGAATTCTCAAGCCACTGAACTTGAACTGCCAAATGGAAACTGCCGCTGGCGCTAGGAAAGTTTTCCTATAAACGCCAAACGCTACCAATAAAAATGGCTATAGTGGCATATAAATTGCGATTGCAATAACGCTGACTGACGTTGAGAGTGATAAATTTATTGAAAAATTGCATTTGTTGCCTAAAGTGCTTGCACTATTCGGATCGAGAATTTTAAAGCGATTTATTTTGCTGCTTTATTGCTTTTTGGCCAATGTCAAGGCTGCATTTGAAAATTTGCGTTTGCTTATTGTATTGATAAAGCACACACACACACACACACACACACACGCACACACACATGCACACGCGTTAATGTGACATTTCTGGTTTGATTCGGGGAAGCCGCAGAGCAGCTGTCAAAAGCATTCCCCGTACGCAGCGGTAGCGATACGCATAGATACGCAGAGCTGCTAATGTGTGTGTGTGTGTGTGTGTGCGTATGTCGTGTGCCATATAAAAGCACACGGCGCCCATATTGAGCCAATCTGGCTGCATTGCATAGACCTACTACCGCACAAGGGGAGGAGGAGGGGAGTTGTGAAAATCACTCCAAAGTGCAGTTCCAAAAAGAGTTCATGGCCAGCCGAGGGGGGCAGCATTGTTTGTGTGTTCTGCAGATGCTTAACTGCACTCTTGAACACCTCTCAACGACCATCAATAAAAATGCGCCCACCCTGTCTACGTGTCTGTGCGAAAGCGTTTCTTCTTCTTAACGCAATTAACAAGTGGAAATAGTGAAAACGTTAGCACAATTGACTGACAGTAAGGGTATCTACCGAACGGGCAGCCGGCCTAAATAAGGCAAAAACATAAATCAAACATTTTTGTTTTATTGCTTATTCCGACAGTAGTTCGAGGCATAAATACGTTGTTCCTGTTTTACTATGTATATAATAGAAGTTTGCTCATTTTAATTGTTGTTTAATACGCGTTTAAGTATTGCCTGCAAAAACATATCAGAATATTACGGCAATTACGTTGTCACGAAAAAAAAAGCAAAACTGAATGAAAAATACAGTGCTTTACGACAAACGACTACACTACATAGAAAAAAAAACAACAAATATGTATATTACTTTAATTATAGCTCACAAATACAGTAACATATTCAAATTTGCTGTAATCGGCGATTTCACAGAGCTCGCTCATTAGACGAAAATTACGAGTTTAAAGCAAATATTGCACCAACTTTCGGCTCCTTTAAATTTCTCATAGATTTGAATTGTAGGCATGTATTAAAACCAGAATCACTTAGAACTTCGCTGTAATCCTTCGAGCATATATAAAAAACACTTGGAAGATTCGAAGCTCTATAGCGTTGTCTACAACATTAAAAACTGCACAAATTTGAAGCTTCCAAGATCTAAATTTTACTTTTTATTTTTATTACAACAACATCAATGAAATCAGAAAGTCTGTTATACTGCTACAGAGCAATGCATCGCCAGAACGGAACTCTCTTTTCTTAATGAGAACTTGTTTATTAAATGAAACGAAACAAGTCAGCGTGTTTATTTTAAAATTGTACTCATGCGTTTTACTCTAAAGTTTCAAAATTAAGTCAAAATAGCTAGCAATTCGACAGTCATCGACTGTCATTCGTAGCGATTCGACGTGTTTCTCTCTCTTTCGATAGTGTTATTCCACGGCTGTTGTTTAAAACTTTTTCTTGCGTAACCAAGTTTCACGCGGTAATTCTTATTTTTTCTTACGAAATTAACTATTACCTGATATATAAGTAGTTTACGATGGCTCCGGGGCCTCCTGATAGGCCCCCCCATAGGCCTTCCAACCGTTTTCAGAGTCTGCCCGATTATTCCGAAATTTTCACCAATCAACAGGAAAATTTCCCCCAGTTACCCCTTAAAAGCGTGCTAATCTCGAACCCAAAATATGTCGTAATATCGGCAAGTGATCCTAATACTCCTCTATCAAAGTTAAGCCCTTTTGCTATTAAAAAAAGCCTCGATACCATATCCACTGAAATAGAAGCAATATCGCAACTGAGAGACGGCTCTCTTCTAATTTTAACAAAAAACTCGCGTTGCACTGAAAAATTTTTGAAAGCGGATAGTCTGCCAAATTTGTGTAAAATTACCACCAAACTGCACGAGAGCCTTAACTTTGTTAAAGGAGTTATTTACGCTCCCTGCCTATCCCATGTTCCGGACGAGGAAATTATAGATGAGTTGAAATCGCAAGGAGTTATCGGAGTCTATAAGTTCACCCGGTTGGTGGATGGAAAACCAGTTTTCACGGGAAAAGTGGTGCTCACATTCGACCGATATCGTCTTCCAAATGTGGTAGACGTAGCGTGGTACAAAGTGAAAGTCCAGCATTACATTCCAAACCCAATGCGGTGCAAAAAATGTCAAAAATTAGGCCACACACAAAAAAGATGTACAAACGAAGCTTCGTGCAATGCGTGCAATCTTCCGCCGCACGATCCTAATAACTGCACTAGAACTAGCTGCGCCAACTGCAATGGAGAGCACCCCGCTTCTGACATATCATGTCCAAAATTCAAAGAAATAAAAGAAATATTACAAATAAAAACCATAGAAAAATGTAGCATGGGTGAAGCCCGCAGAAAGTTAAGAGAAAAATCTAAAAGTCAAGCACATGCAAACTCATATGCAAACACTCTTAAAAACGTAGAATCTAAAGTTTCTTTCACTACCACCAACAATAACTCAGCAAAAACCGACACTAAAAGTCTAAACTCCGCTGTTAAGAGATCCATGGACTCTCCTACCAAACGTCAAAACATAGCCAAAACCGCAAAAACAATCTCCGATGTTAACCCTTCTTCAACAAACTCCTCAACATGTCAAAATTCTCCCCTCTCTCTCCCTTCAAATTCTTCTCCCAAATCAACTGAACTCTCCAAAACAAAGATAGATAAATCTCTCTCAAACAAAAGCGATTTTGACAACCAAAATCGCTCAAACTCTACCCAACCTATCAAAAAAAACCAAAACCAAAACAAAAACTCAAAAAACCCAATTTCCAATTCTCAAACTCTCTCAACTGACTTATATGACACCATTCCAACGGATTCCGATTCCGATGGAATGATTTGATTTTCTCTTTCTTTAATTGCCCCCGTTTAAGCTCTTTTTTGTAAAATCTAAGTTTACAAAAATTGAGACATTCGCGTATTAATGGAATTTAATATATTACAATGGAACATAAAAGGTTTCATTAATAATATATCAGAACTTCAACTAATTATAAAAGAGCACAACCCGTCCTTTATATCTTTGCAAGAGACCCATTGTAAAGATACATTCCACCCAATCGCCCCAAGAAATTATGTGGGTTACTTCCAAAACCCAAACAATACTTCTAAACAGGGTGTAGGTATTTTCATTAAAGAAAATATTCCTCACAAAAAAATTTATATAAATACGCCTTTTCAATTGATCGCCATTGAAGTTAATTTAAATATAAAGTTTACAATCCTAACATTCTATATTCCACCCGATCAAAGCTTTTCATTTAACGACTTAATCGCCGCTTTTCGTATAAATACCCCACTAGTAATATTGGGAGACTTCAACAGTTGGAACACACTATGGGGATCCCCAAAAAATAACAGCCGTGGAGTCACTGTCGAAAGAGCACTTTTGCAGAGTAACCTATGCATTCTGAATGATGGTCGACCGACTCATTTTTCCACACATAGAACTTTTACACACATAGACATCTCATGTTGTTCGCCCCATCTTATCCCCATTACAGAATGGGACATTTTTAACGATCTCCATAATAGCGATCACTATCCGATAAAAATTAAAATTTCACTATCTCGAAACAGTCAAACAGTAAAAGCCCAAACAAAATTCCTTTATAATCGTGCAGACTGGCAACAATTTGCCAACACGGCCGATGTAGAACTTGATAGAAGACCTATTTCCAACTTCAGTAATATGGAAGCCGCATTGCTAACTAAAGCATTGCGAACTGCCGCACACTTCCATATCCCTCAATCACATGGCTCTAGAGCTACAAAAGTTCCCTGGTGGAACCCCAATTTACAAAACCTTAGAAAGGAAAAAATGCTCGCATGGCAAGCTTTCCGAAGTAACCCATTGCTAGCCAACCTTATCACATACAAAAAAATTAATGCAAAGTTTAAAAAAGAGGTTATAAAAAGCAAAAAAGAAAGCTTTGTTAAGTTTACAAGCAGCATTAACAGAAACTCCCCAATAAGCGACATATGGAACAAAATTAACCGCCTGTCCGGTAGGACCTCAAAACAGCCGCTAGTTGCTATACGTTGCAACAACATAATGATCACCGAGTCTAACCAAATTGCCAATTACATTGGTAACGAATGGTCGAACTACTCTTCCAACTCTAACTTTACAAACCAGTATATTCTGGAAAAAAATCTATTCAGCGCATTAGAGATCGTTACAACCAATAATCACGCTGCCAACACAATTGAAGAGAACATTACCATAACCGAGTTGCAAATTACCCTCGCCAAGGTGAAAGGCAAAACTCCGGGATATGACCGTATCTCATACAGTATGATTAAAGCTCTCTCATCGGCAAGCAAAAAAAGATTAACTGGGCTATACAATCTCGTTCTCCAAACAGGAATTATTCCTCAAGCTTGGAAAATTGCTACCATTGTTCCAATTTTAAAGCCAGGTAGCGACAGGACCAGTGTTAGCGGGTACCGTCCGATCTCACTCCTGCCCTGCTTCGCGAAAGTGCTAGAGAAAATAATTGCAAGAAGAATAACGTGGTTCATGGAATCGAACAATCTCATGTCAAAAAACCAAGTAGCTTTCAAAAATAATAGGGGCTGTATTGATGCTCTACTGCATATAGACCACTGCATTACCCGATCGCTTTCAATTCGTAACCACGTATCAATTCTGTCGCTAGACTTTGAGAAAGCATTCGATAGAATCGGTGCACACGTTATTCTTAAACGTTTACATTCCTGGGGAATTGGGCCCAAAATCTTCAACTACGTAAAATCTTTCCTTTCTAATAGAAAATTCCGTATCAGGTTAAATGATACCTACTCTGCAACCTATGCCCTATACAATGGAATACCCCAAGGTTCACCACTATCGGTGGTCCTTTTTTCAATTGCATTTGATGAAATCAGTGCAATAATTTCAAATCACCCGCGAGTAGATCACTGCCTCTATGCAGATGATCTCTACATTATAACCAAAATTATAAACAACGCAGATGCAACTGCTGCTCTTAATGCTGTATTAAAGGACATCTTTGACTGGACTATAAATTCCGGAGCAAAGATTTCCTTTAATAAAACAAAAAAATTCCATATCTGTCGGAAACACAGATGTGACCATTCTAGCTTTGATGTAAGCCTTAACAATAATGTTATCGAAAATGTACAGAGATTAAAAATTCTTGGAATTGTATTCACTTATAACTACAGATGGAAAGAACAATGTTTAGCATTAAAAAAATCTTTAACTGCCAGGGTCAATCTAATATTGTATCTGTCAAGAAAATCTAGTCATGTACACATAAATACTCTTACCTATCTAGTAAAAACATTAGTTTTAAGTAAAATTGATTATGGCTTACAATTGTATGGGAACTGCCCTAAATCGACCCTTGACTTGATAAAACCTACGTATCATCAGGCAGCTAGAGCCTGCGTTTATGCCTATCGCACAACAGCTATAATTAATCTGCTGGCTGAGGCTGGTCTACCGTCAATCGATGACAGAATTAACGAGGCTAGGAACAAACTTATTCCCAAGCTTATTTACTCTACAAACTCAATAATAGACGAGGACATACAACAAACTATTGCCTCAAACAGAAACTGCAGATTTCCATCCGCAATAAAGAAAGCCCTCGATAATGCAGTATTACTTGGGATAGCCCTAAAACCACTCAAAGTATTGCATCCTGCCCCGCCATGGAAAGTGCTTAAAGCTTCCTGCGATATCAGTATATCAAGGTACAAAAAAGACCAAACATCTGAAACAGTTTTCTGCCAACTTTTCGCTGAAAAAAAAAATTACTTGAAATCCGAAGGATGGTCTTTTTTATACACAGATGGATCCAAAATCGACAACGTTTGTACCAGCTATGCTGTTGTTGACGAAAACGGACACACAATTTTAATAAAGGCCCTCTCGCCGACATCCACAGTCTTCACTGCAGAAGCATTGGCCATCTACCAAGCTTTAAAAATTGCGCTGGCAACTGAATCAAAAGCAACCATCTGTTCAGATAGCCTTTCGGTCATACAAGCAATACTAAATCCGCTATCCTGCGATTGGATCACAATAAACAATATCCGAAATCTGCTCAACAACAACAAAGAAACATTAAAACTACTTTGGATACCAAGCCACGTCAGTATTTATGGAAATGAACAAGCGGATTTAGCCGCTAAATATGCTTGTAAAGCTCCCGTCATCATAGACTCAATGGTAGAGAAGAACGATATGAAACAATTTATATCCAGAAAGATCGCTGTAAATAGGAAGACATCATGGAGCCTATACAACCACCACCATTACACAAATATCAACAGGGAACTCAAGACACCAATATACCCCACAGATATAGGGAAACACAAAATTAAAATCTTTTCACGTCTCCGCCTTGGACACACTATTGCCACCCATCAGCACATCCTAAGAAGAGAAAATTCCCCGTCCTGTGCCCATTGTGGTAACCTACTCTCAGTAGAACACATTCTTTGTTCCTGTCCAGCACTAATGAACATCAAACAGTCAACACTTAACAACATTAATGCAACCGAAATTTTAAAAGACCCAACACCTGATAATATTGATGCGATTTATAATTTTATAACTTATTTGAAACTACCAATGTAAACCGTACTATTAATTTTAAAATATCACTATAAAATAATTATAACTTTTTAGAGATGATGGCCCTGGCAGCTAATGCTCGTACTTATAAATTAATTTTGTAATTTATTACAAAACTAATAAATAATAATAATAATAATAATAATAATAGCTAGCAATTCGAATAGCTTCAAAAATTTTAATCTTCCAAGAATATGAGTTTGGATTATCAAAGATCTCTTCGATGCTTTGAAGAATTTAAGAGTTCGCAAGAAGCACTCGAAACTTTGAAGTAGCTCAAACGAACAGCCCTAAGTAACGCGTAGATACTGCTACTAAGCGGATCTTATTCGCTGCAAAAAATAAAATTAAATCTAATTTATTTTGCTTAAATTGTGCTACTAACTTTGCACATTCGGTTTGTTTTCTCTCTCTTTTATTTATGGTCTATTGAACCATATTCAATATTCGATTCTTTGTGTGTTTTAGATAAAAGACAATTAATATTGACAGTGGAATTTTATTAATTTGAATATTTGTATTAGCGTTATCTCGCTTTGGATCAAATATAAAGCCGATAAAATATTTCGCAAATACGCTATAGCATTTGCGCTTCTACTATAAAGCTATATTTTTTGTGTTTGACATTGAGAACATTAATGAAAAAAAATGGTTCTGAAAATGACATGTTGATATAGATTTTATGGTATGATATGATTTTATAAAATATGTTAAATGGTGTATCAATTAATTAAAATTCAAAACATACGATAGCATTGCTAATATTTGAATACTCTGATGATAATACGATCATACATTCATGCATATTATTTACATTTATACTCACAGTGAAACATTAGTTGGGCATCTTAGAAATGTAAATTGCAATTTGCGAGGATTTTTACAAATTATAGTAATTAATTAGTAGGGCAATTTTAATTGCCATATGCTTTATAGAGAGGTGGATATCAACGGTGTTTTTATAAGCATCAGTAATTCATTACATACAATATAACAAATTAATTACCACTGTAACTGCATGGAATTTATTCCATGAAGATACAAATTATTTGCATATGAATGAATATGTTCATATATGTATATAGTAATGAAAAGAATATAGAAGATGTTCTATTTAAAAAGCGCATATTCTAACATTGTTGGAGGATTTAACTAGCTGGATATCAGTTCTGCTCAGTTCGCCTTTGTAAGTGTTTAGTGCGACTTCGGAACAATCGAGTCAGATCTAGTCAATGGTGTTATTTCCTAAGCTTCGGTGTAGTTTGGTTTGAGTTTGTTTATCTATCAGGTAAGTCCCATTTGTTTTGTACTAGTTCCAAGTAAGGTGAATGTTTATGACGGCAGCAATGTGATTCCCCAAATTAATGCTAGATTGAATTAGCTCGATATATTGCGATTCAATTTAGTTGTGTATATGTTATAAGGGCTTGTCTACATTGCGCTTGCTGTTCATGCAAATGCAATTGGTTATCAGCTTTAGTTTCAAAGCGATAAATATCATAGCTCGTTCACAGTATCAAATTTTGAAGGTTCTCATAGCTTCCTTAAATTTTTGTCTGCATCAAATATTAAATTATAACTGTATTATAGTACAGTATATATACAAACATGTTTTCGATGCTCTGAAAATTTTATTGAAACCCAACATTTTCACTCTATTTTTGTCTTTAAAAGGACTTGCCCGATTCAAGTTTGCCATATTAAACTCTAATAACTAATTCAGTTTTAAAAATAGCAGCGATTGCAAAAATAATCATAAGGCATAAATACTCCTTAAGTTCAAAATAATCGGTAGTACAAACTTCTATATTATACAATCCAATAGAGTAACCTTAACAGCTGATAAAAGGGCTGCCAAATGTAACTCTTGCATTCATTATTTCGATTAAAATATGCCATATGGATTTTTATACCGAAAGCAGCTGGTATTTCCAAAATTATTTATAAAGTTATATCATTTTGCACGATCTTTAATTAAATCAGTTATATTATGAATGTGCGAAAATTAAAATTCGGCATTTGTATACACTGGCATTTACGCAAATTGTAATTCTAAAGCAGTTTCGATGTCGCATGCGTTTTATTTATTTATATCGTGTGTGCTTCCGTCACGTCACGGCATGCACGTATGTACATACATGTGTTTGTATGTATGTGCGTACGTATGAAATTGCCTTCAGTTCATTAAACTACAGCAAGCCAAATAATTATGCAAAATAGTAACTTGTATTTGTTATTATTAGATGTAAATAAAATTTGAAAAAAAAGATCGAGGCAGAAACAGAAAGACGTGAAAGCTGGGCCTAAGCTTTGGCCACACAAACTGTTGCGCCAGTTATAAATGTAGAAGCAGAAGTAGCAACGGCAAAAAAGCAGCAATAAAATAAATTATGTTGATGCATTTAACTCAACTATTTTAGCGGCTTTTACAAGCGGCGTCTAACGCAGCCAAGGCAAGCGAGTGTGAGGCGGCGTTTTCGCGGCGCCATGTCCTGCATGTTACGTATTCGTACATGTATCTCTGTAGTATGTGCATCTAAGCGGTAGTAAGTGAAAGTAAAGTTAACTGGAAAATGTTATCAAAGCCGGCAGTAGGTAGCGCAAGAGTTGGTATTTAAAGGGGGTTTATTAGTAAGCTCTTTTGTGAAGTGTTCCACTTAAACTAAAGTCGTTTCTTCAATTAATAGGCATTACCTAAACACAACCAGCATGTTTGTATAAAACTATAAAATAGATTTAAAAAGATGAATAAAGATTAATAAAGGAGATAAAGCATGTAAATGTAGTTAGTGCGAGAAAGCCCGACCCAAACCTCGGTCTATGATCGAGTTTGAGAATCGATAAATTGGCATTCTGAATAATAATTCAGTAATGCGAGAAGTTATTTTTGAAAATGAGAAAACTAATAAGAATGGAAAACACAAATAAGAAAGAACAGAGGGGAAACTGAAATTGAGAAAAGATAAACTGAAAATATGAAAACGCAACTGTACTATTTTAATTTTCAATAAGCTTTTAATTTTTAGTTCATTTAGTTCATTTTCATTTTACCTTCTCTCAATTCCCATTTATAACTTCTACATTTCGATTTTCCATTCTCTGTTATGTTTCATTATAATTTTCTCTTTTCTCATTTGCAATTTTATTGTTTTCATTTTTAATTTACCTTCTCTCATTTGGCATTTTCAACTTACTATTCTTCTTCTTCTTCGTAATCATTACCGGGCGTAGGGCTTCTCGGCTGGAAATGCTGACTTTCTATTATTATTTCTAATTTATCTTTCCGCAATTCACATTTCAACTTACTATTCTAATTTTCAAGTTAACTTTTCTCATTTCAAGCTTAATATTCTAATTTCCAATCAGCCGTTTCTCATCCTTTTCTCATTAACAACTGTGGTTGCTCATATTAAATTGATATTTTATCCATTTTATATGTCTCATTCCACCCGCATTGAACGAATCCAAAAATATTTTCTGAGTTTTGATCCTCGATCCCTGAAGTTTACCGATCCCATTCCGCCCTACTCGGCACGTTGCTCACTTATTAATCTAAAGTCCCTTGAAAGTAGAAGGACAATTTTATCTCTGTTGTTTGTCCATGGCATCATTACTGGGTACGGTTGACAGTAACCACCTTCTTAGTATAATCGACTTCAACGTTCCCTCTAGGGTACAACGTCACTATGCTTTGTTTGTTGTTCCCCCTTGCAGGTCTAATTATACCTCGAACGCACCTTTGGTTCGGTCTCTGTCTGAATTCAACAAAATCTCATACGTTTGTGGTTTACATCTTTCCATCTCGAGTTTTGCTTTTAAAAAATTGTTAAACTTATATTATAATTAATGTTCTAATTCACCCTTTGTTATTTGCTTCTTTAAGTATACTTATATTGTGTTAATCTAGTCTGTAAGGTTCTAGCTATAGACTGAATTTACAAATAAAATAAATAAATTTTAATGTGAATATGTTCGAACATTTCATATACCCGTCCAAGATACGTCATCTATTAGACTAAATAAACAGCAGACTACTTAACAAATCTAATTAATTGTTGTTTTGACTTAGAAATCTCTTTTTTGCAGTGTGGTTTTAACAGGACGTTTGATTTATTATAGCACTGCAAATTAATAGCGATCATTTAGAAACAGAAACGAATATGAAATGCTTTGATTGAGAAACAGAAATACTTGAGCACTCAATACTATCTTTTTTATTCCATGTATTTATATATCCGTAAAACAAGTGCAAGTATGCACGATAACCTGTATTATTCTATTTTAATAGCACTTCAAAAGTTGGAAACGCTCGAATTTTGTGCGCCGTTATAAAGTTGTTGACTTTCTGCGCAAATATCTCGAAGCGCTCAATTGTTCCTAGCTGAATACTGCAAATATCCGGTTATCTACTTGATATGTGTGGAATATCGAACGTTGACTTTTTTGATTACTCTTAGGCACAGTATAATTATATACATATACACAGTTGAAGCTGCCATTATTAATTTAAATTTCCCAGCACAAAAAAATGCATTTATAATTTAATTATATATACAAGTAGCTAACTAACAAACTGCCACTTGTACGTAGTGGTGAATGGAGAGCGTGGGATAAAGCTGCCAACTGGCTAACAACAGTTAACTTAGATGCGCTTGAAATCTTAGCCATGTTCTAGCAGAGCTTTTTGAGTGTCGTACGTCTGTTACGCTCTAGCTGAAAGCTTTATGTTAAGCGAGAGCTTTTCTTTTAAACGCTAACAGCTGCACGTTAAAATGTTAAAATTTAAAAAGCACTAATGTTAAAAACCGCGCAGAACTCTTCAGAATCGGCTACAAGTGAAATTCGTTTAATGATTGCAATTTCATAATACGTATACGCCGTGGTAAGCGGTGTGCGGCCAGCTTAAGCAGGCAGATCTCAACTAACTTGCTCACGTTTTCAGCTTCGTATCGCACCAAAGCACCTTGAGCTCTTTTCAACATTTCGTCTGCAACTGCATACATATTTTTGTATGATATATTCCCATATTCAGGGTTGACTTAAACATACATATTTGCATTGTCAAGGGTTATCAAATATTTTCAGAAATATTTTTCCTTTTTAAATGCGGGTGGGTTGGCCCCAGAAATTAGTATATTTATTTTGTATTGTGTGGGGTATCGTTTGAAAGGACTATTTCCAAGGATTATAAAAAAACCTTTTTTTAACTTTAAGTGGATGGGCTTATAGCTCATAGGTATAGCTTCAAATGTAGAAACATTATCCAAGATCCCCTCGGTCTGCTTGGTTTATCAAGCTACATTTTCATAAAAACAGTCTCACTGGGTATTTGGTCATAGATTATAGTAAACCTAGAGCTTTTTTGAAATCGTTGTTTTTATATTTTTAGTGATGGTTTGTGTGTCTTCCTCAGATAAAAATTGTTAATGTCTATATCATGTGGGATATCGTTTGACAGGGCTACTACTATGAATTTAAAATATATTTTTTTCCATCGTCTGCAACCCCTCCTCCTCCCCCTTTTCTACTAGGTTTCTCAAGCTAAGACTTCGATAATATCGGGATGCGAATGAGTATTCCATTTCAATATAATTTCACTTATTAGTTTCTGTTTTCGACTCAATATGGCACACCAGCAAATATAGAATGCTAACAGATCGCTTGCATATTTCCAGTAACATTTTTATGAAAAATATAAAATCTTCCAAAACGAAATTTTGCTGGCCACTGTATAACCAAAATAAGTTATCGTGGTATTCGAGCGCGGTCTGTAATCTTTAAGCTTGTTTACTATTTTTTCGGCTCACTTGATCACGGAAAACATAGCATATCTATTCTGAATAAATGATCGCTACTTATTTCCTATTTAGCTTGTGATCTTTTAATCTTAATCATAAGCTGATTTGAATTCGAATATGATGTGAAGTCGCACTTAAGATGCTGCCGCTGCTGCCGATATTTAGTTCAATCTATGCGATATATGGTGCGCCCCTTTTTTGACAAGAATGCCTTAATCAACTAAATGAGTATTTATTCACAACGACGATGCTAAATGCAATAAATAAACAAAACAAATGCGTGGGAAGATTTACCATATCAAAGCTAATAATTATTGAAGGGCATATTGTGGAAATACTATAACAACAGATGTTCCAAAAATTAGTGGTTCAGTCTCAATTAAACGATGATAGTAACTCAAGTTTTAAATTCATATGGAAATTTCGAAAAAGGGCTCATTTCGAATTACTTTTAAAAATTGAAAGTTTTGCTATTTTCTCATATACACATGTAGATTGATATTTTTTGAGTGAGACGAGCTCAGATCTGGTTTCCATAATTTTGAAATATAATAACTTTCTGAAAAGTTTAGTCATGATGTTTAACAGAATTTAATTTTTGTGTTTCCCAACAAATTTTAATTATCTTTTTCAATGCGTTGAAGCTGTGTCAAAATGTTGAATCAATGGAATTCTCTCTTCTATCTCAGCAGAGCATCTGCCGTTTAAGTAGTGATAGAAAAGTCTTATACATGCCATGTTCTGGTGATCCTATCATTGCCTATTAGCTTTAACCCAAGACATAGAATACGTTCTGGTGACCCTATCATTGCCTATTAGCTTTAACCCAAGACATAGAATACAGTCCAAAAGCTACAGTTGGTTTCATATAGCCCCTAGTGTTATGTTCTATACTACAATAGAAAACCGATAGCTTATCCATGTTGGAAAGAACTGCTGACAGAATTTAATTCTCAGCGAAAACACTTTCACAAAGGAAAGTGCTTTCTGTTTGCTTTC
This sequence comes from Neria commutata, assembly GCA_963457695.1. NCBI lineage: Eukaryota > Metazoa > Arthropoda > Insecta > Diptera > Micropezidae > Neria > Neria commutata. Next base: position 16,064,319 of record OY735247.1, on the reverse strand, counting down.
TATTCACACTGTTATCAATATGCGGTTATGCTGATGATAGCGATATCAGTGCGCTGTGAGCTTTTGATAGTATATGCATTCTTTCTATACTATAAGATAGACGTGTATAAGTGCATGTATATTTAAATCAAAGCATTGCCTTTAACTGACAGCACATCAATTACAAATTAAGACCTTATCAAGCGCACTTATCTACCCCGATCAGTGAAATTTTAATATATCGCATAGCAAACTTCAGAAATTTTCCACAACACATTATTTTAATAGTAATTACAATTAGTTGCGGCTTGAATTTATGCTTGCGCTGGCAATTAGCACATAAATCAAAGCCAAATGTGCGCAGCCGCGTTGCACATACGAGCGTGTGGCTGGCAGCTGGGCGATCTGACTCGAGTGCCAATGAGCCATGTGCGTTGACACTTGGCCACTTGCCACGGCATTGCATACACTTGCAGGCAGAATTTTGGTATCAAAGGTAAACAAATCGGCATGCACGGCTCTGCTGTTAGAAACTGGTTGTGCCTCAGCAAGTCTGTCTGTCTGTCGCTCTGTCTGTCTGTCTGCCTGTGATGATAAGCTCGCTGTGGCTAGCACTCTGCAGCACTGTGCCTGCGGGCAATTAGCACTGATACCGCTGATACGTAGCGCCGAGCATGCGTTTGCATGTGTGCGGAATACCAAAAACAGTAAGAATCAGTTAAAAATTTGAGCGCCACCAGCCCACGTCTTTTATAGGCAGCTATCTTACAAGCTGTGACTATTTACTGGGGGCAGGGCGGGTGTGTAACTTTTTTCTAATAGAATTAGTAGTTTGCATATGAGTATATGCGGAGTGCTGGCTGGCGACCCACGTTCAAGCATCGAGTGCTATGAAATTGTTTAGATTTTTCCTCGTTCTTGAACCGTTCGATCAGTTACTGAACAGACTTTGTGCGGTTAAGAGGTGTAAATGCAGTTGGACTAATCACAGTGCCCGCGAATCGTGTTTAGTATAATTTCCGCAGAAATATGGCAAAAAATCGGCGTTACGAAGAAGAAGGTAAAACTTGTAGTGTGGAGCGCATCTTTAGCCGATTTGCAGAATTTCAAGTGTTTTTTACAAATTTAGTGAAACGTTACTGACTTGGCTAGCAGCGTTGGTGGCATGAGTTCAAGAACGAGCTCATTAGAATATTAATTATGTTTAGTGAAATGCGCATGGAAATATGAAGTCAAGTCAAGTGAAGGAAATAATGTAATTTTCGCTGGGTGTGTGGTAGGGCTGTCAATCTCGTAAGGATATTAGCATGCCGGCATTATTGCATGATAAAAATTCCATTTTATTATTTCGGGTTTGAATACATGGATAACAGTTGGGACTCAAAAGTCCGAACCGTCTTCACTGTTGGTGGTCAGCAAAAATGCCAACAAATAGAAACCTCTCTTATTGGTTTTTACATCGTCAATTAAAAGTGAGTTGAGTGAATCATTTCACTTCCAATCCAAACAGCCTCATAGCCTGTATATGGAAATGATACTTGGCATACAATTTAATATTGAAAAGAAGTCATGCAGAAATAAAAACAGCCCTTGTAACCGAGGCATAGGACTAGTTTTCTCGCATTAACTATTGTGTGTTCTATATATTTTGGCAGAAGTTAATGGAACCAACAAAGATTTAGAATCCTTACACCAGAGACTGATAATCATAAAATCTAGTGTCATTTATTTAAAAATAAAATATGTAGTAGTGTTTTCATGTGAAATCCGGAGAAGAGATTGCAGAGTGTGTTATCCTGGCATTGACAGCCCTACTGTGTGGGTTCTTTGCTTAGTTTTAAAATTGATAAGAAGATCACGATTCCAAGATCAGGATTGTCTACGCAGTATGTTTTATAATAGGCATGCTGCGACTAATCGTGTTCGTTGTCATTCATAATTTCTCATAATCTCTTGCAAAAATTCCACTTGGGTTTAAGAGAACTGAAAATAGAATGGTCGTATGGACCGTACGCTACAACAGCATGGCGGATGGCTCCATTCTAAGAAGTCAGTCCAAGATTGCTTTTTCGTTTTTCATATTTTATTAAAATTTTTTTAAGATACCGAACATACAATTCAACGATTTGTGGGAAATCTGTTTTGCCCAGTGACAATATTGTATGAAAATGAAAAAGTTAAAACTGAAGAGTATAGTTAACAATTTGTATTACATTTACACTTAATCAGGTCAGCCTAGATGTAACAAATCGATTGTGAGAGGAATGCTATTGAAGAAGAGTTATATATCACGGAAGATTGTATCTAACAACCATGCTCTTTTCTTCGCCGTCTTATTATTCTATAAATTTGCCTTTGAACTATTTCTGTTAGCTATTGCTAACATTTGCTTTTACATCGCTAATTAAAAGTGAGTTTAGTGAATCATTTCACCTCCAATCCAAACAGCGTCATAGCCTGTATATGGAAATATCACTTGGTATACAATTTAATATTGAAAAGAAGTCATGCAAAAATAAAAATAAAAACAGCCCTTGTAACCGAGGCATAGGACTAGTTTTCTCGCATTAACTAGTGTGTGTTCCATATATTTTGGCAGAAGTTAATGGAACCAACAAAGATTTCGAATCCTTACACCAGAGACCGATCACTTATCCTCTGAGGCACTGCGACGCCGTGTATTGAAATTGGAAAATCATAAAATCTAGTGTCATTTATTTAAAAATAAAATATTAGTGTTTTCATGTGAAATCCGGAGAAGAGATTGCAGAATGTGTTATCCTGGCATTGACAGCCCTACTCTGTGGGTTCTCTGCTTAGTTTTAAAATTGATAAGAAGATCACGATTCCAAGATCAGGATTGTCTACGCAGTGTGTTTTATGATAGGCATGCTGCGACTAATCGTGTTCGTTGTCATTCATAATCTCTCATAATCTCTTGCAAAAATTCCACACGGGTTTAAGAGAACTTAAATTAGGATGGTCGTATGGACCGTACGCTACAACAGTATGCCCGATGGCTCCATTCTAAGAAGTCTTAGTCCAAGATTGTTATTTCGTTTTCATATTTCATTAAAAATTTTTTAAGATACCGAACATACAATTCAACGATTTGTACGAAATCTGTTTTGCCCAGTGATAACATTGTATGAAAATGAAAAAGTTAAAAGTTGAAGAGTATAGTTTTTTTAATATATCTAAATGTAAGTTAAAAAAATTCTCATTCACAGATATGACTATATCGCATATTGATACAGATATGAACATAACGATTATTTATATTCAATGCCTGCTCTTTCTTCAAAAACACAATTTTTCCACAGAGCAAAAAAGGCCAGAAGCTATCAAATACTATCAATCAATCAAAGTACAATGTAATTAAAAAAAAAGAGCCATTACAATTGGGGTATTCACAGTTTCCTTCTAAATTTCCCATCTAGCAACTTCAGCACGATAGTAAAATAAAACTCTGAGCGCCCCTGTTTCGTGGACCATTCTTAATTTGCCACAATCGCATTACAAGTGTTTGCTAAAGCGATTATTAAGGATTTATTACTCTCGCAAAAAGCAATATTCCATCAAAATGGAAGTAGTGTGTGATTATTCTCTGAGAATTCAATAAACTTTGCTCAAAATCTGTTTCCATTTTCGCGAATAAAACAGCTGATGAGAAATGCCAGCTTATGACGAAAGAAAAACACGATCCAACGCATGTCTATTTTTTCAGCTAGTGGTATTTCTTGTTTGCGTGCAAAGCAACAACAAAAAACGTTGCCAGATGGCAAAGTGGGTTTAATTTAGCAAGCGGCAAGGAAAGCACACTAGATAGCACGGAACTGTGAACTCCCCAATTATATTTTAATAAAGGCAATGGATTTTTTTCTTCGAAATTAATGTTATAGATAAATGTAATTTTAATCTTATTTTGGCAATAGTAGAAAGAAGGTGTTGATAATAAGCTCTCGATATAAAATGTGGCGAAGCTTCAATGTAGTGTATCTCCGAGTGCGACATGACCTTCATGCATATTCCTACTATTTCCATTAATGTCCACTGAAGGGATTACTGGTGCTATCAATGTATATGCACACGTTTTTTCGCTCTTAAAACTGGTGTGATCAGCACTGATTTACATAATCAAGTCCATTAGCAGACCTGTGAAGATGGCGTTGTGTATGCGTGTGTGTGAGTGTGTGTGGAAGTGGGCGCAATTAAAATAATATACATATAAGAAGTGTAAGCAGTAGTTCACATAAGTCAAATCATTTAAATGCGTAGTTTTAATCAATGGAATATAACTTTTGATATGCAATCCACCTTTACATTTAGTTTCATATAACAATTAATAACAATTTAATAACGATAATAAAACGAATTTAAGTGCATTGTTTAGAATGCAATTAAGCCTGAAATCGAAATCATTTTCAATTAAGTTCATGCTTGTTTATTCAAAAATATTATATACGTATACACATGCACTCATACTTTTCACATAGATAATGTGCTTCAAGTGCTGACCTTTGTAAATTATAAAGCGAAAAGTGGCTTGAGCCCTGCTTGAGTAGTAGCATCCCATCAGAGAGTTAAACAGCAATAAACTTCGGGTTCGTAATTAGTAAAAAGTACCGTGCGATTAGTTATTCAATAAAAATCTGATTAAACTATTTCTAATCATTCAAGTTATTCAATATGTCTCATTTTTTACCTAATCTACATATGTCTTTAACGATTAATAAAATATCAATTGCTCTCGATTGATCAATAGCAAACCGTTACCGGGTTACGACCTGACGTATCAATAGTTCTGCTTTATAAACAGCAACATTCTGGCATTAATCAATTTATTTAGTTATTTATAGCCAAGAATTGATGAACAATTCATACAGACTTAAGGAATTAGGAAAACTTAAAACAGTTCCAAACAATTCAATATGTACTTATATAATAAGTCTTCTTAACAGTTCCTTAAATAGATTTGTTATAAGTGTAAAATCTAAAGAATTTGAGTATAAGTTTATTTCATTCAAGGCTCTCAAAATTGGAGCATTAGAAGCATAATCTATCCTTCTGCTTATTTACCTATATAATAATTTGAGTAAAAATCTGTGCATAAAATATCACTGAGGCATAGTTGACAAAAAATTCGTATGATGGAATTCCATTATTTGATATAGAGCGAAACCGATATTTTTTTATCATTTTCATTGTCTATATCAAGATTTTGTATAATACAGTTAAGATCAATATCAAAGGTCTCACCAATACTCACAGCTATTCCGCTCGTATCTATTCGTATGCAATCTCACCCCTTTCACAGTTTTTGCTGTTTGTGTGTCAAGTGCTCACGCACTTGAGATTTATTTGCTGATAGGAAGACTCCACATTTTGTTGATACACACATTCGATTGCATTTGAAGAGGCTCCTGGTCACGGCGGCCTGACAGGCATACTGTCTTATCTAAAATCTTATATAAAAAGTAAATATCGAAAAGTAAAGTCTTATAACTTTCTCTATCACTTTCAGACAACATCTTTGGCATCAGACATCTGCAGTGCTTCCTTATCTTCTGCGGCCTGTCGGTGGCGTATGCATTGCGTGTTAATCTGTCGGTGGCCATTGTGGCCATGACGGACAGCAACTCCACGAATCCCGACTTTCCAGTGAGTGCCACATACATATATACTCGTATACTCGTAGCATCAGCGCTTTAATGACATTTCATCTTTCTCTTGCAGGAGTACGAATGGGATGAGAAAACGAAGTCGGTAGTGCTGAGCAGTTTCTTCTGGGGCTACATCATCACGCAGGTGCCGGCGGGCCAGCTGGCGCACAAGTTCGGCGGCAAGGTGATGCTGCTGGTTGGCATTCTGCTGTGCTCCGTGCTGGCCATACTGACGCCCATCTGCGCCCGCATCGGCAGTTGGCAGTTGGTGTGCGCTCTGCGCGTGCTCCAGGGCCTCAGCCAGGGCGTCGTGTTTCCCTCCACACACACCATACTCGCCAAGTGGGCGCCCGTGGAGGAGCGCGGCACACTCGGCACCTACTGCTACTCGGGCAGTCAGTTCGGCACGGTGGTGATGCTGGCCTCCAGCGGCCTGCTCGCCTCCTCCTCGCTCGGTTGGCCGAGCATCTTTTACATTTCAGGCGGTGTGGGCGTGATCTGGGCGGTGTTCTGGTGGCAGTGGGGCGCTAGCTCGCCCAGCGAGTTTAAGTCCATTTCAGTGGAAGAGAAAAAGCTGATTGAAACGTCGTTGGGTTCAGATACCACCCCAGAGAACGGGCACGTGGCGAAAACGCCTTGGTTAAGTTTCTTCACCTCGGTGCCGTTCCTGGTGCTCGTGTTTGTGCACAGCGCGCACAATTGGGGCTTCTGGACGCTGCTCACCGAAATACCGACGTACATGAAGAACATTCTGGGCATGAACATCAAGAACAACGCGATGCTCTCGGCTCTGCCCTATCTCGCCATGTTCTTCATGAGTTTCGTCTTCTCCGGCATCTCGTCGGTGCTCAGGCAGCGACAGTGCATTCCGCTTTCCTTGAGTCGCAAGCTCTTCAACTCAATCGGCCACTGGATACCAATGATGACGCTGATAGGCTTGGCATATGTTAGCTCGGGCCAGATCTCGCTGGCCATTGTGTTGCTCACCATAACGGTTGGCATCAATGCGGCCACCTATCTGGGATTCCAGGTGAATCACATCGATCTGTCGCCCAATTATGCAGGCATCCTGATGGGTAGGTATTTGAATGCAATTAAAAATTTTCTGAACAAAAATTGTCTCTGCTATTGTCTCGAAAATGATCAATTTCTTGAATTTGTTTGAACTTGTAAATTTGCAGGCATCACCAATGGTTGCGCCAACATTATGAGCATCATAGCGCCTCTGATTGTGGGCTTCATTGTGACGGATGAGGTACATAAGACGTCACATAGCGGAATTCCATACCGATTTGTTGTACTAATAAACACAATCATTAACATTTCAGAGTAATCCCGATCAGTGGCGCAATGTGTTCTTCATTGCTGCGGGCATCTACTTCGTGGGCAACTTGCTGTTCGTTCTATTCGCCAAGTTCGAAGTGCAGCCCTGGAACGATCCGGCTACCATGCAAACGCGGAAGCGCAGCAATTCGACGCATGTCGAATCGCAGCATTAAACTGCCGAATGCAGCTCAAGCATCTTCGAAGTCCACATCACCGTTAGTTCTTAAATAATAGTCAAACGAAGTATCCAGGCTCTGACATAGACGAAGTCGTCTTGGGGCTCTGTCTATAAGTGGCCAATGCGTATCTGTTATATGTATACCACATTATGTGAATGCACTTACGATGCATTTGCTTCTGATTGTATTAAAAAATAATTTAAAATTATTATTTATAAGTAAATTCCTAATAAGCTTTGCACTAAAATAGCACTACCTATATACTACATTACTATAAAACGATTTGTCCGATGATAAATAGAAACCAACATACAATTAAACGTTATATATTATTAAGATTGTTGAACGATAAACAGGAAAATAAAATTTATGATTGTTGCAAAATCGCATTATTATATCTTACGCATGAAATCGGAAGTTGGTACTTACAAATGGTATGAAAATGTGAACGACCTTCAAAATTACTTTATCAGCTAGAAGGAAGGAGCTTGTTCCAAACTTAATGCCAATTTTGGACTGTCTTTTAAGCTTAGCTGGGAGAATCTCCCACTCCTCAGAAACATACGCATTGGGAACGGACTCAGGCAGCTTAAATAATATGCAGCAGAACCAGCGCCCAATATTTTGGAGATTTTCGGTTTTTCAGGAATTATCAGTAGTTTAAAAGCCTGTCGAAACGTCGAGGGATCTTTGCTAACCGATGATCTGGGACAGCTGCACTTCCTTCCTTCAGCTCACTTTCTTTATATAAGAATAGATTTTGTATGTGTTGTAGTCTGTGGGGCCGTCGGTCTGAACCCTCTCGCCTCGTCTTTCTTCAGGCATTCATCAGTATAGCCAATTTTTTGCAATTAATACGGCCCCTTCCTAGTGTAATATAGGCTCGATATAATCTGCTTACGCTATGATTTTTCAGTATTAAACAGTTTGTAGTAGTTTTACCGTTTTAGAATCTGAAATTATTATTAAGAAAATGTGTAGAAAACTTTTTCTGTAATGGTTTGCGATATTTGGTATATTTATTATACTTTTAACATTAATTATTACAAAACTGTTTAAAAAGTATAAAATTCATTTCCACATTTCCTTGCCCGTCTGGTCTGTTACTACGTAATGTAGATGAATGACGTAACGAAAAATGCGAAAATCCCAAAATTATAACGGAAAAATTTTTGCATACAAAAATGGGCAAAAAACGCGTGCAAAAAACTACGTAAGGCGGGGGATTACGTCTTCGCCGAAATGCGTCGCAAATTGCCGGGATGCGTTTCGCTGCATTCCTTAACCCTTCTGCCGTCACGTAGAGCAGAAAAATCCTGAAATTTTCCGGATTGCGGCGAAAATTGCGATTTTTCCTTTTTCGTTACGTTAGAAAAACCGCGCGATTTTAATTGAATTTTCTTGCTGAATTTCATTTGTTGCGCACGAAAATATGCCAGGGAAATGATAAAATTGGCGCGGTTTTTCTGTTTTGTTCGAAGTGTACTTAAAACGTAAGCGGAAAACGGAAAAATCGCGATTTTTGCCGCAAATCCTGAAAATTTCTGCATTTTTCTGCTCTACGTGACGGCCAAAGGGTTAAAGAATGTCAGCGAAACGCATTTCCGGCCATTTACATGCCAGCAGCATTTATGACGCAAATGTATTTATTTATTACGCGAAATTTTGTATGAACATTTTTGTCCGTTATAATTTTGTGATTTTTCGCGTTTTTCGTTACGTTATTTCATCTGCATTACGTAGTAACAGACCAGACGGGCAAGGAAAATAGAATTAATAGTAAAAATATGGAAAATTGTAAATATTTAATTTTTTACATCTTATAATTAATTAATATGTGGACTTCAATGAATGCCCTAATGAATTGTGCATTTCGTGGCATGTTACTTTTATATCATGCTGTAAGTTTTCTTTCTATTGCAAATTGACCGCAAATAATATGAAAATTTCTGCATTTTTCTGCTCTACGCGACGGCCAAAGGGTTAAAGAATGTCAGCGAAACGCATTTACGGCCATTTACATGCCATTCATTCAGCAGCATTTATGACGAAACTATGTATTTATTTATTACGCGAAATTTTGTATGAAAATTTTTGTCCGTTATAATTTTGATATTTTCGAATTTTTCGTTACGTAATTTCATTTGCATCACGTTGTGTGTTGATTGAAGGAATTTTTTTCCATTTTGCGACAACTTTTAACAACTTTAAGCATGGGGGGGGGGGGGGGGGGGGGGGGTCTTGTCAGTGTTGGTTGTCACATCAAAATTGCAAATATGTTCAAGTTATTTAAATAAAGATGCTAGATTTTGAACAATAGTGATCGATGTCCAATTCTATATAGTCAACAGCCCTTGCTAAGGGAAAGCGATTCTAATTTAAGTTCCTCCAATTTTTTACTTGATTGAACTATAGTCAACTAACTATACATTCTCTTTATTAGATTATTTCTTTTTGTTGTTGTACAGTTAAAAACGATTATTTTAAAAAAAGATTGATTTAAAAAATACATAAGGATATAATACACAATATTTGAACATTTTTCAACATTTTAAATGATCGGAGACTGCCATTAAATTAAAGAACGAAATTTTATATAAGGGGTGCCATTTCAAGAGATATCTTATTAAAGAAAAATTTGTCTTAACAAAGATTTGATTCACAATTTTCTGGCTGGAGATCCGTCTCATTCGTGGGTTGCGAACTCCAGAGACCTAAAATTTCTCTGCTGAAAAGGTGTTGAAACTAAGTAGTAAGAGAAAATTTTTCAAAACTGTTGCACATAGTGGAAATGTGAGAAACTTGCAACACTGTTTGCTGATAATAAAATTGGTTACATGACTTAAATGCTATTTTTGTCTGGCAGAGTAACCTTTGAATAAAAGCAATAACAAGTACGAACGATTTATTAATTCCGTATCAGTTCAGAATTTCAGGCGCTGATAAATTTTTGTCGACAGTTACAATGCAGCTGCTGATTACAGTACACTGGAAGTAATCTTAATAACGACTTTAGTAAAACCAAAAATCAACAATATTTGACTATATCGAAACAAATTTATAGTCTCTAAACTTTGAAAGAAATGTTTGACAGTGATGCGAGAATTTTCATTCCGATTATATATAATTGTGTTCGATTTGTTTAGCATTTTTCTGTCGACATATTCTTGCAGTCACTGAAAATCGCCCAGGCTGTATATTGGCATAGCATATAATGTAAGAAATGCCTAGTACCTCAAACTCTTTTGATGATTTATTTTTTTAAACAAAACGCAGCAATATTTAGTAATTTTTGAAGCAAACAAAATGATCTGTCAGCTTTACTTTCTTTTATGTGTTTTTACAGAATTTTTCCTGCTTCCTTCAAAAGTTATTTCCATGTGCGAATACAGGTCACCAATCCCGGAATAAGAATTCGTAGCAGTCACATCAACTGATAGGGAATGAGCGCACAACAAGTGAGAGTCAGCGATATGAAATATTCATATATACAAATTTTGATTTTAATAAAATCGTTATTTTCAATTTATAACATTAAAAATTCACATTCGTGGCAGAAGAAATAAATGTATGCCATGAGCCGGTCAATTTGTCGTTGTGTGTGCAAATATTCTAGTCTTAATTAACTTGTTAATTAGTGTTGCAGTAGTATCAAACCGTTTTGCGATTACGTTGTCGCTGGAGCGCCCAAACATTTCATGTCTCAGCGTGGCAGCGGATGACATGCGTTTTTGAGTGCTTCAAACCTGTTATCACGGTTCAGTCAATCTGGCTGACTGTCATTATGGCTTGTCGACAGGTTTAATCGCCCAAATTTGGCGCTGCCTTCAAGAACTTGACGGTATTTTATTCAACTTTGACAGTGGTATCTTATGAGCCAATCTCCAGCCAAACGTCTAAATCAGCTCTTGCATTTAAGTTTTACGGAATCCAATCGATTGCAACTGAATGAATAATAGCTGAGTTGACAAGAAAGTTGACATTACTAAAGGCTCAGTTAGTGATGACGTATCGTATTTTTTCGTATAGCAGACAAAACCTGTTTTACCCGAGCTCTATACATGCGTTCGCTCTTGACGTATTTATTCGGATCGTAACGCAGAAATTTTAATAGAAATAGGTCTCTTAAAATATATTCTATATTTGAAAGTAGATGAGAGAGAGAGAGAGATACCACCACTTGTCAAACTACATGCAGTGCTTTACAAAAGTTTTTGAAACGTTTCTTAAGACCGCTCGGCAACGGCTATAGAGACAATTGTAGGTCCCGTTAACTTCTTCTAAAATAGAACAAGCATACATAAGTTCATTATAAATAGTTTTTCCTAAGTCTTCGAAGATTTCGTTGTTCGAAAGCTAGAAAACTGGCGATATTCATTGTAAAGATACCAAGAGCTCTCATCATGGCAAATGCGAGCAGTGCCGAAAAAGTGGGCGCGTCCGCGAATTTACCCTTGCTCGAACAGATTTGCGCCACTGTGCAGTGATATACATACATATGTACATATGAAATAATATTCATATCAGTGTGAGTTGAGATAATGAAAGCTAGGAATGACTTCAAAGCGTTGAGCACTGCGCATTCACGTGAAACAGGCGCACTGAACGTGCCCCAAACGTGATTCGAAAATAAATAAGCAAGAATAGAATGACTCGATTTTATTGATAGCAAATGGCAGCGCCCGGGAGGTGAAGTGGAAGCGACTGAAATGGCTTTCGAGTAAAACACATGTACGAGTGTGATATCATCATAGAGTGCTGGAGATTAGCAGTGTCGCAATTTCTGCTGTTCGGCGGGCAAGAGAAGGACGCACAAGCGCCGGGAAGAGGTTATCACTGTGAAAACTAAATGAGCCGATTTAAAGTGCAAAAAATTTTGTATAAATACGGGTGCGCAATTTAATTTAAAACTATTGCAATGAAGGCCGGCTCGTTTGGTGCGGGTCTAGTCGACTTTTGCTTGTCTTTTGCACCCAAATAAATTTTAAACACTTTCTATTAATTTATTATACTTTAGTGTAAATATTTGAAATTATTTCTTCTTGTTGTTGTTTGGTTTACATTGCGGCTGCAAACAATTGCTTATCATTTGCAGCAGCTACTCTTTCTGTTTCTTTGCCTTCGAACGGCTTGGCAGATTCCCAACTCAACGCTTGTGACGTCACTTTGAGAATTTGTCCATGAATTTATGTATTTGTCAAGCATTTGTCAGAAGTTCCAAATGTCTGCATACGTAATAACTAACAAAGATAACAATTATATCTTGCTATTTACTCGTTTCTTTCTATATTTTTATAAGCTTTGTGCGGAAATGCTTGCTCATGCAATTATCTGGCAGGTAAAATGAGCTGAATTGGAAAAATACTGAACTGCTCAAACGTTTTCCTGGAAGAAATAAAAAATGTTTGCTATCGTTGATTTTTTAAAGCCGCTGGATGTGCACCTAACTGACTGCTTAATCAAAAATCATAGTTGTAAAAAGCAGCGTTTTTAAAGACTGTAGTTTGTGTAAAATAAAATTTTGCAATTAATTCCAGCATTTTTGGCTATTAGAATTTCAAGAGAAAATTGCTGCAAAAGATCTTCCGCCCCGATACGCTTTGGCGACGACTGTCGCATCCGTATGTATTCATCATTGAACTTTGCTAGCTAGATGCCAACATTGATATAGTCAGCTGCATCCCCATTCAGCGGCTACGCCTCATGTCACGCGTATGAACAAGGGAGCTCTGGCAAAGAAAGTATTTGGAACGGCAGCTGAAGAACGGACACAACGCGGAACCCCGTACCTCCGATGGAAAGCCGAAGCAAAGGAGGCACGGCCAAAGCTTTGAATTTTAAACTGGAGAGAAGCCCTACGCCAGGTCAGAATTGTGAGAATGTTTGTAGATCATAGAATACCGGAACTCTGGATCGAGCGCCTTTCTAATCAAGCGTGTTATTTACTATAAATACTAAATACAATCCTCTTGTCTCCAATAATACATACAAATTTTCCGCTAACAACCCTCAAGCACACAAAATGTATTTAAAGAACGTCAAAGCTCCTTCACCTGCCATTGTAAATTACAAATCTTCTTAGAAAATATCTTGTTAATTTTGTAAATTTTACAGTCGAGATTATTTATTCATCCCATTATTAAAGAAATTGATTAAATTTAATTGATTAGCATATTTTGTTAGTAAGGTACTTTGTCAAATGATGAAAAGTGAAGCCATGTAGGCAAGATGAAAACAGTAGCCCCTTCAGCTCATAAAGTAGTCTACCAATCTTATTGTATAGTACATTGTCATACGAGCTTACTTCACTTTGTTCAATTTGATCTGTAAATTGAAATAATTTACATCATTTTAATTTCAATAATACCCAATTCGCATGTCAATAGGTCTAAGTAATTATGCTCGTACATAATAATAAGAAACAACTTTTCTTCGTTGCTTATCTTCTTCTTCTTTCTTTTGTTATGTTAAGCATGCATATTTAAAAGCTTCAGAGTTCACTCAAATTAACCGCGGTCTCGCAGTGAGATGGCAAAATTGTTGAATTAAGTTTCTAATTTTGAAAACTTATGAGCAATGCAAAGCGTTTGTTTGGATAAACTGTGTGCCGAATTCGGTGCGCAAGTTAGTTGAATGCCACTGTAAGATAGATTTTATAGATCTTTAACGAAATCTTAGCGTAGGCTCATATCATCGTTTTAGTTCAGACTTTCATGCATTTTGCGATTACCACAATCGAATGTACTTTCAACTGTAAAATGAAGGCGTTTTGAAGCATCAATTTGTCGCACTAGAATTAAGCGCCTGCTTCGTTGACTCATACAGAAAGCATGTATGTATATAAAACGCTTATACTAAAAATGCTTGTTTATGTGCTTATTAAAATATTCCATTCATACTATGCCAATAAGTCGACTTATATATATGAACAGAATCTTGATAAGAATTTTACAGCGGAAGCCCTTTGAAATATAATGTGAGGTGGAGATACATTTGAAGTAAATTTGCATATTATGCAGATCGACAGCTTTGTTTAAGACTAGCTAACTCTGGTCATTTGAAACTATTCACACGTGTGGGAATCAACAATGTAAAAATGAAATAATTTGCCTGACTCAACAATCGAAGCGGCCACTACAGCAATTATTTGCATATAATTTACATATATTTTATTTATATTGAACAACTTAAAAAAGTTGTAAATGAAGCAAATGAGAATAACACTTATAAATTAGAACATACTAACTTTTCAACAACAGCTACTAACTTTAATACCTTCCAATGGCAACCCTATGTAACGGGCGACTTCTAGAAAGGGGAACGACCTTTTAGTTGGCATACACTCTCGATTTTTGTTGGGCGTTTACAATTTTCGGCATGTTTTCACAAACCTTACTTTTGGCAATCTTTACTTTTGACCAACTTTTAAATATTACAAAGTAATTTTCCGCTATATAATAATTTTCTTTGTGCTTTTTAAAAGCACAATGATAATTGTAGTATCAAGTATAGAGCAGCGTGTGCATATTACAAGGCATACGATTCTTTTATTTTATTGAAATCTATTTGCATCTGAACAACATTACTGCAAACTGTCAGCACTGTTGCCGACACAGAGTGACAGCGTCGCAAGCGACAGTCATCCTGATTTGCCACTGTCAACAAATGAAAGTGATAAGACTGCTATCAAATGCTGAATGCCGTAACTAACGAGAGACTAATACTTTTATTAAACTCCATGACCAGTTACAGGCGTGCAGTTGCAATTATCTGTTATGGTCACAATAATTCCAGCGACTAGAGAAATACATTTTGATGGAGCCTTCATGAGTAATGGAAACAGCAAATTGAAATGTTAATACGAAACCGCTTTGAAGTACATAGTTTGAAGCGAATTAAAACGCACTCATGGCGAGAATAACTCAAATTACAGCTCTTACAGCTATGTGAGAGCTCCCTGAAACAGGGTATACTACGCAAGGGAATCGTTAACGGAATACAAAATTCTAATATCTCGGCTATATGCTTTGATGCTGAGAATACCAATCATATGGTCCAAGCCTTTCGGAATCTCAACCTTCTCACAAGATTTGCATGTCGATTTTAGGAATCACAACAGATTTCACCTCGAATTCATGACCGCCATCAGAAAAGGCAGTGAAGCAGTTGTGTATCAAGCCCATCTATCTAATTTCAGTTTATAGTCTCATATCAACGCTATCACATATGATAACTCTCGGCATAATTTCAAAAAGATCGCGTGATGATCTCGTATCTGTTAGGATATGGCATTTATCGCCATGCACGTGTTTTTTGTTAGCTATCTAAATTAATATATGTACTTAGTTTGATACAAGCCATATTTATTGAAACAGTTGTGGGCTTGTAGTTTTGCAAATTTTCCTTATAAGCTATAACAAACGGTTATACAGATATTTGCTTTAATAAATTCAACTTTTGTTTGTATAGCCTGACAAACTGCGTTTCCGAAATTCTTAACTTCACAGTGAAATTCTGCATGAACAAAATATATGTTTGAAAGTTTGAGCATTTCTTATCAACATACAATATCAATTAAGATTGACGCAACGTTAAGTATCTGAATCCAAAGTCCGTAGTTTACAACTAACCAGACAAATGCAATCTCATAAAAGCATACAAAAATTTCATGTCGTCGTCAGCTCTCGCCATCAACTGTTATTTCCCTAAGAGAATTCCACAGAATAGAGAGAGCCTCTCAATCTGTATGTATTCGAGAATAGTCGACCTGCCATTAGCATGTGCAAAATATAGAAACTGATGCATAGGATCAACGCAAAATTTTAAGTCTAGCATCATGCTGTTGTGTCAAAGCAATATACTTTGTTCTTTTGATCACGTTATTGAGAGACACACATATTATTGATAAGAGCCGGAAATCACGATTTTCACTATGACAATTCCAGCAGATACGCAAATAAACTGATTCGCAGCTTTGGTAAAGTTTTACCGAAGCCACCGAAAACTTAGTTTTCATTCTAGTTTTAAAGGACACTTCAAATCGAATATATGCGCATACATACATATATACATATGTATGTCTCATTTTTTCGGAGCTTGGTAACAGGTGTATTTCATATTTCAGCTGTCTTCTAGATTAACTTGCTAGTGTTGATAATTCCACAGATTATGACCTTAAAAGAAAGCTGCGAGTTTTCTTATGTTCTGCGAAATGTTTGCGATGTCGCTTTTTGTTGGAACTGGATTTACGTAAGCCACCTGCCCACAAGTCGAGGGTAGCCTTTCCAGCGGCTCAGTTGATTGCGCACAACACACAAATGTCTTATTTTTATATGGCATATATTTTGATATTGTCTTCTAAAAAAAATTATAATACTTTGCAAGAATTAAATACATAGCGCAGAAACAGCTGCAATTTCAATTTACATATAACTGACAAACAAAAAATATTTACTTATTCAAAGTACGAGCGAAAAGAGATAAGTATAAGTATAAGCACTTAGCGGGTTGAGCGGGGTTTGTTTCTGAAGACAGCAACATTTTATAGAATAAAATAACGATTTGCAATTTCAATGGCAAGCCCAATTTTATTGAAGCCGACGCACAAATGAAGCTATTGAATTAGTTAGTTTTCCATATTTTCACTTAATAAAATAAGATGTTAATTCTTTTGACACTTTGCATGCAAAGACCAAGCCAAAGAGTAGCATGTTGTTTTTAAAAATAACATCATAATATAACTCAATAATATAATTCACTAATGCCGATTATAGCTGCATTTGTAGACTTTGTACGTCGCATCAGAGCTTTGACAATGAGATACTTGAACATTTTTCAAGCATGTTTTTGACTTAAAATAGTTATTCAATCATGTTTCCAATTAATCATGGAAAGCTTGAAGAACGCTGATTAAAGCTGTTGTATGTTTTATCTAACATTTCGCGGGATCTATTTCTTGTGTAAGTATGACAAATGAATATTTTGCTCAATTCATCAATGAATTCATGATTAATTCGTTAATGTTTGACAGTTAGATGCTTATAAAACTGTTTATGTATTAAAAAATAAGTTGATTAATTTATACTTCGTCATAGCAATGGGAGATATACCGATTGAAATACAGAGTATCGATAGTTTTAGTCAATATAATATTATTAAACATTTATTGCATATGAATGTAATATTTTTATGAATAATGTAAGCAGCTTAAAAATATATTCAGGGGATAAAAAAAAATTTACTAAACAGCTTTAGAAATATCGGTTGGTTTCTTCGTATATTATAGCAGAGTATCTCCTAAATAAGAGTTATTTGGCCACTTCTGATCACTTTTATATTTTGAGTTGTGCTCTTTTTATGGATAGTGTGCAGTTGCGTTAACTTTCTTATCGCTATTAAAAGTATCGATGTTTGTTCTGAATCATCCATCCCTAGATCATCAGGAGTCGGCCAATGAGCTACCAGCGCTATATAGTAGAGTGTAAGTTTGTAGCCTTATCAGTGCAAATATTATTAATGCTATTAATGTAATGCTTTAACAATAAATACAGCAACAACAACAGTATTGTAACTGCAACAACAACAACGTCAGAATAACAACTTGACTGATGGTCGCTGTAGCAATAACAAATGTTATCAGTAGAAATGCCAACAAAACAAAAGTTGTAGACAATTAAAGTAAAAAGTCATTTAATAAATCGATGTGATTGCAACTTGCAGCATGATAAAGATGAAAAATCTCAGAAAATATTAAAAAGTATTTAAAATGGATTTAAAAGTGTTCATAAAGAATTCCAAATTTTTTGCGCGTAAATTTCAGTTGATAACTTCAAGTACTTCGTACACTCAAACTGAGAGCGGATGAGGACATGTACACTTGCAGTCACACCCATGCAGAGAGAGCGAGAGCTATTGGCGCTGTTTCTCTAAAATACACAAGTCGGACTTCAACGACAGCGCAATGCTGTACAACAAAAAGCCATTGTGGTATTATATGTAGACGAAGTGAATCCAAAGACTCCGTTAAGGTTTGGTTATTTGAAACACAATTTCGATAATGAAAAAAAACCAAATACTACTACGGCAGTGCATATTACGAAAAGTTTGAACATTATTCACATTTCCAACACACATTACTAAAATAATGAGACCAATTTAAAAACTAGAAACCATTCATTATACATAGTTCTTTAAGAGAGCCTTTGTCAGTGGTCAATGACTTGCCACTGTCGAATTAATGATCAAAATTTCCCATTTTATCAAGGTTATATAAAATATTATTAGCATAGCGTTCGAACATTTAAAAACGTTTCACAGCTTAAGCTGCATTTATAATAATTATAATTTTTTGGCGCAACAGCTCGTAGGCTTAGCACTAGCTTTCTTGCATAAAGTTGTGTGTGCATGTGCTATATTTTGTACAAATTAGCGGGACCTACAAATAATCGTATCTAAACTGGTTGAGCAGCTTTTTATGGCAAAGAATATTCTTGGAGAATTGCCAATTCATCGCGAGAAGTGGCGCCTAGCCATATTAGATGTGATTATGAGGTCCAGCTGAGATTTGAACCCAGGCATCCCGCATCAGCTACCAAACATTTCGCCGCTTGATTCAATACTTGTCGTATGTCGACTTTTTCACTTTTTGCAGTTTTAAGTTTAAAGTACTCCCATTTTTTTTTGGCACGGTAGATTTGTCTGAAAATCGAGTATTTGGTAGAGTGAAACCTTGTTATTAATACTGTTTATTCCAAAAGATCGACTTTTCGATATTTAGGAAGATATAGCCAAATGCCATCCTTAACTCAAAATGTGAAAAAATCGACATACGACAAGTATTGAATCAAGCGGCGATTTGTTCACTAGGCCACCGTGGCGCCATCTGCTGTATTTGTGCAATAACTAAATCAAGCTGATTCAGCAAAACTAATATTAGATTCTAGTTGCACATTTTGAAAAATCACTCTATCAAAGACTCTAAACTACTTTATGGACTGTTGCATTCCGAAAAGAATGTCTTTGTAGACCCGCGTTACAGCTGTAGGGTGCAAGGCATGTGTTTGCTTTCGAACTGTGTGTTCAACGGTGCGAGTGGCGGCGGCGACCGCTGATAACTTGCGGCACAGCGTTCAGCTTGCGAAGGAGAAGAATGGTGCCTGAATGCGATATTGTGCGAGTTGGGAACGCGAGTGACAACGCAACCGAGCAGCCGCCGCGGCCGCCGGAAGGCAGCGGCGCAAAGTCAAGTGCTTACTTTGCTGCTTGTTGCTGTTGTTGCTGCTGTTAGTGCTGTTTTTGTTGTCCCTGCGAGCACGCTCTATCTTACAGATACGGCGGATCTGGATCTGCTTGCTGTGCGCCTCGCTGCCAATGAGCAACGTGCTAACTCGCCGCCAGCTATCTCGCACGTTTTTTATAAAAGCATTGTTGGCACACATTTTCGAGCAGTTGTTTTTAGAACGTTTCTCACGCGACAACACCAACGACGGCTCGCACTCAAATCTGCTGCCTACGCGTTACGAAAAGGAAATTCGTTTTTCCCAGCTGTGCATACTTTCGTCGAAAATTCAGTGAGCAGAGATTTCGAAAACTCGCGCATGTTTTAAAAAATTAACAGTCGAGATACTTAAGCCAAAAATACGAATTTGTTTGTGTCACATCTTTTTGGATTGTATGCGTGTGCGTGTGTGTGTGCGTGTTAGCGACGACTCGTGGTGCTACCAACTGATCGTGCAATCGACTACGTGCCGCTCAAACTAACCGAGCCAGTAATACAGTGATCAACAGCTGATAGACAGCTATACAACTATATAGCGATCTGTGGATTTTACGGCTATTGCTTTCAAAGGAACGCAGTGAAAATGGTTAAAAATCGACGTTTGGATGATCGTAAGTGGAAACTCTTTAAAGAGCGTAAATATGCTCTAATCAGCGATAATCTAGATCGATTCGCGGGTAGCTGATGTAACAATAGCTCCAGTTCAAACAGAGTTGGGCACCGAAGCGACTCTAAATGATCCGATATTAGTTTAAACGAATATATGTGTGTTCCGGTTGGTGCAATTATTTAGCAGATTCTTAGGGGTAGAAGCTGCTTTATGTGTCATCAGCAGCGCGCAATTCAGATACTGATTTCTTATCGCTTAACGATATACAATCAAACCGGTCAGTTCAGACCCTGTTATTTTAGGTCATTTAGCTCAAATATTCTTTGTTTCAACAACAACACTTTGACGTACTCGTATTCCCGGAAGGCGTTTACGTAGTTACTTCGACTGCATATTAACTTTTTTTTAGCCAACAGCAGAAATTTTGTACTTTGTCACTGGTTCGAGTGTGCTTTTTTAAAATACTACGTAGATGCAACAAAATGTTCAGCTTTTTTACTTGGAATAAATATTGCGTATGACTCGTGCATATTGCCTGATCTTATAGTATAATTTCTTTTATATATGCAAATTCTTTATTGCATTCTTTGTTTACTTCTCGAAAGAATGACGCTGCTGTTGTTGTTGTTGTTTCTCTTTTACGAAATTGTCAACCCGAACTAAATTATCAATATTTCAGGCTTAATTCGGTAATAACAACTTGTTATGCAAACAGCAGCACCATTTAAATTGTCTTCACTTGACAGAGTTTGTCTTATTTATGGCATGCTCCAATTTACATTGCGGCTTTAAGTTATCTAACTATTATTCAAATATTACGATAATATTATTGTAGAGTACAATTGATTTTAATAAAAAAAAAGCACATGCAACTTCTTGCCCTTAATATATTCATATGAATTGCGCCTTAATAGTTTTATGCTGTAATATTTAAATAGACGATTTATTGAAGAAAATATAATGCTTAAGTCTGTTAAGAAATGCAATTTTTAACTACTTTATGAAAAATCGAATTTATCAAAAAATTAAATCCAAATATTATGAATGTAGCCAACATTCATGGGTTACTCTCAAGTGATCGGTCGCTTTCTTATCCCTTTATGATCGCTTGGTTTTAGCCTTCGAAATGGGAACAAACTCTAAGGGCTTTCTGGTTGGCATTTAAAAGAAAAAAAGAGGCCTATCATTAGTGCATTTATTCTTTGACAACTAAGCATATTCATAACTCTTTCGCGAACCCTCAATTGGGCCTTTCCATATGGAAATTCGTGTCAACCCGCTCTGAAGAAAATTTCCTCTTTCATATGCAATTGCCATTGCAAAAGCCACTGCAGATACAATTCAGTATGAAATGTGCTAGACATATGTATGTATGTATTTAAATCCTTCGATATATGTTTATGTTTATGTATATATATGTATTTTTGTACGAAAACAAAAGCGAATGTCATTGCATTCGCCATTGAACGTGCTTGAGAATAGTCACGAAAACGCATTTTCCCTTTCCTCTACTTTCGCTTTCGGGATGCGATTGCAAAATAAATAACAATACGCTGCAGTACTCAGCTACTCAGATACTTTTCGTTGGGTGATCGTGTTGATGGACGAAATATATTGGAAGCACGTGGTTTCAGCTTGTACCGAAAGTGCATTTGGAACATATGTTTCGGAAAAGTATATGCATATAGCAACAAAAAGAAAAACAGAATGGCAAGTAAATACAACGAAGCAGGCATGGAATGACACAAATGAATGGCAACAAAGCGGCAGACAAATGAAAATATTGTAAACGCGAGTATGTGTGCACGCATATGCCTAGACTCGTATATATGAAGTACATATGTATGTACATGCATGCAGTCTTAATATAAAAATGAAAAATTGGTAAACAAAAATACTTTTATAAAAAATTGGTTTTAAAGATATACTAAAATTATAAAAATCAGAAATAAGATGTAAGATAAAATATCAAAAATTTGTAAACATACATATGTATATTTCATATATTTTTATAAAAAATTGGTTTTAAAGATATACTAAAATTATATAAATCAGAAATAAGATGTATACATATACGAAAGAAACAGCGCATTAAGGTATTAAATGTAGACAAAATCAAACATATTTAAAATTGTCAGCTTTTCCATTCTTACGAAAATGCAACAAACACGAGATGAAAAGTTTATTTTAAAAATGTACAACACTCGGAATCATTTTTATGTGTCGCCGTTTATAATGTTGAGAGAGCGATGAAGTGAGCACAATAACAACAACAACAACAACAGCAATAAATGCCGAATAACAACAACAATTAAACTTGCTACGGCCTGCGGCAAATATTAATTTAAATAAAGACTATTTTAAAAACAACAACTAAAAGTAAAAGCAAGGCAGACTGAAGCGGCGCTGAGCTGAGAGCGAAAATGCTATAAAGCAAATTAATGAGCAAGAGAAGCGATAAAAAGAGCCAGGCGAAACTGCAAAGAAAATATCTATGTAGTTCTAGTTATTTTTTCGAACGACGGCAAAAAACCACATGGCATACACAAAAACCGAACTGGGAGATTGGGCAGCGAACGTACATTTTTCTGTTAAAAAAAATTGGCTTATCATGCTGCGCGCTCACAAAGTAAACACGCGTTCGCGGTCTGCCGCCTCTGACATTGATAACGATTGCAGGCGAGATTGTGAGTGCGGCTGAGTGGCAAATCGGAGCCACAGAACGGAGCAAATGTATCTCAAAAGCGATGGAACTAAAATTTATGTTGTATATTGAGCTGGCCTATCTGCACTACACAATGTGAGTGCATATTGGATATGACTGGTTGTTTGTAACAATCGGATGCAGGCTTAGTGTAAACTAAAAGGATCAACTAACAGAATTGATTTATCTTTATAAACTCGACAGAACATGATGGTCATCAGAGCAAGTTAAGACTCTAAAAATCAAGAGTAGCACGAGCTATATAACAGTAGATATTCATGAACCAAAAAGAAGATAGATTAGATACTTAAGAGTGATCTGTTTCTTCATCTGATATCCCTCTTATGAATTATAAAATCATCTTTTGGAACCATATAAGATATTCGAATAAAATTTGCCAGGCTTGTTCAGTAGAATGAGCTACTGAAGCAACTTATGGCAATCAGTTCATCAGAAATTTGAAGATTGAAAGCATTGCGATTTCTATAATTCTTTTCAAACTTTTTCACAAAAATCTTTCAAAACTTTTAGTTAAACTAAAACTTAAAATGTACTTTCATTTTAATATTGCCATAGCGAGACTCAAACAGTAATAAATTCCGCCAAATCTCACAACTTTTTCCATTTTAAAAGCATTATTTCGCAGCTTTACACATAAAATATAAATGGCCTCTGAAATTCCAAATAAGTGGAAAATGTCATTAATCTAGTCGGTACGACCGACCATAAATTATTTTTTTTATCGATATTTGAAAGTAATTGCCATAATTGTACGATTTTCAGCCAATTTTCGTAATAAAAGTTATTGCCTTTTTAGTTTTATTTATGGCTTTGCTTGTGAAATTGAAGTATGAACAATTTTGAGATAGTCAGCAGCAGATCAAGTTCCATCGGTGTTCTTTATAAATGCTGTATGGAAATGTTGGTTATGTTGCGAAAGTAAGCGTGATTCAGATTTTTTAAACACGTGCATATGAAATGTATGATAAGATAACAGTAAAGTTCGAAAAATGGGAAGTTTTTGGGCATAAATAGGCGTGGTAATGTGGCTCTTATAGCTTTCTTATCTTAATGCATCTTATCTTCATGTATCATCTTTCGGACTATTCAACACTCAGGGGATCAGCCCTATACATGCAAAGCACTTGTGTGTTTTGAAAGTATTGTAGATTAAGTTAGGTTACACTGGCTGAGTACATAGGCCACTCATAGACTCTCATGTATGCTTGGCGTTTCAAGATGGCGTTCCAGTTAAGAGTTCGGGAAGTAATAATCTGTTAGAATGCGAAGCTCAGTAGAGAGCAACAAGGCCATGGAGCTCCCAAGTAACTTTGGCGTAAAAAAGATTATAGGTTTAGTAAAAAATATGTTCGAAACAGCAGCAATAAATTTAAAAAAATCACATGATGATTTGTGACGGAGCACCTTTTGCAATGAAAAGTCATAAGTACGCTGAATATCACAACAGCAATCAAAAGTCGATATATTAGAGCAGACAGATAGACAGACAGAATGATTGACATTAAAGCAGATCTGAAGTTATGGCTTGACAGTTCTACAGTCAAAGTTTGAAGTAAGATTGCGCCAAAAATAGAAAATCAATTAACCTTTGTGGCACATGCCAAAAATAACAACTTTAGCGACAATCGTTGCAAATTTGTATTGAAGGGTCATTCATTATATACTTATGTAGGCATACGTGAGACAATCGTCAAAAAGTTGCGTGCAAAAATGTCCAACCAAACTTTCTAATTTGTTAATTACGTGCCAAACACTATTTTGCAATGTCTGCTGTAGACCTTATCCTGTCATCTGCGTATCCGTTTAAAATATCAGCCTATGATACCCTATTTTTAGCTATTTGACCAATACCTAAATAGAATGTTAGTTGCAAAAAATAACTGATCGTCTATCGGGCTTGTACTTATTAGTGGAACCACTCCAGCCTATTACTTTTTATAGCACATTATCAATTGGTAGCACTTCATCGCGTCTGAATTTTCAAAATTATTAATTATAATTTGTACAACATGTTAGATTGCAACGATCTTGACAGGGATCTAAACTTAAACTGCTAGAAACTTTTTATAGCACATTATCATTTGATAACACTTCCTCAGTTTTAAATTTAGAGAAGAAGTAATTGATCGTACTCCATGTCGGATTGCAATGATCTTGACAGGGATCGAGTCTAAATTTACTATAGACTTTCTAAAGCAAATTATCTTTTGATAACAGTTCAACGCGGCTGCATTTTGACAAAAAAACATTATTGTAGTTTGTTCTTACACTCGTCGATCTTGCAATGGATTGAGCCTTAGAACTTTTGTATTGAGAAACTGAACAATAATGCACTCTACTATGCAAGAACATTTCAGATTGTAGTGCACTGTAAAAATCTTACTACTTCGTTTATCACTTTTAAGTTCATTTCCATTTTGACCTCATTCCATAGCATTATTTCTTCTCTTCAGATATGGACACATGTACTTATAAAATTCCGAAAATCAGTAGCCACATTTGCAGTCGATTTAATTTTTTTAAATCTTGTGTCAATGACTTTCAAAGACGCTGCTTATGGTTAACACTCGAGCGCCAACGCTTATTTTATGACGTCATTCTGTTTTTCTCTGCAATTTTGTTTCGCTTTTCTTTCTTCACACTGCGTTGACACGACGGCACGAGTCCAACTTAAACATTCGATGCAGTTTCGTTTTCGGATTCATTGGCTTTGATTTCTTAGAAATCTTCGCACTCATTTGCTGTCCAGACCAACAACGATTGGGAAGGAAGGAAACAGGTAGACAGAAAGGTTAACAAACTGCTGTGCAATGTTGCCGTTGGCATGTTGGTCACTTTCAACTGAGTTTTAGCCATTGCTGCAGGAGCGTTACGGGTAGAAGGAGGGGTATGTTAAGATTCTGTGCGCTTGCAGATACAAATTTGGTTATCTGATAAATCATGCATCAAAAGGAAATTCCCAATGAGAATGGCTAAGATATTCTGACAATTGCAAGTAATCGGGCAAGGTATGCGAGAGTTTGTAGAAATTGATTGATAAACCTGATTTTTACTGCGTTATCTTTTAAAAATGCAGACGATTTTTTAACAAAAAAGAAACTATAATAACAAACATGCGAATTTTATTGACAGACTAAAAAGTTTTAAGGGTACTAATTGAAACGAAAGAAGAAGAAGAATAAACCGCATCCCAGCAAACAAACTACTTTCTATATCGAATCAGTATCGAGAAAAGTATCAAGAAAAGGTTTCTTGTTTAAGTAAAAAATAGTCGTATGTCAATGTAAATTTTCAATAAGTCGAGCGTATTTGACAAAAATTTGCAGATCAAAATAGTTGCTAATTGCCGCTTACGATGGCGGGCATGTGTGGTTGTTGCTCTATGTGGACGTAGCTGCTGAGATGATCATTTGAACTAGTAACTTGGAATTCGCTGATCCTATAAACAGTATTGGCAAAACATTTTCATGCCAGTACAGAAGTTCCGATTAACACATCATTTACGTATCTGTGCGCACGTTCGCCAAATCTTAAGCATTCGCCGGATTTGACTCAGTAACTTCGACGGCATGCGTTAAACATATTTTTGAAAAGTGCTGATTCAAAAATATAATGACAGCCAATTTGCACGTTGAAATGACACAAAGCGATAATATGTTTAAAAAAATTCAATAAAGCAAATCGATAACACTTGCCAAAAACAAGTTGGCCAACAACCCAAGGAAACCCGAACCGAAAGATGGCCAAAACCAGAAACAAACGAACAGCACGTGAATAAGCAACGGCAATAAAAAGGGAAAACATTAAAGCCGTTGTTGCACACATGCACTCACACACACATATGCTATACACATGTGCCGGCCAGAGTCAGCGAAACAGGTAGTAGCGCCCCAACATCCACACCGATCGGCCGCGCTGACACACTGCATGAGAAATAAACGAGCCCCGCACAGCGCGAGCGCGCCTTGCTGAGTGGGCCACAGAGTTGAGCGACCGCGTGTTTTAGGTCTTTTCTACATAAGTATGCGTGTGGAAAATATAGAAAGCGAACGAACACAGCTGTTCTATTCTATTATTACTATTCGACGTTTTCCAAACGAATTGCAAATATTTTGTCAACTTTTTTTACATATTCTACATGCTTTCAAAGGGCTTCTACGCGAAAATTTTGCACTTCATGTAGAAAATCATGTTTTCTCTATGTACAATGTACATGTAGAAAATTAGGAACAACACTGGGCTATCGGTCGCATCGCAAAGATTCTTGGCTGCGATAAAAATTATAACAACAGCAACAACAGCGATCCCCACCACAAAGAAGCAAAGAGCGCTCTCAAGCAGGCCAACCGCAGCGACGAGCCACTGATCACGTGAACGCGGCTAAAAATACTCACACACACACACACACACATACGCACATTGCGCCCGCACGAGACCGAACGCTGTACGCTTTAGGCCAAATGCGGCAACCAATTTTTTGTCTGAACGCAGCATACTAACAGCAAGCTGCTGGCAGCTACACCAGCACCCAAGAAAAGAATGAGCAATGAATAATGAAGAACGAAGAAGCCGCTTCAAATTGGCCCACCGCGCGCTTTGCCGCCCCAGAACTGTGTACAACAGCCCTCGGCGCTTTGAGCGCTCTTGTCGTGCCGTGCAAACGAGTTCTATAAACTAGCAAGCTGAACATGGAATTAACAACTCGGCTTAAATGCGGAGCATGTGCGTCGAAGCTGCCAAGTGCATAAGTGTGTGATTGGAAGAGTGTCTGTGTGTGTGTGTGTGCGTGTGTGCGGCGTTAATAGACATGACGGCATGCATTTCTAAAAATAACGCCAACACCAGCAACAACAACAACGGCGAACGAGATTTATGCATTTGGCGCAGAAATGTGTGCAATTCTGTTTCCACAATCAGCGGCATGTGCTGACCAATGGCACAGCGGAGCGCTGGCTGGAAACAGCAAGTGCCAGTTTATATTTATTTCAGCATCCGGCGCCTGCAGTGGGATGCTGAAGTAAATGTTTTGATTTATCGATTTATCTATCGATCGTAGTGCATCGAAAGCCCTACAATAATAATAACATCTCCTAAATTAAGCAAATTGCTGCCAGCCACGTACCCTTTTATCAGGGTCATAACTCACATTTATATTCCGTCGTGTAGTCGGGGATAGGGTGGGGAAAGACTGCAATGCAGATATGGAGATACTGCAACTAGCGCAAGCAATCTCGGAGAGCGGCGATAACTTCTTTCCAAACTGTAAATTGCAGCCATTTTATTGAACTTGTGTGCAAGTGTATCTAGCAGATAAGAAGAGGCGCTGATAAGCAAGTTACTAGTGGGAGCTTCTAACTTTCGATCTAGACGCTCGCAGATATCTTATCGCATAAATAACTATTGACTCGCCTTTGTTGTAATTCGATTAGTCACCATTTCATATCGCTTGTTCCTTTCTTACAACGCTTTATAGATCCCTATTTCGGCGTCCGACATATACAATGTGTGCTGTGCTTCTTCAGCCTCGCGCTGTGCTATGCGCTGCGCGTCAATCTCTCGGTGGCCATTGTGGCCATGACGGACACAACTGCCAAGAATGCCACTTACGAGGTGAGTCCAAGATTGCGTGCCCGCAATTCCACAACCAAATAGCGCTTTCTCTCTTCTTCCGTGTAGACCTACGATTGGCATGAGAACACCAAGTCCTATCTGCTGAGCAGCTTCTTTTGGGGCTACATCATCACGCAAATACCGGGCGGCCAGATTGCGCAGAAATATGGCGCCAAATATGTGCTGCTGATCGGCGTCGGCACGTCCTCACTGCTCACGCTGCTGACGCCGCTGGCCGTTAGTGTGGGCGGCTGGAAGATGGCGTTTGCGCTGCGCGTTTTGCTGGGCATGTTTCAGGGCTGTGTGCATCCGGCCACGCACGCCATGCTGGCCAAGTGGGCGCCAGTGGAGGAGCGCGGCACGCTGGGCACAATTTGCTACTCCGGCGCGCAATTCGGCACGGTCATCATGCTGGCGGTCAGTGGCTATATAGCGCAGTCGGCCGCCGGCTGGCCGGGCATCTTCTATTTCTCTGGAGGCGCGGGCATTGTGTGGGGCATCTTCTGGTTTTTCTTTGCCGCCAGCACGCCGGCCAAACACAAACGCATCTCGGAGCAGGAGCGCGTGTTCATTGAGAAGTCACTGCGCAAGATGAGCATGGACAGCAGCACAATGACGAGCACTTCAACGCCCTGGCTGCAGATCTTCACCTCGCCGCCATTCCTGGCGCTCATGGTGGTGCACTGCACGCACATGTGGGGCTTCTGGACGCTACTCACACAAATCCCCAACTACATGAAGAACAATTTGGGCGTGGACATTAAGAACAGCGCTCTGCTCTCCTCGCTGCCATACGCGGTGATGTGTCTGCTTAGCTTCTTCTTCATTTATCTGTCCAAATTGCTGATGGACGTGGAAAAGCTGTCGCTGTCCTTCAACCGAAAATTCTTCAACACAGTCGGCCATTGGATTCCAATGGTCTCGCTGATTGCGCTGGGCTATGTGCCGCACGATCAGCCGTTGACGGCGGTCGTGTTGTTAACGGTCACCGTCGGCATCAGTGCTGCCACCTACCTTGGCTTTCAGGTGAATCATATCGACTTGTCTCCGAATTATGCCGGCACTCTGATGGGCATCACAAATGGCGCGGCGAATGTGATGAGCGCGTTGGCACCGCTGGCGGTGGGCGTGATCGTTAAGGATGTGGTGAGTTCGAAAATGTGTATTTGTACTGTTGTTTGAACTTTGGCTGACGATTTTACATTCGACTTTCTTCTAGACCAATGTGAACGAGTGGCGTACCGTGTTTTTCATAGCTGCCGCCTTTTACTTCGTTGGCAATTTGCTCTTCGTCATCTTTGGCCGAACCAGTGTACGAAGTTGGAACAACCCCGAAGAAGCTAAGCTGCGGAACGCCTTACCGGATCCAGAAGCGCCGCAATTACTGCCCAACGGCAAGGCGAAGACTACGGAGGAGTAGTACTAGCTAAGCGCGCACAATTTTAGACTAAGCAAGCAAACTGAAGACCTCCTAACATAAGTTTAGACTGTAAGGAATCGCTCTAGGCGCTCCACTTGTTAATTTAGCATTTTAATTATAATTATTTATATGCAATACACAACTCTAAGCCACATTGTGAAAAGAAGATACTTAGCTAGGACAGCTGAGTAGAATTAGCCATGTTCGATTGTTAGTCTGTCGGTTTATGTTATATGTCTGCATTATTTCGTGAATATAGGGCTTTGGATTGTTGTTTTCAAAGGATATAGTGCATTGATGATAGTCGATACTAAGGTACTACGATCCTACGATTGACTAAAACATTTGTTATAAGTTCTAAGAAAATTAGAAAAGCTGAACGAGCTCAGCAAGCGATCAGCTAAAGCGTGTGGCAGACGCTTTCCCCTGTAGAGCATGTCAGGGAGAACCCATATATTGCACAAACAGAGAAACTGCATACATATGTGGCTATAATAATGATGAGTGATATATTAAACTTCTTGTAGTCCACCTAAACTAATTTCACATAAGACAATAATAACACCAATTATGTTATAAAAATTTGTTTAGAACATTTTTAAATTTTCCACGTAAAGATGATAATAAAATGCAGACATTAGTAATAAAATATGCATATTCAATTTGTATATTATATTGTATATTCAATTTTTTTAATAAATTACAGTATTTTTAAAGCGTTGTAGTCAAAATGTATGAAAACAATTATAAGCAATTACCAATTTGTGTATATATAACAAACCTTTTTTAAAATACATAGACATTTTCAAATTAAACAATGCTAATTAAATTTATGAGAACCAGCCAGTTATCACATAAAAACTTATTTGTTGAGCACACATGCTGCTCACCTACCGGATGTGCATCCGAGTAAAGCCGTTGTTTACATTCCTTACTGAAGTAGCGCAATGTCACAAAATGGATTTTTAATTAAAAATTCAGTTAATTGTTTAAAGTAAACATAAATTTTATTGACTGTTTTAGCTTCTGCTTTTCTGCCTGAAATTTAGCAACAGAAAAAGTGAACGCCATGTTTCCCGTTTGAGTTAAGTAATTAAGTGACACGTGCCGAAACAGCTGATAATAACGGTGAGCAGATAATATATTACTCAAATTGCTAAAAATGCTCTGCTCTAATTCAGCATGCCCGAAACTTAGAAGCACAAAATATTTTTCTATGTTTCTACCCGAGTCTGTGCAACAGGAAATGGTAATGTTTCAGCAACACACATCGAGTCGAGCGATATGGCAGCACTAAAAAGCAGAGAAATCAGCTGTTGAAGTGAAGCATTTCGTCTTGTTGTTGAGTCGCGGCATTGTTATTTCTTCGTTTCGTTTACTTTCAGTTGGCAGTTGCTTTGTTGGCTTTGTCAATATTTTGCGTCTTGGATTTCGGTTTCTGTTGATGTTTTAAAAAACCTTACACAACTTCTCGCTAAATCGCAGCTTTTCGTAAATGCTAAGAAGAAGGCAACGCGAAATAAATAAATTCCTGCGTGTGAAATTGTAAAATGGGCATATGCGATTGTTTCAATAGAAATGGCTACCAACAAATTGGGCCGGCTGGCGGTAAGTAGTGACTCTTTGCTGAATTTAAAAACTTTTATTGCAATTCTATATATTAAGGCTCCCGCTTTGGCGTGCGTCACTTTCAGTGCGCCCTTGCCTTTTGCGGCCTGGCTGTGGCATATGCGCTGCGCGTGAATCTCTCGGTGGCAATTGTGGCGATGACGGATCGGAATGCAACCAACCCGGATTTCGAGGTAGGTGCCGTGCCAGCGTCGCTGCGTTCTGTTTATCTTCCCTTGCATTGTTCTCTCTAGTCAATGAGTTATGGCTTGTTTATGTTTGCTTATCGCGACACAGTTCCAATGTGGGCGTCGTTTTTCGCGATAAGCTTATCAAAGCAGCAGTGATGTAGCCGCATATTTGTTGGGAGAGGGCACATGCCATATTTTAACTGTTTGAGTTTGTCGCTATAACTGCTGCAGCAGGTATGTGGAGATTTATAGGCCTTTTGTTTACACACCATGATGTGCTCATGCACCACGCTGCACCACATTATGAGATAAAGTCGAGGTCAATACCAAGCGCAAGCAACGAAAAATATATGCATACATGTACTGTTCTTAAGACACGACTGAAAGATAAAAATGTGTGGCGGCGGCAAACGCTCATTAAGTATAGCAGCGGATATTGTAGCAAAAACCGACACATATGTACATAGGCACTAGTGGCCTCCACTTCGGTCAAATTAACTTGAATAGCGCTTCCAGCTAGATGGCCTCTGCTGCGCACCACGACTGCAGATTGGATCTATTTGTCCTTACAAATATTTTCGAATAAAAAATCACCATTTAGTGCAGGGATTGATCTTGTTGATGCTTGTTCAAAGGCAATTTAAATCAAAGAAATATCTGTTGTTCGTGGAAACAAAAGAGGGAAAAGCACAAACACAGTATTTTTTTTACTACCTATTCTCTTTTTCTATTTAGTAATTTCTATATCATTTTATTTATCGACTTGATTGCTTAGATTTCAATTGACTTAAATTTTTCGTGCAATACGTGGGCGCTCATAAACGCCTCATGCTCCGATTCCCCTATTAAATCTTGATTCTTTCGCAGGAATTTGACTGGGACGAAAGCATTAAATCGTACTTGCTAAGCAGCTTCTTCTGGGGCTATGTGGTGACCCAAGTGCCCGGCGGCTACTTGGCGCACAAGTACGGTGCCAAGTACACCTTCTTCTTCGGCGTGCTCATCTGCTCCTGCCTGGCGCTGCTGACGCCATTTTGTGCTGAGGTGGGTGACTGGCCATGGGTGCTGGCACTGCGTGCAGTGCAGGGCCTCTGTCAGGGCATGATTTTTCCGTCGACGCACACTTTCCTCTCGAAGTGGGCGCCAGCGGATGAGCGTGGACATTTTGTAAGCTTCTGTTACTCCGGCACGCAGTTCGGCACTGTGTTGATGCTATCCGCGAGCGGCTTTATAGCCTCCTCGCCACTGGGCTGGCCGAGCATATTTTATGTCTCTGGTTTGGTGGGCATTGTATGGTCGCTGGTTTGGTACTACTACAGCGCCAGCACACCTGCGCAGCATCCCAACATCAGCGCAGCAGAGTGCAGGTACATTCAGACTGCTGGCCAGGGGAGGCGACCATCTGATGCGGGCCGTCATGATGACAGCGACACACACCACGTGCCTTGGTTAAAGATTTTCACCTCTGTGCCGTTCCTGACACTACTACTCGTGCACTCTGCTAACAATTGGGGCTTTTGGACGTTGCTCACCGAAATTCCCGCCTACATGAAGAACATCCTAGGTATGGACATACGCAGCAATGGGCCGCTCTCCGCACTGCCTTACTTTGTCATGTGGCTGCTCTCCTACGGTTTCATGTTCCTCTCGGACGTGCTCAATAAGCACAATGACATTCCACTGTTTCTCTCGCGTAAGTTTTTCAACACGGTGGGCCAGTGGGTACCCATGCTGGCGCTGCTCGCACTAGGCTACATAACCGCCGTCGGCGACAGCACTATATTGGCCATCACACTGCTTACCGTAGCCGTGGGCTCGAATGCAGCGACCTACTTGGGCTCACAAGTTAACCACATCGACTTGGCGCCCAATTTCGCCGGCACTCTCATGGGCATAACGAACTGTGCTGCGAATGTGATGAGCATCATAGCGCCGCTGACTGTGGGCTTCATTGTTACGAATGAAGTGTGTATGCGTCTGCACTTCTACCTATATTTACATAAAATTTGCCTCTCCCTTTTATTTTTTTTAGCAAGATCCCTTGCAATGGCGCATTGTTTTCTTTCTCACTGCTGGCTTCTATTTTATTGGCAATTTGCTGTTCATTGTTTTTGGACGCACAAGCGTGCAGCCGTGGAACTATCCGGTACGCTCAACTAGTTCGGCACATGTGGAGGCCCCAACATATGAGGAAGCTGAGGAGACTGAACCCCTACAGCCAGGGATCGACACTTAAAACTGTTGCTCTCTAAATCGACGCATTAATTTCCTATACATTACTGCAAATAGAATTGAAATAGCACTCCATGTTTTAATGTGCATTTATTGATGCATTTCGTACATCTATCTAAAACAATTTTTCATATATTTTTTTACATAGCAAATTGGCTATTAGCCATGTTCCATTTTTCACCTTTGCTCGTAATTGAAGTCGGTTCAATTGTAATTGAATGCATGCTCGAAAGTGAAATGTGAAAGATGGCTGTATGTCTGAGTGATTATTTTCATATGAACTCTACTTACAAATATTGAATAGAATATGCAAATAGTACTTATTTATACTTATTTTAAAAATATGCAAATTAATTTTCGAATCTTCCGTTTCATAAACATGTACATTTGTAGGTTTACAACGCGGTTATGCTGGTAAATGTGAGAAATGAATATGATGACGTCCTATATTACCTTATAGTACAGACCGTTGTTAGTCATTTACATATGTACATATACATAAATCTAGATAAATACTTAAAAATACTATTATGTCAAGTTATTATATTGAAATATACAGCATCAACGTGTAAGCTCGTTTTATTATTTTCGCTTTTGCAGTTCTCTACTATTTTTACAGTTCGAAAATTGCCCGCGGGATGTGAAGCTGAGTCGAAGTTTTATTAAATATTACGCTCGTGTTGCGCAATTCGCTTTGGAACTGGAATTGCAATCCGACTCGGATTTAGAAGGGTTATCGAATTCTCATCGGAATATGCCACAATAAAATATGAAATAGCTTAATTTATGAACTACCTAGAATCGTTAGTACATAAACCGACATTTAAAATTCGAAATCGGTGTGAATGATATACATATATGTAATGCGAAAAAACAAAAACTGTAATTACAATTGATCATGCCTATTGAAAAGCGTTACAATTCGATCTTAATACTCTTGCTTAACAACTTTGCTAGTTTGTGTACGCTCGTTATATTTTTGGCACAAGTTAACGTGACCTAGATATTTATTCTATAGCCCTGTCCGAACGAGAAGCTTTTTTTAAAGTTCTCTTTCTGGAAGTAGCTTTTATTTTGTGTCTCAGGGTCTCCTTTTTTTACGAGAAGGCTATGATTCCATTCAACAACTCCACGCATCAAGCGCCAAGCACTTATTCGCTGCGGCTGGAAAAAATAGCGAAAGATGCATAGCTGAAGGTTTGTAAAGCTTTCCAGCATGAGAAAATCAGAACTCGCTTCCTTTCGTTTTTCTTCTATTGCTTACGAACTCCACTTTCTAGAAAGAAAACTTTCCGTGTGGAAATCGGTACTTAGATACTGCTTCAAATAGAATCAAATATTTGAATAAAGACCGTTGAAGAAAATAAAAAAATTCAATTAGTTTTTTACATTAGTTTATTTACGTTTTATACATATTAATATTTTATATTACAAACTTAAGTCTAAATGCAGCTTACATAGAATTAATTAACAACTAACTTACTAAAAGCATGCAAATTCAGTTGCGATTTAAGAAAATACTTGCTTAATCTTAGTTTAAGGATCAACCAAGTTCGAAATGGAGGTCGGAAATTGCTTTTAACGCGCCTACATTTTATTTCATTGAAAATAGAAGAGTTTTCGAATTCGCGCAAACGTTGGGAATGCCTGCAGAGCATAGCTAAGGGAGAAATTCAAACTAAATTATTAAAAAGTAAATATATTTTAAAGCTAAATAAGTAAATTACATTAGTTAGTTAGACGCGAATGGGCTTCAAGCAGAGACACTCAAAGCCAACAGGTAGAGGCGGAAGGGAGGACGAAAAGTGCAGGGTTGGGAAAAGGAGTGGGGGGAGGAACGGTATTTATGACTTGAAAACTTGAGTCAGTGCAGTGCTATAACTCGAAATTGTGTAAGGACAACGCAAACGGGTGCACTCAGTTGGCTGCTTCACGCATTCCACGCTTTTAACTTATCACAATCTCTTCTACAAAAAGAGCAGAAAGCAGCAAAAACCCAAAAAAGCGTTTACTAAATGAAAATTGCCGATTAAAAATAAATTTCTTGCAGTGCACGCGCTCAGTTCAGTTTGTGGTTTGCTGGCAAATCTTCGGAGCGTATGCAGCGGCCCCTGTAGCAAATTTCCGTTTCCGATGTGACCTTCGTCGATGTGGATGTGGCGTACACGACGCGCTCCATCAGATCCTTATGGAAGTCGCCCTTCTGCGTGCTCTCCGCATTGGTGGCTGCGGTTGTGGGCGCGTCGGTGACGGCCGCCTCTGTGGTGCTCTCCGGCTTGGGTCGCTGTATACTCGTGTACTCCTGGCGACGTTTGCCGACGGCGGCCAACGCTGCTGTCACCGCTTGATCGTTGTCGTTCTCCTCAATGGCGAAGAGGTCGTGCAGCTGCTTCTTCACCTCTGAGAAGATGCTGGGTTGTGACTCAAGATCGTCGCCGCTGGAGAGATCATCCTCGTCGCGCCTGCGTGTGGCCGCGCTTTCCACTTGTTCTGTGGTCAATGTCATGGCTGTCGTAGCCGCCAGCTTGCTTTCCTCGTCCATAGAGAGGGTGGTGGGCATGGTGGTCAGTTCTTGCGGCGTCGGTGTGGTCATGTCGTATTCGTCCAGAGTAGTCTGCGGTGTGGGCGTCGTCGTACGGAACACAATGGAGGCTATGGACTCTGTTGTGCCGGCCGGAGTCATTGGGGTGGTCGTCTTCGGCTGCTGCGCCGCTTCCTCGCTGGGCTTCTCTTGTCCGCTCGTGTACAACGAATTGATAAGTTGCGTGCCCAGGTTTTGGGATTCCGCGGTTTCGAAACTGTCGTTGTTGTGAGCGGCGCTGCTGCTGGCAGTTCTCAACTTTTTCCATTTGCCGCGGCGGTTGAGACGATTGCCGATGGTCGTCTTCTGTGATTCGAAGTAGCTGCCGTCGGTGGTGCGCGTGCTGCTCTCATCGGATTCCAGCGGCTGCTCTTCGGGTGCCTTTCCCATGACTTCCTCAAGAAGTTCAGCAAAGGATTTTTCCGGCCTGTAAGCGAAATTATTTAACAGAGCATGAGCAAACATTTACATTTGGTAAAGAATTGAATGGAACTCACATCAAATTTGGCGCCTTCAGCGCGGCCTTGGTGCCACCGCTTGTAGGGCCGAAGTCGGCGGACACACTGATCTCGTAGTTATCCTGCCGCTGTTGCTGTGCGCCCGCATCTTCGGGATTGGCAGTAACTATTTCTGGTTCCTCCTCTACTTTTGACTCCTCCTGAACACGCTTCTCTTTCGGATTGAGTGGCTGGAAATTGTGACTGTTTACGGTTTTCACTGCCGGCGACCATTGCGATTCTTGGCCCTCCAATTGGAACTGTGGCTTGTAGCGACGTCTGTTGGCATTGGCCTATAAAAAGAACAACATACAGAAACAGTGGCATTCGATGGGTGAATTTAACAGTGAATTTAACAGTGAAGTGAAACTAGTTTTTCCCTCCTTTTTATAAACCGAAACTTTGTGGAGGAAGAAGATTTTGATGTAAGGATATTTATTATTGTGAGATACTTCGTATGAAGTGATACGGACCGGCAGTGGGACCAGCATACTTACATCATTCTCATACAATTCCTGATTGAATCGGTTCACTTTGCGGAAGTTTTGCTTGACGGGCTCCTGTTCAGGCACTTCCTCTTCGGGCGCAATCGTTGATGAGGCGGATAGATAGGGTCGACGCGTGCGCGCGCGCACTTTGATGACTTTTCGTGGTGGTATGCGCGGACGTATCTGCAATAAAGAATATAGAAATATTGTACCGATTCTGTTGAATCTGACTCTTAGAGTTTGCATTGACTTCTCTTACCGAAGGCTTCTCCTCTGCGGCTGGGGTGGTCGTCACTGGTGTTTCGGCTGTGGTAGTGCGCAGACGTGGATAAGGTCGTCGCATGAAGGGCGAACGTCTGGTGGTCACCTGCGGCTCCTCGGTTGTGGTTGTAGTCGCCAGTGGCGTGGTACTCGACACTGTTGTATGGACCGGGTTGATCTCGTTTCTTAAAGCTGCCTCCGTTGGATTCAGATCCTCTTGATTGGGGAAGTAGCCGGGCCCATAGTTACCCTGGGAGTACTCAGTGTACTGCTGTGCAATTTGCATGGGCTCCAACAGGCCAGCGGGGAACTTTTGTTGTTCGCTGTCGACGCTGTTGCTGGGCGTGACCGTGTACACCTGCTGCGTCTCCGAGGTGCCGCCTTCCGTGGTGGTGGTGGCCGCATACGAGCTGGGCAGCGCCGTCGGGCTGGAGGGTCTGCGTATGCCGGCCGGCCTGATGACGGGGTAGTTCTGCTTCAGCACGTCGCGTTGGTACTCCAAGTCCTCGTCGTCGTTGCCCTTCTTCTTTGAGCCGCCGCCGCCGCCGCTGTTGCCGCTGCCGTAGTGCTTACGCTGCTTGATGCGCAGCGTCTGACGTTCCTCGGTCGTGGGCTGGTAGCGTATGCGGTTGGGATTGCGTATGAGCGGGCTGCGCGAGACTGCCGGACGACGTGTCGTTGTGGAGGAAGTGGACTCGTCGTCTGAGCCGTCCGTCGGCGTTGAGCTGGCTGAACCGCGCGAGCCGTATGGTCGCCTGATGCGATGCGTGGGTCGCTTGCTTGCGGATTCCGACTCGGAGTAGGACACTGAAGAGGTGACCTTCGAGACGACGGGCTTGCGTATGCGATTGATGGGACGGCGCGTGGGCCGTGTGGGCTTCTCTTCCTCGACGAGTGCGGGCGTGGTTGTGCGGCTCTGCTCGATGGCATTCTGCTTCTCCTGCTCCTGCAGATCGTTAACCAGACCCGGCAGATTGGGCGTAAGTGGTGGCAGCTCAGAGGGCAGTTGATACGGATTGGGCTCGTATTCCACAGCGCCACTGTCCGGTATTTCATTCTGATTGTACGACGGACGATGGTTTGTAGGCACATTCTTGTCGGCAAGTTGCTCCTCGGCTGCCGTTGCCGTCTGTCCAATCAGCGTGTTGAAGTGCTGCTCCGGCGAGAGCGTGGCTGGCGTGGCAGTGGGCGTGTAGAAGGTGACGCGCTGTCTGGTGGTTGTGGTGCGCCGCGTCGTCATGGGTATCTTCACTTCGCGGTCGTAGTCCAGGTCGACGGGCGTGTACTGCACCTGTTCGATGGGTGCGGCGGTGGGGTTCGCCAGTTGCGGGCGATTGCGGAAGGCGTCCTGCTGGCGGAAGTACTGCTTCATGCGGTACTCCTCATCGGCGCTGGTAGCTGGCGGCGGCCGTGTGGTGAAGCGTGGCACGTAGTCGTCGACGGCGGCTGGTGCTTCGGGCGCGTCGTCGTTGATGTTGTAGGCGGGGTACAGCTGCCCGCTGGTGCTGGTGCTGTGCACCTCCACATGCGGACTGGTGTTGTAGCTGAAGTAGTTGGTGGTCTGTGGCACCGCTGTGGTGGAGGTGCTGGTCGACGTCGAGGTCGACGTGGTGCTGGTGCTGCTCGTCGTCGGCAGCTTGAAGTAGTCATCAGCAGCGATTTGATTGGGCTGCGGCTGGAAGTGACCGAAGGGATTGCTTGGCGTGTACGCGGACTGCTCGATTTGCACTGTCTGGGGACGCTTCTTCTTGGGACGGTCCTGCTTGGTGATTTTCGGTGAGGTCACCTCGTGTATGGCGTCCTGCTCGTAGAAGTAGTTGAACTTGTTGCCTCGCGACGGCGCCAAGGTGCCGCGCTGCGAGGTGTTCTCGAATTGGTGGCGTTGCTTTTGGCCGGGCTCACGCAATATGTCCGGCTGGTAGTAGTCCTTGTTGGCAGCTGGCTGCTTCACGCGGTGCGAAGGACGCGTGCGTTGTGTGGTGCTGGGTTGGTGTTGATGGATTTCATTTTGCGCGGGCGCTTGGTAGACTTGGTTTTGCTGGGGTTGAGGTTGTTGCTGTGGCTGCTGCTGCTGCTGGTGCTGGCTCTGGTGTTGCCCCCGGTAATGTGCCTGCTGCTGGAGTTGTGGCTGCGGCTGCTGCTGTTGTTGTGTTGCTATGTTATCCTGCGCACGGTTGACCACAATCGAGCCAACATGCGGCTCTGGCAGCAATATCTTATTGAAGCCGTTCGGCGTGCGGTAGCTGAGCGGTGCCACGAAGAAGGGCACGTCGCGCAGATCGCGCTTCTGTGACAGCTGCGACAGATAGGGCAGATCGAACTTCACATAGCCATTGGGTATGGGCATGCCGGCGGGCCCGACAAATATCTGCGGCGTCTCCTTGGTGGGCGCATCGACGACGGCGATGGTTTGCGCATTGCGCAGCGTCGCCACCACATCGGCTTGCGTCGGACGCGCTGCGTTGCGCTGCAGGAACATGGCGAGCGGCGGCTGATGTGCCTTCGGCTTGGGTTTGGCGGTGGTCAACTGACTGGCGTAGCTCTGGAAGACGTTGTTGGGCAGCAGCGTGCTCGACAGTGGGCGGCTGGTGCTGCTGGTGGTATAGTAAGTGGGCTCCTGCTGCGGCACCGGATCGGGTGTGTAGAACTGGTTTATTTGATATGGATTGACGGAGGGCAGGCCGGGATTCGCATTGTACCTGTTGAGCTCGTAGTTGGGATTCGATGTTGGAGCGCCCTGGTTCGTTTGTTGCTGGTTGTAGAACGTGTCGTAGGGCACGTAGAGCAGTTGCTCTTGCTGCTGTTGTTGTTGCTGTTGCTGAGGAGCGGTAGTGTCCAGCGTTGCCGTCGGTGCTACTGCCGATCCTGTGGAAGCGGCAGCAGTTTGGCCGAATGGCGATTGCGCCTGGAAGGAGGCAGGTTTGTTGAGCTCGAAGAACGGTTCGGATTGCGGATCGACGGGGAACACTTGTGGCGACACAGCTTGCAGAGTCTGTTGCGTGTTGTGCGGCTTTGACTCCCTGAAGACGTTCTTCCGCGGCAGCGTGTCCTCGATGAAATTCTGTTGGTGCAGCGGCTTCTGCTGCAAAGACTGCTGCAGTGGCTTCTGAGGTATGGGATGGTATTCCGACGGGAAGACTGGCTGCTGATTGTATAGCGGCGAGTTGAAGATGGAGGACTGCGCGCCGTTCCCGAAAGCATGCTGTATCTGGTAGCCAGTCTGCAGGCTGGGTGGCGCGCCAGCGGGTCCACTGTTATCACCGTGCAGCGGCATCTCGAACTTGAAGAAGGATTGCGAAGTGGGCTCCTGTGATTGCAGACCATTGCCGGACTTGATTTGCGTGTGCTGACGCAATGACTGCGCCTGTGGCGGCGAGCTCAAGAAACGTTGGAACTGGTAGGGAAAGTCGAAGGTCGACTGTTGCGCCACTGGGCCATTCTGCGGCTTGGGCAATTCACCGAAACGTGCGCTGGGCGGAAATGTCTGCGAGTAAGTGAGCACGCGGCCGTTCGCCGAGCGGTCCTTCGAAGAGCCGTCGACGGGCTGCGCCAACGGCACCCAATCGAAGGAGTCCGCCGTGCCCGGGCCAGTGGATTCCAGTTGGCGTGACCATTTTTCAACCGCACTGCTGCGGTTGGCTGAGAGTAGCAGACACAGACAGACGCTGGCGATCACTAAGTGCACTTGCCGAGTCATTGTGGTGCCTGCAATGGAACAATTAAAAGTAAGCTTTGATTAATCAAAATGCATGTTGTTGTTGTTCGTTTTTAATTACATAGTACATTGCAAAGTTATGTCTGGAGAAAAACGGCACAAAATATTCCTGATTCTTGACATTTGATCTCTTAGAGTGGTTAATTAAAAGTGAAGGGATACACGCCTGCTCTTACAATGATAATGACTGCTTGCCCTCTAGCGTGTAACAGATGCTTCGAAGCTACAACCGGATATGACAAGGCCATTTAAGAAAAATTCTAGGCGCGCCCTGTCGAGTGAAGGTGTGTTCAAGCAAATTGCTTTTGAGAGACTTGGGAGGGGGAGGGGGAGAAGGTTCGTAACCAAATTGCCAAATATTTTAAATTAAAAAAATGTACAAAAACAAGTAGGAAAGCATCAGTCGGGCTAGCCCGACAAATAAATATCCTACAACAAGCAACCGAGTAGTGCGAGAAACCACTGAAATATCACGCCCATAGCAATAAACTGACCTAGGACATACTTAGGACAGCTTCCTTAATGAGCTACAATTTTAGCACAAACTTAATACATTTTTTTACGAAAGGTGTAGGGTATAAATAGTTATTATGCAAAACATTTCATAAAGCAGTTGACTGAGCAGTGAACAGCTGATAAAGTGAGTATCAACTGTAGCTCTACTAAAGGTTAAATGAAGATCAACTGAAATTTGAAAAACAATTGGCATTATGATTACGATCTCTACTGAACGCATAAATGATCAGTTTATAGAATTCTAACAAGTAATGCTTATCAAGAAGTCAACTTCAATCAATAAAGGATTCAATTCTCAACGATCATGTAAGTGATCTCATTACAGAATTCCAGTCACAACATCAGCGGTTCTTAAAATTCAAAGAAGATCAAGAAATCCGAAATTTTCGCACAAGAATGTTAAAATTTTGTCTATCACATACGAGATTAGCATTTTCCTCAGCCCCTTTTTACCAATTAAATTCAGATTAGCATTTACAGAATTCGAATTTAATAGAAAGCTGCGCAGAATTTTAAAAAATGCCAAGAATTTAAGTTACGTTTGTTCGTAATGCTCATTAATTTTAAATGTAATTCAAATATCATACGTGATCGGCGTTTATAAAAGATGTATTCATATTAAATTTAAATAATTACACCGCCATCTTATTGTATTGTAGCTTTACAGAACCTTGCAGAAATTTTATAAAAACTTCGTTCCAAATTCTTCAAAAACGATCACTTTTACGAATTAAAACTTTGTCCTAGCTTTCGGTTTAACAAATTGACAATTTTGCTAAAAATGCCAAAAAAATTGTAGTATCGAGCATGTCAAATTATAGTCAATATTAAATCAGGAATTTCCACGCTCATGAAGTTTGTAAAAGAAACCTATAAGTATGTCACTGATCGTATACGTGATCAGCGTTTGTTAACGATCAGTTAATGGAATTCTGTTCTGAAGCTAAACTGAATTATTTGATCAATTTGTAACATTACAAAAGCTGTAAAGATTTTAAAGAATTGTGCAGAATTAATTAAAATGTAATTTTAAGTTCTTCAAATCGCTTCGACCTTCACAAAAATATCATAAAAGTTGCATAATTGAATTTGATTTCGGTTAAAATGTGGCACGTTTTATAAATAAAAATAAAAAACGCCACAGAAAAATATATATGTACTTTACTAAAAACCCGCCAGTGTGGATAGTTTTTTGCTTTAAGACTT
The DNA here is from genome assembly GCA_963457695.1 of Neria commutata. Lineage (NCBI taxonomy): Eukaryota > Metazoa > Arthropoda > Insecta > Diptera > Micropezidae > Neria > Neria commutata. Next base: position 16,021,235 of record OY735247.1, on the reverse strand, counting down.
TTTTTTGTGAAAGTCACTTGTCTTAGTATCTGTAGTGCGCGTGTATCTAACGCAGATCGCTGGCTTGTTCGCACCTGCCGCTCGTTTCTGCGTTGCTTTCAGACCTGCTCACTTACTCTGCTTCGTAATTACACTTTATTGCATTCGCTTCGATTCGCGTTTTTTAAATCGCCGTTTGCTTGTTTTTTATATAATTTAAAATAAAATTGTTTATAATTTGATTTGTATGCATGCGGCGACAGCGGAGGTGGTGGCGGCGGTTGGCAGTGGTTGTTTGCTGCTCTTGCGATTTCCTTATTGAGATTTCTGCGAGCTGAGCTCATTCCTTTAGCTGCGCTTTCTGACGCTGGGGCAGGTGTGGCGGCTGTTGGCTATCTTAATGCGTTTAGCAATGCTAGTACGAGGCTTTTGTTTGCAGAAAGTGGCAAAAATACGGCACTAAGTCGATATTGAGCTGAACAATATTGGCCGATTGCATAAGCTCGTTAATCGCTTTGGCTGCAGCTAACAAGTATTATTTTTACTCCATCAGCTGATGCACGTACTGAGACAATATGCAGCAATGAAAACGTTTTTAGTAGAAATCATTTTCGGGCAGCCAGTGCTACTTTCTTTTAATAAAAAAGAATTCTACTACTATTTTTCTTATAACAAATAAATAAATATTCTAAACATATTTGCTTGAGATACTCTATCTGCTGTATTAAACTCCTTTATGCTATGCGTATAAATCATGATGTTTTATTTTATACAAAAACTAACGCGATTTAAAGTGAAAAGTATAATGGCTAAAATCAGAGAAGTGCAACGATTGATCAACTTGTTAAACGAGCCGATAATAACAAGTCTACGTTTTCCTATGCATGCGCTTGATATCCATAAGTGTATATGCATATAAAAATATTATGATGCTTCGAGCGATAAAGCACTTACATTTTCGATGAAAGTGCAGCAATTTATTTTTAAGAAAAGACTAGAAAATATATTAATGTAATAATTTTAATTTAAAAATTTTAGAACACAACTGAAATAGCGAACCGTTGCATTTTTATTCAATTTTTTTTTGAAATAGTTTTCTCAAAAATCTCAAAAAAATTCGTTTATTCTAATATTGTTATTCTTGGTATTTATACATATATATTAATTTTCTAGTGTATACAAGCATATATAATGTACGCATGCATATGTACATTGCTCTCGAGCATTGTAAATATTCACCATGCATTCAGAAAATTAAACACCACAAAAGTTGATATTACAATTTTATGAAGGAATTATTTTGATAGAGCTGTAAAATTAGTGGGACTTTTCTAAGAACTCATAAGTTTTGATAAAGCTTTCTGAATCATTCAGAGCAAGCTTCTAAAGCTCAAATTTATTTACTTTCTTCCACTTTCAAGAGCAAACTCACTTAAATTCAGCGAGTTATCACTTGCTGAAAGCAAATCAAACAGCCAAAAAATATGGTAAAATTACTGTAAAATAATAGTTAAGGGTTTTCTCTTAACAAACTTCTACACGAATTTCAAATCTTTCAGTTGAAAGTAATTTTTGCGCGTTAAAAATTAATTTTAGTCTAAAAGATAACGATTTTAATGTAAATAAGTGAAACGCTACTAAGCCAGTTACATATTTAACTGACTGCCACTCGATGAAAGGCATTTTATGGCAAGGGCTTGGAAGAGGCTTTTTACTAAAGGGCCATAATTTAAAGTGATGTCACATGAAGAATTTTATCGAAAGCTTGCTTTTTAATAGCAGCAAGTGTTGAAAACACTTAAACACTTCTTATTTACCACATTCACGATCATAAAAAGATGCACTCTTAAAAACGAATAAAAAATTAAAATTACAAAAAGTGCGAGTAGGTACTTTCTTTTTCATAAGTCTCAGAAGCTGCGAAGTTGATGAAGAATGACAAGATAACAGGAGAAGTACAGTGCAGAGAAAAAACATTTTAGATGGCAGCATTTCGCTTTCAGTTGAGCCGTTGAGCAGTTGCAGAGGTAAATGACAGCAGCGGGGCTTGCGTTTGGTGGGGAGGGTGAGTAAGAGTCATCAAGGTCTGATGAAAAGCAGCTTTGGCTTGAGCTGCTGGACAACAGCTAAATGAGTGCAAGCAACAATCGACAAACAACAACCATCAACCATCAACAACAAAAACAATTACAAGAGTTGTACAACATAAGCGCAACAAAAGTGAAGCGCCACACTGTCAGATACTTAGCCGTGCATCTCAGTCAGTGCCAAGAAAACGAAAAACTTTTTCTATTGTTACTTTTGTGTTTTGTTGTTGTGCACTTTCTTGTTTTTACGCTGGTTAATCACTTTTTTTCTCAAAGGCGTCAAGTGCATAATAATTGCTTTTGTTTGTTGTTGCCTTTGTTGTTGTACATACATACAATTTATTTAATAACTTACGGAAGCTTGACATTATTTTATGTGAGCGAGTACTTAAGAAGCTGTTGACGAGATTGTGTGAAATTAAATTGAGTGGCAGGGAATGCAATGAAGGAAAATGAAATGAGCATGCCAGCAAACATCTAAATATTTATCAATTATGCAATATTACCCTTACATAAGATAGCAGAAAAAAGTATTCAAATCAAATATAAGCGTATCGCTGAAGACAAGGTTTTTAAGAATATTCCTCTTTTACTGAATTTGTGTTTGAATACCAGCAACTGATAAATTTTCCCTCAAGCGTTTTTTAACTGACTAACTTCTTTTTGATCTAAAATAATTTTATTTTCAGAATTTAATATGAACATTTAACTTTTCAAGAGATTTCATACAATGCTGTCTGACATTTTCCGTTATAAATCAAGACTATCACACAGTCCATCGTTGGTTCGAAATTCGTAGAAGTTACGAAAATCGTATCATACAACATTTACACCTTTTTCGCGTACGAGTGAGTTACATATATGTAAGACCACTTTTTCTACGAATTCGTAGCAGGCGTTCGTATTACTACAATGGATTTTGTGATAGGGGTGAATATGGATTGGCGGAATGAATTTGTAATTACATTTTAATAATATATATGTACATATGTGCATTGATGATCTCATCTCGAAATCTATATGTACATATTATAAATATCGAAAAAAGAAAATCGCCCTATTAGTCTGCGAAGAGCTATTCGAAAGGAAACCACTAAAGTGGAAATATGATTTTGGGCAGCTTTAGGGACACCAAGCGAATGCAAGGAATGTTGTTGCAGAGTGTGAGCAAGAGATTGACATGACATGCTGGATCGGAAACAAATCGTTGTTTTGAATAGCATCATACGAATTCTGTTTCTACGTATTGAATCAATGGCATCCAAAATGTGGAATGTCATTAATGCTCTAAAATAACTGAATCCAGCCAAATGGCAGTAGGTTGATCGAGGCGTGGTAGCAAAATGGCACTCAGTGCAAATTGATAGTCAGGATTAGCCACATAATCCAATCAACCAACGCATCGGTGATTAATTTCTAAATACTCTGCTGCGAAGTAACTATATCAGAAAATGCTTGCTGGGTAAAGTCATCAAGCAAGAAAGAAAATAATTTGAACACAAATTAAAGCATGTACGCCACAAAGGGCAGCGCCGAGCGCTTCCGCCGAACTTTCTTTGTTGCTTTTTTATGCGGGAGAGAGGCACGCATGCAACTGCAAGCTGGCGGCATAAGCCACTCGAAGCAGGCGGCCTGCGCTTATGCAGCTTATCTGCCACATGCAGTTCCGCTTGTTAAGAAGGGGCGAGATCTTTTTCATCATGTTGTTTTACTTTTTTTAGTTGTTGCTTTTTTCAAAGCAGGTTTACTGAACATTTCGTTTCATTCAGCTCGCTGAGCTCTGGCGCGTTCAACTTGCTTCGCCGGCCAAAGGCTATTACCATATGCTCTGTTGTCGTTGTTGTTGCTGCTGTTGTTGTTGTTGTTGCATTGCATACGCTTACAAGGTAACTTTTGCTTTCATTTAACCCATTTCGCGTTGCATTTGTGTGCTGTGTGCGCGCTGCTATCATTCGCCGCGCCTGCCGCTGCCGCTGTTGCATCTGCATGTGTCCATATGCGCCGTGAAATTCGCCGTTGCTGCGATTCGCTGGAAAAGTGAAAACGAAAGTGACCAAACCGTAGCGTTGCACTTGCGCCTGTTACAATCCAATGACCAACGGAGTCATGTTATCGCCTTTCGCTGGCTGCGGCGTCTTAATGACGGCGGCTCTTTCGTATCTTTTGCCATTGCAGGCCATCGAAAAAGAAGTGCTGGCATTTTAGTTGAATACAACATTTTGAACAACTTCATTTTCAACGCCTTTGCAATTGTTAGTGAAAAGAAATTATAGCGCCAAAATTGTGAACTGCAACTTCATTCATTCATGTATTGTAGCTTTTGCGCTGTGGAAAATATTGAACCATTTCTGAAAAAGAAACTAAAAATTTTCAATATACTTCACTGATTTCATTGCTCATGGTATTTAAAATGTGAGGTATGTTTGATACATAGGTAATTGTTTCACGGCGAAGTCAAAAAATCAACATTAACATTACACAGTTTCATGCTAATTTAAATTTTAAATTGAAATACAATTGTAATTTTCAAAAATTGTATGTTATAAAGTTTTTTATGTTTTAAAGTCTTTATGCAGACACTTGATTAAAGATCGATCGAAGGTGCATAATCAAATGTCTTTCAAATATCCTTTGTAAAGACATCGAGATTTTAGAGTAAGCCTGAAGGAAGCCAGGACAATTCAACTTAGAGCTCCTTCAGCAGAGATTATAATGGAACTATAATTAAAGCGGTCTTATTCTATATCTTAAAATCGGGAATTCTATAAAATCTGAACTGCAGTTTAAAGCTTTCCTGTCCCTATCCAAAAAAAGACCCTTCATAATTTTTCTGACAATTTTACGCATTTTTTCTTTGCTTTACATTTACTGTATTTTTTTATACCCTACACCTATACCCTATAGGGTATATTAACTTTCTGCGAAAACTGTAACGCGTTAAAGAATCTGTCCTAGGTATTGACATAAGTATAAGGAAATGATCAGAATCGCTTGCTGTCTTGATTTCCAGCTGTCCGTCTGCCTAATCATCTGCCAGATCGTCTGTGACCGCAGGAGAGAAAGAAGGAGTTGTCCGATTTGAACCAAATTTGCTACACAGCGACAATGAACCTAAACTAAGTGCAAGTTCCGAGATTGGCCAAATAGGTTGAAGGATACGCCCACGATATTTTGATCGTTTTAACGGTACAGGCTGGCTTGGACCTACTGGTACCAAACTACGAACAAATTAAATTGCGATCATTACTTTATCGGCTCTAAATAATTGATAGTACATCAAAATGGGCATATGGTACATCTACTAAAAAAATTCCTTGGTTAAGTAAAAACTAAAATTCAAATTATTATAGGAATGCTTTTAATACAATTTAATAAAAACTTGCTCTTTTTGCTTTGACATTTCTGTCATTTATTCAATCAATCAATCTTATATTGCATTCACTATTTCATTAAATCAAAAAATTCCCTTAGTATGTATATTCATTTCATTCATTGCTTTATTTCATTATCAAGTTATTACATTCCGCGATTCCCTCGTTCATTGCTATAATTAATTAAAATATTTATTCAGCTATGCTTTAATTCATTCAAGCAGCAATAAATCATTGCTTGATTAGTTTAAATCAAACAATATTTTAATAATATATTCGTTCGACAATCATCAATGCTCTTTTTCATTTAATAATACATTCATTCACTTATTGTATTCATTCATACGCTGATTCGAATTTGTTAATTAACATTCAACAAGTTCATTCATGCAGGCTTTCATGAGTCATTCATAAAGAGATATTTTTTAATGCATTACTGCATTCATTCTTTTATTTATGAATAACAAAAGATAAAATAAAAGACCTAATCAATGTTTTTCACATCAACAGAGCACTCCGTAAGCTCATTATTCTTGCTTCAAGTTTCGGGCGTGTGCTGCTTTGTTCACGATTGCACGATAAAAGAAAAAATGATACGAGTATTGTTAGCAACGTTCACGCCCAGCTTATCAGTTTCTCGAGAATTTCGAAGCACTTCAAAATCTTTTCAGGCGTTGATTGAGCATGGCGTCAAACTATTTTTTGAGTGGTTTAAGCGCATGTCATTGGTGTAAACAGCTGGTATATATATTTTTTGCTGTAGTTGTTTTGTATCTTTTCAAAACAAACAAACTTCGTACGCCTTAAAGCCGTACCTTGAATTACTGCTTCAAGGCTAAGAGGATTACGCGGCATGTTGCCTTTTATAATGGGCTCAAGGTGTCGAACAATGGTAACAATCGCAGCATAATTAAAAACCAACTTAAGCTCATTACTGAGCCGCGCTTATATAACATGCGAGTATCAACATGAAACGGAACTCAAATCAGTTGTTGTTGGTTTCTTTTTTGAGAATTTTTGAATGCTTTTCTTGGCGTCCGTGGATGTGAGCATGAGCTCATTTGAATGGCAGAATTCTTTTTGGTATTCTGATTTTGTTAAAACTAAGCCTTTTTGATGTCAGCTTTGCTTAGCTCAAATTCTAAATAAATTTTATAGTTATGCAAGTCTATGTTTTTAGGCAGATTCGTTTTTAGATAGAATAGCTTTATTCGGACTGACTTGCCAAAGGGAAATGACAATGCTTCTTGCTCAGTCTCTTCTCTGGATGTCTCCCATGAGTGATGGCTACCTTGCATGCATTTGTTGCGCCTCTGTACGATTGTGTGACGTTTTTTCTAATGCTAAACAAAATAATTTTATTTGCTTGTTCTACTATTTAGTACTTACCATAAAATGAGATACACCAGGACAGCAAAGTTGCGATTTACAAAATCTGCAAATAAAGAAAAAAGGCAGAAGCGTGTTATAAGATTAAAATGCAAGCAATTGTGTGCGGCTATAAATTAGTAAAAGTCAAAAGTTGCAACTATGTACATAAATCACGTGCAATCCGAATAAAATGCTGCCAACACTCGAAATTAACACAACAACACAAGCACGTCAAAGATTAGGATGCGCTTGAGGAATGAGAAAAAAAATTAAAAAAAAAATTGCTGAAGTTTGTAATTAATTTTCGCAGCAGCTGCAACAGCAACAACGAAAGGCAACAAGAACAATGGCATAAAGTGTGGCTCATATGCCATACGCATGCGTGTGAGTGTGTGTGCGTGTCTTTTTTTATGTGGTCTTGCACTGCGAAATCTGCGTGTGCTAGTGAAGAAATCGAAATTCACTGCATAAATAATGGCAAACTTTTGCAACCGGTGCATGCATCATTCTCGAAGTGAGTAATTTAAAGATTTTTGCAGAATTTTCGTAATGCTTTGCTGCCGGCAGCTGCACGCAATTGTGGCTCGTCTCAACTTCCTTCCAGCGAAAATAAAAGTTGTTAGAATTGTGCGAAGCTGTGGAAGCTGCTGGTCAGCATTGAAATTCAACTCCAACTCTCGATTTATGTGTGTACGTGTGTATGTGTGCTTGAGTGAGCTGTGATTAGTAGAGCGTGTATGTGGCAATCTGCCGCTAGCAGCTGCTGCAAGTTGCAATATATTAACTATCTTAAGTTGTATATTTTTATAGCATACAAAGTTTAACTATCTGCCATGCTTAACAAAAATCTGTACACCTTAAAATATTAACTTCGGTAAACTTCTTAACGAAAAGGATAAGATTAACATTTTTAGCTAGAAAGTCATATTAGGTTAGGTTAGGTTAAGCTGGCTGCCTGAAAAAGGCTTGATACCTAGTTTCGAGATCTGTTCGAGCCCTTAGAAGATAGGTGCTCCTAACCAAGTCAGACGTGTTCTAGCGATGGCGGGGCAGGAGCAAAGCATGTCTTCCATGGTCTCCCTGCTACCCGCTTCTTTGCATTTACTGGAGCTATCGTCGTTCGTTATAACTATTCTTTGTTGATGCTTGAAATATACATGTTTAACCATGAAGATGGCTCTTCGAGCAAGCCTGAAATATGTCATTGAAATATGAGATTTTTAAACATTAACACTTTCGTACATAATTGTTTGACCAATCTTGAAGCTGAAACATTTGCGCGAAGATTCGTGCCGATATTCTTAAAATGTTGTATCTCTTAATATTTTACGATTTTTGGATAGTCTAAAATTAGCGCCCCTCTGACAGCTCCTCTGATATTAACTGAGGCTGCCAAGCTCTCTCATAAGTGGTGCCAGGCGACGCTGGTTTTTCCTACCTCATCTTGACTTGCTTTTGATGCCAAAATTTATAAATTACTATTAAAGTCTGCTCATATTTTTTGTTGGAATTGCCAAGTACCGCTCGCAAATTGAAATCTCACTTCATTTAACCTGAGGCACATAAATCTTCGTTGGTGATTTTTATTGTAAATTGACGCGAGTTACTTTCGATTTCAATGAAATAAGTTTGCGCTATCAAAATACCAGCTGTAAATTGCATAAATATCAGTGGACCTGGCCTCATAGGCATCGATTTGAATGCTTCAACTTAACATGCGCAACACATTTCATCATTTAAAAGTAGCTTACTCTTTATTTTTGTTTGTATTGAACGCAATTTGCCACCAGCGAGTTTTGGGAATTGTGGAATTCCGCTTTCGTGCGCCATTAACTGCGAACGTGTTAGAAATTAACAAAAATAAAAACATTTAAAAAATTTGTAACTGCACGCATGCGTTTTTCGCTGCATATACTCGTATCTCGAACGCTGCAAGCGAATCGCTTTGGTCTCAACTGCTAGGCCTGTCGGCGCATGGCAAATTCGAGCATTTTCCACGCACGCACTTTTTGGTATCTCAACTAAATACGCTTCGTCGTTAATCCAGTCTGGGCCAGTGGGCTGCTATGGGCCACTGTGGGAGCCGGTTGCTTTGCCAATTGGTACAGTTGCCAGTCCAGTCTCGAATCTTTGCTGTGTAATAATATGCGGAAGCAAAATTTGCAATTTGTTCAATTTCAGTTTAATTGAACTAAATTTAAGCAGCACTTTTTTTAATAACAACACAAAACTGCTTTTTTTAAATGAAATTCGACGCAAAGTTAATGCAAAAACAATTTACGCTTGTTACGACGTAATTAAAATTTATTTCTATTGCGTTGCCGCAATTTGCACCAATTTGAGCCAATTTCAAACCAACGCTGAAACCAAGCTAAGGAAAAGGATATGAATGGAGAATGAATGTAGATACCTTAATAGTTTAATGCTGTGTCGAAATTGATTGATGTATTTATAAAAAAAAAAAAATTTTATTGTACTTTCATGAGATGTTGCTGTTCATGAGATATTGATTGATATTGTCAATACACAATACAGTCGATTCCGCTAATTGAAATACATCAATCATTAACATAAAAGCAACTTAAATCTTTGAATTAGAACACTTTTTGATACCAATATAAAATTGACTGTCATTGAGTAGCAATACTTTAAAATTCAAAGTAGTGAATTATTGGTAAATTAAGTCAAAAAAGTGTCATGTCATTGTTCATCTAGATTCTAAAATATGCCATAAATATCGAGAAGCTATTAAATTCTTTCAACTCTAATTAAAAAAGTTTCTTAGTGAACTGCAAGCTAAATTTGAAATATCTCACTACTTTTTACACTCCCTGATTTAATGAAATCAAACTCTCGCTAATATTATGCAATACGATATCTTTTGGAAATGAAATTGAAATCGGATCGATCTGTCTGAACTTTTCTGCAGTTTTCTCCGGAACAACTCCACAACTCGAATCAGAGATCAATGTCGGCTGTGGACTTATTGGAGCCCACTCAATTGCAATGAAATACAATATTTATTAAAATTGCATTATTCAATACGAAATAGCTTTAAATTTAACATGGCATTTCGACGAATGACTTAGAAAAAGATACATCTTTTAAATTATTTCAAAAGAGAAATCAATATCAAATTTTATCATTCTTATAATGCTTTGAATTAGATATCTGCATTTTTGTGCCCAAATTTTCTCTTGTTATACCTGCAGATAAAAACGTAAGTACGATCGAGAAAAACCCATGATAGCGACCAGGGTCATCGTTAACCAAACAAAATGAAAAAAATTTTTTCATATAAATTTTTTTTTGCAGAAGGAACTACAAAAACGATTAACAATTTTACTGTGTGCAAAATGACGGTCAGTTTTCAGTTTTGTTTTTAAATTTGAAGATTTTATTGCAATATTTTGGCCACCGCCAGATTTACGCTAGTTTCAATCTTTAATAAAAACTGTTAATCGACAGCATTTCGTTGTTGCAAGCATTCTCTTTTGCAACACACTGTACAAATGTGTCGCTCTTTTACTGATACGCCCAAAAATAGCCTTTCCAAACGATTTTGATATGCGTATCGCTTACAGCCGATCAATTTGATACAATGTTCTAAATATTGGCAAAATTGCTATGATAAACAAACATTTTGAAAGTATCTCGAGCAAAGCACACGGATACACAAATGCGTAACGAATAGCCCCTGACAGCAGCGGATATTTCAACCATTATTCACATGCCTGCACACTTGAGAGGCGTTAGATTATGAAATCTTAAAGTGCTCGCAGCTGCTGGCAGTGTTTGTTCGAGATACTATCTGTGCGATACATTTTAATTGCGAATTCATGCACTAGGCGCCCGGGAAGGGTGTTTGACTGCGCGCTGAGAATTCTACACATTAGTTGTATTTCGCTGTCGGCAGTGAGTCGAAGTGCAGAGCATGCGCAGACGCATTTAAGCCAATTGAGTGCACGACTAAGTACATAAATACAACGGACTTAGGCGCATTTACTGCCTTAATTTATTGCGAACGGCAGATATGAGTCAATCTCAACAGCAATTTGCTGGAATATTTTATAGCTTTCAGCTGCCAGCCAGTCACGCCACTGCCAAGCAGACAGACACGAATATGAAATCTATGGCGTTCGAAGAGTGCCACCAGGAAACAGACCCGAGCCAGACCCGAGGCAGTTTGATATGTCCGAAACTCTAATAAGAAGGCGGCAGTTTTATTAACTGTATATTTTCAATTAATGCCATTTTGCTCTACACTCAGCAAATTGTTAGAGCAGCTTGTTGACTGCGCGCATGCGCACTGAACCGCGCCGTCAGTGTCAAAATGTCGACGATATTGTCAAATGTGCAATGGCACGCTATCATGCATATTTATATATACGAGTGTAGCTTCAGCTTTTTATGGCATGCGCATATTTCGTGCAAAAGATACTGGCATGTTGGCATGTGCGCATGCGTATCCGTGGAATGTTCGTCTGAACAGTGCCTACTGCCATTTTCCATTTTGTTACATTTTGCAATGTTTTGTAGACATGTCGTCGTTGAATATTTTGCAATTCTGAATGCGTTAAGGCAATTGTTTTGACACAGCAATTGTGACAATTGCTATTGCAATGTGAGCGCAATTGCCGAGTTCAAATGTCACAACATTTCGTTGGCTTCAATTTCACATATGAAAAATACGCGGGAGCAAAATACACACACAAGCATGCGAATAATGATGAGCTAGGAATTTCAATATCTGACGAAAACTATATTTAACACAAAATGCATGCAAATTAAGGAAGAGTTTTCTACATAAATAATGATAGAAGAATGCTCATAAAAAAATGTTTGCGATCTTGCTTTTGAATTTTTTCACTTTTCACTTTTATAAGCGAGTTTTTTTGCTAGATCTTGTAAATCATACGATTATTATAGCACGTGAAACTTTGAATAGCTGTGGAATCTTAGCAGTTGCATAGCAAATAATTATACAGTGATTTTATATGTTTGACTTTAAATGCAACTTGTCGATCAGACAATTTACATATGCATCTTATAAAAAGTTTTTCAATAGGCACATAGCAATTTTGTATTTTAATGCAAGCGTGTGGTTTTTTTTATGATCGGGTAATGTAAAAACGTAGCTCAAGTTAAATAAATATTGTATATACCCTTCTCTACAAGCTTACAAATTCTGTTATTTTTTAAGCAAATGTTTTAGAACTATTATTTGTTGCAATTCAGAAACTGTAACTACAACCTAAACAGTTTTTTTATGCTCTTTATGAAGTTTGGATATGTGAAAAGTTTTAAAGCTAACAACGCGATTAATATATTAAGCAAGTCGGCTACACCTACTAGTATGTTGAGCTCAAACCATCTTTCCCAAAGCATTTTCAAAACTTTTTAATGTACTACATTTTTATATCAGATTGCGCAGATTAAGCGAAGATTTGGAAACATGCCATTTTAAAGCAACAGAAATTTCGAAATCAAGTACAAAGGAAGCGCAATTTCCATATAAATCGCTGCAGGCTCCCCCTGCAGAATTGCCTCAAGTAGCAGTGCAATTATTCCAACCTCAGAAGATTTACGAGCACTTTTGAGCTAGCACAGTGAATAACGCTGATTGTGAGCAGTTGCTGTAAAAGCACACACAGTGCCTACGCGATTAGTGAAGTGTAAAAAGGTATGTGCCTTTGTTTTGATGGCTGCACTGCGGCCGTGCTGCAACTGCAGTGCAGCAAACTAAAAGCCGCCTGGGAAGCGCTGCCAAAGCGGCCGAAATGCGCAATTCGCGCCAATGCCATTGAACTTTGCGGCAGCCAGGGGCGTGCTGCGCTGCAAAAGCACTGCACAAGTGCAAATTGTGCTGCAAGTGTTGTGCAACAGCTGGTGGCATAAACAAAGTTTATTGTTTTCTGCGCTACTCCAACGACAGTTTTTTAGCGCTCTGAAAATTTGGCAAATGCAAAAGCTTTTCTGCCTTCAAAAGTGACGAATCGCGATTTGCGATATTCTACAACTGCTGATTTTTATTTTGCAATACTTTTTCACATTTGTTGTTGTTGTTGTTGTTTTTGCCCTGACAGCTTATAGCAATTTGTGTGGTCGCACAGCTCCAAAGCGCATGTTACAGTTTGGCAGTCATTGCCCGCAAGCGACGCCGCAACGGAGCTGCTTTCTTCGGCGACTGGGCGTGACGCTTAAATGTGCCTTTAGGCGCCTAATTTCTTCAATTTGTGTATTTTAATGGCCATATCTTTAGTGCATACTTATACCCTACATAGGGTATATTAAACTGTTATGACGCTTTTGAGCGCTGAACATCAAGCAATAAAATTTTCTGTAGTAGCTATTTACAAAATTCAGTTAATTTTTTTGGGAAAACGCTGAAATATAATTTAACATTATTTGAATGCTTCAATTGTCAAATCAATTAACTTTAATATCTTAATTTTTAATGTCAAAACACTTTATTGACTCCTAACTGTTTAATACTCAAAACAAATTTTCCGGATAATAATTATAAGATAATAAGACTAATTATCAGAGTAGTTTGTTTTGAATATTATACAGTTATGGGTCTATAAAGTGTCTTAAAATAAAATTTGAACAAATGAAGAATTTGAAATTGATCGATTTGCCAATTGAGGCAATAATTTCTGAGCGATTTTCAAAAAAACTTTGTCAATGGCTGCACTTTAGTTTTCTGCGAAGATGAGTTTCTTCCATTTTATAAATCAATAATGAGCAGGGTGGCGCACTTGTGCAAAGCTGACTAAACAAAACTCGGTCCTTTTCTGGCTACTTTCATGATCGCATACAATCTGCTTTTGCTTAGAAACTAAAGATTGAACGCTGAGCTGTGTTATTTTTCTTGCAGGAATTTTTACAACTTCAAATCGAAAATAGGATTATACGTTAGGTTGAAGTGCTGTACTATTCGAACTTCCAAACTGAAAATATCGCATGTAACAAAACCCGACAAAAATGCGATACAAGAAGAAATACAATATAATGAAGATGAAGCCGTTCTGTTGAATTTATTTCATGTAGCTTGAAGTCTTGAATATTTAGGCAAAGAAATCATTGCAGAAAAGCCCAGATACAAGCGTGAGAAAAATTGTTTCTCAACTTGGTCAAAATTATTATGCGACATTGATTTTGACGTCTTTATCAGTTGAAAGGTGTGAAAGTCTATCTTTGCGGACATGGCTAGCCAAACCATGCTGGCTGTTTGGTTTTGATACATTTCAATGCCTTTCTTTCTGCTGGAGTATCAAATGTACTCGTTGTAGATATACTATATATACGCGCTCATTCTGTTGCTTGTTTATTATGCAAGTTGATTCATAGGGCGTCTCTCAGTCGACTTCAACGGTCTTACATGATATAAATTGAATTTTCCATATTTCTGTCTGCACGCTATTTTGCTTTCAGACAGACGCCACTCACTTAAATGTTTTGTCACATGTGAGTGATTTTTGTTGTTGCGTGTTTTTATAAAGAAAATAATAATAATAAAAAAAAACGCACCATTAAAAAAGAAATATGCAAATCAAAGAGGCAGCGCAGAAATGTGCGTGGCCAAAAATGTAAACAAGCAGCAACTTTCCAATTTTTTCGCGGCATGTTAACTTTTTGACAAATGGACGCATTCGCTTGCGCAATCGAATAGAATTGAGGTGCAGCTGTGTTTACTCCCGCTACGCGGCTTTTCTGTGCACTCAGTTAAGTGGCAGCCGTAAGCGGCAATGAAAGCGAAAGTGCTTTTAGCCAAAAGTCAAATACATTTGAAGGCAGTTCGTAAAGCACGTCAGCTGAAGCTGATATGCTGATTCGTGTGTGTGTGTGAGTGTGTGTGCGTATCGCTGTCAGCACTGCGCGCACACAAATTAGGCAAGAACTTTGCTCATTTGCTGTTATTTGCTTTCCGCGGCGCTTCGCTTCGCTGCTTTCAATTTCAATTGAGGCAGCGGCAACTGGCAAATGGCAAATGGCTTTGGCGCATGCGCGCCACTTGCCACACACGTCATACGCACGTCTGCTCTGCTGCCGCTGCCGCTGCCTTTGACGCCTGCCGTCTGCCGGTAACGCTTCTTGCCTTTTGCCATTCGGGGTTAACGCTTTTCGCTGGCGTTGCATGCAAATTCGGTTGCCACTTTGTACGTGTTAAATGCTTGCCCTGGCTCTTGGCTAATTATAGATTTATTTTCGATTTGCTTATTTGTTGTTGTGGACTTGCATAAGTTGCTTGTTGTAGATATAATTTACAAAAGTATCGCTAGCGCTGCCTGCTATTATGCAATTTTTTAACGTCCACAATTTGTGCGTTTTTTTGTGGTTGTTTTATAGGATTAATTTTTGTTGTTTGAAAAATGCGCTCAAATGCATTTCTTCGTTATAACGGCTCTTTGTATAATTATTAATAATTTATCAAGTTTACTGAAGGCATAATTAGTAAGCGGTCGCCATTTAAGTGGTTTATGCAACAAGTGTTTTGGTTTACAAGATACTTTTGACCTTCTTTTAAACTTTGTACGAATGACCTGAAATTTCTGTTGTGCTTTAAAATGTTCTCTTTTTGCATACAAAATATGTTTAAAGAGCCTGTAATTTGTAGGCTTTGGAATTTTGGCATTATAAGTAAAATGCAATACTTGCATCTTCCATACCATCTGTAAGAGTTTTAATTTTTATACACGCTACAGCCAGACAATAATGAGCAGCAAGAAAGGAGAGAAATCATTTGTATATATGTATATATCAACCATATTGACGAAAACCAATTCATTAGCCTCAATATGAAATAGTAAAGATACTAAACAAATTAATTCAAATTAACTGTCTAAAATAATTGCTCGTTTTTTGGATCGCTACAAAAGCCAAACCTTCATATTAATAGAGCAGCAGCGTCGACATGCTATAAATAGATACATGTTTTTCAACCAACATAAACAATTGCAAATGCACACACACACACACACGCGTACATTTCAACGCAGTATTACAAAATTTGTGGCAATGAAATAATTACAGGTATTTGAATTAAATTAGGTGCTATAGACGGCTATAACTTTCAGTCAGTTGAGCAACAAAACCAACAACTGCGCATATTATATGCCCGGCAGCAACAACAACCATGGCTACCACAATGTTTAAGGTCCACTGAGAAGTGATAGCCATTGCATTGAAAGCAAAGACACTTGCCGCCAGCCAAGATAAAAAGAGAATTGCCAATGTGGGGCACTTTGCATGGCTGCGAATTAACGAAGAAAGGCTTCACATAAGATTTTGCAATTGCAATTTGTTGCCTTGTTGTTGTTGCTTCTATTGTGTTGTTGTGGTTTTATGTTGGTTGCTGTTGAGATGCCACAGCAACACTCGCTAAATCACCCACAAAGAAAATATTGCAATAAGCTGGAAAGTTTTCATGTGCTGTGCAATTGACTGCAATCTTTTGTATGCACATATGTGTGAGTGAGTGAGTGTGTGTGTGTGTGAACTGTTGCAAGACGGCTGAGGCAAAGCGCGCACGTTATGCTTGGATGCAAGACAGTAGAAATTGACGAAAGCGGTTGGCCACTTGTGCTGCCTCAAAGTAAGGCGAGAGAGGGCGGGCGTGGCTATTGATTGTTTGTAGTAAATTTTTGGAAAAATTATCATATGCTCTTGATTGAATACTACAGTAGTATTGTAAGAATAGTCATGCTTCAAGCGGCAGATTCTTCGAAGGCCTCCAGCTATGTTTGGTAATAGTAAGAAAATTTGGCACAGTTTCAATGGGAACCCTATTTTCTTTTAACACAAAAGGTCATTAGTGAAAAGAGTAAGAAAAGATTTATGGATCGATTTTAAATACAATCTTCTGTTTGCTTGCGAATTTACTTATTTATATATACTTCAATCCCGACGAGCTGTTTTACAAACAGGCTTTATGTGAGCGCCAACATAATTGGCAGCAAAAAGAACCAATCGAACCTGCTCAATCTCAATGGCCGACTGCGTGGGAAAATGGCAGCAACGCAAAAACAAGCAACATAAAACGGAGCTAGTCATAAACTTGCTTTAGTAAATTTGTGTCAATGCGTGTGTGAGTGTCTGTGGAAATGAGTCAGCATCCATTACAACTGGCAGCGTACACAAAAACAAAAATAGTGCAACTTGTTGCCTACCTGCAATTTAAATTGAAAGCGCAGGCATGGCAAAGCTTCGTCACTTGTATTGCTCACTTTTCTGCAACAACAGCAGCATCAGCTTGCTCTAGGCTAATGGAAAATTGTACAAACTGCATGCTGCTGCAGCTAAGAGCTGCCCGCTGCAATGCCAAATTGCGAGTACATTGAACAGAGCGGCAGATTCTGTGCACGAGCAACTTGTTGCTGACACATACAAAATTATTATATAGCCGCTTTTCCAGTGTTTTTCTAATTCTTGTTGTTGTTTGTCGCATAAGCTGCACATATTGTTGCTTGCATTTGTGTGTATTGTCTGCCTTTATTTGCATATTGTCTGGCAATTAATTGCTATTGAGGTTGCGCGCATAATTGCATAATTGCTCATATAGTTCATTTCGAAAGAGTTGGCAATATTATTCAAAATATGTAATTTATTGTCCATGTGAGTGTTAGAAAATAATCCGCTGATAGTAAATTTGAAGTAGATCTAACGCATTATGCTGTTGTAGCACTTCTAATTGCTAATTAAAACAATTTCAAAATGGCACAAGCCACAAAATCGAAAAAAGAATTTGAATCACAAATTCATTTAATGAAAATAATTATTACCAATTTTTTGGCTTTGCTGTAACATTGAATGCCTATAATTTTTTTGTATAATTTGAAAAATTCAAATCTGTTTTTTGTGCCAAACAAAAACGCCAACACAAGTGCTTTACAGTTTGCTGTGATTGCTTTGTAAGTTCGTTGCTTGAGTCTTTTGTTTCAAAGGTAAGTTGTGCGCTGCTCTGTTTGCACAAATCAAAGTCGATTATATTTTAATTAAAACTGCAGGCAATTAAAAGAAAAAATAAGCATATACAGCTGCAAATAAAATGCAAATTGAATGGTATTGCAAACTAATTGCAAACGGATTTCCAGTGACATTGGAAAAGAATTACAGCTGCATTCACTCGTCAACGAAAGTGATTAAATGTGTGTGTGCCTGACATACAAATTGCTGTAATGAAGAATGCTAATATTATTGTTGCAATATTTTTATCATATCGAAAAATGTTTCAATGTTTAGTAAATAGAAAAATCGCGCAATATAAAAAATACAATATAATAGCCTAGAAAAGGATAGACTATTTTACGAAGATTTCAACATTAAACCAATGTACTTGAAAAATTGTATTTTACAGCCGCTCAGCAACAGATATACATATATGTATATATGAACATATATCGACTCTGATGTCTGAAGGCCTGAAATTAACTTTAGAAATGCATTATTTCTTCTCCTCAACTCAGCACGATTTAAACCTATGCACATCTTAGGCAAGCAACAGCATTTTTTCCACTGAACTAGGCTGGCGAACACTTATTCAAAAACCTCTGAGTGACTTCAATTTTTTTCCTCTCTAAACCAACATACAGGGGATGCCCCCTATACATGCGAAGCAGTTGTTGCTTTGGAAGCGATTATACGCGAGTGGTTGGGGAAATTGCTTTTCTACTGAACTTGCTTAGAAAAAGCTGAGTCGACTATAAGTCGTTTCCGCTATAGTTTTTCGATATAGATAAAATAAAAACAACATATATTTCAAAATGTCAGATACTAGAATTTTCAGAAATAACCTTTAAAGTGACAACGTCTGCCTTGCTGGCTATTGCAAGTAACTGAAGGCAGCAGCGCACAGCCAAACCTCAGTCGCTCCAATGTTTGGCGCATTCGCAATACGCACTAGGCATAAAAATACGCATATGACACGTAGATACTCGCATGCACACGCGTACACTTACAAATTGTGGGTGTTAAGACATTTGCGCACTTTTGAAAAATTTCCTTTTTCGGTTTTCACTTTCATGGCAAGTGTCAGTGGCCGCTGCGAGCCAACACAAATGAATCGGCCAGCTAATGAGACATTTGCGCACAGTAGCAAAAATGAAATTTTGTTGTGATTATTGCCAAACGAAGTGGTGAGTGCAAACGGACAATAAAAGAAATTTACAACACTCGAAGTTGCAATTGAATTTGTTTTTGCTTTGCTTTGGTTTGGTTTGCTTTTCTTTGGCTGGCAGCTGATGACCGAGGATTGGCCGTCTTTGCTTTTTGATTGCCGCTTGATTTCTTTTAATTAACAAAAGCTACAGTCACAACAGCAACAATCACACCAACAACAGCAACAACAACCACAACAAATGCAACTAGACTCATTTTATTGGCCGCTGCTACTTTTTATATTTGAGTGTTGGCAATTTTATGTTGGCACGCCGCGGCGTCGCGCATTGGCATTTCTGTTGAATGTCGGCATGATGAGGCATTTAACGCTACCGACAAATATATGCATATGTGTGCCAATATGTGTGTGCATTTGTGTATGTGCATACGTGTTTACAAGCTACAGCAATGCATTTCGATTCTTGGCCTTGCGCGTGTGTTTAGTCATTTTCATGATTGCCATTGGAAAGTATTTAATTTAAATTTTACACACACACACACACACAGATACATATGCACACTTAAATCGAGTGACATTTGCGCATGTCGCAGAAATGAAATTTCGCTTTTAATTTCTTTACATTTTTGTACAGCCATTCGACGATTGATTCGTGCGCGAAGGCACGCTACAGTTTATTTGTCGGCGATTGCATTGAATTGTAATTGCCACTGTTTTTGCTGTTATTTTAAACAGTTAGCAGCAGTATAATTGTATGTAATTATTAGCAGCAGTTGCTGCAGTACAGTGGCGCGTACGAGTAAAAGTCGCACAGCCAGCTGAATTGATTCTTTGCTGTGATTTCTTCGACGTCGTTTGACGAGCAATGAAAGTGAAAACGAAATCAAGCAGAAATCTCGACTATAAATTTCCATATGAGCTGCATTCAGTCAGCCGCAACGAAATAAAATGATTCATTAAAGGCAAGACAAAAGAAAAAATGAGCAGGAAATATAATGAAATGAAAATCAAAACAAAATTAATTAATTTGTGTGTGCAAGTCTATTAGTATGCATTTAGTTATGCGTGCTGGCTTATTTAGCAGCTGGACAGCGTTTTAGGCGGCAAACTTATTTCAATTGCTAGTTTCATTTTTAGGCTTTTAAATTTATGACTCACAAATGTGGTGTGAAACTTTCGTTTTCCAAAGCGCGTCTTTGGAACTGGCAAGCGCTTCGAAAGAAAGTGAAACCGAGAATAATTTGCTGCGCTGCTTGCATAAACATAAAACTAAAGACACAAACTTGTTGTTTTGATATGATTTGCATGCATAAATTATCAAAAAAAAACTGAATTGATTAAAAAAAATTCAAATTTTAAGCTTGAAAAATTCATTTTGATCAAATCTCATATTAATGAAATGCAACGGAATTCGTCTGCGTCACTGAATTGTTTGATTTGAAAGTGGCAAGCATGCAATGATTAACAAAAGTGACAACGGATTTAAATAAATGTGAAGTGGGGGTTTAGGTATTCCAAGAAAATTGTGCTTTTTAAAGAGGCATCTATGGAATTGTACTAAAAATTTGCTCAAAGCAGTTAAATACTTCGAGGAATTTATTTTGCTGACAGCAAATTTTGTATATTAACACACAATTATCACACACACACACACACAAATGCATGCAATATGAGCAGTCCTAAGTCATAGTGTAAACAACGACGTTCCAGATTTCTGGAACTTCTGTGGGAGCAGTAAAATTACAGTATAATCGAGAAAAATAATGCAATGAGATTGTTGGTATATCCATTCTGTAAAGTCAAAAAAGTTTATTTGAGAGGTATAATGCTATAAGATTGTTTCACATTCCTTTCTATAGAGTCAAAGATATATTAGATAAATAACATTATAAATACGAGATCAATTTAATGCAAGGTGCTGAAACTCTGAACTACATTCTTTCCTTGAAATAGAATATAAAGTGCAATCAAAGGATATCGTGTTGAAAGACCGAAAAAATTATATTGTAGAAGACTTTGTGAATTTAGACAGTGCGCGGATCAGTTTTACAATTTTTCTAAATTAATATCACAAGCGAAAGTATAATTAATCATAGTTGAAATTAAATTCATATTCAAAGCGATTTTCATCGAAAGTGTAATGTGAAAAACAATATAAACCAACTGTTTTTCAATTACAATTCCTGAATATGTTCAGTTTCTATATTCGCAATAAATTCGTCTACTTGAAAAAATTTAAAAGATGTTTTAAATATATTATAAGTGCAAGTAAGACAATTTAAATAATATGAAATATAAATGGCTCTCTTATCCTTAATCGCTGCTCTGGTATAACAAAATTCAGATTCGAATATTTTTTTGTATGTGCTATATTGAAAAAGTCATTGGAATCTTTTTTAAAGCATTTCAGGTAGTTTAGTGTGGTATTGATCAGCATGTGAAGAACTTTTTTTGCTTTCACATTAGGATTCTAATAGAAACTTGAAATTTTTTTGCCTGTAGAACAGAAGCGGATATAGAAATCGGAAGGCTGTCAGAGACTGCAATATGTACATGTTTCACTCCTTTAGGTGGAGAATGGTGTATAAAATTTGTGATTTTTTTAAGCTACTTTAAAATCATTCAACGAAAAGTAGCACAAAGTTTCTGCTGTAAAAACGTGCAGTAGCGTACAAATGAAATTGCACGGAATAGAAAAATTGTTTCATTTTTTGTGGAATGTGCATGAAAAATGTATTTTTTCAATATTCAAAAATTTAAACGAAGAGCAAGGCAGAGTTTTGTTTGTTTTATGCCTTAAGTACAATAGTTGCCACAAATATCTCAACAGGGTAATGTCTTGTGAAGAACACGCATTAGATGGGCGTTCAAACAATTTATGGTTATTATCCTTTTCAAATGCCTGCTTGAGTAAAAATTGTTTGTAATGCTATAAGGCTGTATTTCTAGGCGCGCTACTCTAGTGTCGCAGCATTTATTAGCAACAATTTTTTGCACACTCATTTGTAAAAAATTTCTCCCCGACTGCAAAACCCAACAACAAGCAAAAAAAGTGCTGTGAAATTGTGCGCAATTATCAGAGCATAAATTAATTGAGCTGCAATGCAACTAATAGCTTAGCCGCTCACATGCGCTACAACGCTGATTAACGAAAGTAAGTCAAGCTGCTTCTTCTTTTTTACATGTGCATTTCAAAACGCATAGCGACAATTGCAACTCACCCAAATGCGCCAAAATACGCGCACAAAATCCTGCAAAGAACTGCAATTCCAAATTCGATCGCGATTTAAGTTGCTTTCCGACAAAAAGTTTCCGTTGAACGTTCACAGTTGAGCAGCGGGGCAGTGCAAAAAATTTCACTTGTTGAAAATTTTCTATGGCTTTTCTGCTTTTCCTTTTTCTTTATTTGCCAATTTGTGGCATCTTGCTTTACGTTTCGATTCGTTTGGTTTCGTTTGTGTTGTTATTTGATTAGAAAGATTGCAAAAAAAGCACAGAATTTGTTTGCTTTTTGCTCAGATGCAGTCACTTTTAACACGCTCGTTGCTTGTGTTGAACTGACAAAATAAAAAATTACACAGCCTTTTAAGTCAAATGGTCAGAAAGGAGTCACTCAATGTTTGCTTTTGTAATTTTACACACGTTTTAGTTTTTCAGCGGCTCTTCGCTGCCGCAATTCTAAGCAGGCAGGAAGCTTTTTCGAACCAGTGACACCAGTGTTTCACAGTACGAGGAACTCGCAGGCAAAAACTTTTAAATTAATATTGGAAATATAAAGAAGCCGATTGAACCATTTCAGCGTTTCAGTGCCAGTTGCCCGCTTGCTTGGAGGCGCGTCTGCATCGTTTGCGTTTCGTGAACTAACTGAAGAAATGAAAAGCGTCTTGTGCCTAGGTAAGTAAGAGTGGTAAGGCTGTTAATTCACTAGCGGCGACCGCGGCTGCTGCTGCCGCTGTTATGTTGTCGCTATGTTGTCTGCTGCTGCTGTCTGCTGCTGTGCCTGCAAGTGGCAGTGGTTTACAAACAAGCAGCACGACAGCAAAAGCAAAAGCAACAACAAAAACAAAAGTCGATCGCAAGCAACTGCCAATACAGCGCAAAAGATATGGAACAATTTTGTAGCTTGGCTTAAAGTGTAGCATTTTCTGCAGCTTAGCGTGCAGCGTTCCGCGGCTTTTGTAGTTGTGGCGTGCCTTGAAATTTGCAGCAGCCTCAAAATTGAGTGAGCTAACATGTTCGTTACAAATTTTGTGGTTATCAATTTAATTTGGAAATTGTACTTAAATGTGGTCGTTTCTTATGGCCATCACAAAAGACTTAAGCGAGCAACCTTTTTATCTTACTTACTTGCATGTGAAGGATTTTCAAATTTGAAAACATGAAAGTAAGTAATTTGTATGTTTATAGATTGTAAAATGCTTGAGAGGGGAAGGGATTGCAGGTTAAGTGTCGGCACATTCTTCAGGCTTCTGAAATGTATTGTATATATGATTGTAAATGAAAATGTTGCTATTATTTAAATCAAGTCGACAATCGTGAAACGCATATATAATTTAAAAAGTGCAAATGGATTTCACAGTTGAAGGTCAAAACTTTTTGATTTCAGTAAAAATTCCAAATATATAGGTTTTTTTGTTATAGTAAATTGTTTTGAAAAATGTGGTACTTTTGGTGTAAAAAAATAACGTTTTTTTCTTTGTTGGATCGAAACTTTCGTGTGCTTCATGTATCTCGGCTGAATTTTCGTTCTGCGTCAGATGTGAATGTGTACTTGGTATCCTAGAAATATTAGGCTGTTCAAATGTGTTCAACTATTTTTTTTTTCTTTTTGAAAATTTACTAATTTCTTCAGAAACAGCAATTGTCAGGAATTCATATAACTTAGATATTACTTCAGATTCTTCTGAATCTGATTCTGATACATATATTTCATTTTATTAAAGCTAAAAAGATATATTTGATATACAAATTTTATTTAATAGGACAGGTTTTAATTAATTTGTAAAAACTTTCATGTACTACACTTTGTTTTCTTATTGAAATTGAGTTTTATTATCTTTAATAAATGAAGTTGTTCTATTAAATAACATTGTATTAAATACAATTTTATATGCTTGGTTTGTGTAACTTTTTATCGAGAAAGAACAACAACAATTTTATGAAAGGTTTTTAATTTGTATTTCTCTTGGATGGGCGAATACATGAACTTTATTTTTCCGTCTAAAGCACATATATCGCAAGTTTATATTATTTTGAAGAGTGCAATCAATACAAAGTGTTTTACATATTTGGAACTGATAAAAACATAACATTTTATTGTAGTTCATAATCATAAAATAAAGACTTCGAGGCTCTATAACTTTTGTTATAGAAAATATTGCTTTACGTTTCATATAGCGTTAGAAAGCTGTTTTTGTCCTCTGTAAAACATAACTTTTTTCATATTAATCACACATCAATTGAAAAAGTTATAGGCTCTTATATGAAAAAAGTCTAAAAATAATTTTAACCCTTCACAGCTTGGAAACCGCTAATTTCTGAAGTCATAAAGTGTTAATTGCGAATGATTTCAGCTTTGACTTATTTTGAGTCCATACAAAATTCATTCAAAGATTTGTATAAAATATATACTATATTTCAAATGGTTTTATAGGTAAGAATTTTTCTTTAAAGTAGTTTAAAATGCATGAACAGTTTTATGAATAAGGTCGTTAGTCATCCGTCAGTTCACTTCAAGGAATCAATCACTTTGCAATGAGTTGAAGATGGCGAGCCAACTCCAGCTCATATGCCACTCAGCTACTCGAATAGCTCGAAATAGATCCCAGCATTAAAGATGTTACGAAATAACACACACACTATCACACAATTTTTTGGAAAACAAGCCACAGAAAATCATCACCAACAGAGTTGAACTAAAATCAAGTGCTTCTTTGTTGTTGTTCGGTATTTGCGGCTGCATGTTCATGCACTCATTTTGTATTCATTTGCAATTTGCCATAAAAAGGCAGGTTTAAGTGTATATTGTTGATGTTAGTTGATGTGTCTTTAACCGCCACTGCCAGTCACTTGAGCTGTGTACTGTCTTGTTTGTTTTTGTTCGATTAGTCTGCTTCTAGAAATGATGAGTGCCACGTTGAGGCATGATCTCTAATATATATAAATGCATGTTCGCTTCCAATATGCCATCACTCAATGGTTGGTGCATGTGCTAACGGGAATGTGTGTTTGTATGGAATTGGAATAAGTTTTCATTTGTTTGAAAATTGTAATTAAGATTTTCTTCATTTAGATTGTGCAAAATCATTTTCTCTAACAATTTTTTTATGACACTCAAAACATTGAGATTTCTAGTATTAGAAATAACTATCAAAATGTATAATGTTTTCTAAAATTATACAAGTTTATGTTTTGTTTTCTAAAATTAAAAAAAAATCGGTTTTTAAATTATTGCGTAGTAGGTATGCTTTTCTATTCTCACCGTTAACACATATTCTAATTTACGTCTTTTGGTTTTAAACTCTGATTTTCCAACTCCAATACAAAGCTATGTGATTAATTTTGAAGTACGTGTGCATAAAAAGAATATAGCCATAATTAACAAAGCGCGCATGTTTGAAGCAATCAGCATGTGCCGAAACAAAAGACTTAAGACACAAACCTATTATTATGGTACATGCCGGCAGAAGCAGGCACTTGCGCATCTGTAACATTATTAACCCAATTCCTCAAGTGTTGTTGCAACATGACATTTCACTGTCAACACTTTCATTGACATGCGCAACGGCATATGCACGAGTGTGCGTGTGTGTGTGCATGCTACAAGCACTTGCAGCAACATGAGATTTGTCAGGTTTCGCGTCGTACTTAAATTAAACGCACTGCTGAAAAAACCAACGTCAACTCGCACTTGTCAAAGAGCTCCGCTTTATTTATATACGCTTTATGAATTTGTATTGTGCACTTGAATATCAGTAGTTTTTTCTCAGTTGCTGCTTACATGCAGGCATCTTCACTATGGAACTGTCACAACAGTTAATGCTGTCCTCGTGAGTTGACAGCTACTTTGTCCATTGAATATTTTATCAATAAATTGATTTGATTTATTGAAATCGCAAAATTGCAAAATTGAAATTTTTGCGCGCACGTCTTTGAGTCTGCTTACGTTAGGCAGTGCGACCCAAATTGGTATTGGCTCTGATTTGCAATTTTAACTTTGATGCCAAAAAATTGGAAAAAAAATAAGAACTGCCAATACATATTACAAAATAAGGCGGCATGCAATTGCCGAGCAATTCATGACTAACTCAGTGCCAGTGGCGAAAGAAGAACTTTTTGAGCGGGTAAGCATCAACATTTGAAAACAGGTATAAGAAAATTATGCATGTATATATAACAGAGTAATCTTAAATTTGTGTGCATCTTTATTTGACTTAACGAACTAATTCTAGCTAAATGAAAAGATCTAGTATATAAAGCTCTCGTCATGTAAAGGTCGACAAATATTTTACTTCAACTTGACTCTTTGTCTATTATATGTATATAATTAATCACTGTAGCAAGTAATATTTTCCTCACTTAGAAATTTGAGCTCATTCAATGAGAATAAAAGTAGAAATAACAAGACAAACTGTTGAAATATAAAATTATTATGTAATAACAAAATTCTATCAAAATTATTTTTGATTAGTCAAAATTCTGCTTCAGATTTAGCTGAGCAAAAAAGGATCTACTTTATCGACAAATATATGATTTTAAGAATTGAAGCTTAGATAAATTTGGTAAAGATCCAAAAGCTTTATAAATAGCACATTGCCTCTCCCGCATGCCACAGCTACGCCTGTGGTCCAACTGTTCAAATGCAACAAATTCCAATTGAAGCAAAAAAAAAAATGACAAAATTAAATGCAATAAAGTGCAAATAAGGCAAATACCACAACCAAAAATATCTCTGACTTGTGCAATAGCACAAAGCGACATTGAGACGAACGTCTGTCTGACTGCTTTAGAACCTTAGCACAGGCGCGGCTGCATGCCTTCAAGACCACCGGCAACACACCAAATGGTTTTTTCATTGACATTTGCATTCATCTGAAATGCACAGAAAATTCTAAAAGATATTTTGGCAACTGCCAGACATAGCATATTTGCATATCTACTAACAATGGCTGTTGGAAACGTGGAAATTATGTTAATTGCCCCCCAAAAAGGCGTTTGTGCTCCACTTTACACTGCAAGTGCCCCAGCAGCTTTTGCCTTGGTGGTAGTGCGCTTATTAATTTGTTCACATTTCTGTATTTTAGAGTAGACCAACTCTGCGGGGAGAGCAAACATTGCACAATAGTTCTCAAGAACTGTTTTTATTGTTTTGCATTATTTATGAAGGCTTTGTTTGGTTTATGTTCATTGCAAACGACTGCTAATTAAGTTATAAAAGAATTTTATATTTTTCTTTTAAATTAACTGTACTCTCGATTTTCAGCTTTTGTGGCATTTCAATGTTGCACGATTATGTTGAGATATGTGCGTCCTTCAATTGAATTGTTCAACTTATGTGCTGAATGAAATTCAAAATTGTTTAATGAATAAGGATATGTGGAATTTCATGAACTCGCTATGAATTTCTTTCGAACTCATAGTTTTATAAATGACCAAAAAATATTGTACACCCGCTGATATGTGCACTACTTGCTTTCAATAATTTTGCAGTGGGTTTATTTGTATTTCTTGTTTTACATCCCCTTCTTAGTGCTTTACTTTCACTGTTTAAGCTTCTAATACTCAAAATTTGGTCTAGTCACTCTTTGTTCTATCTTACAGCGCCCCTCCAGCTCTTTTCCGCCTAAAAGTCTTGAACATAAAAAATCTTTTTGATTCTGTGCGCCATTTTAATTGATCATGTTCACATTCTTGGCCACTTCTTGGCTTTTACGGTAAAATCTTTTAATTTAAGCACAATCAAAGATCTCGCACCCTGAACTGTGGGAATTTTGCTGTTAATTCAAAGAAATAGTTTCAGTAAAAATTTGCTGCCAGCAACAAAGCTTGCCATTCAATGCAAATGAAGCCAGCTAAAGCATTTTTCAAGTTGCGCGCTCTCAAAAGCCGCAACAAATTAGCGCAGATTCTTGTATCTGCCAAAAGGCAACAACAACTAGTACAGCGGCTTCTACCAAAAGTGTAAACGTTTTCCGCATTTGCATCTGCATTTGCACTGGCACTGGAGTGGCGCGCTTGCCATTCAGCCACTTAACTCGCAAGCAGCCTGGGAAAATGTGAGAATTATGCGCGTGACTTGGGAAAATTGCTGACTGAATGGCGTATCTTGTCTTGTTTAAAGCAGCAGCAACAACAACAACAAGGTAGATAGGCAACAAGTGAAGGTCGTTTCTTGTTGCTGTTGATATCTTCGCCACTTGTTGCAACCACTTAACAATGTTGCTGCTGTTGTTAGCGGCACAAGTTGTTAATTCAAT
The DNA here is from genome assembly GCA_963457695.1 of Neria commutata. Classification (NCBI taxonomy): domain Eukaryota; kingdom Metazoa; phylum Arthropoda; class Insecta; order Diptera; family Micropezidae; genus Neria; species Neria commutata. Next base: position 15,992,833 of record OY735247.1, on the reverse strand, counting down.
AAGCCCCCTCTCTCATTTCCGCACTCTTTGCCTATCTGTCTATTTGTCTGTTCACCCACTTTGCCTGCCTTTCTTGAGATCAAAGTGCCTAAATCTGCTGCCATTGTTTTTGAATTTTTCTTGCTCTTATTAAGATTTTCCATTTTTCTGCTCTGCAATTAATTTTTACGAGTATTTTGCATTTCACACACATTTGTACTTTTATGTCTGACGGTGTGTGTGTGTGTGTGTGTGTGTGTGCCCTTGACAGCGGCTTATGTTGTAAGCGTCGCTGTCAGCACTTTATGCAAGGAGCCACCCATAATGCGCCTCCGCAACAGACGCAACCAATGGATTAGGCTCGGCTTTCGTGGTGCATCGCGTTTGGCTTGACGCTTTGCTTTTTGGCTTTAATTTCTGAAATAACTTACCTTTTGCGGCGGCGCTGGCTTTTACTTGCCCCTCCCGCATTGTAATGAAAGTGAATTTCATATCCCTTTTTTGGAGCGCTGAGTAATTGAGACATTAGCGCGCTTAATGGAAGTCGATGTGGAGAGTGAAAGTGCTTTTCGAATTCTTTTTGTGGTCATGTGCCATGCACAATGGCTTTTCGTGTTACCTTTTGAAGGTTTTGGATGGATTTGTGTACTTTAGTGAATTGTAACTTTGGTTAGTTCATTTTTCAAGCAGTCATTATGTGGTCACAAACAGCTGCTTTTAATTTCGTTTCTAAAATGTATTTCAAAATTTTGGTTGTTAATTTTTTTGGGGGTTTATAAATGTCAGCAAGGCATGCAATGTTGCTCTGAACTGCTGATGGGTTCGTACTTAGCGCGATTAATAAATAATATGGTTTAAGTTTATTAGAAACAATGTTTTTCCTAATAAGTTGTAGATATTAGTTATTTAGTAGACAGAATACACCATTCTTGTATGTTTAAAAAAAATTTCTATTGATTACAGAGGCTTTTGAATGTAAGTACTTGATGCTTCGAATTCGACGGCACCGCTCAAAAAAAGCATAAGCCGCCTTAATGTTAGAATTGCCCAATACAACTGGGTTAAAGACAGGCCAGCATAATAGATACAACTTGCGGTCGCGGTGCGCTACAAAGGCCTTTTAACAGTACAATACAATAGTGATAGAATTGATGTAGACAATGGAACTCAGAAATGTAAATGAGTTCTTTCAATCGAGGATGATTACGTTTAAAAAGCTAAAACATGTCTAATTTTTTCATTTCTTTCATAAGCCGCCGGGAATCTGCGAACTGCCATGTAGATGCATTCAGCATAACCTAAAATCCCTACAAGAAAGGCAAGCTATACATCATGGAAAGAAAGTAAAAGGTAGCAGATAGCAAAAACATTAATTCAGAAGCTTCTCAGAAGATCTCAAACGAGCTTGTAAGGCATAGCAGAGAGCACATTCGAATGGTCATTTGATTCTGACCAGACAGCGTGGTTTAATGGAAGATATGTCTATAATGGGTATATGAGCCGTTTATTTTGAAAGTGGGGTAAGTCCATTTTTTACAAAAATGTAGATAATGGCATTTTTAGATAAAACTTATTATGATCTTTCTATGGGCATACAGTTTATAGTAAAAAAAATTGAGATTCTTTTATTTGGGAGATGGAAGTTTTAGCTCTTCATAGTAGTGACACTGAGAGTGAAATGTAAACATTTAAATATCTCGCAATAACAGAAAGCGGACTTACCCCACTTTCAAAATAAACGTCTCAAATTACAAAATGGCATGTGTAGAACCTGTAACGAAGATGAAGAAACAGGAGAGCACATTCTGCGCCACTGTGCTGTGGGGGACTTATGAGGACTTCACGGCTGTCCCGATTCCTTGGAATCTAAAAATCTTGGCAGGTACGATAACGTAATTGGAAGCTTATACAGCAAATCCAAGCAATCCGACGTCTGCCGTGGACACTTCAGTATTCCAGAACAGCATTCCAGCCCAGCAACGAGTAAAATTAATCCAGAGAGACCTTAACCAAAGAGTATGTTAATATTAACATACTCTTTGCTTTAACTGGCCTATTATTGATTTCTTGCTTTCATTAAACATTCATATTTTGTAAAGTTGATCAAAAATCGTCTACAAACGCTGATTTTATGTTTCTGGAATTATTTTTACCGTAGTTTTTTCTGACATCAACTGAAAATTCCTAACGGTTTACAGCATAATTGAAAAATATTCTCTAATCAGCGAGTTTGAGTGAGTACTCGTATTCCACTCAAAATTTAATTTCTATATCTTGCTGAAAGAAGGCAGCTGTTTCGTGCAATTAAAAGAAAGTTTTTCAATTATGCCGAAACACTTCAACGCGACCTTTATATTGCTATCAAAATATTTATCGAGTGATCATAAAGTACAATAATAAATAATAATAAAAGAAAGCAAATACTGTAAAACGCCATTGACGTCGAAGAGTTTCCCGTCCGACTGACAAGTGAGTGCAAGTGCAGTCTGGCAAAGACCTTCACTCGCGTGCGCACTTCGTAGATCGTAGAAATGTCTTTGGCAACAACCCACGTTAACGGTTAACATAGTGAAACCGTTTTCCCCCGCTTGAGTTTTTTTTTGTTTTTAATTTCAATGAGTTGGCAATGTAGACAAGTGAGGCGTGCTGAATGAATGCGTGTACCCGCAAATGGACGGACATTCACAGCTGTTGCAGGGTCAACACTTGTTGTTGTTGATTGTCGGTGCTCCTATACGTCAATCCGCACGTCATTTGGCTGCGTTTGCGCTGCGCTTCAAATATCGGTTTTGAATTTATGGGAAAGGAAAGTGAAATGTGCCTGCCAACAGCGTCGAGGTAGGTGTGTGCGCATTTGCATCTGCAGCGGGGGGGACGTTTGGCCACCAGCATATTCCCTCGGCGCCCGCATTGAGAGTTAGGTTAATTTGGCTGGCCTGGCCATGCACGCACTTCATTGTCATGCAGCCAATGGACGCAGCGGGAGTGCTGCTGAAATTCGTTTTTCAGGCGTTTATTATAAATCGAAATTGATTTTGGAAAATGGCATGCCACGTCAGTGAAATTGATTGGATATCGAAAAGTTAATCATTTAATAGAAAAAAATTTGCGTACCAGTGTGTTAAATGGTTGTAGAAAAGTAACCAGCCTAAAACAAATGTCGAGACGACTTCAAAGAAAACACCAACAGTTGTGAAAGTGGCTTTTATACTAGAAATTAACTGACTTTTAAAGGTGGCTTTGAAGCTCTTATTAAGTCGACTCAGACCTCACTCACACCTTTACTGGATTCTCAGGATTGACTGGTGAGTACACCAACTAGAAGTCTGTCGTTGAAGTTGATCTAAGGAAGGCGAATTTTTCTTTTAACGACGGTTAGAAGCAGGAGCTTCGGCTATCTAACTACAGCCGGACGGGCACATCTAAGGCCATGCTGTCGTTGATGGTTGCCTTGACTATGAAGGATGGCAACTCAGGGGGTAGGCTTCGAGCGTACAAAGGCCCTTTCGAACTTAACCTGGCAAGTTCATCGAACACTTCTCAGAGAAGGGTAAGTGAATTGAAGAAGCCTACGTTGTTTAGCTCAGCTTGATTGGGTTGAATAAGACCTTAAGTGCAGCTTGGCTGTAGCTGCAGACGCCGCTATGTTGTCAAACCATATATTTTTCCTATGAAAGTCTATTGCTTTGAGAATAACAAGACTGCTACGCCTGTTAAAGGGAGTGTGATGTATTAATGGAAAACAAGGAAGAAATTGTAGTCAGCCTAAGCGACTGATGACCAATGCACTACATCCGTGAACACAAAAGTCAGCTTCCGAACCACGGCCAGTTTTGCATATTTCGGAGGTATGCAATTTATTTGTCGAATAAGATAAAGTTCGAATATAAAATAGCGAATTGAAAAAATTTTGATTGATAAAAATATATTTTGCATAAGAAAAGTGGACCTTAGTAGCATCTCCTCTGATAGAAATGTCGAGTGATGGAATGTTGAATATCTTGAGCCGGGTCTGGGGTGAAACCGATACAAACAGCTCTTTTTGATCGACCCAGCGAGCCAGTGACGCATTGGCCAGAAAGCCAACTGAACCACAACAAAATCGTGCCGCAAGTTTTTTCCTGAAAGCCTGTCCTGCCTTTTCTTATAAAATTTCTCATGACATCAACGATTTTTAAATTTCACTGTCTATGCATTTTGTCTAGGAAAGCAACGTTTAGCTCACTTTATTTCACCTCATCTCGTCCGGGCACATCATGTCGCTACTTACTAGATTTGCTCAAAAACAGCCCAGATATTTATATTGATTACCAGCTAAAAGCGGCCTTTTAGAGTTACCGGAAAATCCAGCACACTCAGCGTTTAAGTATTTCACCATCAACACGAATTGTAGCGCTGAATGAAACCTGAAATTGCCCGCCAGTCTTGTAGTATTTGCTTGTAATTGTTGTTGTTGGCGTTTGTGTTTTGGTCGCAGTGCATCTCCTTCTTCTTCTTCTTCTGAAGCTAGTCGATCGCAGTTGATCTGCTTTAGTGACGGCACACAAGTCGTTGCATTTATTTTGGCCGCAGCAGCAGGAAGCATTTACCAGCAGTAGGCAACAATTTTTGGTGCAACAACATTGGCTAATTCAGCCGTTGCTGCCGCCGGCTTGGATTGAATGTGCGGCGCTCTGAAAACACCATTCCTGCTGCAAGTGGCAGCATTTTAAATTGGATCTGCTGCTGTGGCATGCAACATAGTGACATGTTGCCGTGAGCTGGCACCACATGCATAGATGCTATTTGTACGAAGTGCATTGCGTAATGCGGCACTACTTGCTACGTTTCGCTGGATTGTCGTACCCTACACTTTTTCTAACAGAGTGCATTCAATTTGTGCTAAATATATGTACTTTAAATATATATGCTTTAAAGCAGGCGTCCAAGCCATAGACATTAAGTTCTCATGCCACATCTTCCTATAGTGACCATGTCAAACGTTTGTGCATCTTTAAAGCTTACATCCATCTGTTCTTTATAAAAGAGCAGAGTGCAGTCTTAAAAAATCCATATGCCAGGAAACTAGGTACTCATTGTTTCAGTTATAAGGTCGCTAATATGGAGTTCTTACTATGAGGTGCACAGTATTCATCTGGAACGTCTTCAAAGAAGGACTTTAAAGTTTGTATTGCTTCTTTTCGAAGTCGCTGTTAATTAATTGCCATGGTATCTCTTGAATCTTGAAGAAAAATTTCCGCACTTTAATTTTCACTTTCATTTACTATGCTATATTTGAAATATCTTTGCTTGCTAATACATTTTAATCCAACTATTTTCTTTAAAATTTTAAGTGACGTCAATATAAATGTCAATCTCCAAGAATTTCTCACCTTGCTATGCTCATTTAAAAAATCTCATATGCGAAGTTTCGAGTTACTCCGATAACAAAATAGGCATAAATCGTGTTAAGCAAGCTAAATAATATGAAAAGTGAGGCACTGAAACTAGCAAATTACAAAGAAATATAAGAAATTATGAAAAATTATGAGCGTTAAGCGTAGGTCAAACACCTTTTCACTTTTAAAAAAACACAAGTGCACTGAGGAATTTGTTAAGAAATCGATACAAAAGCGCGTGGAGCGTGTGGAGTGGGCGAAGACTGTGAGTGTGTTCATGTTATTAAATGTGTGAGTGTATGTGTATTACTGACGATAATGTTAAGGTGAAAACGTTTAGTTTTTTTCCTTTCTTTTCCTCTGCATAGCTTGCCTGCTTTAAAGCACAAACAAAAGACTTCGGCAGCGAACTTGCTCGGAAGGCAGGGAGGCATACAAAATCGTTGTTTGAATGCAGTCTTACAGCCTTGTTTACACTTGCAGCTATTGTTTTTTGATATTGTTGGTGTATTATGTTTGTGCATCACATTTTTAGGCGCTTTACATGATTTGAAAAATACTTTTGGCGGTGCGTTTGTTTTCGGTATAACTGCTTGAATTTGTTGATTTAAATAAGCGAAGCTGAGCTTGTTCAGTCAACACAATTGTATTAATTGCATGATACCCTTAAAATGTGAAGTATCACACGCTTTATATGCGGCGCATGAAGTGTCAATTGTTACGGAAGATACGCAATCGATAGCAAAACAATCACGCAATTGCCACAAATACACCAAAATAGTGGAATGGGCCATAAAAATCGATTTTTTTTCATTCGAGTTAACTCATAGGCATCGAAGAGTGCAGAATTTCCTGGAGAGTACTAAGAAGTTCAGTTGTCAAAGGCATATATGTTCGGGATGCTGCGATATGAAGACGAAAATATATCTGAAAGAGCAAGAATGACGTAACATTTCAATTGCATTTTTTGTACCAAAGATTAAACTTGCCAAAGGTTTTGTAATTCCTCGAGCTATTTAAATAAGATGCCAATAAGGCTGCTGGAGTTTTGGTTGCCTTCTATGCCAGAACATAACTCTTACTATGCCACATGCGGCAGGGTATTGTGCTGTCACTTTTTATGTGCTCCAAGGTGTCAAAAATTACTTGTCAACAATTGCAGCTAAACGTGTCGATAGTGTTTTGTTTAATATGTCAGCACGGACGTACAAACTCTCTTCGCCACCCTGCTCGCCTGACCCATACATGCGTTCACTTGTGGTGCATCAATCAGACCGCCTACCATGCTTCGGTTTTTCGCTCTGAGCCAGTTGTTTTTATTACGTCTTTGCATTAGCTTTCAGCTGCTCTTCTAGAGCGCTGCTCTGCTGAGATATGCCTTTGTCAAAACAACTCCACTGCAAGCAGCTGCTACACTTTTTCATTTACTTGATTTTGGCCGCGACGACACACAGCAGCCACTTTCGAAACCAGATTCGCCAAATTGTCCATCCAAGCAGGCTTTAAGCGGCGCACTTGCTCGCGCCACTCAGCAGCGCATTCAACGTTGCCATATTATTTCCAACGAAAAGCAAAATAAACTGCAATTAAAGTATTTTCTGTTTTCACCAGCGAGTTGCTCGATCGTAGCGCGGCTTTTGGCCCGAACTGCCTGTGATGTAATGTCACAAGACATGAAAAATTATGCCAGCGAGTTTGTCACTCCTTGCTGGCCGGCAGCCAAATTATCGTGTCTATTTCCTATAAAATGAATGCTTAAGTTATTCTGGTTACAATCATTAGCAAGCTATTCACACATAAGGCTGCCGCACATGAAAATGTCTGCTTTTATTACAAACTCAAATATAGAAAAATGCATGCATGCAGTTTCATTTGTTTTTTAACATTAAAAATGGCATGCTTAAAGTCGCAGCAGTAAAAAATAAGTTGTAATGCATACTAAATGAATCATTTGAAATTAAAAAGTAAGTTACTTAACCGTTTAGTGGTGGCAGGTCTCTTTGAGCTTTGACATACACTTTGATGTCAGCTCAATCTTCGGCTATGTTCTAGTAGGGATGAGCAGTAGCAACCGAAATTATTCGACCAGCCAAATATTTTATAAATAATTTCGATTGGTTTTTTTTGGCTTATTGTAGATAATCGAAAGCCTTCCATTTAATTCAGCTCTTTTTCGATTTGATGTCACTTTCAAAAGTTTGGATTTCAGTTTCCTCAATATGCTTTCACACTTCATATGATATAATGTTTGACTATTCAGCTCCATATAGTTCCTGCTCAATAATGTATATACATTTTTCGGATTTCGTTTTTGTTATTTGATATAGTACTAAAAAGTATTTACTATAAAAGTTCCAAAGTTTAGCGTAATTCAAAATTTCACAAACTTGTCTATAAAATGCATTGGAAATTTTAGCAGAAAGTGGCAGCACTCAAAGAGGAATTTTAATTAGAAATAAACTTAAATTGAGCTACAAAGAAAACATGATTGATTTTGGCACTAGTTCTCATTAAAGTTGTAACGAACGTTCAGATATGTGAAGCCATATATTTTCTTACATTTTTGCCTTTCTGGGCACGGACTACTCGAAACAATAGATCAAAAAAGTAAAACGATACTAAAATTATAAATAGAAGATAATTCATCGCGAGCAGTGGCGCCACGCTTAGACACATTTTTAAAACCAATTATCATTGTCATGTGCCGTACTGAGAGTTGAACCCAGGTCTTCCCGCATCAGCGACCAAGCACTTGTCCGTCCACTGAGCCACCGCTGCGCCCTATTGAAATATATGCAATAAGTAACTCAACTTTCAAAAATTCAAAAATTTCTGCTCTTTGAAATCTTTTGCATTTGTATATCACTTTTAGATAAAAGAAGAATCAGAAATATTATATAAAGGATTCAAAATTTTGCTGAACATCAAAATGTGAAAAATTTTATAAAATTTTGGCGATTGGAATTCATAGGCTCAACAAAACACTCTGCTCGTAGTTTCCACTCAAAAGGCATTTATTCGTTGTAAAAGGATTTTCGATGGAATCTTTTGTAATATGACCCAAAAATTGCATGAAAGCTTTTGTTAAATGACGTACGTTCATGATTGAAAGCAGTGGAGAAATAACTTTTTATCAAAACTTAACAAAAAATTAGTACAAACCAAACAACAAGCACGAAATAAAGAGCTTTTTCTTACAAAAATTGATGCATGTGTGCGAGTTAAGCTGTTTATGTGTACATTGAACTATTTTAGAGGCACATGGTGAGAAAAGAGCAGCAAATTGGGTGCAACGAAATTTATTTCAGTATTTGGTACAGTGCCAACAACAAGCAACAAGCATTGACAGCAACATCATTATCAACTGCAATCACCAATCTCAGAGCACTTACAACAGACTATCACAAAAACAACAGCAATGCACTACCAGCAACAACAACCACTACTTTTACAAACAATAATGCGCTTAAAATGTTGTGGTATTTATCTGATTGAGGCATGTTGCAATTGCAAGTGGGTGCAATGACAGAAAGGGTCAATCGGCGAGGGTAGGGCTATTGCTGTGGGTGCGGCTGCTGTGTTCAATGCAGTTAAGCTGCATTACTTTTATTTTTCAACAAACTCGAGCACATTTTTTTCGTGTTTGGTTGCAAGTTTTGTAAGCAGGTTCCTTTTGATGCGTGATTTGTATTTTTTGTGCTTTGTCATTGGCCAAAGTGCATTTATTAGGCTACGGCAAGTAATTATACAGCAGATTTCATAATTTTGCGCATCGATTTTTATTAAACGCATATTTGAGATTATGCATGTTATGTAAATGTAAAGCCGTCATGTAAGTATGTGTTGTGTGAATGCAATTAAATTAAAAAAATGTTACTCAAATAGTACAATGGCAATTTTAACAAAATGAAATAAAAGTTCAATGGAAATATAATTCAATTAAAATTGAAATATATAAAAAAGTAGAAGAAGAATTCGAAATTTTCGATAAATAATAACAACTTCAAAAGAAGAAGGGTTTGTATGAAAATTCATATATGTAGATGTAGAACATATCTGCGTCAATGCTCAGATTTCACTAACCTAAAAACCGCAAAAAAGGACACGCCATCGAAATTCAAGCACTGCTCATTAGCTTACGTTTTAAAAAATATCGTATACTGCCATCTTAATAAATTGATTACTGTTACATAAACTCTGCTTTTAGGAAAACGCTTTAAGATTGTTTTTTGTTATAGTGTTACCTTCTCGTTTTAGGTTTATTTTAATTTTATTTGAAATTTTCAGCAAATTGTATTTGTGGTTCAATTCTTTGTTTGTAATAGCTTATTGAATTTTGGTGTGCTATTTTTACAGCTTTTTCATAGATTTTTTTTTAAATGCGATTTAAAGTTGATTTATTTGTTGAATCTATATTCATAATATTTTTAAATACTTATGTTAAATTTACAATTTCAGGAAGGAAGCATTAAAGGCAAATTGAGTATGTAGTTTAAGTTTGATTTTTAGTAATGTTATACATTGGTGTTGCTTATGTAAAAAAGGAAATTTTCTTAAATGCTAGAAATAGAAATTTAATTAATGTGCATATACTTTATTAGTTAGAACTTTACGTATAAAATTTGTATTTGTATTTATTCGGTGTAAATGACTTAAGGTAGTGAGGATGAAGAAGAACTTTGATTGTGCATGAAAATACATATGAGTATGTAAATATTGTTTGTAGTTAGTAGAAATATTAGACAAATTAATAAAAATTCAAATAATTTATCTCTAAAAAATGTTTTGTTGTTTTTGAATTTCTGCATGGAAACGATTCGCACGTTTAATATAGCTTACAAGAGTCGTCCCTCAATTCGACTTTGCTGTGCTACCGACATAATTGACTATAACAACTCAGACACACAGACTCTAACCGTGAGTGCTGGACTTGAAAGTGTGCCTAAAAGAACAAAGTTTGCTTTAAAAAAATTCAAATTTCAAGGCAAGAATTTTTTTCAAACTAAAGCATATTCCTTATTGCCACTGAAAGCTTGCGAGTTTAGCAACTCATGATAGAGCTTTTACAAATCAGAAAAAGTGCTCCCCACTTTAATTGGTATTATCTGCTTCGATTTTGTTGGATGGAATAAACATACATCAAAATAGTTTCTGCATATGGGAACGACTTAGAATTGAAAGGAGCGTCATAGCCCAGGTCCGCACGTGCAATTCTGCAGAACTAGAAAATCATTGCAATGTAAATGATTGCAGGTGAATGTTATTCTTTATCACTCTTTCAAAAGATATTCATAAAAAATTACATGACGCTCATTACTATTTTATGAGATGAATTCCGTTTAAAGAAAAGATACAAATGCAGATATGAGATAACTGTGTGAAAGCTTATATTCGAGCTTTTGGGGGATGTTTTGAAAGCTGCGCTAATAAACTCAAGTAATTTACAATTTAGTTGATTAAGCAATAAATCGTAAAAGTTCTCTCTCTCTCTCTCGCTTTTGCTAAATGCCTTATTAAAAGCTTGATTAGGTGGGTGTGGTGTGGCTATTTAGAAGAAAAAGAAAACAGCAATATGCTAAGCATAGGCGTACTCAGTGTTTTATAAAAGGGAATATAAAATTTGACCCGATAAAATATCGAAAATATGAAACCTTTGTTAGATCTTTTACTATTGTAACAAATGAATGTGGATAAATGCTTAGTCTCTTATGCGAGACGGATCTGGTTTAAAGACTGATTCCAGCTGATAAGAAAGAGCATATGTTTTTCAAATTTATTTTTAGTGCGGAGTTTTTCTTAGAAGCTTAGTGCTATGTTTTTGCTGTTGTTCAAGAAGAAAAATCAAAAATCTCAAAAGATTGAATTTTTCATTTGTGATATTTTTAATTTTGAACTGAAGTTTCCACCCAGCGAGCAGCTACCGCTCCCTGTTCCAATCTGCTTGCGCACATGAAAACAAATACGATTTTCTTATCAAACACAAAAGCTGGCATGGCGCGTGTGATTAGTGGAATTTTTTGTACGCTTATCGAAGCTTTTTTTTCACCAACTGTAAGAGAAGTAGGAAGAAGGGGCAGAATAAAATATTGAAGGCATAAAATTAATGGCAAATTTGCGCATTTATGAGCTTCAATGAGAGAGGCAAAGAGCTCGGCAAGACAATCACACCATCACGAAACACACACACACGCACACATACACATTTCAATTCCACCGGTGCTCAGTGACATAGCAAGAACTCTCAGTGAAGCAGAGGGAGCAGAGTTGCCGACGTGTGGGGCGTGTGCCGGTCGACTGGTTCGGCGGTTTGGCGCAGTGGAGCCGCCGGACGAATGCGCAAATTCTGCGCGCCTGACAACTCTGCAAGCACGAAGCGTATGCAAGCAAACTGGAATGGAATATAGAATGAATACATATGGAAAAAACAACATGTGGTCTGGGTTGGCATGTTCTATAGATTGGGTACGAGAACGAGAACATGGCATGTGTTGTGCGGGGTGGTGCGGTGTGCTGGTGGAACTTAACCGCTCGTGTGTTTTGCTCAAGTCAGTGATCTCTTCGCTCAGCGTTTCAGTCTGCTTTTAGAATTCAGAGAGATCGTGCGGGAATCTACTTGCTGTAGATAACTTTTGCCGAGGTAAGATAGTTGCTGGGGGGTGGGGCAGTGCTCCGCCTGTAGCTACTTTCTCATTGAACATTACATAATAATAGAATTGCCTTTCATTGTACGGCTTCTCATTGAAGGAAGGAATTTTGCAAGTGCACATCACCAAGACACATACAGAATGGCGCTACGTATTGTCTGCTCCACGCCCACTCTGAATGCCATGGGCCTCACGCTGGTGCGTTGCATGTCGTCGCAGAGCGCTTCGAAGAACATCGGCTTTATCGGTCTGGGCAACATGGGCGGCCACATGGCCACCAACCTGATGAACAAGGGCCACAAGCTGCATGTCTACGACATTTCGAAGCAGGCCTGCGATAATCTGAAGGCCAAGGGCGCCACCGTGTATGAGAAGACCACCGAGCTGGCGCTCAAGTCGGACTTCGTGTTCACCATGCTGCCGAACAATGACATCGTTTGGAATGCCTACCAGCAGATGACCGCCGCTGGCGTCAACAAGAACACCATGTTCGTGGACTCCTCCACCATCGACCCGAACTTGGTGAAGCAGCTGCAGAAGCTGGTCAGCGACAAGGGTGCACGCTTCGTGGATGCGCCAGTGTCGGGAGGCGTGCCCGGCGCCGAGCAGGCCACACTCACCTTCATGGTGGGCGGCACCGAGGCCGAGTACCAGGCCGTCAAGGGCGTGCTGGAGTGCATGGGCAAGCGCATCACGCATTGCGGCGTCTACGGCATGGGCCAGGCGGCCAAGTTATGCAACAACATGATGCTGGGCATCTCCATGATTGGCGTGTCCGAGGCCATGAATCTGGCCGTGCGTCTCGGTCTCGACCCCAAGACCTTCGCCGACATTATCAACTCGTCCACTGGCCGCTGCTGGGCCTCGGAGCTGTACAACCCCGTGCCCGGTGTGACGCCCACTGCGCCCGCGAACAACGACTACAAGGGCGGCTTCTCCACCGACCTGATCACCAAGGATTTGGGCTTGGCCTCCAGCGTGGCCACCGCCTCCAACACACCCATTCCCATGGGCGCCATGGCGCACCAGATCTACCGCACGCTCAAGAGCCACGGCCTCGGCGGCAAGGACTTCTCCGTCGTGTACGACTTCATGAAGAACGAGAAGAATAACTAAGGCGTGTGCTTTGTGCGCTGAGCGGCTGCAAATACGTGGCAACTTCGTTGTGACCACTTCCCGTGCAATCATCCACTGCCGCTGCCTTCCTCGTCTGCTCAGACCTGAACCAGACTTGCATTTATAGCGATTTAAGTTTTGAGAATTGCGTGTCAACGCTTTTGTAAGGTATTCAACTACTTCTGCATTTGTGTACATATTTTGTTAAAATCGTGTTCAGTTTTTACTGTTTGAGTGTATGCCAAAATTAAAATTTTAAAAGTGTTACGTAATAATAAAATACTATATACAAATATGAAGAGTGTGCATTGCGTAATTTTATTCCTTGCTCAAAAATCGAGGTTTGCAATTGTACCAAATGCCATACCCAAAAATTTGAGGTGGTAGGACAAAAATATCGTAATACAAAGAAAAGCATTTAAAATCCAAAGTGAGGAAAAATATTGAAAGACAAAAAATACCTTTAAAATAAAATTATATAAAAAAAATTTTTTTTAAATAAGCTTTAATTTATTTAATGTACTAAAAAGTAGAAAATAAATGGTTTTTAAGTCACCTGTATCTTACTATCCATAAAAGCTTGGGGCGCTCATGTGTTCAATATTTGTCAAACAGTTACCACAATATTTTATTTAAATAATTTTTTGCAAATAGATTCTAGTAATGAAAGATATTTTGAATATGGATATTGAGCGCACAAGCTTTTATTGATAGTAAGATACAGGTGACTTAAAAACCATTTATTTTCTACTTTTTAGTACATTAAATAAATTAAAGCTTATTTAAAAAAAATTTTTTTTATATAATTTTATTTTCTACTTTTTAGTCTTCCATAAATTCAATTTTAGAGCTCTGAAATTTTTCACAAAAAGAATTTAAAACTTGCAGAGCAGTACACAATATTTAGGGTATTCACAGTGTCTCCTATCGTCATATCCTCAATTTAACAAATAATACGGCTGTGATCGACCCTAATATTCGTGGCATATTTGTGACGCGGTGAGTTGTTGCTATTTTGCCAGCAGGGCGCGGCAAGTAAGTTCCTATCGTTTTTCATTGATGTGTGGTGTACCTATAATTATAAACTGAAGCCCAAGTGTGTAGTTGCTTGAAAAGTGCCACGCCCCTTGTCCTACGCCCATAAATTTTTCCAGTGGAACGACACATCCAAGAGGCGACTGCATACGAAATTTCAATGCTGCACGACCTTTAGTTCCAAAGCTATTCTATATAAACGATTTTGTTTGTATGGGCGGTGCCACGCCCCCTTATCCAGTGCCCGCCTTATTTTCTCAGTAGAAGGATATGGATATGTAGTAAGTTCCTACCGAGTTTCATTGATGTGTGATTTGTAGTTCTAAAGTTATACACACGCCCCTTATCCTACGCCCATTAAATTTTACCAGTGGGACGACACATCCAAGAGGCGACTTCATACGAAATTTCAATGCTGCACGACCTTTAGTTCCAAAGCTAATCGAGATCAAAAATTTTGTTTGTATGGGGGGTGCCACGCCCCCTTATCCTACGCCCATAAAATTTTACCAGTGGGACAACACATCCAAGAGGCGACTGCATACGAAATTTCAATACTGCACGACCTTTAGTTCCAAAGCTAATCGAGATCAAAAATTTTGTTTGTATGGGGGGTGCCACGCCCCCTTATCCAGTGCCCCCTTATTTTCTCAGTAGAAGGATATGGATATGTAGTAAGTTCCTACCGAGTTTCATTGATGTGTGATTTTTAGTTCTAAAGTTATATACAAATCTGGAGTTGATAAAAAAGTGCCACGCCCCTTATCCTACGCCCATAAAATTTTACCAGTGGGACAACACATCCAAGAGACGACTGCATTCGAAATTTCAATGCTGCACGACCTTTAGTTCCAAAGCTAATCGAGATCAAAAATTTTGTTTGTATGGGGGTGCCACGCCCCCTTATCCTACGCCCATAAAATTTTACCAGTGGGACAACACATCCAAGAGGCGACTGCATACGAAATTTCAATGCTGCACGACCTTTTGTTCCAAAGCTAATCGAGATCAAAAATTTTGTTTGTATGGGGGGTGCCACGCCCTTTCATCCTACGCCCATAAAATTTTACCAGTGGGACAACACATCCAAGAGGCGACTGCATACGAAATTTCAATGCTGCACGACCTTTAGTTCCAAAGCTAATCGAGATCAAAAATTTTGTTTGTATGGGGGGTGCCACGCCCCCTTATCCAGTGCTCCCCTTATTTTCTCAGTAGAAGGATAGGGATATGTAGTAAGTTCCTACCGAGTTTCATTGATGTGTGATGTGTAGTTCTAAAGTTATACACAAATCTGGAGTTTATAAAAAAGTGCCACGCCCCTTATCCTACGCCCATAAAATTTATTGATTCATGTATTGGGCTCTAGATTAGGCATGTATGCAAAGTTTCAGATCTCTAAGTAGTCGGGAAGTGGGTGAAAAATTGATTACTAGATTTGACGACATACATACCGGATGTGAACCTAATATAAAGCTTATAAAAATCAATCTTTTGCAAAATTTCGCATTTTTTCAATATTTTTGTTTGCACATAATTTTCTTTAATTTCTATAGAAAATTTTCAATTGAACTGAAGCGCTTATTCATTTAGATAAAAGATAACTTTATGGTTTATCTGAAGCACTTTATTTGCTAGTTTAGATAGTTTTATCAATTGCTCTTTTTATCGCAAAAACAATAAAGCAATTGTGGCATAGTACAGAATAATAATGCTCTTCGCCACAATTCAAGGTCAAGGGCGGCACTTTCGTAAAAGTCTCCCGCATTGAAAACAGGCAAATCTTTGAAAGTGAATGTGGCAGTGAAAAAGAATATTTTTTCCAACTCATGCACACTTTTCTGTTTTATTTTTATGTTTTATTTTGGTTTTTCTGTGACGTTCACAACAATTTTTCAATTCTTACTACGCCGCTTGGAACGCATTGCTTTCAATTTAGCGTAGATTCCCTTTGTGTGTGCTCTTCAGCATTTCCGCACTGGGCAAACGGGCGAACGGGCAAACTGTGAGCAAGAGAGACAGTGTATGAGCGTGAGGTGACGTGTGCAGGGGTTTCCAGCTGACCCAGCTAACTTCTCAGCTTTTTTGCTTAGTTGAAGCGCCCATATTCACCACTGCCAGCGCAGGCGTATCTTTGCCTCTGAGGCTCGGCTGGCTTGGAGCGCGCTCATTGCTTCCCAGTGACGTGGCCTGGCGCACTCTCTCAATGCTCAAAGTTTGTTTACAACATGATAAAAAACGTTTGTGCCAGAACCTCTCACACACACACTCATGTTAGGGAGCATCTTATTATTTTGTGAGAACTTTACTGCAGCAATGCAACGTGGAGTGGAGTGAATTTAATATGCGCAAAATTTTAAACCAAAAATTCGTACATTAACAAAAAGTCTTTATCTTATGTTTATGCAGTAAAAAGTTTGACGCTTCTCATTACCAAAATAATGTGTTCGCATAAAAAACGTTAAAGGCGTGTAATTAAAAATCATAAATCCGAATATAAATATAAATACGTTCAAAATTAAATTTCTTTAAACAATTCAAAAATGTTCGTAACATTTTGCTTGTTAATGGAAGTAGTTTTGTAACAAAAAGTTTTGCCACTTATTTAATAAATATGTACTTATGTCTAAACATTAAAAAGTAGTTTAAAAATTATTTTAAAAAAGCTAGAAAAGCTAGGCAAGGTACTCATCAATATCAGGCTAGATATAATTATTAAAAAATAATTTTCTAAACAGCTCAAACTTAGAATTTAAGCTGATAATTATTTGTGCGATTCGCATTTTGTTAGTATCTTAATAATTTGAGCATACAGCTTAGTAAAAAGCTTTTATGCAAAAACTTCAAATTAAATTTGCTTGATTTTTGAGCTTAGCAGAAATTATACTATTTCATAAAAAATGGTTTAAGCAAATAATTGTGTCTGAAATAACAATATTTCACACAACATACAAGTTGTGGCTAGTGTGAGGTACTTTTTGTGAGCTTCGAAAGGCATACAATGTATCTGCCAGCAAATAAAATGTTCAGCAAATTGAAAATCAATTTTTTCTTTTACACATTTGCATATACAATACATATATACATACATACATACATACATACATATAATAAAATTGTTCTTGAAAATATCACAAATATTGCATGAATTTAAGAATTATCATAAAGTTCACTTGTCAGCGCATTAAATATTGTAGATACTTTAAAAAATACATGTCTTTGGTGTATTTACAGCTAAGAAGTGCAGCCAAATGTGCTTGTGGCTTTCTAGATAAATAGTTTGCTAATTTAATTTGCATTAAAAATTTGACGCAGCAAAGTAATAGACATTTGGATAAAAAGGTAATTGAAAAATTGAAATTGCTCAAGTTGCAATTAATTATTAGAATAGCAAAATTTGCAGCAAAATTTAATTGATTACTATCTTTAGCTGATTTGGCTAATCCAGCTTGTGAGCACTCTTGCTGTAGGCGCGATTCAGTTTCTTCTTCGTTACCGTCTTCAGATTGTCTGTGCTCGCTTTGAATAGCGCAGATACATTTTTGATGGAGCGTGTTGAGATATTTACAATTTTCTGTGGCACTTGCGCGGCACTTGCCACACTGTGCGCGTTCACTGGCAAGCGGCTGCTGGCAGCGACGGCTTCTAGGCCAGCAATAGACTATGAAGCTTTGAGTTTCTTCTTGGGATTGTTGCGCGATTGTTCGCCGGGCGCCGAAGCAGGCAATTCACGAAATTGATTCTGGCAAAGAGAAGTTATAAAAGTTTAACAAAGTTTGCAAAAACATGCCAAAAACAAAGATGACTTAATTCAATGAATGAATGTATGAGTGAATGAGTGAGTGTATAAATGAATGAATGAATGCAACTTACAATTTCCTCGTCATCTGGCACACGTGATAGAAAGTCCAGCAGCTCATTATTGGGTATAGTATTCGGCCGCAGAATGCGTCTGGAGAACTTCATGAAGCCCCAGAAGAGCAGCAGGAAGCGTATGGGTATGAAATGCAACACCAAAATGGCGCCCAACAGCAGCACCACGGCCAAGTAGGTCAACTCAGGGACGGAAAAGTTAAAAGTGCTGCAAAATGGAAGGAAAATCAAAGGTCCTCATCGATCAGGCAGATACTTAACAGCTACAACAACTTAAACAAAATATTTACTTGCTAAAATAACAATTTTTGGGTACTTGATTTTTCCTTTGGTACATTGTACATATTTATCGAACGAAGTGCCGCCTACAGTTAAAAAAATTTTTGTAAGGAAGTTTCTGATAAAAGTTTCTTAAATTTGGTTTTGGTCTACTGATAGGTCTAATTTTTGTTTAGCATCAAAGAGCAGATTATTGCAGATAATGTTTGTTGGTTTTGAAATATTACTTTCGTTGAAAGCGTAATTGGTCAGCCTTCCTGCAGCTACTTTGGAATCGAAATGGAAGTGTTAAGTAAAGTTTGTTTTAAAGTATGAATAGGCATATTTTTCTTCGAAAACGGAAGCACTTGTTTTTGTTTCTGTCTGTTATATGAGACCGGCAAATGAAGAACCGAAATTGCTTTTGTTGAAAATGCTCAAATTATAAAAAAGCCAACACAGTTCTCTCAGAGGATCTCTGTTAAAATAATAAGCATACTTTTTGGTGCTCTCGCCCAAGGAGGCCAGGTAACCGATGGTGTTCTGCACCGTTTGTGACACTTCCTGTATGGCCTGCAGACGCTCCTTTATGGACTTCTTCTCCTCCTTCTCCTTGTCATCATCGTCGTCCTCATCGTAGTCGTATTCATAATGCCTGGCGGCGGCATCTGTCGTACTGCCAGTTATCAGGCGTATCAACCACTTCCTTAAGGTGCATTTGGAAAATATGCTGAATAAATTAGCAAAAACAAGTGACGCCGATATTGCCAGTGTACAACTCACTTGAGTATTATGAGCAGCAGCACCAATGGCACCGTCTCCAAATTACCGTAGACGCAAGCCAGCATCCAGAGCACGAACGCAATGACGGAACGCAGCGGCGACTCCCATTCAAAGCAGCTCCTAAAACACACATGCACGAATAAGTGGACCGTTCAAATAGATGGCAACCATTTCGGTTCCGCACTCACTGCACATAGCGCGCCGCCTCCAGTATGTCCATAATAATCACTTTCAGTCTGTTCACGTTGCGTAGGAAAAGTTGGCGCTTGAATTTCGCTTCCTGCTGTATGAGTTTCTCCTCCTTCGGCTGCAGCACGCGGCATATGGCGCGCACGTCATTCCACATCGCGGTCATCTCGAGCAGTATCTGTTGCCGCAATAAATGTACCAAAACGCAAATGGTTGGCTAGTAAAAGTATTTCCTGTTGGTTATGTGGCGCGTACCTGTGGTGACATGCCTTTGGCTCGTGTGCATAAATTCTTGTCCTTTAGCGTGTACCAACGCTTGACGCCGTTCCGTATGCGCAGCAACGGTATCACCAGTTTGCCCAGAAATTCCACGCGATGATCGCGATCCTCATCGTAGACCGTGATTTCGAGCACTTGTGTGATGTCTTTCACATTGCTGCAAATCGATTTGAAAGTGTAGATTGAAAGACTTATTCGAAATTTAATATTTAAAGTTTAGAAATACATATGCCCTACATACATATGTACATATATGCCGATGTATACAGATCCATCAATTCTGGATTATGAATTTAGTAGTTTCATATTTTCTAATTATCAGGACAATTTAAATAAAGTTTAGAAAATAAATTGACAAAACTTTCTCTAATTATATGCAGATGAAACTTGAAATAAAAAATTAGAAAATGCGAAATTGAATTCTCTTAAGTTCCTGACTCTTAAGCCCAAAAACAGATTATCCTCCAAATTAAAGATAACTTTAAATGACAATTAACTTTAAACTTACAAAGTAAAGATCTTGTTCCACGTCGGCGTCAACGTCTTATATTCCGTTTGCGTCTGCAGGCGCGCATTGCCCAACTCCAGCACGCAGAACGGATCCGATTTGCCGCCAATATCTGCGGCCGCCAGGCCCGTGGCGCCGAACACCTTCACCGTCAAGTGTCCCACATCGCGCAGATTCTGAAAGCAGCGATGCCAGCGATAGCGATCGCGCAGCAGTTTCACCTCACGCGGATCCTCTTTGAAGGCCTTCAGATCGCTGATGGTCTCCAGCGCCGTGGTGCCGCTGATGGTCAACATGAGAAACGTCTCGCCGGGGCAGTCTTCGAAGGCTTTCCAAATGCCGTGCGTCGTCTCACGCTCAAACACGCTCAGATCAATGTTGGCCTTGCCGTACAGCGTATTGCGATTCCACAGCGACAATTCCAGTTTCTGCTCCTCGTCGAAGAGATGCAAATCGAATTGCTCCAGCCAACGTTCGGTCCAGGAAGACTTGCTTTTGTACTTTTCATTGCCGAGTCTGTAGAGCAGAGTGGATAATTAAAAATGGTAACCAACCGCTAATTGCCGCGGACAGCAGCTTCACCTGAACTTAATGTGCGTATCGTTCAATTTGTTGCCATCCTCGGCCAGTGGTAAATCTTTGGCTTTGACCAACAGTATCGTGACGACCGAGCTCCAGATTTGGGATTTCAAACGCTTCGATGACTCTGCCAATTTGGAGTTACGTTGGAAGTGCTAACACGCCGAAGAGGAAGAGCGAAAAACAAAGCGCCGTAAATGAAAAGTCATTGCCACAAATGAAGATAAGGTTTGTAGCTGCCACAACCTCAAGGTTGTTGGCCACAAAATGCACGAATAGGCGCCATCGCCGACACCACTGACTGACTGACAGACTGACTGACTGACTGACTGACCTCTTTCAGCGATGCAAAACCGATTGCAAGGCATTTCCGAAATTTGGCCTCTTTCGACTGACAACGTTTCAGCAAGTTTTTCCTTGGGGATTTGCTGCTGCTGCTGCTGTGCTTCATGACTTGGCAAACGTTCGCTTCCGCTCGAATTTAATTGATTTACTTCACTGCGCAATCGTTCGTGTCTCTCGTTACGAATTGCTGGCAATAACTGATCATCTCCGCTTGGTGCCGCCAAATGACAGAACGTCGCAGCAACTTTGCTTACAGCGAGCGGCGATCCCAGGCGAACTCTGTCATTGTTATGATGCAGCTAAGCAGATCTTTCGTATAAAAACGACTACTATTTCACCTTTTTCGCTTGTAGGTGAGAAAGTGGAATCGAAGTCAACAGCTATCAACAATGGCAAAGCTTGTTGTCGCTTTGGAATTGCCAGCGATTCGTCACACAACAACAACAACCATAACAAGTTTCTGCTATTTCTAATTAGCGTGTTGCCGCGTCATCAGCGCAGCCGACTTAACCCAAATTCGCCCTGAAGCCGTCAATGCAGACGCCGATCGTGTAGAAATGACAGCAGAAGGCGCTCGCAGTTGCTCGATGACTGCATCAATGTGGCAATAAACGACGCAATTTCAATAAGTAAACAATTTTATAATTCAACTTATGCATTTAATTGCAAGTCAAATCTAGAAAAAAGCAAGGCTTATCAGACGAAAGCAGACCGTTGATGTGGCGTAAAATATTAGACCAGGCAATCTCGATTGAACTGGGTTTTTTATCTTTAGTTACTCAATCTTTAGTATAAAGGTAGCGAGCTGGATGAAAGATACCATCAGCAGACATGGTCAAGCAGCTTGCTCCAACTTCTTCCTAAACTAAACTAAAATCGCTTTCTACATAAGTACCAATAAGCTAACATAAAAGAAATCAGCCGATCGGAGCCTAATACATGCAAACTAACGCAACGCAATCTAACATAATATATCTGAACCATTATCGGAGCTTCTCAACCAGCACCATGAAAGCCTTAGAAAATATTTAAATAGTATATATAAACATTTTTGCTGTGAAAAACTTGAATTGGAATGATTTAAATTGGTGATAAAAAAACAGAGGCTCCGTATTGCTTATAAAGTGATATTCAAAGAAAGGTAAGCTCTTTCTTACAATTAGATGTGAAATTTGCTGTAAATTAAAGCAAACCTTTTTCTCTGCAATAGAAAACTGATTGAGTGTAGGTTTCCATTCATCAAATAATTGCTTTACACAAATTTTTTCCAATTTATTTTTAAATCAGTAATTCAAAGTCTAAAGAGAAATGCCCTTTATTGCACAGCAGCAAAACAAATTTGAAGTCAAAAACATTAAATGGAATCTGAACATTTGATTGCACTCTGAAAAGACAAAGCTTACAGCTAAGAGCATATTTTCCCACAATGAAAAAAGTTGTCTACAAACAATACAAAAAGGCATGAAGGCAAGAAGGCAAAAAGGCAAAAAGAAGTGAACTTCATTTAGCAATTTTTGTTGGCACCCCAGAGTGCAATAAATTCACGCACTCAAATAAACAACTTCATACACACACACACACTCATTTACACGAACTCTCAAACATATACTACCTACAAACAATGGATATCGTGATTTTCCCTAGCGAAATGCGGAAATTAGAAAAATCCAAAGTCAAGGTCAAGAAAAGCCAACGAAATAACAAAAACACATTTAGATAAATAAATTGGGCCAAGTAAAAATTATTTATGAATTCTATTAGAGCCGTTATAACTGTGTGTAAAAGACTTGATACACACACATAAAAGCGGATGCAATAAACCGTAAGGCATATGACATCACGAAGACGAAACGGTTTTAGATACTTTTCAGTATAAAGAAGATTCGTTTGCGAGGGGATTTGCAGCGGTACGAGGCCCTCAAACAGATTGCTTGAATTCGAAAAAAATATTAATATGATATGTTTATAACTGTCCATATCAGTGTTGACTTTTTAAGTAGTATTTCTGTTCATGAAATTTTTTCGAGAATTCCCGCGAAAGAACGTCTAGAGAAATCGGGTTTAAGCTTATATTAAAAATTCTTCTAGAGCTGCTTATATTGTAGAAAGAAATTAATGGACTTATTATAGAAAAGACGGTTTAAAAATTTAGTATTAGTTATTAAATCGATGCTATTATTTGAAAGAAATTAGCTTTTTTCCAGACGATCGTACAAGTCGTACAATATACAGGGAATAAATCAAAATAATAATTGATTGGGCTTACGCCTGGCTTTCTCGCATTAACTTGTGTGTGCTTATTATAGATTTGCACAAGTTAACGGGACCTACATTAACCGAATAACTCTCGGTGAACTGTCAATTCATCACAAAACTGGCGCAGCGCCAATAAACATTTTGAAAAACAGATGCTCTTCTGAGATTTGAACCCAGGCCTCCCGCATCAGTGACCAAGCACTTGTGCGTCCTCTGAGCCACCGCGGCGCCCAGGAATTTCCTGAATAAAAAAATTTTTTTTGCGAATGCATGTACAAATTAAAGTACACGGAAAGTAAGAATTCTCTATATTAAGGCCATGTTCACACTGGGCGCTGAATAAGATTAGATTCAATGCCTGAATAGCTCATACGAATGCATTAAACATATAAAATCGCCAGTGGATGATTATTCGTTTAAAGCGACCTGCTTTGTCATCTTCATATTATTCAGCTGAATTGGTGATGCAATTTTGAAGATTGTAGAAAATACTACACAAACAGTAATTTGCGGAAAAGTTGATCATAATTAATTTTTACAATAAACAAGAGTTTTGCAGAAACAAATTAAATTCGAAATTTAACAAGCATGAAGAATGTGAATGCATGTCGGCTGTTCACCCACACCCAAGGGCTTGAGCTTTCTCTTCTACTGGGTTTCATATAGAAGGCATCACAATGGGCCTTCGGCCTCTGGGTGGGTTTACTGCCAGCAGTAGACAACCATTTTTACCAAACCCAACCTATTTTGTAAATTAACCGCGCAGTGTGCACAGACTTTGCATTGACTCTGCCTCTCCCCCGCACTACGTGTCTGCCTTTTTCTTTGAAATAACCAAAACGATTCACTAAACAAACCGACAACTCACACAAAAGAAACGAAAAGTCGCTCTGCAAATTCGTAAAGTCAACGACAATTAAACTATGTAATAAATAACAACCGCACGGCAAGGTAAGCAAATATGAAATGTATGGCAACACTGGCGCACATAATTCTCACACATAATTCAACGTGTAGCATTTCCGCGTGACTACGGTGATTTATGCGGCACGGCAGCCAAACACAATTGCAGCGCCTTGACTGCCAGGTACTCAGTCAATGGACACTTACCATTTCCTTGTCTTCCTGACTGCGTGGCCACAGTGTCAAATTGATGAGTATTTCGCCCATTTGGCGTTCCGGATGATTTGTGTCGTGCAGCTGCAGACTAATGTCTTCCGCCTTGCCCAGTTCCAATTGCGTTAAATCGAGCTTGGCAGAGCCCATAAAATCATCCTGCAGACCCCAATCAAAGTCGAAGACCTGCAAGAGTAAGCGAGACGGAATTGAGGCAAAAATGTCGTATCCTTTGTCAAAAGCAACAACATGCTATGCATATTCAACGCACTTGTGCCTGAATAAACACAACACTAACAACAACAATAAAGAACAACAAGCTGAGAAGCAGAGCAACGCCTCGCCTGGCAGACAATTCATAAATATGTACATAAAACTGTCGCTTGTCAGTTGTCACTTGTTATTTGACAGTATTGTTGAGTGGGCTTGTGTGAGTTTGTGTGCCCATAATTACACGCTGAAGCATGCCACTACACTTCAGTTTCCGTTTCCGTTTCCGGCGTCAGGGTGTGTCAACCACTAGCATGTGTCTAAAGTTGATTGTGTCTTTTTGTGCAGGTAAACACTTTCATCAATTTTGTTCTGTCAGGCTTTGTAGCGGCCTTTTACAACTACCAAAACAAATTTGTAAGCCTTTCAATGTTCAACTTTGACAGACATTTCACTAAAGACTGCCTAATGCGATTTTCATAAAAGACATTAAATTTTGAACTGTTGCCGTGGGTTGTTGTTGAACTAATATGCTTAAGAGCGCTCGAATAGCTTGAATCGGTAGCTACTAGGCGCTGCAATCCAGGACGATTTTTGCGTTGCCGTGATGGTTGGATTAAAAATCTGAATACCAAGATTTACGAAATTTAAATAAATCGAATAAGATATATACTATGTTCTAAACAAATCTTCTGTGTTTTGTTTTTATTTTACTATATTTTCAATGCATGTAAATTATACAAAATCAGAACCTGAAGAATTTCGATATCATCGAAAAATATTAATACCAGCAATTTTTCAAGTGCAACCATACTCTTATTATTATACCCCACACTCAAGTAAATAAGAGTGTGCGAAAATGATAACATCTTAATGAAGTCACAGCAGGCATAGATATAGGTATATATTTAGTCAGAATCACTTTCAGTGTCCATTTCCAATTTTCCTCCCGTTCTTCTATTCATGGCCAGCTACTAGTTCCATGTACCACTTTTTAGCTAATTTTCGATACATGTTTAAGCTATAACTAAGAGAGTAACTTAATGCCATTCAAGATCTCCTAATGTGCAGCTTTTTGTTCAGTTGTTATATAAAAAAATAGCTAAAAGAAATATGATTGAAATGTAAATTCACTCGAATTCATACGAGACGCTAAATTCTGCACATTTTCTCTGCAATTTCTGTGAATGCTTCCAAAAATATTCGCGCACATATCGAAAGCAATCAGCTGCATAACAAATTCAGAGTGACCATTCCAAGCGGCAGCGGTGCACGTCTTTGGCTGCGTCAACTTCATCAAAAATTCACGACAGCTGCAAATGTGTTCAATTGCGTTGGCCTTGCAATCTATGAGCTTGAACTCCATAACCAAATTTTAAATTGCAAATGACAAATTTCAAATTTCAAAGGCTCTTTCGATATATGAAATTTCAAATTTAAAAATTTCCGAATGACAACTTGCAACTAGTAGTATGACGACACAGCCGTGCATTGGCATTATGCAGCACACGTTCCAAGCATATAATTGCTTTTAAAGTGTGCGCTTTATTTGCATTAAAGTGTATATAAAAATTCAGATTAATTACTTATTCAATTTATTAATGTCTCATCGTGAATTGTTGTCATTTGTTGCTCATACGCACCGCGAGTGCAACCAAAAGCTTACTTGCAATTTAAGCAGCTTATTATCAAGGAGCTCAAACAACTTTAATTGCTTTTCACTAAACTGCAGAAAAATCAGCAGAAATAAATATACATAGTTCCGATTGGTAATATTAGTCATAAATAAGTTTGCCATGTCCGCGAGCTCGTACAACAAAAGAGGGATATTAACATTTTATTAAAGAAACGAACTTTCAGAAGGCTGCATTTTTATTTAGTTTCTCGCTTTCACATAGGAATATTTATTAGGCAAAATTTTTTTAATAAAATCACGCTAAGTTGCATTTTTATGAATTCAATGACATCATTTCTGTTCTATGTTCTATGTTTTATGTCTTATTTATTATTTTCGCCGCATTATATATAAGTGAAAAACAGGAAAATTAAGCAAACAAATAATGTTTTCCGATTTTAAAAGCAAATGTTTTAAAAAATGTTTGCAATTATAAATCGAAAAAAGTCTGTTGGGCCAAATGACTGCTGCTTCAAAAACTATACGAATAGACTTTATACACAAATTTTTGCGCCTGTATCAAAATACGAATATCAGTACTCACCTTAACCACAATCGGCTGGAAGGGATCCTCAATGGGCACGATGAATACCTCATCCCATATTGGATTCAGATCCCTGTGTATGGTGCGTGATTTGTGCAGCAAACGACCGCCAATTTTGAACTTTACGTAAGGATCACTCAAGCCTGCACAAAGAAGCGACAGATTTTCATTTGCCGATGTAAGATATGAAATTTAATCTATATGCAAATTAAGTCACTCACCATTCTTGTCCATGGCCACCAAATCGCTGCCGCTCTTCAGATGAACACGCAACTGAAAGAAGACATATTGACGTAATTGTGCTTCCCGTTTGCGGCGCAACTCTTCGGCCTGTTGACGAAACCACAATATGACATGAAAGAAGGAGGCATAGAGGGGCAAGAGCCAACGGTCAGGGACGCAAAATAAGAGCGAGTAAGCACAACCGTAAAAATGCATAATTACAAGCTTGTCGCGTGCGGTTGATACTCGTAGAGTGCAAGCTTAATAGTGACAAAAGTGGGGGTGGCAAAGTGGAAAATTACATTTAAAACCAAAATGATTAAAGCAGAAGAGCAGAGGGCGCAGCATGGGGGAATAGCAAAGTCATTGTGTCACAATTAAAGGCGTGGTGTGGCGTGTAATTAAACTTGCGCTACTTCGTGTGAGGGAAAAAAATTTTTTTTTAAAGGCGTTTAGCATTCATAAAGATAATATATTTGGACTAGAAAAGAAATTGATTTCTACGTGTACAAGATAATGACAAACGAGCGGGGAGTTAGATCGAAAGATAATTTAATTGTATATATCATAGTGTCTACTATTTAGTCAGGCAGTATCATTTCATTATGTAGAAAATTATTGCACGATGTTGATGGACAGAATAAGGCTTTCAATATCCAATATAGGACCACAGAGAAACTAGCCGCTTTGACTTCCAACAAATACGTCCAAATTGTCGTATTTATTCCAACAACATTGATCCCTTCTCTTAATCACTCAACTCATATGCAAGTGTGCCGCCTTTTTCAGATCATGCAGATCGTGATTCCAGCTGCAGTCGGTCATGCTGAGAACAGACCAACTAGATTTCTAGCCGCGCTCTTAAATCATTCGCTTCCGATTGAAAAGATTTCACTAAAAGGCAATTTACATATAAAAACAATGCACAGAAGCCTGTCTGTTTAGTGCTACCAAATTGACTTTTTCGAGAACAACTTATAAATATAGACCTAAAAAAATTATTACGTTTCGCTATCAATTCAAAATAAAAAAAAAGAGCTTTACAATAGGCAAAAATTTAGTCAAAATTCAAGTCAACTGGTTTGATATCTGCACTGGGTGGTATATTCAGTATGAAGAAATGAGACTCTAGCGTACTTAGTTTATATCCTTCGAACAAAATGTAAAACAATTTGCTTCCAGGAAAACTTAATATCCAGCTCTCTACTAATTTTCGACCTTACAATATAACTTTTTCTTAATTTATGCTGCCGGCACTGCTCAGTAAATATTGTATTAGTTATATGTGCACAACAGGAAAGTTCTTCGAAATTTTTCTTATTAAAATTTTATATCAGTGCAACCTAGATTTTAAGTTTTGCATTGACTAACGACAACAGACATATAAGACTTATCAATGAGCAATGATGGAAACAACAATTTAGAAATTTGTTTACAAATTTAAAAAAATGTTTGCTTCCAAAAACGTTACTATTGCAATTCTTATTTACCGAGAAATTTGTCGTATGATAATTACATGCAAAATTTATATTGAAAAAGCATGCAAAATATTAATTTTACTGCGAAAGTCAGGACAAAGCCCGACTTCGTACGCCAGCATTTTGGTTAATATCAGCTTGCTAATAAACAGGGCTAATAGATGATATGTTTTCTTAGCTGCATGCCACATTGCTTTTATAAACATTCCACTACTTTTGCGCTGGCTAACGAAATTGCTGGGAGTGCATCTATCTACGCATTGCAGTAGTCATGTAAGGGATTCACCTACTCTTGGATGTTAACTTACTTACAATCAATCAAGACACTTTTAAACTCAATTTAAGAAAAAGTATTAGGGAATACATCATGTACACGTGACTTAGACATGGCTTAATCGTACCTGTAACGCCTCCAGCTGTTGCTGCGGCAACAAATCGTCCACATCGGCTGCGCCAGCAGCAGCAGCGCCACCATTTTCCGGTTGCTCGTCAATGCGTCCCTCCATGGAGCCGCCAAAGCGCTGTATCACCTGCGCCATCTTCAGGCTGGCGCGAAAGTCCTTCGCCAGTGGCGAGGGACCACCCATCGTGGTTGCACGATGCCGCGGACTTTGCGTTACTGAGCTGCTCTCCGAGCTGTAGTCAGCGGCATAGTCAGTGCTCTCCTCGAGAAAGTCGCTCGGCGACTTGCGGCCGGCGCGATCCTTGCTGCGCGCACGACTCCAGCGATGCTTGAGGTTGTGGAAGAAGCCGTGCGTCTTCTGTAGCACGCCCGCAGCGGAGCTGGAGGTGCCGTGGTGCGTTGTCACAGCCGCGCTCTTGGCACGCTTGGGCGAGTTGCGCGGAGAATCGTGGCCGTTCAATTCGGAGGCGGACTTGCTTAGATGGCGGCCCAGCCGTTGTGCGGCCTGCGGCGAGCCATGCGGTGTCGAGCTGGGCGTGGCGTTGTTGGAGGCTGGATGGTGCTGATGATGATGGTTGTTGTAGGAATCACTACCACCGGGCAGCTCATCACTGTAGTGTATGCGGGCTGTAATTAGTAGCAAAAAAAAGTGCAGGCTTAAACAAAATTCTCTAGACAAATTTTATAA
The DNA here is from genome assembly GCA_963457695.1 of Neria commutata. Lineage (NCBI taxonomy): Eukaryota > Metazoa > Arthropoda > Insecta > Diptera > Micropezidae > Neria > Neria commutata. The sequence continues at coordinate 15,963,275 of OY735247.1, read as the reverse complement.
CCAAAATATTCACCGCTCAATTTTCACCTGCAACATCGATTTAACAACAGTTTAAATAATCTGCCCACTTTCTCAATATGAATGTCAATAACAACACAATCAGCCAGGCAGAAACAACAACAATAAGTAAGTGAAGCAAAGCACTTATGTGCCACCCTTAAGTGCAGCCTGCCCTTGCATGTGTGCAGCAATCCAATTCAATGGCGTTGTCCTTACGCTTAACCCTCTAATGTGTAATTTAGTATTGTTGTTTAATGCTTGATTTTAACATGTCATATTGTAAGCCAATCTGAATCAATTTATTGCGTATTTGTTGATGTTTTTTTCGACTTTGAGTCAAAGTTTAAAAAATTTTAATTTTCTTAAAGTACTGTTCTGAGATAAATTAGTATGCAACAAGTTTTCAGCTGACAATTAGATATTTTTCTTTTAGAATACCATTTTTTTTTCATGGTTAAATAACTTGAAAGCTAATCACGTCTACCTTGAAAAGAAGCATTTGCTGTGTTTTCAAACATGTACATTCAAACTGATGTTGCTAAATCAAATATGCTGAATAACTTAAAAACCATTATAATAACAACAACACTAATTTTGTTTATATTTAAGAAAAAACTATGAATACATTCATGTTACAAATATTTGCTTTTCCGGCAAACTTGAAATACTACGTATTGTAAGAATGCCTCAAGGCACTGCCATGCATAAGAGGGTTAAGCTGCGCTCCACAAAGGCTATTCACGATTCGGATATTGATTTCATTGTTTATTGTTTGTTGTCACAGGTGCTTCTTCTTCTAGGTGCAAGTGTGGTGCCAACAGTGTTTGCGCCATTCTGCCAGTTGTTCGTGGCGTATGAGTAACAACTTCCTTATTAAAGTGGTTTTACTTTTAATTTCTTGCTAAAGAGTTATTATGTTTTTCTTTTGAACTAGTTATTCACTAACAGCTAAAACAAAATGAATTATTGAATAAGTATATATACTAAACGACCATTGGTATAGTAGAGGAAAGCAAATATCATGTGTAGAAACTGTAATGAAGTAATGAGCTAATAAAGAGCAGACTTCGTTACCTACTTAGATAATATCTAGCTACAACCATAGCATATTCTTGACAGATGCTCAAAAGAAGTTTGATAAAATAAAATAGGAGCTATTTATCTGTAGAGAACTGTTACAGCAGGCCTTTCAGGCTCGGTGACTAGCAGACTGGATGCCTACTTCAAATGCAGTCCAAATCTTCTGCTAATCTTCTTATATTTTATATGGACCATATTAAAGTGCCTTTATTAAATTATTGCTCAATATCTCTGTTCATATCCATGGCTATCTGGAATACAGTCTCGTAGTCAACACAGATGGGCGCCTGGCCTATCTTTGACCTAAAATTCTTTACTAAAGAGCGAATTGTAGCCATTTAAATACTTTTGATTAATTTAAAATCAATTTGCAGATTTGATTGTATTTCGTACTCATTGCTTGAGAAAAGACAAGAACTTTTTTCAATATACTGCTCTAATTCATAAACGAACTAGTCTCAAATTAAATTATTTCACATAAAGCAATTGTAAACAAGCTAATTTTATGTACATTACTACAAAGATATTTATGAAAGTTATCTACTTGCTTATCATGTTAAGTTATCATGCTTGCCAAGAGTCATGTGGCAACATGATAAGCGCCTTTTAATGAAGAGCCATTAAAATACAATACATATTTTATTTTATAATGTAAAGGACCAAATAAATAGCGCACATAATCAGAAAAGTCGTCACGTGTACTTCAAGTGAAGCACCCTTAACAGAATGTAGAATACTAAGGCGAATGATAATGCCGACGATTATTAGTGTTTTTTATGATATGCCGACAGAGAAATTTGAACGATGAATTTAAATGTTTGAACAACTGCTGAATACATTGCATAATTTTGGGGGCTGCAGAGGAAGTGCAGCAGGCATTTTGTTAAAAGTGTAAGCTACTCTCTTACTTTGAAAGCATATTCTTTTGAAGTGAGCTTAGTATTTTTTTTTACCGTTTATCGCTTTCTTCTTGTTTCTGTTGCTCTTTGTTCAATCACTTCAACTGAAAAGGGAACTGGCGCAAATGCCTTTAATTTGGTGCGCTGCGGAGCAAGTGTCAGCAAAGTACTTAAACAACACTTGCAGTTCTTCCACAATTAAAATGTCAAAAGACATGCAAATTAATTTTATACATTTGCCATTTTAAATTTTGCTACGTTTAATTTTCACTTTTTCTAAAGTCACTTGAATTTTGCTGCATATTTTTAGGCGTTCAAGGCTAATATAAGTATGTAATTGGTTTGTTTTTAGCAATTTTGAACTATTCACATTTGCACCGTTTAATGGTCACATTGCAAAGCCGCGGCATGAACCATTGAACCAAATGGCAGCAGCGCTCCTAGAAGACTGCCAAACTAGCATGCGAAAGCACACGATTATGCCTGGCATCTGTGGTCGTAGTTTTGGCTGCTTTTCTGTTTGCCTTTGTACGTATGTGTGTGTGTGGGTTTGAGCCAGCGAGCTTAATATTTTTGTTCTATGACTAGATCGCAAAGTAACTAGTTTCGTATATAGTCAAGAAAACAGTTTGAATATTGCTATAGACTTTCCTGCAGGGATTGTGTAGACATTATTTTACGTGGATTTTGTGCGCGAACTTGAACGCATTTGTTGCTGTACGCACACGCACAAACGCACACACTTATACACGTACACGTATTTATCTTTGATGTGGTTAGGAAATACGATAGCTCTGTTAGAGCATGAGGGCTGCACAAAATTTGCCAACAACATGTTGAGCATGTGCGACGGGCCAACTGACGGCAGGGCGGGGCCGACTGAATGACAGCATACCGCTATTGTTTGTTGCATATTTGTGTGGTTTTGTTGTTGCTATTCATACGAAAATTCTCGTCTTGCAAAAAGCTCTTCTACAAAGATCTAAGGTGCATTTCTTCATTTGGACAGTTCAAAGGCACAACAAAACAGAAAAATATATATCTGGATTATCATTTGTTTACGATTTTTAGTCATTAAAGTATTCCTGAAGAAAGCTTTCTTCAGAAAAAATTCATGAATTCACCATTGAGCCTATTTTAGATGCATGAACACGTGGACAGACATTTAGCTTGTAGTGCTTAGGTAGCTGGAATGTAGGAATAGTAGCGCCAGTGTAGTAACAGAAATTTCATATTTACGAAAAGTCATATTAAGTGTAAATAAATTGCTTATTGCTGCAGGAAGCTTAGCGCCTGCTCTCATTGGCTCAAGAAGACATCAGTTTGTTGAATGAGATGCTGGCTGTGCCGAGTGGAAAGTGGGTTGCGAGTGTGCTGGAAGAGTTGTCATTTTGCTATGATTGCTCAATAATATGTTTTGCCATTGAGGCAGTGACTTCATGCTGCACACATCCGCAAATAGACACAACATCCCAGTGCAGGGTGTCAGATAATATAATATGGAATTTACCAAAAAAAAAAAAACAACAACAACGTATTCGGAGAAAAGAAAAAAGGAATTACAAAAACGAATTAGAAAAAGTATTACAGTGCAAGCAAAGCATTAGAATTCAACGAAAATAGTAACGTGCCACATTAAGAAGGAGCGTCCAAGGACATGACCGCAAAATGCGCCAAGGGAACGGCATTTTAATGAGCAACATTTGAATGTAAAGTAGCCTCACAAAGCAGCACTCAGCTAAATTAACTACATTTGTATTTAAATATATGTGCACTGCATGATGAAAAAGATAGAGAAAGAAGAAGAAGAAGTAGAAGAAGTGCTTTATGAAAGGTTAACATGTTTCGGCAGCAGTCGCGAGGTAAGGCCAAAGCGTTTCTTGCAGCTGCGATTATCTAATATAGGTATAGCAAAATGACTGACATGGCGATCAAGAAAATATATAACATAACTGCCAACGTTGCCAACATTTTCTTAGCTCTCTAGCTGTCCAATTGCCGTAAGCATTATTGTTGTCAAATATAATGAAACGTAAGTGACAGATCGCTAAAAGCTTTAAGCACTTACTTAATAAGTTTGATTATTTTGAAAAAGTAAATTTTGTGTTTCCCACACTTCAGAGCAATTAACATACAACTCTAATAAGATAGGTTCCACTTGTTCACTAAGTTTGGTTGCTTAAAGAATTAAGTGCAGTTTAAACACGTTTGTATATTTCTGGCACTGGCTAAAATCCCATTAAATTTGTACAAAACATATGACAAAGCTTGGCAAAATATCTTTTGTCCTTGTGATTTGGTTGAATTGAATAATTTTTTACAAAAATCAAAAACAGTATAGTTAAAGCACTTTCTGCCTTTATTTCCGATTCAACGCTGCAAGTCTGTTTTTGGCCGCAGAAGAGAAGGAACCAGTAGTCCTAATACAATTTAATTTATAGCAAATTGTTGTATCTTCTCCCACTTCAATTACTGCTATTATTCTACTGTGATACTGATGTTTGAAGCTAGGCAGCAAATATTCCTACGGAGGAGAGGACAAAGGCATCTCATTTAAAATTATAAAGATATAACATTCAATCTCATCAGATACATCAATCATTAAATTTTAATGCACAAAATGAATAGCAAATTTTACTTTGAAGTTATTTTCAGTTTATTTGGCATTTCAATTGCGATGGTTCGAGTGAAAGCGCAAAGCTGTATGCAATAGATGCAAATTTTTGTATTTGCGTTTCAGCAAAGAGTATATATATATATTAATATATACATATTAATATATACATACATATATATTATATAACTATGCTCTTTGGTTCCAACTTGTGGAAAAAACACCAACGCTGGATTTGCTTGTAGCTGAAGCTCATTTAACCAAAGAATGATAAAGTTTGAAACTGAATTTCTTTCAAGCGAGCTTCATAAAAAGCTTAGTAGCAATGTGAATATTTTACGGACGTGTCTGTAGAAATGCGGCATGAGCAAGCATTTTCTATTGCATACTTTCAGGCATTTGATTTTGGTTGCGTCTCCGTTTCTTTCTTCAATTCAATCAAAGTTCGATGATGCGCAATCTATATTGCACTAACATACTCTTTGATTCAATGATCTCAATCTATTTTTGCCATTGCAGTGAATGGATTAAAATGGCAGATACCATTTCAGAGTTGCAAGATTGCAAGTGTAAATCAACTCACCTGTTGACATCGCGGCCAAATGCTCTGACATGTCGCCTGGAATTTGTATGTATGCGGTCGATTACGTTATGCTGTGATTAAGTGTGACGATGACAAGGCAATTTGAGGGATTAGCGGGCGGCGGCGGTTGAGACTAAGCGCAGTTAAGCGCGCTAATTTGTGGTTGCTGCCTCGTTCTGTGGCGTGTGTTGGAAGTGCGAAATTTGCGCTGCCTACAATTGAGCTTTCCTTTGGGCTGCAGTGCACGCAAGTGAAAGTGACGTCATTATAGCCGGCTGCTTTTATTGTTGTGATGACTGTTTACGACATTGTGCATGTTGTTGTTATTGTTGTTGTCACATGCTGCCAGGTATTGTTGTTGTTGTGCGAGACATTGTATTTGCATTGTCTGGAGTTACGGCAAGCACTTGCTAGTATTCATGCGCTACCAACAGGCAATTATATCTGTCACTGAGTTCATTGTTGTTAGTTATCACGCTCTCAGATCGAGATTCGAGTATCATTTCATTATCTTTATATCGCTTTTGCTGCCATCAATTAGAAACCTTTTTATTATTTTTATCTTTTTGCATGTTAATAAGGGTATTCACAGCTTTGTGGCATAATACCACCTGGATTTTAAATTGTTTTTGTTGTTTTCCATTTGAATTAAAAAATATTATACCGTGTTCAGAGCAATTAACAACTGCCAACTGCACAAAATTGAGCCACTAAGCAGTGAACACCCTTAAAATCTTTTGGTTCTTTGTTTGTCATGTTGTTGTTGTTGTGGTTGCGGTTTCAGGCATTTTGCTTGTATATTTTGGCATTATTTTTTTAGTTGCTGCGGTCTTGCTATCGGGCAATTTAAGTTGTGTGCACGTGTAGGCTTTGCATGACATGTGCGCAGGCAATTAAAAATTCTGTAAATAGAAAAGGTTAATTAATTTTGTATGTATTAATTAAGTTTTGCAGTGTGTATGAATTAAAGCTTGCACGCAGAATAATTTGATATTCCATGCTTCACACAATTAAACAGCAACAAGCCACACAAATATTAAAGACAACATATACATATATGTACTAACATATCGCACATTATATACAAAAGGGGCACTACTCAAAGTTCGAGATATTGAAAGATATTGAATTTTTAATTTTCTTAATACGAAACTGAAAGTAACAACATATTTTCCCTACAAAGAAACTGATCGGGTTCAACTATGAATTCTTTATTGAAAATTTCAGGGTATGATTGTTCAATATGTAAACTTTCCTCGCTCGCACGTGTCATAGTAAAATAAGAAGAGAACGGCACTAAAAATATTCCAAGCTACTGTTTCAACAAACGATTTACATTTCAAAGAGCATAACAATCCAAAATTTATCATAATCAGAATGGGACAAAAATTGCAACGAAGAAAAAGTTGAACGCTAATTTGCATAATTTGACCTCGAATGCATAAAGAGCTGAGTTCATAAATGCTAAAAAGGCACTTATATGATAAGATAGATTCAAAGGCTTTGCGTACAGATAAAAGAGGTCATTAATTTGTCTGTAAGAGTTAATTTAGAATGCATGAAGTGGAAAGTAATTGAAATTCTACGAAACTGCATATTTTAAAGTTATTTGCAAAAAAAATACTAAGCATTTAGCATTTCGATAAAGAATTGTATGCCTTCAAAGAGATATCAAATACCGAAATGTGAGTTTAAGATACACATACAACGAAGAAGTATATGTAGGTTAGGTAGCAGACAGTCATGTGGCCTAATCCAACAAAGCTTTTGAAGACTATTTTTATTTTGACTAAGATTTTGCGCCCAAACTTAACCTGTCAGTCTCGAATTTCAGCTCACTGGCAATCGTAAAGGGTTTTACATATGGCAAGGTTTTTGACACAAGTTAACGGGACCTAAAAGTTTTTTCTATAGCCGTATTTCAACGGAATTGTAAAGACTTTTCTCATGGCAAGAAATACTCTCGCCAATTAACCGCGAAAGAAACAATTTGAAAAATATTCTCTTTTCTTCTCGATGACATGAGTCTGTTGGGGATTGAGGCAGCGAACTCTCGCATCAGCGGCTGAGCACTTATCCACTGACTCACTGACTACTGAGACTGATATCATGACAATTAAACAATTTCAAAAGGGTTTTCCAGCAAAAGTCCCAAATATAATTTCAAAGTTTCATGAATTTGAAAATTCTTGAAATATTAAATTCCTTCAAAAATCAGGCAACGCTGGCCGTAGTAATCAAACGCTTGGATGCGTGTTCAAACTTTATCCTGCCAGTTGCAAGAGTGTGGTTTTATCCTGTATCCATGGCGTGAGTAGTTTATGTTGTTGCCATTAGGGGGCGTTTAACATGCTTCGCTTGGTATCTAGATCTAAGATCTAAGTTGTGTGTGTGTGTTACTTTTCGTTGTTATTGTTACTTTTTTGTTGTTTTTTTGTGAGTTATTGAAGGCGATTCGGCTGGTTTCATACATGACCACTTTCGCCGGCAAATTGCATAATACAAATAAAAATAAATAATAATAAGCGCTTTTGTTCATACTAAATTTGTATACGAGTTTCGTTTAATGAAATTCAAAATAAATATTGCTTGCTGTCTCTCTGCTGACAATGAAATTAGATAGAGGAAGCAATGTGCAAAATAAATTCCATGTTTTCGCAACATATACACTACATTTCACTGATATTGCTGCCGATAGAATATTCCTGCTGTGCCCGCTCTGAACGTGGCCCTTTATTTCAATAGCTTCGCATAGCCATTCATATAAAAACACACACACATATATAAGGAACACGCATACATACAGATGAGAAAATCAATACTTTTCATCTTAGCGCCACAATATGGGGCATGCTACAACCCAACTAACCATTAAGTTAAAGCATATGTTAAAACTTCAGGCTTGTTACATATGAACATACATATATGTGTATTTTAAATAAAATGCATATGTATGTATAACCTAATTATAAATCAAATTGTCACGGGCGGAACTTATTTATAACCCGTTGAATAGATGCATTATAACAAGTGCTTTTATAACAAATTTCTATTCTATTTTACAACCAAAAAAACATAGGGGAGAGGGGGGTACCTTCGTCTCTTTTTTTTGAAGGCCTATATTTCAGAAGATAATCAATATATTTAAAAACCGATTAGACTGTTACAATACCTCATTATTTAACAATAAAATGTTATACTAAAATTTCTTTAAAAAGTTCCGTTTGTATTATTTTTTTCATGATTAGTAAAAAAAGTCATTTCGCTGAATGTGCCCCCATGCCAGGGTAGCTTCGGCATTTGGCGGGGCACTTTCGGCATTCATACTTTAAAGTACCATAAGGTGATACAAAATCTTGTTTTGACTAAATAAGACATGTTTTTGGTTACACAACACGTATTTATTATATTTTGCATTGAAAAATTAAAAAAAATCATGTTTAAGAGCTTCAAAAAAAGGTAGTTATTGTAAAATTTTTTTTATAAATAATTTTTTATATATAATGTTTAAAGTGCTGAGATCGACCCTAATATTAATTTTGTGTGGTTACGGGGGGTTTAAGCCAGGTTCGAGGGTCTTGGAGGCTTCAACTAGATTTCGATTTTTAGTACCTGTGAAGTTATATTGGCGAATGTGCCCCATGAAAAAAAGACGAGTCCACCCTGGTGTCACTTTTTTTTCTTTGAATTTTTTTACGTCTAATTTCAGTGCTTTACTTTCACTTAATACACTTTTATTTACAAAATAATTAGTATTAAAGTAATACTAATACAATTTTGTTCGAAATAATGGTATAAATACAGCACAAACTTCTTACGTTACCGACCTGAATATTCGGCAACGAAGCGCGAAAACACAAAATCAAATGTAACTTTATCAGCTGTTCAGATAGAGATGGCAAACTTTGTGAGGGATATTTATGCTAGTTATGGGTTAGTTTTACCTAATTAACAGTTATGTCTGATGACTCCTTCATACCGAAATCGCCTTTGACGAATGTGCCCCAAGGACGAAGGTACCCCCCTCTCCCCTACATATTTATGACAAATTTATCCTTTGTGTTTATGCATACCACAAATTGTTGAAATGGAAAAAATTATCTACCGATTTCTTTATTATAAATCGTATATAACAAAAAAAATGTGTGATATTTGGCCCACCGTGGTTAGTTGGGAAGCATACAAAACTTTCCGCACACATATACCATACAAAGCGCCGCGGCAACCCCCCAAAAAAGGGGTAATAGAATGATCATGAAGATGAGATGAGAATGTTTTCCTGACAGAAGTGCATGTCTGGGAATACGTAAAAGAAATTGCGCCTCTCTTTTGTGTCATGCTAATTTGTTTGGTTTCAGCTGGCAGCCTTGTGTAGCAACACTTCAACTAATGAGATGCACTCACTGCTGTCTGGCGCCTACTCCAATGACGGCTTATGACAGCAGCTGCCAAGTAAATTTTGCGAGCGACTAACTACTTTCAATTTTTGAAGTTTTTAAAAAACTGTGCTTGAAAAATTTTACTAAATTTTAAAAGCTCAAGAAAACCAAAAAGAAATTGTCCTGCCAATAACCAGCGAACTTGATGGTAATCACTGATTAAGTTCAATATCATAAGTGCATATGTGAAAAAGCCTAGTTCAAGAGCATGGCAAACGTACGCTTTTATCAAGTTGGAAACCTTTTGCAATCAAATAATTTCTAAGGTGGTTTACATTAAAGCTTAAACGTCCTTATTTGCCAACAAGAGCAGTGGTGGCCAATTAAAGGACTGAGCTTCTCGAGCTTTACGTCTTTTAGATACACATACATACATATATGTATAGCATAACCTACTCACAATAAAAATCATTCAACATAACTACTATTTACTTGACATGTGAGTTGGTAACTCTAGAGCTTCTTAAGAGCAATCATTTAAAAAACTATTGCATACCAAAAATTTAAAGTTTAGAAATTTGACATTTCTACTCATAGTAATAAGTTAATTAGGCCGAGTTTTGTAGCAGTCATTATGTGTTGAAGCGCACAAGCTCATGCAGGTAATGCGATAACAAAGTGAGCGTGTGCCTCAAAGCCGACTTGCCGGTAAAAAGAGGAAGGCATTCAAGGCTAACTTCCAGCAATAGATAAACTACATAAACTTTTACGCCGCACCAATACAAAACTACACACACACACACAGCACACACATACTCGTTAGCAATATTGCTCTACTACTTTGACGCCGAAGTTAACTTGGCTAATAGTCTGAGTGTGAAAACTAATTTATTCCCTATACAGCATTCTGGCGAAAGTTTGCCAATAAATCGGCCTATATAAATAAAAGGACGAGCTAGGCACTAATTAAACGGGAGCGATAGAGAGAAAGTGGGTGGGAAAGAGACTAAAGAGTAAGCTGTAAATTTACTTCAAAAGTGAAAGTGTAATTAAGGCAAGTTGGACGGAATAAGTGGTATGTTCCCCACTGGGCCAATATTTTAAATTGATTTTCGCCGAAAAGGTCAAGGTACGAAAATGCGCATGAAATATAAAAAAGTGCAATTAAGGAGAAAATCAGTTAACACAGACAAATAATACCGGCGGAAATTAGATCGCTTGAGCATCGAAATTTAAGGCTGGCACCTTCAACTTCATAATTGGACAAATTATAACCATTTTACTGAATAACTCCGAGATAAGTTATGTACTTAAGGACCTATTGTAGGCTTGTTCTTTAACCGATTTACATTTTTTCAGAACTTCAAACAGGAAATAAGTTCAATGCTAGGCACAAAAGGCCAGAGGACCTTTTACATTAACGATGTTTGCTTCTATTTGTAATTATTTATGCCTTTTGATTGCCAATTGTTGGCAACTCTCCGAAAGTATAATTTGCCATGAAAATAAAGCTTCTCAATTCCATTCAGATATGGCGACAGTATTTTTTTATTGGTTCCGTTAGCTTAAGCTAAAAATAAACAACCATACACATGCTAGGCTTACCTCTCGGTTACATGGACCGTTGAATTTATACAGATTAATCAATTTAATATCTACGCATGTAAATTATTAGATTGACCTACAAAAAAATTAAATTAATTGCCGAGAGCGGTCGAAATTAATTTAATTGCATAGCTGGAAACACATTGGCTTCCGTCTCCAGCCTGCATCCAATCATTCTAGCCAGTACAGAAGAAGTTTCTACTATGTTTCAATTCAACCTGCAGCAGAGCAGGAGGAAATATACTGCAGTGGACGGAAGTTGACAATGGTATTGCTTTGCAAGGAAGTTCATTTGTATGAACTGCAGCACAATTGCGAAAGTTGAAAAGTCCGCAAAGGAACCAAAACAACGGAGTGCTCCAAATTTTGTCAAGTTGCTGCAGTGGCGAGGAGATGCAATATTTAAAAGTTGGCACAAGCAACGCCATTCTTTTGAATTTTGCGCTAATACATATTTTGGCAGCCTCGAGGCTGAGAGTACATTTTTTATACAATCAAAAACTGTTAATCAGCTGTTATTCCGAGCTTTCTATTTACATTCATAAGTCAGACAAACAGTGCAACAGTTGCAGTCAGTTTTTGCACCTTCGCCATTGATTGGCATGCAATTGCAGCAGTTGTCATGACGTCATGACGCTCCAAAGCATGAGCAACCGAAACGGTAGATCCTTCAAATTAGAAGAGGACATTTACTCGTCGTGGCAATTCCAGCAACAATTTTGTGCAGTTGCGCTGGCAGTATCAGTGTTGCAACATGTTTTGATATATTTGTACTTTCTTCCGGCTGTTGATTAAGTGTTTCAGCCCCGTCCGGTCTGGCATGACTATCATGCATAAATTTTGGCAAAAACAATTTTAATGATTTTCGGAAGCGATCAACAGATATGAGAAATGTAACATTTTAGCATGAAGAGGAGCGTGTATACCAAAGATACACTTATACTTACACCGTAGCTCAAATCAGACTCACTGCGGTTATCTACTACGATTCGGCGTAAAATTAAATTATAGAGATAATTAAATTATAAAAAGTTGATATATATGCAATTTGTAAATATGCATGTAAATTATAGTCAATGTAGTATGTAAGACTTAGTTAATATATTATTAGATGTTGCATTATATCATTTTATGTAGATAAACTTGCATTTTTTGCAACAATTTAAAACTAAAATTTTAATGACATTCTACAGCGAATTAGCATTATTTCCAAAAAAAAAAACTTCGAGAGAAATTATGATACGAATGCGACTCATTTATGTACTATGTGCAGTATATACAGACATATGTACAATTGAAGTCGACCATCTAGTGACAAATTAAAGTATTGTGGTGTTATTACGCAATAGATAGTTTGCATTGTTGTTGTTTTTACCATCTGTATCAATTATTGCCTAATCAATCTTAATTATATGAAATGGCCAGCTAATTAACTTGTCATTAGCTAACACTATCTGATATGGTAGCCTTATTGTTTAAAAATCAATAATTGTTGCCGAAGCGGAAAAATTCGAATGTAAGAAAATGTATTGTAGTTTAGAGAAATATTTTCATTTATTGATCGTACAGATCGATGCTATCTTTATGATAGAGTTAGTGTTGCTTCTCAAATGAAATTGCACTATGATTATTTTGTGCGTATATTTTTCTATTATGTTTTGTTGTGATCAAAAGCAAAATATATTTGAATGTAATAAAATAGATTTTATTGGTCATAGTAAAAAAAATGCAATTTTGCTTGGCCAAAAATGAGTAATATATTTTGTACCATACTTTCAAAATATATACGATGTGCTTATGGATTAGAGCTTGTATCGGAAGGTGGAATCAGTCTCATGAGCATCTTCAGCTACGAAGCTTGTTCCTTGCTGAAAGTGTCAACCATACAGATCCAACGTATTATGACGTTCGATGACATTTATAATTTTTTCATAATCATTTATAGTAAAAAGTTGTACAACGACTCTTAATGGAACTGTGTCCAACATTCTGCGAATAAGTGGCATTTTTGCAATATTTGCATTTTTAATATAACTGTAGCAACTGAGCAAGAACAGAAGAAGCAAATCCCAGCTCAACGCAAGAGAATTTGCAGAAATATTAAATTTTTCTTTTGGTTAGATTAAATGCGTGAATCTAGTACTTTTGACTGCAGTGAGGCCTGTAAAATTATAAATCCAAAGCATAAAAATGCCAGATTTGCTAGATTGCAAGATGTTGCGCAGAATAAATGTCCTGCGCTTAATCTGCCTGCTTCGTACAAACTCATCTTAAATTGAAACATACCAAAAAGGAAAGAATTTAATAAAATGCTATGTCAGCAAGCAACAGCAATATAAGCGAGCACGAGCACATTTTATTGCGAAAAAAGAAATAAAATTTGAAATGCCAGAGGATTGCTAGTCAAATGTATTATGTAGCCTATGCATACATAAGACGAAACTGCCACAAAGGATAATGCCGAAAATCCGTGAATTTCAATGACAGCTCCGAGCATGAGCTAAAAGCTAGCATAAATTACAATAAATATAACATGGCGAAGCTATTTCAAAATGTAAATCACAGAAAAATTTTAACATGAAAGATGTCTTAACTTGAGTAATTCGTAATTTACAAGTCCAAAAGGCAACAATTAGTTATATTAAGAAAGAAAGAGAAAGCCGCCAGACAGGCAACTAAGCTGCGCATATGTGTGTGTGTGTGTAGATTACAGAGTCTGTAATACAGACACTCAGGCAGGCACATAAATGCGCCATATCACGCTCCATTGACTACTTTCGTCCTGTGTGCCCTTAGAGAGTAGTTCTGCTGCTGCAGGATATTAGCAGTGAATGCCCAGCAGCAGCTTGGTTCTGCGCCAAAAATAAATGCAACCGCCGAGCACACGCTCACACTGCAATTTACTGCGACAGCGAATGCGTTTTGATCTCAAAAGTGCAAAAGTTAAGTTAACAGAACTTCAGCGCTTCTGCAAGTAGGCCAACAAGCTGCTGCGGCGCAGATGGCGCTCAAAGCTGCAAGCCAAGCACGGAATTGGTAACTGGATTATGGCATTAGCGCGGCTTACTGGAAAATTCTATAGTTCTATAGAGCCAAATGAAAAGGTTTGCTCTCATAAAAAGTTGCCTGCGACTGAAGGAGGATGCAGAATCACAAGCAAGATAAGCTAAATTTAATAAAAAAAAATATCTTTTAAAATTAAAATATGATGGAGAAATTCTGATTTCACAGACAGAATTAAATATTGCAACAAGAAAATAGCATGAGCTGTGATATATGGGAAATTGAAGCTCAATCCATATGGTCTGGAGAACGAAGCGGTTATTCAAACCATTTTTGAGCTGCTTGAGAGCGGCATAGGTTCCTACTCGTAGTAAAGTAAAATTCCAAAGTTTTGTACAATAAAATTCAACAACTACACTTTTCTTTTAAATCGCAAATTTTCGTTTCGAAAGATTCTCTTATGTAGACGATTTTCTATCTAGATGCATATTTGAAGCCATAAAGGTGAAATCATTCCGTTGATTTATGATTTAAATATTTCATGTAAAATCCCAAACATTTGCTCTTTATTTGTTGAGCAGCGTAATTTCATTACTTATCCACTCGCTTAAAAATTAGACTCAAAATAATGCCTTAATTTTTTTCCCCCAAATAAATATTTCTATAAAAAATTGGTCATCGTGTGACTTGCTCATCATTTGCCATGAAAGCGAGAATAAAATCAAAAGAAGTGCTCACCTCTGCTTAAATTTAGTGCATAAATGCACGCACATTTGCACACGCCACTTAAAGGATTCGCTGTTACCGGAAATAGGAAACAGACGCCTATGTCGACGCCGACGCAGACACTGACGCTGTGCCGTAGACCGAAACCGAGTGAGGCAATCTTTTTATGAATTGCAAAAAACCACAGCAACATGCAAAACGAGCAAACGATACAAATACAGACACACACACACACACGTCTCTGCATGCATGTGTATGCGCACACACTTCAAAAGCAGTTACATTCGACGCGCGTGTAAAAATAGAAATTAAAATTATATATTTTTACGCTTTCTGCAAGTTGACTAAAATGGCGTTTATTTTTGTTGTTGTTGTCGGCGCAAAATTCGATTTTTGCATTCTGCTTTCAGTGTTTTTGTTTTCACACACTAACTTACGTCGTGGCATACATGTTAAAAGCGCACTCACACACGCGCACACAGCTATGGTAACGGTGTTGGTAACGGGTTCTCCGCACCGCCCACTGCTTTGCTCTGCTCTCCTATGCTTCAAATGCAAATTTTTCACATTTTATATAGCTTTATTATTTCTTTAAACAGACGGCGTTGCCGAAGGGTCGCCATTTTGCTGTGCGAGTATGTTATCCCGTTATTACGGTAATTGGGCCAAAAGGATCATAAATTTGCTCACATCCTCCGCACGCGATGCCTTCCTGCGCTGGCAGATTGGCCCCTAGCACTGCTCGTAATTTCACGAAATAGTTGCGCGCTTATTCGCTTATTCCGCCGGGTTCGAGAGTTCGTAGGCAACTGACTCTGACTCAGCGCGTCGGCCAGAAGCTTTCTGTGGAGCGCGAATATTTCGAGCAAAATGCCTTCGCACAGTGGAGCTTTTACTCTGCGCCGTGTTTTCAATGAATGTTGGGGACTTCAGGTGATGCTAGGCTAAGGAAAGCTGGTAAGTGTGAAAGAAACAAACCACCCCACTGCGAAGGAGAGCATCATGCGAAATGCCGTAGTTTTTCTATTTAAGTAGTAGACAAGTGGTTGGGTTGGTACTTCAGCTCTGCTCCTCCTTAAAATACATATATGTACGTAAATTGTTAATGAATTATATTGTTGCATACATTTACGAAATTATATTTCTTTCCCACTCAAATGAAGGCGAGTATGTATCATCAACATGCCTAATTCTCTTGACACGTGAGTCAGGAACGCTGGAGCTTTTAGCAGAATGCACTTAAAGAACTGTTGCACTGTTACAGAGTTTGTATTAAATACAGACCTACATAAGTATGAGCCTGAAAGTATGGTTTTTGAAAGTGATGTGCATCTTCAATGAAATCGTACTTTATAATTGACTCTGTATCCAATGTAGTTACATCTGATAGCCTTCAAATGGCGAAAGATACATAAGTACTATATTGAACTGTAAAACTTTTTCTAACTATTTGTTTAATAGAGATTTCACAGTAACTGATTTAAAGTAAACATTTTCAACATATGTACATCCTCTCTAATGATAACGCACCTGTTTTTATGTTATCCTGACGTAACTTCTATGTAACTTTTATTATAAAGCTGTAAAAGCTTTCCAGCTCTCTCATACTCGTATGTTTGCTATATGCTCAAAACTGCACGCTTCTGTTTTTCAATTTCTTTATGCCACATTCACACTGGGAATTAAATAATGATTGTTGTTTCTGTTTTTCATTATGAGAGAGAGCGTTTATTTTTGGTTTGCACTAGCAAACAAAAGCAACAATCACCATTTGATTCCTAGTGTGAACGTGAGCTTACGCTTTCATAGCCAAGTAATAATGTTTTTCTCTTGCTATTTCCATTACTGCGCTCTAGCAGTTCTTTAGTCGCTCTGTTTATTGTTTTTGCACAAATTAAAGCGTATTGCTCATTGCTTTTTTTGCTCTTTGTTTTCGCTGATTTTTTATCTGACGTAAACAATCAGTCGCCTTTAACATTTGACATTTGGTATTCGGTTTAGCGCCAAAACCAAACAAACCGCCTTTCAAGTGTGTTCGGATTTTATTTTTCACATAAATTTCTAACGCAGGCATTTTTATGCTATACGCTACTAGTATGTAAAAATAGCTGAAGAGGTAGAGGGAGGGATGAATTTGAACAATGTTTCAACTACCTTTTGTGATGCCATTAGCGAAGAGAAAAACCTTTGAAGCTTTTTTAATGCTAAGCAATTGCTTAAGCTGTGATTTTGTCAAATGTTAATAACAATAAATTTCCACCTAAGTGACAGTTACGGGCAAAGAGAGATCTCAGCCTGTGATGTCTAAAGTGGCGCATTTTTGCTGGTGTAGGATGATAGATATATGAAGCTTAAAACCGTTGCATCACTCAGCGGTTATGTGATCGGTCTTCTAGGCAAATGGTTCCTGGTAGAAGCGCTGGCCAACCCACTTTGATATGTATGGCAAAATAACACTTTTCAATTGTTCTTTGAGCGACTGTATCTCTCACTTTGACTTGGCAATTCCTAATACTTTTATGAGGCACTGTAAATAGAAAATTTCGTTAACACTTTTCTCTTGTTTTAAAAGATTTTATTTTAAAGTATCTTTTTTATGTGACAACAGATAAATTTGTTGTTCAGAAAATATTTCATACGATGATGGCAAATGAAAAGCGTACATTTATAATGCAATGACATTGTGACTGCTTTTGAAAATGTCAGTTCTTCACCTAACACGCCACTGGATTGGGACGTGAATAAGAAATATCAAAAATTGCTTTATATAAATTATATCAGCGTCAGTTGAGCAAAAAAGTGCCAACCATAATCTAATTGATGCTTCTGCTCGATCTTAGTCTATACTCAATTTTACAATTCCTAAACAATTCATTTAATCGCAAGTTTAATGTTCACACTGCGCGATTATTCGGCATCAAGGTTACCGAGAATTTAAATTTTTGCTTCACATTCACATTGTATTGCATATTCAATTCGAATTTTGATTTAAAGAAAAACAGTCAAGTGCGAGTCGATCTTGCTTACCAGAAAAGCCCTCTTTAGCGTTCGAATTGAATTTTTCCTTGCCCGTCTATACAAAAAACAAAGATAGTATCATGTAGTATGCGAAGTAGAACGTATATGACAGACAACGTATGTATGTATGTAGTATATGCCACACCGTATATGACCTATACGTTCGCTACCCAAACGACAAACATAGGAATGCTTTGGGGCTTTTGAGCTATATCTTCGAAACCAACAAATTATTTTTTTTAATTTATGGACATGTTACATACCCACATACCTACTACATGTAAACGTTTAAACTATTGTAATAGAATCGTATTTACAGCCGCTTTTAAAAATATTTTTATTTAAGCACTATCAAAAAGAGCGGAAATCTTCAAGGATTTTTATTCAAGCCACTGACAAAAAATCGAAATTTATACAAGCGCTTTTTTATTAAAATTGTTGTGAAAGTGGAAAAAGTAAACATGTTTTATTAAATGATTTTGATGCTAAACTCAGCAAAAATATATGTCCAAATTTTCAAAAAACGCCAATGAATAAAATGATTATGAAACTGCAAATTTAAAGAACATTAAAAAAAACTTATAAAAAAGAGAAGCAGAGATTTGGAGCTTTAATTTGTTTGCACATAGAACACAGCAACTATTTAAATTGTAGGTGCTCTCAATTAAGCGCAGCTAGTAGCTTTCATGACTAATCGCTTAAATTTAGTTTAGGTTATCAGCGCTTGCGAAAGGAAGGAATTGCTTTGGCAACATGGCAACAGCAGCAAAGGCACAGCAATTTGCCTTTATGTGTGCTTCGAAATGCACGCACACGCACCCACACACACTGGGCCATATGCTACGCAATGCACGCAACGCAAACAGAGACCGAGAGCGCAGGTACATGCGAGAGCCAAGTACGACTGATAAATGCACTTCGTCTTCGTACGGGCAGCTAACAGCGAGGCGCAGACAGACAACGGTACGTTGCCTTCTTGAAGCCGCGGCGGCGGCACAGTCGCTCCAGAGCCGAGAACACGAACGCCGCTTTTCAGTCAGTTCGTAATGTGCTGCAGCTAAAGTCGATGCAGAGCGCTTCCAAGTGTGGGTTTATTTTTCCCATTTTTTTGTTCCCGTGCTCATTTCGCTACATTCGATCGCAATTAAAGTGCCTGAATTTCGGAATTAAAAATAATAATTTACAGAATTCAGGTAATAAGTGAACGCTTTCTGTGTAGTCGAGTAGTTCGAGTCTTTTGAGCAGTTCCCTTAGAAGCGCAGGTAAGTTTTTTTGCAATACCTGGCTGCCGCCGGTCTTTGCCTGCGTCCGTCCAGACGGCAGCAGCTGCAAGCAGGTTTCGTCTTGGCGGCAGCGATGCATGCAAAATGGGCGAAGAATACATGGCGCAACTTGCTAAAAATGTATTCTAAATGACAATACCGTTATCAGCGCCAACAAAGTCCCACACCCGAGCGCCCGCCGCAGCAGCAACAGCAACAACAATAATAACAGCATCCAACATTCAACGTCGTCGATCTGCATATCGCGCTTTCGGCTTTAGAGGTCAATGTCGAAAAAAGTTTATTTTCGCGGTCAAAATTTAGCATTCTCTGTGGCGGCTGCTGGCTTGCTTATTTACTTTCGCATTTACAGGCCCATGCTGCTTCTTGCTTAATGCCTTGTTAAATAATTCCAACTGCTTAATAGCGTCTGCCTTTATACGTCTACAGGCGGCCGAAGTATTGTCGGCGCACTCGGTCGCTGCATGCATGCCGGCATCCGGACAGGGAAATGTGTGTACTTTTGTAAATAATAAATATCCTCGCCCTCTCCACCATTTGCTCTGTCACTTTCACTCACTCGCTCTCCCTCTCCCGCATTCTCTCTGCGTATATATTTTTCTGTGCAGCTCCAGCTCTAGCTCCTCGATACACTTTGATCTCTGAGGCAGATGATAACTTTATTCGCTGTGCATTTCGTATGTAGACATTTCTTCTTTTTGCGAAATTTTGATTTTTCGCCTTACATTTTTTTAGGGGTTTCGGTTGCGTTTGCAGCGCATGAAACAAGCGCTAAAAATATAATATTTGAATTATTGCATCTGACAAAACAACAAATGTGTGAAATTCGGCACCTTCAGTTTTGGGTTCATCCATAAAATATGTAGTCTTTTATTTTTTAGTCATGTGTTTCGATTTCCTGTGGCCGTTTGTAGCGCCTGAAAGCAGACAAAATAATTCGTAAGTAAGTATTAAACTGTTTTTGTCGTGAAGTTTAGGGGGGTAAATTGTTTTGACAATGGAAAAAGCATTGTCCCTTCTATCCTACCCCCATTTGAAAAACCCATGTCAAGCCATTTCCTTATTCCCGCCGGTCCCATCTCGATTTTAGCCTTGCGATACCACTTCCGGCAGATCTCGGTAGTTTTCCTTACGGGTATACTTCCATAATCATAAATATCGATATTTATTATATGGACAGTAATCTGTCACGTTTTGTTCAAAATTTTTATAAACACGTTGCTACTGTTTTCAAATGACGCTAAAAGAAAGTCGGCATCCTCTTGGTCTCTCAACAGCAGATTTTGCAGATTTTTGTCAGCGCCCCGAATGTTCCGCCTTCTTTGCTAAGCGGGCATGCAAATGCGATAGGTCTGAGCAACGGTAATGCCTACCTGTATGATGAGAACACTTTTATGGCTCACGACTGCAATTGCTGAAATCAGGTTTCAAAATATCAGTTAATTCCCTGTCGCCCTATAAAATCCACTGTTTACCAAGTAGATTGAGATTTCCACAAAGAAAATGTAGTCTCCAAGTATAGCAAAAATATTGTACTACACGAAGAGCAAACTAGCGTTTCCATCTGCTTAACCACAAGAAACCCGGCTGCATACGCTAGGTTGTCAGTCTGAACTTTCAAAGTAAAGGCTGCCGTGAAGAACTCACTAGAACTCGTCTGACTTGTTTAGGAGCGCCGCTCTTTTCAGCGCTCGAACATATCTCGAAACTAGCCTCTTTGGAAATTTGTGATCCGAAAGATCATTACTTTGACCACTCCTAAAACGGAACCGTAACTGGTATTGCTAAGGGCCCAACAGGGTCTATGCGTGGCCTTCTTAGGCAGCCAGATTAACCTAACCTGCCGTGAGACTAAAATTTAGGCTTGAAATATTCATAAAAGTACTAAAGCCCTTATCAAATTCAATATAATCAACATAAAAAGACTAACATTCTTTTTAAATGTTCATATTTAATTAATTATGACCTAAAACTATATGCTAAAATCAAATCTTTGCCGCTATTTTATTTCGTCTGGCTTCCTGTCTATGTCGCCCCCACTATCAAATTGCACAAACATGTATTTTTATATCTCCTCAAATTTTTTTTCCAAATAATAAAATAAGCAACATAATATAAATATAATTTAGTGCTCATGTGACAGGGTCATGTCTGCGCCAGACCGAGCAATATGAAACTAAGCAACATAGTTTGAAACACGGACTGATCAAAGATTAACTTTAGTTAGCATGTTCTTAGAATTAGTTGTTGTGGTTGGTAATATGTTAGTCATTGAGACAGCACACCGATTCAAATTAATTACTTAATGATTTTCAAAACGGCAAAAATACTGCTTAGCAATTAGAGAGAGAGAAGGAGAGCGACTGAATAGGTCTAATGCTACCAATGTTATTACCCACCCATTGCGTGCACTACAGCTAGACAAAATATTACAAAAATATATTGAAGGACGGTGTATAGCTCTTTTTGATTCTTATGACTTACAGTTTCATAGCGTAGAGCTCGTGTACGAGGAAAAAGTAGAGCATGCCGCTAGAAGTACAAAGAGAACCAAGCCAGCAGGATCAAGTCCAGACGAACCAGCCGGAAGAGGAGGAAATCGAAGAGCTACTAGGTGGACCCATGCATAGGATCTACGATAAAGTCTACGACATGATGGAGAAATTCGCCTGTACTCGCATAGGACAGTTCGTGATCGAGCGCGGGGATCGTGTGCTGCGAGTGATCGAGGATACGGCCAAATGGAGCTTGCCACAAGGTAAGCAACTAAAAATCTGTCACTCGATGTACTGACTTAATAATTTCCGCACGGTTCCAACCAACTTCAGACAAAACCGAGTTGCAACTGGCACGTCCCTTGCCGTGGCTGCCCTTTTTGTGGATGATCGTGTGGCTACGTATCATAAGGATTTGGATTTCGGTGGCTGCCTTGCTGATCGGCAATGGACCGGTCTCGCCACAGGATGTGGTTTACTTCATACAGACACGGCGTCGTAAGCTGCGAGCGATACGCGTTAATGGCGTTAAAATAATGAACGATCGGAAGACGGAGGAGGATGCGGAGGATTCTGGCGATTCAGCGAATCCCAGCGTTATCGCTAATTTGCGTAAACTAGTCTCAAGCGCCATATGTCGTCCGGGCATGCACTACGAACCCATCAGGCGCATCTACATATCCCACGACTTTGAGCCAGGTGCAGAAGATGGGGTAATATCACCGGCGATGATGTGAAAGGGCAGATGATAGTTTGTGTTGTACTATTATATTTTAGGCAACCGAGAATCCTCGCATGTTCACAGGAAAACGCCCTCGTGATGATGAGAGCGTTGACGAGGACGAAGACAACGTACTAACCGCCGATCAAATGCTCACAAAATATGCTAATCAAAATTCAGATGATGATTCCGATTTCATACCGCATGCCAATGAAGACACCAACGATGAGGAGAGCAACACCTCAACTGTCAGTGACGGCAGCTCCGATGAAGGTGAAGATGAAAGTGAAGGTCAAAACAGTATGGTAAGTAACAAGCAGCAGTGAGACGGGCAGAGTGCGCTGAAATTATCAATATTGTTAGAAGCAAGAGGAAGTTGTCTTGGAGTCCGAAATAAGAAACAAGGAAAGCAACAAGGAGACCGCTCAGTCCAGTAAAAGCATGCTCGATGTGAGCGTTGAGGTGCGGGAAGGAGATGGCGAGCACGTGCGCCCAATGCTGCCAGTTGATGCCGATATCAAGACGGAGCCGCTCTCCGATGCGGATAGCAGCAGTGAACAGCCGCCAACTACGAACGAGAATGGGCAGGGAGAAAATCGGGAGGATGTCGGTAATGGATATTAATTAAGTCTATTTGTATATATGTATACTTGCATACATATGTATATAAGTTGGTATATAATTCTCTCTTTTTTTCTTTTGCATTTAAAATAAGCAGTTTAAATTTCTCCTACTCTTTTAATTAAAATAATGAAGTTTATTATTCTTAATAAGAATCTATGAAGAAACCAACAACTAAATGAAAAATATAATTTGTTTTTAATCCGATACAATTAGTTGTAAATATTAGTGCGTTCTCGTCTTCAGTGTCCTGTCGGGAAGTGCTTTCTGGGTTTTCGTTATCAAAATTCAAAATTTCTCATCTTTAAATGTTTAAATCTTTTGGCTTGACATTCCAAAACTTTAGCATATTTCCAACTTCTATCTTTCCCTCTACACCAACCACAGCGCGAATAACCGCTACAGCTGTAAACAAATTAAAAGCGTGCCACGCAAATGAGCAACAACGTAAATCCACGCCGGGACACGAGAGCGCCGCCATGTCAAGGTTCGGAATGTTGCCAGCTATTGGTACTACCGCCACTGCAGGTAACCGCCAATGATTGCATCCCGCCCTATAATACATTTTTTCCGATTTAACAATATAGTATTTTGCCTCTGTTTCTGTTATTCCTTTTATATGTTCACACAAACTACCAGTACCAATTAGTTGCGCAGTTACTCCTCCCATCTACAACTACCAAGATCACAATCATCCCGCCTTCTCCTACACCTACAGCTCCTCATCAACCTCCGATTCAGATTCTTTTATGACAAATGAAGATTTCGATATCAGTGAGAATCAAATGCCCGAACATAATATCGAGACACATCGTACTGCAACGGCTCAAAAGAATAACCAAAATATATCACAGAGTTCTGACTCGTCCTCTGAGGATGAATTTTATAGTCCAGTGGGTGTGTGTTTCTGTTTAGCCTAAAATTAATTATTTCATACAATATATTCGCTGCATTCCATCGATGCTACCAATATAACTGACACCATTGCGGTCTACTTGTCATAAACGATTCCACTATCAAGCATTCTAAGTCGAGTTAAGTTCCTTTCGGACTTAACGTTTTTGAGCACGTCTTAAATTGTGATTTTAAAAGCGCATTTTTTTTGCAAGATCCACGACTATAGATCGTAGAGCTCTCCATGTGACCAAGAAGCTTTTGACATTTTGAGCATACTTCAATTATTTTTTTTTATTTTTATTTGCAAAAAATTCTGAATAATACCGACTTAGTTTGCTTCAACAGCGGACCGTCTACATTATATCCACATTATTACAAAACTGTCGCGTGCTTTACTCATTACATTATCTAGCCATACATATATTGCAATTTCTTACTTAAGATGGATTGTCAAAATTTTGACTTTTCAATACATTTCTTTTTCGTTCAAGGATCACCGATCGATTTCAACAGCATCATAAAACCTGTCTCAATTTTGAAGAAACCGACTCCATTGTCATCAAGTGTTGTTGGTATGTGCATTTGTTTCTTGTTTTGAAATGTAAGAATTTTTCTATTTTGGTTTTGTTGTATAACTCCTCAGCGCACTCTACACACAAGCCCACTAACGATGCGGACAATGAAGCAGACACCACTGAGAACTCACCACCAGCCAAAAAACAGGTGCAACACAATTTACCGCACAGACAAACCCAACAACATAACCAGCATCGATTCCGTGGCCGAAACCGACGTTAAACTCTTGAAGAATTTTCAGTTTCAGCACTGAATCAAATCCTATATATTAATAATTTTAGTTATAAATCTGCACCAAACTAATTTTCACGTAATCTGAATTGAATTATGAAAATATAATACAAATACAATAGAGTACCGAACTATTTCGTCGTATCACTTAACGACGTGTAAATAAGGGCTGTTTTGTATCAAAAGAACATCCGCCGACACTAAACTTCCTCTGCTCGAGAAGAGTAAACAATTATATACCTACATAAATGGGAAGGGCTGGGTTTTTCTTATAAAAGTATCGTTACTTCAAAATATTTATACTTACAGATCACACTTAAAATGTTATTGAAAAATACATTTAAATACAGTTATGTGATGTTTATATGCATGTTAGCGGCATCAATTTGGCTTGATATTGTTTCATGAAGCTTATGCCAAAAATCCTTGAAAACAATTATTTTTGGTCTTTATTTTTCGATGATTAAAATAAATCACTCATTGATTTTTATTTATTTTTTATATCAATTATAAAAATCAATCATTGTTCGTTGATTTAGCTAAAAAATTGATTTATGTCATTGAACGTTATTACCTTGTTAAAAAATTTTAATCAAAATCAATAATTGTTCGCTAGTTTGTTGATTAGAGCTAAAAATCATGCTTTGATTCTATTTTCGAATCGTTATATTTTCGATAGAAATCATTATTTGACATTAAAGGTGTTGGATACATATTTTTTCCATATTATCAATGAATTTAATCAATCTTACAAAAATTGAAGCAACTGAAAATTTTAAAAATGTTGTATGTTTATAAAATATACATTTTGTTTGGGAATTTTCTTTGCTCAAGCCGCTGAATTGTAAATTGATATGCAACACTATGCATGAGAAAATTCCAGATTACTCTACAGAACTTACGTACTATCTAAAATTGTTACGTTTATATAACTTGAAGTTGTAGAAACACAAAATTAATGTTTATAAGTTCAAAAATGATTTTATATACAAATTAATATAATCTAATATTGTGCATAAATTTATTTGGCTACAAAAAATGTGTAAACATGGTCTTATCGCAGAGTAGTACCGAAACTTTTAACTCACCGGTTCAAATCGGAAATTGTCATTTTTGTGGGGTATAAGAATTATATTGCTTATGTAGCTCATTTCCTCCTCGCCCTGCCACGTCACTTTGTAGTTGCGTATCAATTTGGCCAGTAACGTTTCGATCTCCATTTCGGCAATGCGCTTGCCGATGCAGGTGCGTGGCCCGAAGCCAAAGGGCATATAAACGAAGGCATTTGTGCTCTTGGCAGCTGGACAGGCAGTCTCGCCGGACTTCAGCCAGCGCTCCGGCAGATACTCGGAGCTGCGTGGAAAATATGCTTCAGTGTTGGAAAGCGCCATAACACCCATGATTACGCCAGTACCCTTGGGCACCTTATAACCGGAGAGCACCAAGTCCTTGATGGTCACACGGAAATTGCTCGGCGTGATGGGCACTATGCGCAGCGCCTCCTTCATGCAGGCGCGCAAATAGGGCAAATGGATGGTATTCGCTTCTGTGAGCGGCGTATTGGCATCAGGCATAACGGCCCTGAGTTCCTCACGCAGCAGCGCCTGTTTCTCGGGATTTCTGGCTATATGATAGAGTATCGTGACGAACGCCGAAGACGTCTGTAAAGCGCGAGCATACGAGTATTGCTAAAATTAAGCACCAATTAATATTGCAACCAGTCCTACCGTATCTATGCCCGCCATTAGCATGTCCATGGCCATCACAAGCGCCACTTGCTTGTCCAGACGACACAACTTCTCCAACACACTTTTGGCTTCGCTGTTGCCCTCATCATCGAACTTCTTGATAGCCGCATCAATGTAGTTGGTCGTTATTTCGGTGATGTTGTCATAGGTGCGCAGCAGGCGTTTGAAACCGGGCGTTTCCACATACATCCAAAAGGAAGGCAATATATCGTACTCGAAGCTGTACTGAAAGAAATCGGACATGTTGTCGGCCAGTTTGCGCGCGTTCGGATCCGGATGATCCGTCATGAGGCCCATGCGAGTGTTCAGCGCTATATAACTGATCGACTCGAATGCCCACATCTTGAGTTCCTCATGGAAATCGCGCTTGAGTTTATGGGTCACCGGATCGCGTAACGTTTCAAACCTGCCAACAAAGAAAAATTTCAGATCTGACATGTGGTCGACTTGCCATGTTGTTATGCTTTTACTTGTGCAAAAATTCTGTGGCAATTTGGTTGATCTGTGGCAAATTTTGACGCACAATCTGTGGTTTCATCAAAATCGGATTCACCTTATTTCGTACATCAGCCCACGCCTTGCCTTGCCTATAAGAACGCAAATGCATGTCAATATATAGTAGCCCAATTCTCTTCGATAATGCTGATATAAAATACGCACTCGGACACCAAACCGCCCAGGCCTCGAAAAACTTCTGGCCTCTTCACCTTGCGATAGTAACCGAAACTATCCAGGCCCACACGTATCGGCCACACACCCTCATTGCGGTATACTGTCTCGAAATCCTTGGGATTGTAGGTAAATACCATATCCAGTTTGCCAAGCGTGCCCTTCAACAGGTAAATGTCACCATACTGCTTACGGTATATCCTATTCATATCAACCATGTTCTTGTTGTGTAATTTACCTAAAAGAATGGCATTTCAAAATGGAAATTATTATTATGAATCGCAAAGATATCACACTTTATTGCAATTACCTCCTGGCAAGAAGTCGAAAAGCATACCCAAGCGGCTGGGTCCCGGCAATCTTTTATAATCCTTCGCCTCCAACCACTCCAAATCCTCACGGGCTGGAGCATTATCCAAGTATTCTGTTACCACCTAGTCGATAGAAAATTAAGAACAAAGCGCTCAAAAGTAATTCAAAAATAAAATAAAAAATTTCTGTGATTGAAAGCGCCAAATCGTTTTGAACTGCTGAACTAAAAAGTCTTTATTTGTCAAAAATATTTACAAATTAAGCGCTCATGATTATGGACAATGACCGCTATCATAACAAAATACTTGTCAACAGTGATTGTGATTACACATACGAAATGGATGGCGATGAAAATGAGGGTTCCCAAAATGCTAGCAATAAGGGTCTCAAAATTTGCAGTCCCAACAAATCCTTATATTTCCAACTTACAAAACGTAAAAAAGGAAAAAGCACGTAAGTTTGACGAAAATTCTTCATATTTGTAGCAATGAGAATTCCATCGTATGAAAGAGAAGCATTAGCTGCCAGGGCTTTCAGCTGATTAAAATATTTTTTAAAGAATAATATTTTAGAAATAAAATGAAATGGCAAATAAATAATTATATTACGGGCAGATAATCACTTGGAAGTTTGAAATGGCAAATAGTTTAATTTTTACTGAAAGTTGAAATACATTTGGTTATGTAAAAATCGAGATTCTGATGGGTTTGTTGGTAATGCGCTAGATATTAGCTCTTTAATTGATTTTGGCTCAGTTTCTTTACTTCTGTATGATTTGATTGATGGAATTATGTATCTTGAAATCTCCCTGCGAATTTATCTAAATTAAGTCTCTTCAGTCTGTGAATTTTTTTTATGTACAAGCCTTTCGGAACATATAGGATTAATTAAAATTTACAATATTTACTGCTTCAAAGATGTTAGAATGCGTAGTTTAGGAGAAATTATATTTCACCGCCATGCGTTACATTTCTTAAAGAAGCATGTTTTTTTCCTGTTAGGGCAACTGTTACGATTTATGCCTTTAAAGAGGGTCTTCAAGTTGATACTACTTACACTGATTTTTACAAAGCATTTAACAAAGCAAGTCAAACAATGCTGGCTTCTAAATGAAATCTTTGATTAAATCATATCCTTATTGCCAGCATTGTCATAACCTAGCTTTCTGTGCTGTTAGCAATTTTTATTAATGATATATCTTGCTGCTTCATCACTTCAAAATTCCCATAATATGCTGATAATTTAAAAATTCATCCTATCGTTGAAAACATCTTAGATTCAGGTCAATCTCCAATTTAATCTTAATAATCTTATTGAATGATGCTATTCAACTTTTTTAGCCCCATACAAGAATACGTGTTTGCATCATACTTTTTTTTATTGCGCGTTCAGATCCCGACTTTTAATCATATTAGTATTCAACTAAAAGCCTTCAGTGCATATTTCTGATCTTGTTGTTAAGCTTATATGCGCCGTTTCGAGTTCCTTGATCCATAAACAAAAATGTTAATTGTTATTTACTTCTTTCGTTCGTTTTTAAATGGATTATGCAGCCTTTGTCTGGTGACCATTTCATGATTTTAATTATTTCATGCCACTTTAAAAGATAAGAGCGCACTGAAAATGTTCGTACTCGTTTTGCACTTAAACCTTTATACTTTGTTAAACTAATTCGCTCATATGATGCGAGAAGTTTTCTTATCAATTTGAAATCTTTTCACAGTAACTGAATTATTCTTGTTTTCATTTTTTAGGGTTCCGTTCCCCTAAAAGGGAAAAAACGGGAACACTTAAAAGGTCACTTTTGTTTTGGGAGTGTGTATATAAAACGACCTTTTTTTAATCGTAGAAACCTGAAATTTGGCACGATGTTAGGTTTTAATAACCTAAACACATTTTCACTATAAAAAGTTAAGAAATATTTTTAGAAGTATTTTTTTATAATTTTTAAAGGTTTTCGGGTCGGACAAAAAAAGATAAAAATATTTTTAAATCATATCGTGTGGGGTATCGTTAGAAAGGGCTACATCCATAGATTACAAAATGTTTTTAATTTTATGTAAACGGGTTAGAAAGATATAGTTAAAAATGTGGTAAAAACAGACCTGTCCCCACATGATCCCATCTGCACACACCATTTCTGAACCGAAAATTTTGACAAAATCAGGCTACTTAGGTATTTGATCACGCATGACTGAATGGGTGCCGGTTTTTTCGAATTTTTAATTTTTTTATTTTTTTTTTAAATTTAAGATGACCCCCTCAGAAAAATTTTTTTGTTGTTTATACCGAGTGGGGTATCATTAGAAAGGGCTACGTCCATGGATTTCAAAGAGATTTTTTTTTATAATTTTCTGTGAAGTGGTTTCGAAGATATAGCACAAAATGTCGAAAAAATGACCATACCCCCCCTGGCTTTCTACATTTCTTAAGTTAAAATTTTGATAAAATCAGAGTTAGTAGGTCTTTAGTCATAGATTACTGGAAAACTGCAGCTTTTTTCGATTTATTTGTTTTTCTATTTTTTTAAATTTTATTTAAGATTACCATAGTAAAAAAATTCCTAAGTGAAAAATTTTTGTTGTTTACATATTGTTTTTTTTCATATTTTTAGGTGAATTGGTTTCGAAGATGTAGGCCAAAATGTCGAAAATTGTGTGGCCAGACGGGCAAAGAGAAACAAAATTCGAACGCTAAAAAGGGTATTTCTGGTACGGAACCCTCAGTGAGCAAGCCCGACTCGCACTTGACTGCTTTTTTATCTTTGATTTTATTGGTGTTTGCTACTGACTGTTAATTTTTACTCGATCAAATAAACTTTTTCATTTCGGCTAGAAATCTAGCCAAAACAAATTATGCCTTTACTGCTTTTATTGTAAGGACATTTAACAAAGTGCCAATTTTACAAAATTTCAAAGATTTTCCCATTTCTTATATCTAGGAATTTGCTAAGCTCCTTTTTAAATTTCGCATTTTTATTATATTTCTTCGATAGTCAAATTTAGTTTGTAAAAACTTCGTGTTTTTGTACTGCAACCACTGCAATTATTTAATATTTTGTGCATTAACATTTTCTACACAGTCTACATATTCTACTGCGTGGCTTCAATATTTTCTACGTTTCGAAAATTATGTATTCTGCATATTCTGCACAACACTGCTCGGTACCGCATCATCTGAGTAAGCTTCCTAGTGGGAAGTACTACAATTGTTTTGCATTTCGATGCAATCAGTTGATTTGCACGTAAACAGAGCGCACAAAATGAGAGCAGCAACAATTCGCTCGCTCTTCCAAAGCTCGCGTGCTATTAAAAGAGTATGCACCTGCACAGTAAAGCACAGCTGACTGAGTGCATGCGTCCTAAAACTTAGGTTATTTCACTTTGTTTACATGCAGATCGGTAGAAGTTGTGGCAGCCGGTTTCCCCCATCTGTATAATTAAGCTGTCAACTTGAGTTAGTGGTCAAGTACCTGTTGCAATTTCGGCGCTGCCAACGTCAATTGGCGCACAGTCGACTGCTTGAGGTATGCTGCGCTGCTGCCACGCAAATGCGCAGATATTTTATATAAAGTCATGCTGATATCACTTGAGCTCGATGTAAGCACACAAGGAATCGTCCGAAATAATTGACGAAAAAACAACGTATCAAGCTTATCGCTATAATAAACAAAATATATAATTACTCTATGTGCGAATGTAGAGAACTAATTTCGAATTTGTCAAGTTCGCGTGCACTGAACGATGTGTAGCAACGGCTACGTGAGGAAGACTGAACAGTACATGATCGTATATCTGGTTAATCAAAGAAGAAATTATAAATTCTTGTATTTGTCTAATGTTTGCAAAAAAACGCGCAAACTTTTCGGGAGCTTTGGAAAGCACACACATAACGCTTTCTGCCAATGCATCAGTTTATTTTTAAAAATCAAATGTATGTATGTACCTACACTTGAGTCCAAGTGTACCAACCAAGTCAGTCAATCATAATTACACTATGCAACAGTGTCATATGAGCTATATATTAATATGTAGATCCCATTAACTTGTGCCTAAAATATGAGCTGTTATTTTTGAAAGTGGAATTAGTCCACTTTCTGTTATTGCGAGATATTTCATTTTCTACATTTCACTGTCAGTGTCAATACTGTTAAGAGCTAAAACTTCCATCTCCCAAATACTAGAATCTAATTTTTTTTACAAACAATTTTTTCCCAATAAAAAGACCATAAAAAGTTGTATCTATAAATGCCATTATCTACATTTTTGTAAGAAATTGACTTATTCCGCTTTCAAAAATAACAGCTCATATATCGTTTATAGTGAATTTTTAGGTATTGTAAGGTAATAAAAGTGTGTAAAGTGAACCAAGTTAAGCTCGTTTTTGCAGGTGAAAGTTAAGGCTATGCGATTTCATCACAGTTTTTCTACACAGTAAAAAAAACCACGTTACATAATGTATTTATTCTATCAACAGCAATGATAGTTAGTGTTCACTCGACAACATGTTTTGTCCAATATGTACTGAATTATTGCGTACGATGCTTGTGTTAGTTTTAAGTTCACGAACTGTCTACGCACTCACTACACTTGAACTTAACTAACTATCGCACTGGCAAAAGTAAAGAGCTTCCAAACTTATTTCTATTTATTCCAAACACTCAAAAAATGCCGCTTAAGCTCTATCTTTCCGATTGAACCCTTTTCTCTTCGACTTTGAAAGCGACAGATAGTAACTTTCTGGTTGGAACAATTCTGGCCTCATATGAAATTCGGCAATTTACAAGTAATAGGCAGGTAGGTAGACAAACCAGACGAACTCGCTTAGAATTTATGCGCTGTGTAAGCTTTTGCTTTGTAAACAAAGCGTTCAAACTCATAGCTCGCATATATTATATACAAGTAAAGAATAGTTTATGACAGTTTTGCGAGTTCTCAGTATGAGATTTTAATACTTGCCTGCTCCACTATTCGCAAAATAAGCTTTTTTGTTAAGCTATTCGTGGCTGGGCACGTTGACCCAATGACGGCGCAATTTTGAAGGCTGAAAAGCTCTTACTTGAAATTTTGCATAGATATCGGAAGCAAATTCTAAACTTTGTAACAGGTTTTGAAAAACATAAAACATTGTCTTGTGTTCGCAAAATGTTTCATGTACCTACGAAAATTGCGAAATTCTCATTTGAGCTAGCAAAGTTTGCTCATTTTTCGCTGCAAAATTTTGCAACTTTTTGAATTTACAACTAAAGCGCAGCATTTGAGGCACCCTGTGAGCTAACAAGTGACAGAGATTGTGAATACGCATACGCCACATAGGCTCTCTCGTTCTCTGCAAGCGCTCATCTTAAGTTGGAAAAGCTGTTTGCTTGCCATCCCAGACGCAAACCAGTCGCAGATGTTGCGGGACGACAGGCAGATGTAGCGACAACAAAAAAAATATGTTGCGATTAGGAGTAAGAAGAAGACCTGCGCAGAAATATTTTATTGGGAAGCAATTTTAATTACAAATACGTCGGCGAAAGTTTAAGAACAATTTGATAACAGTTTTCGCAAGTATTTTAAATTATATAGGTTTGAATATAAGGGGCCTTCGATTTATGTAGAACAGGATAATTTTTCAGGTCAATCTTCTTTCTGCCATTTCCAAACATTTTCCATATATGCGGCCCGCGAGATCATTTGGGTTGGCCAACTCTGATGTAAAACTTGCCCAGGAGCACAACTACTTGCAATTTTGCAATTTTGTTCTGCTAGTGTAGTGTAACTTTAATTTATTTCGTGAACCAAACAAATCTTAGCAAAAAATTAAGGCAACGTCATTTTTTTGCATATATTTATTTATTTTGCTTTTATTTTTACATATATTTTCATCTTTTCAAAATATTCAGCCTAGCGTTAAGTGTTAAAATTTATAATAATATCATTTTCGAATTGAGATATGTTTTTTTGTTTTGTAGATTTAGCATTTTAAAATAATTTTCATTAAAACAGTTCATTAAACAGAGTTGAAAATTAGTAAAAACTTGAGTTTTTTATGCTTTTTAGACTTTGAAGGTACTTGAAAGTATTTCAATTTATCAATATTTAATGCATGATTAAGAATTAAACCTACATCAAATTAACAAAATTGAATGTATGTATATGCTAGTTGTTGTAATTGTATTTGTTTTTGTTTTTGTAATAGTAGTAGTAATGTAAATTTACATGGATCCATGCGCACATGCAGATAGGCATAAAATGTAGTTTAGTTTTAAGTTAGAATTACAAGCATGCACATCATTTTTCTCTAATTTTTCTTTTCGCTTGATAAATTCAAAAAATTCTCTTAAAGTTTTTGCGTACATGAGTTAAACAGTTGTATTTTTAGTTGTATACATGCAATTTTTCAAAGCGCTTTTCCTATGGCATTTCTCAGATTTATTAAGATTTATGTATATGTATGAGTAAATTTAGGCATATGCATATATTTACGATTTACATGTAGAAGTTTCATAAGTAGAAAAGAATTTTTGTTGCAGAAAATGCAACAGAATAGAATTTAACTAATTTTAAATTAAACTTTATGAAGTATTTAGTTTGAAAGACAAATATGCACAAGAATTAGAAATTCATCATTAACTTTTTCTACTAATTTATTTATTTCTTTTTTAAATACAATTTCAATGCATATTGCCAAAAGTTTACTTTAAATATTTCGCTATTTTTTTTTTATAAATTTATTTTTATTTTGATTTTCATTTCATATAAAATATGCTAAAAAATCAATGTTCGTTGTTTTC
The DNA here is from genome assembly GCA_963457695.1 of Neria commutata. Lineage (NCBI taxonomy): Eukaryota > Metazoa > Arthropoda > Insecta > Diptera > Micropezidae > Neria > Neria commutata. The sequence goes on along the minus strand of OY735247.1, from coordinate 15,929,037 downwards.
TTGCTATTACACTTAAAATGCTGGTTTTATTTGCTCTTATTTTGTCACAAAAATTACTTCGAATGGTGTTCTTTCTCTTTTACTCGAGGAATTGTGGTTTGGTTTTATTAAAAAAAAAAGAAACATAAATGGTGTAAGTATGAAAAAAGCGTTTATCTTTTGAAACGAAATGACTTTGCATTTAGCAACAAAGTACAATAAATTTGCCCTTCCGCGCTCAAATCAATTGTCGGTTCTGATTTCAAAGTACAATCGATTTCTGGTTCTGATTTCATAGTCAGCTGAGAAACCAATTCTATCGCATTTACATAATAAATTTAGTCCCAGTGCAGTCCCAAAAGATTCGATTCGGCTATCAAATGTATTAAAATATTGCACTAAGTTTTGCGGTAGTAAATCCCATAGATTTATTATATTTTTCGATGGCAGAAGAAGGCTGTTCGCTTTTTATATTACATTACTTCCTTAGATCTGTTGCAGCAGATAAAATCGAGCATGTCTGAACCAACCCAACCTCATTCGCTGCGGCAAATCGATTTGATCGGCTTCTATATAGTACAACATGCGCTCGGTCATCCAAATAATCGATTGTAGACTGTAATCGAATCAATTCGGATTATGAAAAAATAGAAGATCAAAGCATGTAAGCCACATTTTCGAGAGATCATGTTATTTTCTAATAAACTGTGACAACTTGACAAATTTCGAGAGTACATTTGGTTTGGAAATAAGCAGAATACTTAAAATTTCTGCCAGCTGAGCCATGCTCTGCCCTAGGAACCGACATGGTAAATAGCCAAAAGAAAAATCTGTTGGAACAACGGAGAACGCGCCACAACTCGGCTTGGTTACTGGGAGAAGGGTTAGCGCGAGCTATTAGGTCTGCGTTAAAGAAATATGCGAAGGTTGGTATCACTTACGACGAGGCATGGCAGCTGCGGTTATCATTTGAGGAAGATTGCAGTGGAATCTGTAGACTGTGGCTTATGGAAAAGGAAGAAATGAAGCTGCGTATTTTGTGGCAATGCCCGGCACATGCTAGACCAAGAGAACGCTGAACGGGAATGAATACGGTTTCGACGGGGAACTATATTCCGACTCTAACAGAAATATTTTATAATTCTATTACACGAATATATGAATTAATTTTGTTAAACTTATTATGCGCGAGACTAAAAGGTTGTCTTGCACTGAATCGAGTTCAGCAAGTCTCTCTCAAAGTTGTTTCACTATTAACTAAAGACATCGAAATCAGAGAGGAAGCCCGCAGAAATACGGGCACATCTGAGAAAGGATTGCTTTGATTGAAAACGAAAAGGAACACACAATTATAGAGATCTTATTTAATGTGTCCATGGGGGGTGAGCATCTTGGTCAATCGAAGTTTGCTTTCTTTGCGTATAACTGATTCCAACTGGATTTTGCAAAAATTGTGCCTGAAAATTCGAATGCCTTATGTTTTGCTGGAACTTCTCGCACAAAAATATGTTCAAAAGTTGTATAAAATTAAAATGAGTGCAAACTCCAGACAAAAATTTTCTATTTATAAAACTTAGTGTTTGTTTGGTAACTGCAAAATCTTATTGGCGTCTTTTTCCATGCTTTCTTCGTTATGTAAAAATGTTGTTGTTGCTTAGCAACAATTGTAAAAATGTTCATTACTACATTTTACTAAGCTTTAAGTTTGTTTCTTCTTGATGCGTATTGCTAGGAAATTTAGCTAAATGCTAAAAACACTACACTATAAAAATTTAGCAGCTAAGTTGATATGTTCCAATAGTAGCCACTGTGGCCACTCCCTTCACTTATGCTATGCTAAAAAATATGAATTTTTCGCTAAAAAGTACAGCTTATCTAAATGTGTGTTCAATAGTAAAAGAAAAAATTATGCTAAACTATGCGAAACACTTAGAAAACATTTGTGCAAAATTGCTGTATTCACAGGCAGAGGAAGGCGGTGCAACTTACAGACTACGCGCAAAGAGTAAAGTTTACGAAAAGGAGCGAAAAAATGCATTTCTGAATTTTGTTGTTGTCGTAATTTCCATTGATATGTATAGCTGTATAGCGATATGCATGCATTTGAGTTTGCTTACTTACTAGTCTTAGACTAAAATGTCTGTGCCACGCTTTAGTGCAGGCTTACTACAGGCTTGCCTCCAAGTGCAGCAGCGCCTTGGTTAAAGTAAATAATTTAGCCCTTTCTTGCTGGCATTACATTTATCTGGCTTACACTCTAGCACTTAGCTATAATTTTAGAGATTTTTGTTGCTGTTGTTTTTTTTGGTTTCATGTTTTTTTTGCTACACGCAATTGATATGTATCGATTTCACTGGTTGCCTCCTTTTTGTGTCTGGCTTTAGCCTTTGATATGTTTTTGTTGCAATTATAGTTATATTATAGATAAAATTCACAATTAACTGCTTTATTTTGCTGCAAATTTGCTTTATTTCTTGAAACACTAAAATGTTTCAAAACTCTTTTAAAATGTCAAATTTTATAGTTGAATGCACCGAAATATTGATAGCATTCCTTTTCTTTTTACAATTTATCTAACTATAAGTTATGTCTCAGCTGTGTTGATATGTAACATGTTGCCTTGGAATTTCTCATTGAAATATCGTCACTTAATAGCTAGAAAATCACATTTAGTTGCTTACTTACTTACTATTTACTTACTTAATATTTTTACTTTATTTCGAAAAAAAACACTCTGAAATCGTTCTGCTAATTGTACGTACACACTTTACAATACCTCTGATGTAGCCTTTTGTAGCTCTGATATGTATAAGCTAGCTCTTTCACTTCAAATTAAATGTAAAAATATTGCTTTTGAATATTTACGATGCTTGCTTAAACCAGCTAATTTAGTCACTTATTTTTACATTTTCTAACTTTATAAAATACACAGTTTGTATGCGATTGAATTCTCTGACGATGAATTGCGTGAATTTGAAAGCGCAGACGAATGAATAACCTGCAGCAGTATATATCGCAAATAACTCCGCAAATAATTTCTCGCTAGAAAGCGTTCCGCATACTATTTTAAGATTTTTTACGGGTGTGAAAAATTTAAACATTTGTATACTGTGTTTTGTTGAAAACTAACGAGAATCGCTGAATCATAAGCTTAAATGTGAATCGATGGCGATATTGAAATTTCTGTCGTTTCAGATATTGAGACAATGTTTCTTCAGTTGCTCAGTGAATTATTATTTCGGTCCCTAATGCAAGAAGTGGCTGGTTCAAATCCCAGCCGCCTCACACTGCCTGAAAAAAAGAATTTGATTTTCAAATTGTTTCTTTGCGCGTTGCCATCTCTCATGAAGAATTGGCAACTCTCCGAGAGTAGTCTTTGCCATGAAAATAAAGCTCCTCAGTCCCGTTTGGAAACGCCTATGGTATAAATTTGTAGATTCCGTCAACTTTTGCTTAAATAGCACATGCACGCACATGTTGATACGAGTAAGCTGGCCCTAAGCCTAACTAACTGGACACCGATATAAATTAAGTTGGCAGCAGAAGTGAGTTATACGGTGTATTGCTTCACAGTATCTAAATTCTTGCGATCTAAATTCTTGCTTGCGACCTTTAAAAGGACTAGAAGTTTTGACTCTGCGGGAATTTTTTTATTTGAAACGATATACTTTAGTTCACTCGTTCGCAATTATTGTAATTCAGTGATGAAAATAACTGCTTACTATATAGTTTGGTCGAATAACGAATAAGGCTTATGCCTTTTGAAGATTAAAAGTCTAGCTTCTGTTCTCATCTTTATATTATGAAATTGTATAGCAGTGTTGCGATCGTTGCCCAACTTAATTTAAACAACTTTATGCTTTAATGCAGATCATAAACTTGTATCTGTTGCTAGAATTATATAATGACTAAGTCAGCCGATAATCCAATAAATACCAAATATCAACTTACCAACTTCGAATCTTTAGAAAGATCTTTTTTTATCGAGCTGGAAACAATCTCTGAAGATCACAGGTCATGGGCATTGCCATATCTGTTAGATATGTTCTTGTATATAGACATGGTGCTCATGCAAACAATAAGCCTTGAAATATTTTCACAAAATTTTCTTTTCCGTATCTTCTGTAAGCCAACTTTTAAAACCCCTTTTAGTGTAGTTATTATAAAATTTTAAAATCCATAACAAAACTCTATCAAAATATAAATTATGACATAACATTCTTGAATTTAATGTCACTTTATAACAGCTCATAATATAAAGCTACAACAAAGACCATTGAAATAGTTCAGTATATTGCAGCACTGAAGCGACAGCTCTGCTCGGTCACTCCGCATTTGTGTGCTTCTTTATGGCAACAAATATAACAAATAATTCCAAAGCAACTTTTTATAATTTCTCTAATGCAGTTTGCTTTTAACTGACAAAATCCCATTTGCTTTCTTAACAACAAATGCATTTCAAGTTGAGAAAACGCAATCAATCTAATGTACAAGCACCTAAAGGATGGTTGAGCTCGCTTGCTCAGAGTGCTCCGCAAGTAATTGAGTAATTGAATGAGCTAGCTAGTATATATTGAATGACATATTTGTATAGGTTTTTTTGTGAGATTTTAAAAATTTTCAGATAAAAGAGAAATCATAGAATAGTTGCTATTAAAGCAGCGGCAAGAATGCTATAAAATCTTAGAGATTAAAAAGGGAAGAAATTGCCAAGTCAAAGAATCAGTCGAGCTTGAAATGGAACCACGGCAGCTCAACTGTTCCAGCAAACTTACTTCCAAGTTTGTGAGCTAAATGTAAGAATCGAGCGTTTGCTACATTTAGATAAAAGATTATTTGAAATATTCGCAATTGCTTGACTCTGCTGCTTATATACGAGTTTCTGGACTAAATCTCATGTTGGTTTAAGTCATTATCAAAAAGTGTCAACTAAAGCTGCTATCATTTCCATTTTTCGATTGTTTGGCTAATAATTGAACTGTCAAGTGACCTAACAAATTCCAAACGCACACATTCACGTGTGTATGCAGTTCATTTTAGCAACTGCACACATATGCATGTGCATATGCCTGCGCGCCTCTTTGTATGCAATAAAATAATTGGTTACAAAAAGCACACACAAAAGAAGCCAGAAAGCAATTTAAAGTGCAATTTTCGTTTGAAAATTCATTCGCATACACTGTGTTTTTTTATTTTGGTAGAATACAATTTTATAAAGAAAAAGGAAAATGGTTTCAATTTAAATAAATAAAAAGAAAAAGAATATTTGGTTTAGTTCTTCTGCTGCCTGTTCACGCACACAAAGCACACACACTCACACACACAAGCATTTATATACATACATATATGCTGTTCGAAGAAGTAAGAATGATAATAGAAATCTTTTTGTAAATTGCTGGAAAATTGTAACAAAAGACAAGAACAAAAACACTTTAAGTGTAGCTACATCTTTAAAAGCCTACACACCTAAAAGTATGCAATGAAAACTTGGCAAAATTGCTCAAAGCAGACTGTGTGGCTAAGAAAACGTAAACCCATAAACGGAGAGCACTTTCAGCGAAGCAGACTAGGCACAATTCTCATACTTGCAGACTCCTTAAACTATGCATTTAAATATACTAACAGCTTTTAAAATTTGCCAAGTAGAGCACTCGAATACACTAAGAAGCTAAAAGTCGCCCTAAAAGACAAGAAAATATTATAGAAAAGAAACGTTAAACAAGTTAAACAATGAATTGATTTGACACTCAAACGCCTAAAGTAAGACTACATTTTACAAATTTTAAAAAATTCTTCGAATCTCATAATCAGAACTAGTTTCCCAAAGATTAAGTGGCAACTTACAAGTGTTTTGCAAAAGTTTGTAATCTGCAGTGCCCTCTCTTAGTTGAAGTGCCTAAAATTAGCCTGCAAAATTATAATTTCGAACATCTCAAAAGAAGTTATCGAAAAAGAATCGAAAAAAATCGAACTGAAAATATTTAAAATTCTATGCATTATATAGTTTTGCTTCATTCATATAGAAATATCGGCATTTCATTCTTAGAAATATCGACAGGTTCCTTTCTTTTGCATAGCATATTTTTCAATCTATCAACGGTCCATATCAAACCTTAGACCTTCAGCTGTTTTGCTCATTATTATGACCAAAATTTTCACAATTTTCATTTGCGCTTACGCTTCCGAATGCATGAGCGTGAGTGTGTATGCTTGAGCGTTTACGTCGAACGTGTTATCTTGCTGAACACGAATTTCTATTAATTTCGCTTGTACCTTTACACTTGGCTCATACAAATGCAACTTTTTGCACTTAAATACATACACATGCACACATGTAGAGCAAGAATTGAACACTCACATGCACTAGCGAACACTCGCATACTGCAGCTGTGCACTGTGCAAAAGTATGTATGTATGTGAGTGAGCGAATTAAAAATATGCATGTTTGTGCACTGCGCATAAATCATTTGATTACCACGCATACATGCACACATACCTTACATGTGTACAAATATGTATGTATTGTATACTCAAACATACGCACAGATGCAGACAAATAGCTCGACTGTGATTGCCATATAATAGTATATGGTTTGTACATATATACTATGCAAAAATAAAAAATCATTACCTTACATTTACAAATAACACACACACACACACTTCCACAGAAAGCAAACATAATCATATCGTACATACAAACAAACAATTTAACAATTTTATCCATCAGTCCTTGATTCTCAATTGCAGCTCCGTAGCAGCGACGTACAATGCGCTCGCGCTTCTCCGTTTATTGGCCGGCAGGCAGCCGCCACAGCACGTCTGCCGCATCGACGCCTTCTGCCTTGCAGCAGTGCATTTCCATGTTATCGCTGTCGGCGCTGCTCTACTCCTCCGGCCAGCCCAGGTCCTCGCCGACCAGCTCGTAGAAGCGTTGATTATGTTCGGCGAAGAACTTGCGCAGCTTGGACACGACCACAGGATCGACGTGCGGATGCCGGCGTCCCTTTGTCTCGCGCAGACATCTGTCTCCGCTGTCGTAGCGCAGACAATAGAATCCTTTGGTCTCATTAAAATAAAAATGGCTGCTGGTCACACGATGCTCAATGCCTGCGCTCGTGTGCAAGCCACGTTGCCAGGACACGCCGCCAATTCCATTTCCATTTTCAATTGTCAGTGCCGTTGTTGAAGTTGAAGTTAAAGTTGAAGTGTTTGTCCATGGCAAATGAGTCAAAGAGGCAAAGAGAGAGAAAGAACGATAAAAGCGTTATTAATGAAAATTAATTAATTGAGTTAAACTATATAACATTATGTGCACATATATGTATATATATATTTATATATTGGAACAAGTGAAAACAATAGCAGCAACAGAATATATTGAGCTGTAGTAATTCGTTGAAATTAATCAAAGCGATACTTTTGGTACTCGGCACTTGAAGTCTAGAACAACCTATTTTCGTACATACAAGCCTTTGTTCATATTTATAATTGTCAAAGTTTTTACACAATTATACATTCCATATTCCTGATGAGCCATACAAGCTTAAGATTTTTTTACTCAGCTCGAACTTAATTCAGCTATGTATCAAAAACGAGCTCATGGAGTTGATAAATAATTACTTTTTTTTGACAAGGACTCTACCAACTTGTTAACTTATTCCTGCTTTGCACTGCGCACAAAGGAAGTGAGCAAAAGTTAACAGAGGACATAAAGGGAAGCATGACATGATAAAGGGACAATGAACCGGATGTCGAGAAAAGCACTGCATTATTTTATTATGCTCAAGGCAGCAGATTCCCACTGTTTGACGGGCGCCCGAACATTTTTCTTTTGGGTAATTTTTTCTCATAATAACCTAAAGACTATTATAACTTTGTGCGAAAATCTAACGCATTAAAGGAGCCGTCCCTAGGTATAGACATAAGAATGTATATAGAAATGATCAGAATCACTTTCTGTCTTAATTTCCGGTTGTTTTATTTTATGATGATTCCGAAAATGTTTCCGCTCTAGCGACAGCAAACCATGAGCTGCACTATTCTAAAAATACCTCAAAAACATCATGCTTTGCATGGAATTTTTTTTCACTTTTCTGTGTTCAAATAAATGGTCACTTTGAATTTAATTGAGCAACCTCGACCACAAAAAGTAATTAATCACTCTCAAAGCAAATACAGAGATTCACTTCTGTGTGCAGTCAAATTAGAACACTACAAAAAAGGCTAGTAATTGTTGATTGCATACACTAAAAACTGTCAACAGCTTGCAATTAGTTGTTAGTGCCACAATTAGTTGCAAATGAAATTCTACTTTTAAAATGCATAAACTGTTGGTAACTCTGCATCCAGCTCTGTGTGGCTTTATTTGATGTGAAATACGGCAAAAGCTCGTTTCGAAATTAAATTTTCAAAGCATGCAATTTTAAAAATGACAGAGCAATCTGCCCAAGATAAAATCAAAGTCAATTGCAGTCATTGAATCGAACAGCTTTGGTTGGTAAGGGAATTACAACAACAACACTATGCATGCATGCATATTTATATACAGCTGCACGGGCACGGGCTGAGCTCCATATGAACTGCAACTTGCACTTGTATATGCATTTGTGCATGTGTTTGTGTACGGGGTGTACAAGCGTGTGTATATTTGGCATGTGCACTCACCCAAAAACGTTTCAATGCGCTTTAACTGCGACACCGGATCCTCAATCAATCGATCACCATTAACGATAAGTAATTGCTCACGCGGGAAGACTTCCAGCCAACGATGCAAATGCAAATGGTACATGGAGATGGTGAGCGGCCGGTAGGACTCGTTAACGGTGCCATTGGGGAATATGGCCAACTCCTCGAATGACCTGCGGCAGCGTTAGCGTAGGGAGAACAAGAAGTGGAACGAAAGCAAATACATAAAATAGTTGAATATTAGTATAATAAAATCAACAATAATAATAACACGTTTTATGGTAATAGCAATAAAAATCGCATATTATAAGTGCACGTTCGTCCGCTCTTCCACGATTTGCTTGCCTTGTAGCTGACGAAAGTGAGCGCCATTTTGTAAAATGCTGGCCAATAGCCATTGGTCGGGCAAGCCATTTCGCCATGCATACTTGTACTGTGTAGTGATGCCATAGTGATGCCATATATCTGCACTTGTGGTAGTACTCGTTATTTAGCATGCACTGAGTACTCGATTCATTTCTTATTTACATATTTTTTAAGCTTGATTACTATAAATTTTTAGTGGTGAGATTACTTGAAATGGAAGCCTTCAATAAATTTGGGTATTCGATGCCGGCCAAAATATAATACGCTCCAAATAAATATACTGGTACTCGTTACACTTACAACTGCAGAAACACTCACTGCAGAACACTCGATACTTGCTTGCGAATATCACTAATATTGCACATTATATTCAAATTGCAATTGCAAATATATCTCGTTATGCAACGCCGCGCTGCCACACACTGAGTGCCCCATCGAGCCATTTGCCACTTTGCAATTTCGATTTTTCTGCTTGTTCTTCTTTTTCGTTTCCGCTTTCATAGCATTCTCCAAACTGCATTTGCATGCCAAACACGCTTAACTCGATTTGCTCTGCGAAGCTGGAAAAAAGCTCTCCCACACACACACACACACACACACACACACAATTCCGCCGCATATCCCTTGTCACTTACTTGGCTGCTGGTTGAGCTGCACCTGCGGCTTGATTCGTTGGCGGGCTTGGTGTCGTCGTGTAGAACTCGACGCCATTGCTGCTGCCGCCGCCACTGCCACTGCCGCCATAGTGCCGATTGCCATTTCCGGCCTTTGGTGCAGCTGCTCTGCCAGTGCCGCCACCGCTGCCACCGCCGATTGAGTTGTCATACACCTGCGCGGACGAGTAGGCGCTCAGTTTGCCGTAAAGCTGTGAGTGCGCTTGCTGAGGTGGGGCCGCATCGGCCAGCGGCAGTGTCGCCGTTGCCGCATGACTCCGTAATTGTGTGTAATCAGAAATGGCTCTCGTCACCGGCTCGCGCACAATGAGCAAAAGTTTTATGCTGGCGTTCATGGCGCGCACCCGTTCCGGCACCTGCAACAACAGCAAGCAAAACAAAAACAACACATGAATAGGCTACATTTTAAATCGCGCGCATATCCCTGCCACCGTTCCTCTTCATCACAAGCGAACGCAACTTGCAGTGCTGCCAAATTGATTTATTTACTTTAGTTTTGCACTTTGCCCCCCTGCCTTTGCCAAAGTAACAAGAACAAAAAACTTTTTAATTGCTTTTATCAACGCCAGCAAAGTGCATAGAATAGAGTGTAGGGTGACGGCGCTGGTCAGTGCAGCCAGCCCTTTGTGAATCGTGAAGCCAGCGAATTTCGCTGTGAGTTTCGGATGACATGGTCGAGTGGTAGCCCGCAGGAATATCTTGCCAGCGATGCTCAGCTCGAGCAACCCAATAATGCACTGTGCACTCAAAAGAGTTGCGAGAATGAACTAGATTTCCCGGTCATAGATGTAAAGAAAAGTATTCCATTAAAATAAATATCAAAAGATAGCATGATTCTGCAATAGCAGCGCTGCCATTTTTAAATCTTTTAGTCTTTTTGTTGTCAAAAATTAGTAACCAGTTAAAATATAGAACTAAAACTCAGGCTGAAAAATTTTTTAAATTTTAAGTACCACTCTGTCAAACTGTAAGGATTACTTATACTATATCCATAGACTGAATAAAGATTAAATATTAAAAGAAAGCTGCACATTACTGAAAGGAAGTGAAAGATATCAGACATTCTTAAACAAACGATCTAGTAACGCTTAGCAGAAAGCGTATGACATCTGACATGTTCATAGGATTCCGACCGCACATTGTAGCGTAATGAAACTTCTGTTTACCATGATTATATATAGTATAGAATAGTATATGTAGAATCCGAGAAGAAGATAGAGAAACAGCAGAACACAGTCTGTGTCACTGTGATCAGCTAGCAAGGAATCGCCTTCGTTACCTAAGTGGTATATACATATCTACATGATATTTTGGACAGATACACAAAGGAAATTGTATTACACCTTTTGAAGCTATGCATTCATGAGCATCTGTAAATACCTGAAGAACTGTCATTGCCTTTGGAGAACATTCAGAATGTCTAAAGGTCTACATCCCTGCTACAAATGCAATTTTATCCAATATAATGCTGAACTATAAACCCAGTGAATGTGCATCCTTTGACCTTCGAATGCCTGTCTGCTGTCAATTCAACTGTGAATGAGTGAGCACTACGACTATATTAAGTGACAAGTTGTCAAGGTGAGCTTAAGCCTATTTAATTGTTTTATAGAGCATGACAAATTGACACTTATTTATAGCTCAGTCTAGCATAGCAATGGGCGGAATGCCGTGGTAGCAAAATGAAGTGTGGCTAATTTAATTAGGCAATATGTAAGCCGTAGCAGACAGGCTAAAGTTCGTTAAAGGTTCAATTTAATTAATTGATTGGCGTAACAACCAGTGTGGGCTTAGGCCTAGCTTTTACGCATTAACTTGTGTGTGCTTGTAAAATTTTTCACAAAATTAACGGGACCTACATTAACCGGATCCGAACGGGTTTCAGAAGCTTTTCATGGCAAAGATTATTCTCGGAGAATTGCCAATTCAACGCGAGAAGCGGCACCGCGCAAAGAAACAATTTGAAAACGAATTTTCTTTTTATTAGATGTTACCGGACCGGGAGTTGAACCCAGGTCATGCGCATCAGAGACCAAGCACTTAGACGACTTAGTTAGTTAGCGGGGTTCAATTAATTATATAAATTATGGCGCATATTTCCAATTAAAATCTGTAGGTGCTTTTAGGCGCAACTAAAACCAAATTTAAATATCAGTTTTCCTTATGCTCAAATGACATTCCAAAAAACCAGAACAACAACAAATTTGTTGGCACTTGCCGAGGAAATTCAATTAAAGTGTCATAAGATTTAATTGATCTGTTGCAGCGCCAAAAAGCATGCAAAAGAAATTACTATGCACTCTTGAATGCATGCCAAATTGAGTGAGGAACAATGCCTCAATGACTACCATTTGGATTCTTTTTCACATCAAGTGTGCACATAAAAACAATTTTATTATATATGGAAATGTATTTTTCAACCAAACGGAAAATGTGTGAGAAATAATGGCAACGCGCTTAAAAGTATGCAAGGCTTCTGGCAGCGGCTTCACTGGCTGGTCATGTCGTGCGTATGGAGGAGGGAGCTTCAACAAAGAAGGTATTTGAGGCGGCAGTTGGAGGACAGAGACGGCGCGGGAGGCCATGCCTCCGTCGGAAAGGCCAAGTAGAGGAGGCACTGGCAAAGCTTGCGCTATCCAACTGGAGAAGGCACGCGTATATCAAGGTTACCTGCAGGGAAGCCGTACATCAGGTCGTAACTCGATACCGGGTTGTTCTGACCAACTAAGTAACTAAGTGAGTAAAACTTCTGGCTGGCGCGCTAATGATTATGTTGGTTAGTTTGTGCATAGCAGGAATTTCAGAGAATCTGCTTTGAAGTATAAATCGCGCAAGCTTCTGCGCCAAAAAGTATGCAAAAATAAAGTGCAAGTGTAACAGCTCGACTTAAATCAGTAGCACAAATAACAAAAAACCCATAAAGGAATACTTCATTGCAATCTTTTTCACTCAACAAGAATTTTGGCAATTTAATTGAATAGCCAATGTTGCCAACCAGCGTTGCAATTCGTTGGAAAAGTCCGTCCCCCCTTTACACACACACTCACCAACGTAGTAAAAGTCGAAAATTGCGTGGCATGTTGCCAAAATGCATTTTCCGCTTTGTTACCCCGCGAGCCGCTGGCGGCAATGAGCTACATAAATTGCAGAGGCGACCAAAAGCAAGCAGCAGCAATAGCAATTGCTTTTTCGAAACAGCATAATTTAAATGGCATATTTTGCAGCGAATATAATCTTAAATTGCAGAAATATTTAAGCCTTTATTAGGTTAGGTTAGGTGAAGCCGCTTGAGCCACGCATGCCTACCGCTGCCAGTTAGAGTTCCGTTTGGAAATGGTAAAACTAACCTTTATTTTAAGTTTATTCAATAAATTCTTTGTAAATTAAGTGCATTAAATTTAAAATGTAATTCAATATTATTAATTGCATTTCTTTTGTGCACAGAAACAAACACAAAGAAAAACACAATAACAATAGCCACAACTGCACCCACAGCCTTTGCGTCTGACAGTATGCAATTATTGTGCAATAGTAACACATACATATAAGCTTTATTTAAAAATTATGGTTATTTTTATAAAGCGCATTAAGCGCACTTAATTTGTAATATCACACATGCGTGCATTGTGCAATGATTGCCACAAATTGCAATATTATGCAAATGAAATGACTGCTCCCAACAGAAAATTGCAATAATAGTAATAAAAATATCGTCTTTCACCATTGCATTGTACATTTCTACAGCAAAAGAATACATCTTTTTCGGTCTATACTTGCTCTGAATTTGAATTATCATCTTTACATTATATTTCTCTAAAAAAAAGAATCCATCTTTTATAGTCTTGTTCCGAATGTCGACTTTTAATATTGCATTGTATTTCTACAGCAAAAAAATACATTTTTCACAGTCTGCATATACTACGATGTATATATTGCATATTAGATTTACTTGTTGGGCAGAATTCGAAATTCGAAAAATTTGATTCTCGCATTTGTATGAGTGATCAACAGTAATTGCTGGATCTTAAGAGCCTTTGTACAGAGCTCTTCTGCTATCTTTTCGCCATGAAGTTGTTGATAATCGAAATCGCGCAATTCGACAATGTCGAATGTCGAACTGAAGTAACTCTTCAAATTATATTAAATTCGCCATCAATTTTAAATATGACAAAGTTAACATTTTATTTCAGATTGCGGAATTTATCTTTTCATTTCTACTCAAAATTCGACTGTCAAGAAAGTTTTTAAATTCTGAGCACTGCGATTTTTCTTTCCTTTAATAACCTTATGACCGAATATATCATATACATTTTTACTAACACTATCTTAAAGGTGTAGTTTTAAAGTAGGCATTGCATGCCAGTGACGCTGCTGTGTAAGCCAAAAGCGTAAAGTTTACAAGTGCAGCTTTACAAACTTTACAGAACTTCAGTGCCTTCTTCTCTCTACAGCAAAAGGGGAATGCATTAAATACATGCGTCTCTCTCCCCTTTACTTCCTCTCTCAGACCGCTGTCACGTTCGTGCATGCTGTCACGCCAATCAATATTAATAACTTCATTAATGAGGATTTAAAACTGTCGCTAGTTGCATTCACTCAACTTTCCTGGCATAAGTTCAACAAGCGACTGCTTCCTCAGATTCATGCCCTTCGCATGCAACGCTGTGCGAAGTAGTGGCTCAAGCTTGCTGCTACGCCTTTGGCGTGCAAGCATATTGTGCATGCTTCCATTTCTCATTTGCTAGTTCTGGCACTTTTTTACCACTTGTAGCATAAAGGCAAAGGAATGCCATATTTTTTAACTACAGGTGAGAAAAGAAGAAACAGTTTTTAGTGTTTCGAACAAGCCGCTTCGCCCGCCTATAAAGTAGTTATTACAGTAAATTAAAGTAGTTGGTTGGATTTTGATTACTAAAGCAATGTCAGAGTCTAAATGTATTGTGGTATCAAAAAGTAATCGGATTCTATATGATATTAGTCAAACAGCTTTCGTAATTTATTAAAATATGGTAATACCGCAATTTATGCCATAATTCATTACGGAAAATGGCGACGTAAATCGTAGTGACGTAAATCAAATTACATTTTTACCAACGTCTTTTTCGAAGCAAAAGCAGACGGATCTTTAATCAAGGAAAATAACATTAATCAATATGACGAAAGTATTTTGGAAAGATGACGTAAATAGCGATACACAACATTTTGTTTGACGATGTACTTCGCGGCGACTTAAGGCGAAGTAATGTAAATCGTGGTAACACTCCACTTAATTAATTATTTACTTTCATATTATTGAAGTAATGACAATCTAAAAGTCAAATACTTAAAAACTATAATCTAAAAGTAATCGTTATCAAAATTTGATCACTTTCGCTGCTAACAAGCCGAGTGCTCTCAAAGAGTTGGGCGGAGTTGGCGGTGGTGTGTTTGATGGAAACACTTTTTTTTGTTTCAATAAAAAATCAGAGAACAGGAAATTCGATAAATGCGAAAACATGAAAGAGGTGGCAAAATGAAAAAAGTGAAACGGAAATGCAATCAAGCTTTATGGCATTTTATGCTGCTGTCCACTTTATGCTTTTCGTTTACTGCACTTGCAACAGCAACAGCAACACTTTCGTTTCGTTATGCTATGCTGCATTGCTGCGGCTGCTTCGCCTGTAGCGCTGACGTTGCTGCAACGGCACCATTTATGCTCATAAAAATGCAACTGCAACAGCAGCACTAACAACAACAACAACAATGTACAAGCAACAAACGATGCCGCAGCAGCACTTGAACATCGCTGGCAGCGTTGCTGTCTGTCTGTCTGTCTGTCTGTCTGTCAGTTTGTCTTTCTGGTTGGCAGCATAAAACGTTGCAACGTTACACGTATCAACTTCTCCCGTGGCAATGGCGAAAAGGAACAGCTGTGGTTTCGGTCTGCGACAAATTTTCGCATTTAAAATTTTTTTTTTACATTTTACATTTTAATACAAGAATTACGGCGCTTTTGCTGCGCAGAGCCAAGCGCGAAGCAACTCGCCTTTATGCAGCTGCTGCAAGTTGGCGCATCGAAAATGCCACTAAAAGCGCTTAAGTGAAGTTTCCCCGTTGCGTTTTTAAGGTCTTATTACAATATTAATGCATAGCAAGAATAATTTTCAAAAGTTGCACTGCTGCTCCTCCTGCCGTCCACTGTTCGCTGACTGCTCTTGGCAAGACATCAGCAAATTGAAACAAGCAAGGAAGCAACAGTCGCCTTTCAACGTTCTCTTTTCGGTGTTTCAAAAGGTACATTTTTTTTAGAGAAGCGCCAATTTCTTTTCGCTTGTTGGTCGAAAAATTTGCTTTTGAAATGTAAACAAATAATTTTAAATTAATTCGATTGTGCCGGCATTTAAAATTGTCAAAACTTTCAATCAAAACAAAAAAAATTTGTAATTAGTAAAATGCCGGCATACTCGTCCAGCATTTGAAAATCGAGCTGCAATTTTTAGTGTGTCGGCGGAGACAATTTCACGAGAGAATTCAAGCGAACTGTGCAATATTACTCTTCAATTCCATTCACTTGTGGCGCAATGCAATTCGAAAACAATTACTTATAGTTAAAATTATTGCATAACATTAGGGGTATTCCCGATCCGGAGCGAATGCAAAAGCAAAAGAAAAATTTTCCTTTTGCATTTTTATAATCGGGAACGACCGATTTCCGAAATCCATTCAAATGCTTTTGTCAAACAGCTGTTTTACTTGAGAGTTTAATAAAATGACACGAAACAGCGAAAAACAACAATTTTGCGACTTCTTATTTGAAAATGCAGCAAATGAAAACCCGTAAATATTAAAGACACCATTTTTGGAAATAAAAAGTGAAATAAAAATCAAAATGATCAGCTGGTCGCTGTTAATACTCGTTGTTGGCAACTTAGGTCACCGATAAGTGGGACTTTTCAAGCTGGCAACTATGCTCATATTTTGCATCAAATATTTTCCACTAAACGCAATGGATTTTGGTCTACGAAAATTGTGACTTTAATGCAAAAGCAAACCAGTGTGTTTTGTTGTTGTGTATGCAAAAGGTGGAAAAATATTTTGCATTCGCTCTTTTGCATGACCAATTGCACCGGATCGGGAATACCCCTATTGCTTTATTTTTTCCAACACTGGAAAAAATATTAACCTTTAGCATTACATAGAAGAGAAAAACTTTTTAAGGAACCAATTAGCGAAGTTTTTACTTCCCTACCGCTATTTCATCTTAGAGTCTTATTGAAGATTTCAACACTTTATGAATAAGAAATTGTTTAACCTTCATTCGACCCTCATTTGATTATCCTTTAGTATCCTGATTTGACACTCTTGGGTCAATTTGACACTATATGAAAACAATGTGTCAAAATCAGTCTATAATTTTATCTATGGGTACATGATTCTATTCATGACAATAGAATAAGCTTAAGTTAGAAAATATTCAATACTTTTGCTGGTAAAAATTTTATACAAATTTAAAGACAAAAGCAGTGTCAACTTGGCACTAAGTACGGATGAAGGTTAAGCAAGTACCAGTTCGAAAATATTTAAATATCTGTAAACTTTCCCCTTATTCCGCGAGGGCGTAAGATGAAAATTGCGGTTAAAACTAATTGCCTAATTGCCAATTGCACATCAAAGCACATTCTGGCAGCAAAGAAAAAGTATCTACATGAAAGAAAAAGAAATTTAACGGCAAAGTGCGCTCACCTCGGGCGAAACGAAATAGCTTGGACTCTTCTCGATGGTAATTTGCCCGCGAAACGAGTGCGGCATCTTCTTGCGATACCACTCCAGACCCTTCAGGTAATTCTCGTCGCGATCAAAGAAGTGTACCTCGCCGCCCGCCTTCTGTATGCGCGGATGTAGATACAGCATCTCCAGCAGCGCACGTGTGCCGCATTTGCGGATGCCAATTATGAGCGCCTAACAGCGTGACACGTTGCGAGGTCAGGACGACGAATGACAATGGAAAGAGAGAAAAAATTCAAATGCAGATAGCAAACGGCAAAAAGGAAATGTCGGCAATTAGCGTGACACTGTTGCTAAGGGGGGGACTCTGTGCCATGCCAGCATTCCATCAACACTTACCTGCGGCAGTCGACGACTCGTCTTGGGGAAATGCACTCGGTTCGATGGAAACACCATGGGATGATTAATTTGATTGGACGATTCCGCTGGCTTCACATATGCCGCTGCCAGGCGATGAGTGCCGCTGCCTGGGCCGCTGCTTAGCAGGGACAAGCGATGACGCTCGGAGACGGCCTGGGCGGCTTGTATGTTGTAGACGGCACTGTCGTAGAGCACATGGAATGTTAGGAACAACGAAATCAACATAACCGTTAGAAAGACTACAGCTAATTTGGGACGGAAGACACCGACCACCAGTATGCAGTCGGTGTGCGAAGAGTCGGGCCCCACTGGCCGCATTGCTGATTTAGGTAACCATCTGCAAGAGAGTAGAAAATAACAAAAAGGATATATCATACTTTAATGCTTGATGAGGAAAAAGGCACAACAACAATAACAAAAATGATTTAAATTAAAAGACAGTATAAAAGGATTTGCTGTCGATGAATTCAAATTACAGCTTTGTGGAAGCATTAGGTTCGTCTGTCTGCATTCTGCCAGAATTGCCAATTTAAGACCAGGTTGAAAGACAACTCAGTCTCTGATGGACGCTTTAATAGTGTTGGCCAAGTGCCGTCTCTTAAAGAAGAAATGCAAATAGTGCTTAACAAAACACTTCAAAATCTACTGCAATCTCCTGGAATAAGGAAAGCTAAAAATTAAAGGTTCTTTAAAGAGGCACAAACAAATATTTAAGTCATAGTGAGATACTACGGCAATTAATTATTATTATCTAGAATGGCCCACTTATAGCAATATCGATTACATTGGCGGCTACGATTTGACGCTATAAGCAATTAACCAATGCCAGTTACAGTACAGAAATATGCAAAATATTTTAGTGACAGCTTGTTGTTCAGAGCTCGAAAAACTACAAGAATCATTGTCATATGTTTCCTTTTTGCTGAACAAATCTCAATATCTAACTAATTCGAAAAGAAAAGTTTCTGATAATTCGTACGAAAATTTAAGAGAAAGCAATTATGAAAGCTTCAACTTTTGTTGAAAATTTCTGCAGTCCACTCTCTGATTGATCTCGAAATTTCCTGCTGGGTAAGTGGCCAGTGCATGTGTGTGTGTGTGTCTGTGTGCAGATACTATTACGGAAATTGTATGCTCAGCTACTAATTATTTTAATGGATTGTTTCGCCTCGTGCTGATATTTTATATTTGCTTTTCACCTTTTGGCTCAGCAAATTAGCAATAAAACCCTGTCATCTGCCACCCCCATCTACCACTTGTGATACCTGCAACAATGTCCGCAGACAATACTGTGATAAGCATATTCCATTTTGGTAATTAAATTTGTCATTTGAGATTTTATTTGTAGCGGTTGATAAAAGTGACAGCTGAGAGGTATCTGTCTCCGTTTCAATATGCCAGCTAGATGTAACTTCGAATCGACGTTGCCACATGGGAATAGCTTTTTGATGTGTTCAGCAAATCGATTTAATTTTCAAAATTTTTTTTATTAATATGTTTATGCGAGACAAATAATTAAAGCCACTGAATTTCGACAATAAATTTAATGCATCATATTTAAATGGTGCTTCCGTATTAAACAGAATTATGGCTTATAAGTTTATCATGTATTATAGAAACGAACCTAAGACTATTAATGATTTTGTCAAAAGTTACATTACTTATAGAAGAACTCTAGTTATCAGCACTAAGCAATGAGTTATATCGAAAGCAATTTGTATGCTATTGTTCAAGTTGTTTCTCTACCAAAGAATCAGCAACTCTCCGAGAGTATTTTTTTCCATGAAAATAAAGCTGCTCAGTCTCGTTCGCACACGGATATAGAGAAAATTTGTAGGTGCCTTTAATTTGTGTTTCAAATCACACAATCCAGAATTGGGCACCAAAGGATTGCTCCTTCTCGATGGCACAATGACTGGCCAAATGCCACGGGCATCATTCCAGCCAGCTTCGCTAAATGTATGTCATTATGTCACAGCACGTTGCTTCAACATGGCAGCTGCATACCAGAAATTAATTCCAACATAAACGCTCAGCTTTCAGGTGAAGCTCTTGCTCCGACTCCTGCTGCTTTGTTGGTGAATCACAAAAGTATGCTAAACACTACGGCGTTGTATTTTCACTCAAGCATAATGGATGACTTCATTGCGGCAGGCAGCCCGAAGCGGTGCAAAGCAGCACGGAACTAAAAGGGGAAAACAAAAACAAAAAGCAAAGGACGCCTGTCAACAAACGGCGCGGCGTCTGCAGCTGACTGGCAAGCAGGTGCATGCCTCGCAGTACTTAAACACTGCTCCAGTTTCTGTGCCATTTTCTGGGCACAAGATTGCAGACGTTGTGGCACGGCAATAAAGAACGGAATGTATGCACACACTCGCACACCTACACTCAAAGAGAAAGCCCCATTATTGGCATTATTAAAATGGCGTTATTCACAAATTTGCTAATTGCTAACGAAATTATTCGTTAAGAGAACGATCTAGCTGATTTGTGGTAAAGAGATTTGGCTGGAATTGGTTACTCTTACTAATATGCTATCAAAGATATAAACTTCCACCAATTCCATGCGCCGTCTCTTGCAGAAAAAAATTGGCAACTATTCGAGAGTATTCTTTCCTATGATAAAACACTTACAAATTTCATCCGTACGCGGCTATATATGTATAAATATGTAGATCCCATTAACTTGTGCTTAAAAAATATATCTTTCACCAAAGATTTCAATCGAAAGCTAGGCCTAAGCCACGTTTGTGCGCTGTTGCGCCAATTTTTTATATATTTAAATATACAAATTACATTTTAAGTTATAAGTCTAATTCATTAAAATTATACAAGATTTTAAAATTCTCATTGGTATCGTGCTTGAAAGATAAAGAATTTATTCATGTTTGCAATTGAAAGTTAATAAAGAAACAAAAGGGATAAAAAGAGAAATGCTGCGATTAGTTTCAAAACCAAGACTTTCTCTCAAGAACTTTCTCGCAAAGGACTTGAATACGTCTGAAAAAACATTTTTTTTTAAATTTGTTCAATTAGCAGTCCGACACAAACTTCTTAAGAAGTTTTTCGAAAAGTGGACAAATGTTTGAAGGCTTCTTTCTTAGCTTTCCTTAACTTAAGCAAAGAAAAACTTTTATCTAGAAAATTTGGAAATGGATGATATGTGCTAACTTTAATAAGCCATTTTTCGACAACTTATAGAAAAATTAAGATGGCGAGTAAGAAACACAAGAGATACTCGAGAGGTTCTTTATATTTTTTAGATTAACCAAAATCTACTAATTTATAAAAATTGCTCGGTTCACTTTTGCAATTTTTTACATTAATTTCCATTCTTTTAAGAATATTTTATGGCGGCAATCAGTGACTATATTTACCTTGACTCCTTTGGTTTCTATCAACTTAGCTTACTAATTAGTTAGTGTAACTATTGTTAATAACGAGCCGGCCTCTTTGCTCTTCGCAACCACAAGTTCGTTATATTTTATATGTAAGTCATATTTTAGCGAGCATTGTCAAGTTATTTCTTTGAGTGTACGTCGAACAGCTGCAAGCATAATTGTACTGCCGCTACTCACTCTCGACTGCTCTGTGCTCCTTTGTGAAAGAAGTGTGAAGTGTCTGTGAATGCATGTCGGGGTGCATGTGTAAGAGTGTGCGTGCCACATCCAGCACAGTACATAAGAGGCAGTGCAGCAGTTGCTGTATGACTTATTTCTACTTAAATACGGAGCCGTGGGCCATCGCCATTGCCGCCGCAGCCGCTCCACCCATTACCCTCCCACTGCCCTTCAGTGGCGCTACTGAATTTGTAGGCGCCTGCTGTCGACCTTAGTACTTAAGTTGACTGGCTTAAATGCAGTTCTTTGAGCCAGTGCATGTGTGTGTTGGGAGGAGGTCGCTGAAGGGAAGGAGGAGGGGGGATAGCCGATGACAGGTGTGCCACAAAATGCTCAAATATGACATTTTTTACAATTACGCTTTAAATAAGAAGAAAATTGTCTTTAAAGTTTACGGCATTTTCTTCCATGAGGCGGACTGCCGGCGCTTGAAAATTGTTTCTAAACGTTTGTAATTTTGCCATCCTTTATGTATGTCCTGCAAAAGGCTGTTGCTGTTACTTTTAGCTTAAGGAATTGCAACTTTTGGCTTAACCTCCAGTCCTACCAATGGAGACTCATAAAATACGAACCGAAGTATTAGTGGTTCCATACAAACTAGCATAAAAACAACATTGCTGGCTAGGACATGTTCTGCGTATGAACGAGGCAGTTGAATGACTTAGGAACAGGCCAAGCAGAGGAAGTCTGGCATTTCCAGCTGGAGAAGGCGCTCGCATACCAGGCAGAGAGCCCCACGCCAGTTCGTAACCCAATAACGGATTATTTTCTGCCAATTTAGCTGAAGAAGCTTGTGCACTTTAATGGCATTATTTTAATGTAGCTTGTAATTACAATTTAACTGTAATTCACATTAATCCGAAGTGACATAATGCCACTTCCTGCCATGGCACCCCAAGCTGCACACGCAACCGAGCCGTCCGTTGTGAGTGGCATGGCGTCACGCTCAATTTCAGTTGAACGCAACTTGCAGCGCAAACAATGCGCATGAGTGCAAAAGAGAAGTGAGTGGATGAGGGCAGGGCAGTAAGAAGAGGTGAAATGCCAGAGCGCATGAATGAATGTCAACGGAAGTCATTTTGTGAAATGTTACAAAGAAAATACTTATGCAAAATGCTATTTCCGCTTCCATGCACAACTTCCCAGCTACTATGCATGTGTGCGTGGGAGTGTGTGTGTTGGTATTAGAGTTGCAATTGCTTTGTCGAAGTCTTGCGTGTGGCAGGCACCCCTCTGAAGAAAAAATAATGATTGCAAAAAATGGCATAGCAAGGTGCATTATAACCAAAGCAACTACATATACGCATTATTCTCACATGTATTGTATGTGTGTGTGATGGCTGCACATAATTCCTGCAAAATGTTCATCATATTTTCCATTAAAATTGCAAAGCAAAATTCGAAATCCAACACAGACTGACGACTTGAACCAAACATCCACCCTCGTGACAGCCGCCACCACAACAATTCTGCCTGCTTCGACAATGCATCCGTGTAATCTAAAATGAGCGCGTTGCATGCAACCCACAGGCGTAAATTGCACACAATTTGAAATGCAAATAACGCAAAATTCTGCAAAATATTGCACTTTCAATTTAAGTAAATTTCATGAGCAAATAATTCTATCGTTAATGAAAAATTGCTGGCGATACCTTGCAGAACAAAATCTGTTAATCATAAGTTCCTTTTTACTATAAGTTCGGATGTATGCTAAAAAATCATAAAAAGTATAAAAGAGCAAAAAGCAAATATATGAGATTGATGTCTGCTTTTAAAGGGTTAGGACTTTAGGTTACAGGTTAAGAACCTGTAGGCACAACTGAATCCACATAAGGAATTTGTATTTTCATTGGAAATACATGTACTAAAATAAAGTCAAAAAATTTCGAGAAATAATATCAATCTAAGCGGAATTTTATTTTATTAACATACTAAAATAATTCAAAACTCTTTCAAACACACAAAACAATTCCTTGCAATTAAATCTCCTGCTCATTACCGAAGAATTTAAAATGTTAATTTCCTATTAGAATTCCTTCTAATGGAATGATTAGCCAGAACAACCCGTTCCCGCTTTACAACCTGACATAGGACTTCTCTCCAGGAGCTCGCCTTCTTCAGTTGGATATTTCAAGCTCTGCCAGTGCCTGCTCTTCTTGGTCTTTTCATCGTGAAGCCGTTGGGTGGTAATGCGACTGACTATATCAATATCGGCATAGATCTCATACAGTAATGGAATTGCAGCTTCTAATATTACATTTCCAAGGAGTTCAAGCACTGTGGTTTCAACATAAGCATGTTCTGCACAAATGTTCAGCTTGATGTCTACATATTACCTTCCCATCAGATTTAGAACACGACATCCAGCAAGTGTTTATATTAATTACTAAGCTTAAACGGGAGACTTAATTTTAAAGCTGACCAAAAATATTGAGAAATCGCTTTTAGTGCAAGCTTTAATAATATTTTAGCAGCAACAATTTCGTAAACTCCCTTCAAGCTGCTTTATTTTGAGATGATTCCTTCATAGTTTTTTTTTTTTCATTATACTAATTTAACTTCATTTTAAATCATACTAACTTCTTTATATTCGACATGCAATTGCTCGAACTGCGACCATTTAAGCAGCTTGTGTCCCTGGCACTTTTTAGAACAATATTTCATGCACCCACACGCATGCACTCAGGCGCCCATCTACACACCGACGCTGGCACGCATACACACTAGCATAAAGCAGCTTTGCAATTGTTTGTATGCGTTGGCGGTTATTTGTAAAAAAATAATAAGATTGCAGCGATTTATGTGTTTCTGCAGTCGTCTCCCAAACACACACACGCACACTTAAAAGTGTTGTTAACGCAAATTCATGCCGAAATGTAAATTTCATTGAATGCTCATACGTGCTTCAATTTGTTTCTGTCGTTGTTGTTGTTGTTATTCTGCGCAAAAATGCGTTGGCGACATTTTATTACATATCACCGTGGTTGCTCCTTACTGAGGGCAGGGCATCCACATACCCGTCCACAATTGCAACGCACGTTCTTTGAGTTGAACCGCGTATGAAGTGAAATGGAAAAATTCAATTCATTTTGCATACGCCTTGGCATATTCAATGAAGTTGAAATAATCAAAATAAAATGGAAACAATTTCACTTTTGAAAGTTTGCGCAATTTTACAGCAGACGGCGAGAAGATTCGTACATTCAAAAGAAGATTCAAATGGTGACGATTGTAACGTTCATTATAATATATGTATGTACAACACAAAAATAGTGATCGCCAAAGGACGCCAAAATACGATGAAATCATAAATGATTTTTCAAAAATTGATCACGTGTTTTTCGTAGCGATTCAAAGATGGCGTCGTCCCAGTGGTCCAACTATCTTTAAATCTTCTTATCATTCAAATTACCTTTCACAAGAAGCTAAAGACTTTTTTGATAAGGTATATCCTTTTAAAAATTTCATGTAAAAGGTCCTTAAGTACATTTAATAAGTGTACCACCTATAAAGTGGGCGGTTACACGCCAGATTCACTGTCAATGTGCACCAAATTTGGTTCAAATTAGATAGCTGGTTTTTGCTCTGATGCGTTTTACAAAGGTTGATCTCATGAGTCTCATTGCTCATTGGGCCAAGCAGAAAAGTAGTTTCCTTGTTTTGTGTTCCACAAAAAAATATGGGAAAATATTATCCGATTGAAAACACAATTTTAAACCATTTTCTGCTGCTACTATACAGCTATTCGATATTTGCGACTTCAGATGACAGTTATAGAACCTCAAATACGAAAAAAAATCGAATTGCTGGACCTCACTACGGGGTGTTTCGAAAACGAACTATTGGCCTAATGACTACATAGCATAGTATATTTTCTTATATGTAATTTTTTTTTTTTGATTCGGTAAAGCAATAAATTTAGCTATGTAGACTAATTTTAAAAGAGTTGTGTAAAAGAGTTGGAAGCTATTCTTGCAAGATGTCTTCCAAAATCCAAAAACCCGCAGCTCACATTTTTTTGATACTATTTTGAGAATGTACTCAGTCAAACGAATGAGTACTAATTTACTTACAGAATATCCAATGGCAACTTCACCGAACAATCTCGCAACGTTGGCTGTTGCTGGTGCTGATGTTGCTGCTGATGTTGATGTTGTGAATGATGTGGTTGTTGCTGTAGATGCGAATATTGTTCTGGTTGTTGCTGCTGCTGTGAGTCATCTGTGGCATTTGTCGCGCCACTGCTTGCGCGTCTTTTCGCTGCGGTCATCAGTAAATGAAAAATAAAAGTCTGATTGTGCTTAAGGAACCGTTGGACACTGCAATCCGGCGGTCAAGAAGGAGCTTTGTCAGCGTTTTTAGAATGTTGCTTGTTTGTTTGTTGCTGGTTAGAAGTAGCAACAAATGCCAACAACAACTACCACTTGGGCGCTGCGGGGGCGCTGCCACTCCTTTCTACTAGGCTTGCGCTTTCTCTATCTGACTCGTTTTTTACAATCCGGCTTCACAATTTCAAATTATTCATTTTCGTTTGAGCTTTTGGTGTGCCTTTGACCTGCCCGGCGAGGCAGGCGGGCATTGAATTTCTCCGCTTCGCTGTAATTTTACAAATTACAATCACTTCGTAGATCTTCGCAGTTGTTGCTGCTGCGCCTAGACACCGGCAACACTAAAGTGGTAGCTCAATTTCCGTCAACTATTTCCGCTTTCAGACAAATTGCATTAACAATGATCTCAACAATGCAATAAAGCACACATATCCACAGGCATTATCGACAAACAAATCGACAACAACAACTACAGCTATTGCAGACACTGGAGCTTTGATGCTTAGGCGGAGCCGTGGCAGTCGTTGGTATTTGCTTTCAATATGGCGGCCGAAACAAGAAAGACCGACGGTGGGATGGGATGTGCTGCTATTTTAGCTGCTGCTGTTTTTGTTGCTATTTTGCTGGCTAATTGGATTTTGTGCTTGTCTTTTCCTATTTCGTCCTTCGCAAGCAATTGTTGCTGTCGTTTCAAATGTCGCTGCTGCTGCCTAGTCACAACTGTTGCTGCTCGGTTTGCAGTTTGTGCTACTCTCTGCACAATTGCTGCCACAGCTCTCGTCCTTGGAGCTCTTGAAACAACTCTGGTACTTGTTTTTGTTGTAATTTTCGTTATTGCTGCCGCTGCCAGTGCTGATGCTGCCTTTGCATACGTTTTGGTTGCTTCTCATTATTATTTGCAGCATTTGAATTGTCATTTGATTATCTTGGAATTAATTCTCGCTTGCTGTTGTTGATTTGTTGTTGTATGCATCTATGTAATGTAGGTATGTATGTGGGCTTGTGGCACGATATTCGCATTGCGGTTAAACTAATTTTGTAATTGCCTACAGTGGGCCTTTTTGATATGTTCCGTTTCGTATCGTTCCAAGCTGGTTCGATGTGATCCGATTGCGGTCGATTGTCATTAATTTAGACTGTATTCCGACTGTAGCCGCAGTTGAATGTTGCATGTGTTGATTTTGGTAATGCGTTGTAATTTTGTTGCTGTAAATAAAAGGGAAAATATATTTGAGTGCTCAATTAAGTATCAATAGTTTATAAACGCAGCGATTAACGAGCGTGACCTATAAACTTTCGCCAAATCGTTTGTTAAATCAACTGAATCGAATTTCTGAATAAGCAAACAAGGCCAGCAATCGATTGTGTGTTTCTGAATCGATCAGAATCTTAGCAATAAAGCTTTGAATACCTGGATCTCGAAACATTTTCCAGCCCTGGCTAATTAAGGAAACTACACATTATTCATTTTCGAATTTTATAGAGGCGCCCGTTCGGTTGCAGCGTGGTGGCAAGTTGATGTCAAGTTTCGCTTGCACCCGAGCGCTGTGAGCCGTTGGCGGCAAATTGCGCTCTGGCACTTGCGATTCAACGCCGGACCACGAACTCGCCCCGTTTTGATAATTTTCGGATATATCCTGCAAACCCCGACGCTCCGCGGGGTGTATTGGAGAGATTGCGCCGCGACCAAAAAAATGAATTTTTAGTTGATTTGATTCGGTTGGGTCTCTACCAACTGGGACCACGAGCGACTTCAAGCATCAGGGATCGATCACTTATCTACTGAACCACTGCGACGTTTCATACAGTGGATATATAAATAAGCAAAACTGTATTTGAGGCGACTCGCGATAGTAACGATTTGGTGCGCACTGAACAATTGATTCCTTTTCGTTAACTACATAAATACTTCCCTTTTTGAAACCCCAATCCTAATAAACGAAAATTTAAGTGCACATTTGACCTAGGCCAATTACGCAACCCGAATTCGAAGCACATAAAATTAGCTCTGACATTTAGAGTCGATTTAACCTGCCAATTGCTGACAGCGCCAATTATCCAAGAAGCTCGATTGTGGCTTCGAGCACTTTCGCTTTAATGTGATTTATTGAAATAGTCGCAGTGAGTGTAGGCGGAAAAGGGAAAAGGCAATGCAACCCTGCAAGAGAAAGAGAAAGGCATAAAGTAGCAAAGGAAGTCAGTTGTAAAGTAGCATTTGCCTGTTTCCTTTCAGCCCTTCGCACTGCCCCATTATCGCAACATATTGACTAGCCTGGGATTGCATTTGCCGCCGTAGCAGTGAGCCGCTTTAGTGCTGAGCATGTGTGTGTATATGTATGAGTGTATGAGCATTTTTTTTCTTTGTAGCAAAAGTCAATTGTTTCATAAAAGCCGAACACAATAGACAAAGGCTGCCACGGAGTGGACATAACCTTAAGCAAAAAGCGGGAAAAGTGTTCGGGGGAACGTTATAAAAAGGGGAAGTTTATTGCAACGCAAGGCCAATTTTTTAAGTAAAAAATTTAAAAGTTTTAATTTTTAAATTCAAATAATGGATCGGAGTAGAACATTGATTGCAGTTGCCGGCCGAGTGCTTCGAAAAAGTGGTCGCTCCGATTCTCTCGTCGCAATCGTGAGGCAACCGTCCGGACCACGCAAGTGCTGGAAGTTCGCCGATTAGACGTAATGAATTCACGGCTAATAGATCATTAAGTGCATTTGTATACCAAAAATATTTGACGAAATCGTAATTAACATTTTTTTAACTAAGATTATTAAAGCATTGTATTTGTAATTATACAAATTTGAATTCCTGAAAAGTTACAATTACAATTGGTAATCAATCATTAAAAAAAGATGACTTAACAGGTCCGATGAAAATGGGACATCATTAAGTAATTTTGAGCTTAACAAATAAGGAAGCATCAGTCAGGTTTGACCGGTAGAGTAGTATCCTACACCTAGTTACCAAGTTGGAGGAGCAGATTTTTTGGTATATTGGTAGACCACGTCAATATTTGGAAACTATGACAAAATCTCAATAGGAATAGGAAAAAATTATCTATACGCTGCAATGTGATAGGTCGAAGTTAAGGGTATTTTCAAATACCCCCCCAAAAACAATTAATATGCGGTTTCCTGAACAACGTGAACATTTTATTTGTCGAAAGGGAATCTGAAATAACTCTGATATTTTGAAATTCAAGACATTTGTGCCAGTATTGGGGAAGCTTAGTTGAATAAAATGTTTTTAATTCTCAATTAAACTGCATAACATCGATTTCAAAAGTCCAAGTCCTGAGTTATAAAAAATATGGTTTTCTAGATTTAGGCGAAACCGCATATGAAATTCATACATGTATCTTACACAATTTTACACTTCAGCGAAACTGTTTATAGGTTAAGAAGCCAAAATTTGTGACGCGAAAATACTTTCAAAGTTTGACCTACTTTTACCTGCCTTTCAGAGCTTCGATTCACGAAGCAGTTTTCGAGCATACTCCACCCTAGGATGTTATTTTTTGTTGCGTTAGGTGGAATTTCAATGCGCTATTGCTAAACTTCATTACCTAATCCATAAAAATTCTTGGGCATGCTTGTTCTTTATGTGAATAGAAAATAATTTTCAGCGTCATCATGCACACACATTTATACACAGTTATATACATAAGTATATCTGAAATGGATGTCAAAAGTTTACCTGTCAAAACTTAACCAAAAAGGCAACTCAGAAAAATCGTTCCCTCCTACCACCCGCAACTTGGAAATCAAAACTTTTGCAATGGCCACAATGTGTCACATGTCACAATAACCTCAAGGCAGGCGGACACGCACACCAAGCCACATTTCATATACTGACACATTGTAGCATGGCCCATGCCTACGCCTCCTTTCACTTGTGCCCATGTTGCCCGAACGATTTTCATTTCATGCCGTTGCACGCTTCATCCTCGCCTGATCGTTTGATACATCAATATCGACGTTCCGAACTCAATCCACAATGTTTTTGTTGTCCTTCGGCGATATAATATGTTGTTGACGCCTTCCGTTCCGCCGCACAGTGGCCCATTCTGACTATTCTCGTTGCTAAAATTGCATATATAGGTACATATTAAAATATTGATGTATTTGGTTGTCCTTGTATGGAGAATTTCCGTACTCATAATTATGTTGCTTTACGTACATATTTGATTAAGATATTTTTCTTGATTTCGTTAGGAGTTGCAGTTGCCTGACTTAACCATAAGAACCAAAACTAATTTGTATGCCAAATTTCATCTCTCTAGTTCAAAGTTTCATCGAACTGTGAAAAATTTTCAATTTGGACATGGGCATTTTTTTTAAACCTAACTTCATAAACTAGTCAACTTTGACAAGCTCTACAGATAAAACTTTGTATGTGGATGAGTTAAATTTTGAATAAATTTCTCTATCTGATACATGCATATAACAATTTTGCTTAACCCTGTCTATCAAAAAATGTATTTTCCCAGCAGCTGTAGCCAAACAAGCCACAGTGCGCCGCTGCCACTCATGGCTACACCTCAGCCAACTCACTCCATGCGGCTTGTACGCCTGCCACTTGTCACTTACCGCCTCTCAAGGCAACGCTTCAGGCTTACTTGCTTACATGCGAGCGCCTCCTGCACGGCAAGGCAGGTGGAAAGCCGGACACGCCAGTAGATAGGGAATCAAACGGCCCACAAGCGATAGCGTCGCACCACTTTAAATACTTATTGCTGACAATGAATGCCTTCAGGCTGCGGCGGCGGTTACTGTTAGCAGAGCCGTCTTTGTTCGAGTACTTGCATGGGCCCCAATGCAGCGCCCATTAACTTCTATTCTAAGAAGTCTTTGTATAGATATACATACATCACCGTCCAACTAATTTAAATTTTTGGTCAAAGCGAAATAAAGGCAGTCTTATAAAAAATATGCAAAATAATTGCAGAGGATTATGAGGAAATTTTTTGCTTTTGATGAATTCTCAAAGCGCCCTGAAATCTGTTGTGCCAGTGTTCTCCAAGCATACAAAGACGACACTGCGTTTGAGGCAGCAAAATTTTATTACAGACATGGCCACTATAACAAAAACAACAGTGATACATATAAACAATAACAACAACTAAGGTTATGCTGGCGCCATTGTTATGGTCTTTGGAAGAGTTGTCTTCAGGAGTGGAATTTAATTTTGGTTAAGCAGCAAGGCAGCAAGAATGTTGCTGGAGGGTGGCAGATGTCTAGCCTGGCGGTCTGATAAATAGTAGTAAAGTGGCACTGCTGATGTGCTGCGAGCATCTGTGCGAAAAATTGATTTTCTGCAATGTCAAGTTTCTGATGCGTGTACTCGTATATGTGTGAGGGTTCAAGAAAATTATAAATACATACATATGTATATGTAAATAAAGACCTTGGATCGGGTTAAAGACAGTTTATATTTTAAACAATGGTATTGAGAAGCTTTTACTCAAGAAAAACTTTATGTATAATCAAAATATTTCTCTGCAAAAGAATTAATACTTTGAAAAATAAAGAAATCAACAGCAAACCGTTAGCTTAGTATAGTAGAGCGTATCTCATTCTTTTACAAATCGAAATTTTTGCATTTTCTGATTGGCCACCTCCATATACACTCTTTTGAAAATATTAAATATACTACATATGAATGAAAATAACGAAGCTATAATCAATAAAAAAAATCCTAACTCACCTTTTAAAATCTAGCATTTCAGATTTTATGAAGATTTTCCTTTTATCCTTCTGATGTATCGAAAAAGCGAGTTACGCCCTTTTCATACTAAACTAGGATAGGTTAGGTTAAGCTGGCTGCCTAAAAAGGGCACACGTAGACCCTGTTGGGTCCATAGCGATGTCAATTGGAGTTCCGTTTAGGAATGGTCAAAGTAATGATCTATCAGAATTTGGGCGTGTTTCTCATACTAAATTAATGGAATAGAAAAATATCAAAACGAATTTATGCACAAAATTAATTTAATTTAGTTATATTAAAGTATTCATTACCAATTTTTTAATTAGATTTAGTTGACCAATTTTTGAATGAAAGCATTTTTTCCCGCAAAAGAATTAGCTGAAGTTTAGCTCACTCATAAATTGCCGCATCTAACTTTTGTGTTGGCATAAGTAACTTATTTTCAACTTTCACATTCTGCTAATGACCATGGGCAGATAGAAGCAATTTTTTATTAAAATCTGTTTTCATGAGGGAATCTCAGATAATGCCAATATTGAGCCAGTAACGCCAACTTGCAACGAGAAGTGACAGACAGTTGAATCGCAACAGCTTGCAGCACTTTGTGGCACGAAACGAAAACTATTTTGTAACACTCAGTTCTCGAAGCGCTTAAGAGTGGGAGGAAGACTCCTTAAGAGAGTGGCCGCCTCTGCTTGCGCACAACTTTTGGCAGCTTTAATTAAATTATGAATTTGCTATGCGGCAATCTTCTGGGATCGTGTGAAATTTTTGCTTTTTCAAAACTTTGTTAACATTTTTGGTTGCACAACAGCAGCAAAAAGTTTGCGCGTTGGCAACCGCCAAGAAGGAGAAGAGAAAGGAAATAATGAGCAAGAGCTAAGAGGCAGCATGCCAGCAGGAAAAGTAAGCAATCTTAAATTGATTTCAAATCGATTTCAAAAAAAGAAGCACCAGCTGTTAAAACGGCTTTTTTACTTGGCATAAAATGACTTTCTAACTGGTGATGACCAGTTTTTAAAGTGCCAGCCTCTATGTGAGATTTGAACTGATTTGTTTATGATTATATGTAATTGAATCAATTATTATTTGGTGTCGAATAAACTGGTTTTCGGCCGCTTTTCCGACGGCAGTTGTGGCTGGTTTTTGCCAATTTTGGCCAACCGAAAATGGGTTGCATACTACTTTTAGCCCGATTGAAAAAATATATATATTAATTAATTAATTCAGTTTTAAGTTTCTGTATGATCGACATATAATCAGCGAATTCGATCAACTATTTGCTGTCGGTCCTGCTGGGATGCTGCTGCCCTGTTGCAGCCAACACTCTCGAGATTTAAGCTAGTTCATTAAAAATTGTCTGCAAGTTTCACACAGCAACAATGCAACGCACAACATGCAACAACACTTGCTGCGCCACACCGACCGCAGCAACAATAAGATTAACAACAACGAGTAAAAGGCATGCAAGCCAACATCAGGGAAAGGTTTTACTAAGGAACCACCTAAAATTTATACACAGTGTTACTTACACAACAACAACAAAAATATAGTTAAATATTCGAATTCGAAAAGACTTTTCGTTTGATCTTTGTAAAGAGCTGCGGGTAAAAATCAATGAATTAAAAAATTATGAAAGGTTTGATTTGACTTGGTAGCGAATTTTCAAAACGACTTCTTAATGATACTTCTGAAACGATGAAAATGGTGTGGCAGAACTTGCATCCGATATAAGGATCAAGCGGTGAATGGAATGGCCACACTTGGTATCAAGCAAGAAAAATTTGTCATGGACACTTAACTAAGTGTCTAAATATTCCACTCTGATTCCCCTAAAAAAGTAAAGAATGCAGTATAACTTCGAAAAGAATTAGGAACTGCTCTTGTATGGAAGAAAATGCAAACCAATTTTTTCAAGACAGTTCCTTGTAGCTTCGAATTGCTTGTTTTCTTGGCAGGAACATGCAAGCGGCATTAGCTGCGGCGCATTTACTAAATCGGCAAAGTTTTCGTGTTGTTTTTGTTGTTCTTTTGTTATTATTTTATCGTAGAGGCGTACTAAAAGTGCTGCACTAATTAACCAAATTATTGTGCACGACAACAACAACAGAAACAGTAGCTTATACCATGCTACCTCCATCACTCCACTGGCAACTGCTTACTTTAGCAAATTAATTTCGGTAATGCATTCGAAAGTTTACTCCTAATGAGATTCTTGAATCATGAGCACGCAGCTTGTCAATTGTCTGGTGGCTCTGTGGTGTGACTCCCCGAACTTCACAAGCTCCTATGGAGGCGCACTTTATGTCTGGTACTTTTGGCAAAGTAACGCGGCGCCTCAAGGCAATTACCTTAGTTAAACGTGTGGTGGATTTAAGGAGTCGTCATTACTCTTGGATAAATGTGGCGTGATTTTTTGATATATTCTGTAAAAGTTTGTGCACTATCCACATCAGAAACTTTTTTCAGACATCATTAGTGAGACATAATAGGCTAAATTAGCCTGAATCGACCAAATGTGCGTATGTGTGCGCCAAGAGCAACAGAACCAGCAAAATTATTTATTTTGCAAAAATTAGAGACAATTTCTTTAGACGGTTCGGATTAGAAAATACCTACTATATAATGGAGCATATAATCAAGCATGGAGTTGCATTAGGCATAAACTTAAACTCTGTCTTCAAAGAAAAGCTACAAATTACTGAAAGAAAACGGAAGGTAGGACATGCCAAAAGTTTTATGAGAGAAACTTCTCAGAAGCAAAAAAACGAGCAAGTAACGCCTAGCGGTGGCCACATCCGAATGTTCACAGAACGGACACTGTAAGTAACTATCTTATCTATGTCTATAATGTTTATATTTATTACAGAAGAGCATATGTTGAGTCTGTAATGTAGATGAAAAAATAACAGAACTGCTACAGTGTCACTAAGTATGATAGGCTCGTAGGAACCAGACGTCGGTACCTACTATCTTCTTCATATCTACAATCACAAAATTATGCGACTATTTATGCCTACTCCCCAAGGGAAATTTCTTCACACCTTTTGAAGCTGCAAATACATGAAGAACTGCCAAAAGACTCGTAGGCCTGTCAGGCCGCAGTTATTAGGAGACTGAATCTAAATCTTACATAATGATACTACAAACTCAGAAAGTAGTTATTCCAACATTTTATTAGTCTTTTTCTTCTTGATTTATCAATAGCAGCCCGTTACCGGGTTACGACCTGACGTAGAGCTTCTCTACAGGCGCCCCTGCTACGAGCGCCTTTCCCAGTTGGAAATGCCTTTAATTAAGCTAATTAAGTCGAAATTCCGTTTCTAATTGAAGATGAGTTCAAAATACGTTAGAGAAATTCTAGTTCTGGTGCAACTACATTAAGATGCATCAAATTTGCTATGACACCTGATATTAGCAACTATACACATACATATGTATGTAGGTACACCTATGCATAAGCAGAGATATTGAAGCTGCAAAATCAATCGCAACAGTTACTGATGTCGCTTATACTACATTTGTATGTATATAGTATATGTATGTACATATGTTATATATATATATGTACGTATGTCTTACGTTGCAAATAACTATTTGCTTCCTTTGAATTTGATGGACAAACACACATATACATATTATCTTACACGTGCGCATGAAAGCAGATTCAAACATACATATGCATATTTGAACTGCAAATATACTATGCATACATTGCATATATACATACATGTAGATATTTATGCACATAGTGTGTATGCATATGCTTATAAATTCAAGCACCGAAATGTGACAAAGTTCTCTCCAACAGCAACGGCACTTTATTGTAATGTTGTTGTCTACTGTTGGAAACCAACAGTTGCCGCCAATCAGTGACAGCATAGCTCACATATCTTATTCAATTGCTATACATTATCTTAATTAGCAATTTTTGGTTAAAATTCGTTCGCATGATACATGACAAATTTAAATTCCTGCAGAAAATGTTTTTTCAAAATTATCGACAAGAACCAAAAAAAGCTGTTGTTGTTAACAGCAGCTATGAATTAACAGTTATTTTGAAACTTAAAATTTTTGGCATTAAAATTCAGCGAATTCAACGAAGCAGAAGTTCTTTTTGTCATGTTTAATGAAATGCTATCTATAGAAATTGTTATGAATTTTTGCTTTTCTAAAGAATCCAACGTTTTCTCTATTTTTTCCTTAATGTAGATTTATATTTGTTATAAAAATCATGCCGTTGCTCCAGCTCGAGGCACTCTTAAAAACTATATTGAGCAAAAGAGTGTCGGCTTAAATGTTTTGGATTAAATTGAAATCTGCCGATGTTCAAGAATTGTGACAAGCTGCCACTTCGGACTGCTAGAAATAAAATGTTTATGCTGCCATGAAAATAACGTGAATGCGCGGAAAGCATGAATACTGACCTAGTAGAGGAAGCCCTAGCTAAGCTTGGAACCAGACACTGAATAAGACTTTAAGCATCAAGGTATCAGGATCTGGCGAACTGGAGCCGACCCAACAAATTGCTATTCAGGCAATTGCAAAGCTTCAAAGAATGTGGCTTACCTGTACAATTTATTTGATCAAACACGAAGGTGGACATATAGTGAGTAATGTAAGGGTAAGAGAGAGCTTTTGAAATGAAATGTCAACAGTCATACTACTCTGCAAGCGGGATTCGCTGTCAGCACGCTTAATCGAAAAATTATGGCTTGACAACAGCGCGGAATTGCACGTAAGCACACGTACTCATGAACTCATATAATATTATTGCACGATATATTTTTATTGCGCTGCTAAAAAAGGTAGATGCAATGAGATATTTGTGCTGCGCATGTGTGTGTGTATGTGTGTGTGTGTGGAAAAGCTTTGCCGTTCATGCATTAAAGATCATTGCAAAATTCTAAAGACGCATCAAATTATGAAATTGCAAAGCAATTTTCAATCTGATTGCATAAATTTGCAAGAGGCGTGCATATATTTTATAAGCATATCTATCGATTAAACGAAAAATTGAGTGAAGCTAAAGGTATTGCGTGCATTCGGGCGAAGCAACCAATGGCAGTTGAAAAAACAGCTTGATTTAATTCCGATGGTTTTATTCAAGCAATGAAAATAACAATTCTTTAAAAATTCCGTAAATGCAACGTAATTTTCGTATTACATTTTAAAGCGATGTTATTTTTAAGCCAAAATCGGCTGACGATTTTCATAACTCATTTCAGCTGACGAGTTGCCTCGGCGACCATGCTTTAAAAGATGATAATGAGAATTTATGCGAAAATCTGAAATAAACAAGCAGCACTTTATATATACTTAGAAGTATGTACTATATTTAGACGAAGATGGAAGACCGTATTAAAATGTAAACGAAGAAAGCAGAGAAAAAATAAGAAGCCATAGTTAAGATGGTGGATTAAAAAAATGTTTGTGATTTGATTACGGATATACAGATTCTAACATAAGCTGCCAAATTTCTAAAAACCTTTCGGGATTGATCAATTGATACAGAGTATATACTATATTTTTCGAATGCAGAAATTGTCTGTAATTTTTTCGAAAATTGCATATTTAATACGGAGTCATATGCTTCAACTTTTACGTTAAAATTTAATTCACTTTTCATTCAAGCAGAATGTTGCACAAAAAGGTGCCCCTTTCGTTTCTCCCGCAACATTTATTTTCAATTTCTTCTACTCTGTCGGCTATTTGTAGCAAAGAGTGATGCTAGTGTCTGTGCGAACTTCAGAAGAAATGCCAAAAAAGAGCTGAAAACAACTCAAAGAGACTATCAGAAGCGACGCTTCCAAGTTTATGGCACATAAGAGCATTCAGTTGTGGTTTACACTGTTTTCACTGCAACAGAGGGAACAACCAAAAAACTGGCGCCATGCGGCTCGTTTGTATCTTTTACTTCTTTTGCTGATTTCACACCTGCCTGTGTGTATGTGTGTGTGTGCAAGCATGCATGTGTGTAAAGTCAATTAGAGCATTGGCAACTTCACACGTTGCTACACCTGGAAGTGCATTCACATGACACTTACGCGCTTTACCTTTCTACTGGCAATTGGCAATTTTGATTACCAGAGTTGTATTTCGTTGCACCTTTTGGAGTAATTCGATTCCGCAACTGCAAGCATTCGCAGTCTATCTTTCTCTCCATTGACTGCTTTGGCCAAGCTCTGTCAACTGTTTGTATTAATTATTTAGTGGAGTATTACACTGCGACTATAAAAGCATTCTTTCCTTAATAGACCAAATACTAGTTTGCCTACAATACATATTCATATAGAGAACCAGTATTCATCAGGGACATAACTATTATAGAGTTTACCGATAAAAATTTAAAATAATTGTTGCGATACAACGAATTTTCAATTTCGTTAAAAATAACTATTATTTATAAGAGAAACATTTTTCAAATGCTGGTATGAATACTATTCATATCATTCATAAAAACCTTGGATCTTGGTAAGCCCATATAATCGTCATTATATCTTTTAAATATGTACATATATTAAGCCTGAAGGGTCATATCCTAAGACCAGCAGCATAATGACAATTTGAACGCTAGCGCCTCTCACTAAAATTTACATCAAATGTTAACCAGCTTCATGTAGAAGTTGAAAATCACTTTTTATCTGATCGAATCGACATGTAAGAGGTGTTTGCAGCTCTCAAGAAATCGCTCAAGAAAAATTTTGCATTATTCCTTGAGGGCAAAATAGTAGTGGCCAAGTAATTTTGACAGCTAACAGCTGATGCAAATCAAAGCAAAATGTCGTTAAATGAAGATTGGTAAGTTTTCCCAAAATTTACTATTATTTGATTAATGCATTATTTATATATATTTTTCAGGCATAATATGGTGTCCACACTAAATACCGCAAATTTGGTGTTTTGTGCGGAACAATTTGAAACGGAAGAGAGGGACAAGCAAGCTAAAACCTCTGCGGATTTTCCCAACAGGCGCTTTCGGCGTTTTGGCGCACTTCGCGGTGTATTTTCCGAGTTTTCCATGTCTGAAAATAAGATAGTAGATTAAGATAATTGAAATATAAAATATTTTGCAAATTTACAACCTAAAATGAACATTTAATGTTTTGCTTACCTCTTTCGCTTGTTATTTGCTGTTGAAAGTCTTCTTCTTGTTAAAGTAATAATGTTTCAAACATTATTCCTTGCCAAAACCTGAGTTACCCTATGCACATTTCCACTGGAAAAAAGTAGTAAATTTCGTAGCATATTTCTTGAGAGCTGCAATAGGGGTCAAGTAATTTTGACGCAAGGAAATTTCTTGAGCATTTTGTTGGCGTTTTTTTATATGGAGTTTTCGCTTTTCTTGAGGGCTGCAAAAACCCCTGTATCGCTGAGGAATACTTTCAAAATCCAAGAAATAAATTTAGAAAGAAAGAAGCACAAATTTCATATGAGCATGTGTCGAATAGAAAATCCAATGGGAGATACCCTTCTGCCATATGCACGACTTACTTTTCTTTTACTTTACTTTTCTACGGAATCCAACAAGACGTAAATTTGATTCATTGCAGTTTTCTTATCAACCTTTGCCACAAGAGGCACTTACGCAACTCAAGCAGCCACAACAAGCAACAAATTGTGCTTCTGCACGAAAACAACGTTTGCAATTGTTGTTCACAAAAGTGTTGTTGTACAAAGTGTTTGTCTACGTGCATATTTTATAATTTCCCAGAAGAATTGTTAAATTTCGATAACATGCGCCACAATAGCATTGTAAGATATTTTGTAAAATTGACGCTAGTATTAGTGTTTATGTTAGTGTGTGGAGTTGTCAAGGGAGCGTTCCAACAGAAGTGTGGTTGATTCAAAAATTTTGCCACTGAAGTTTTGGTAGACCGACTGATGATCAAAATTGCTTATTCTTTATTTTTCCTTCCCTTTTTGTTTATTGTTACGAAAATGAGTCTAGTTTATAGTTGAAATTTAAAAAAAATTTATTTCATAGTTGATGAAGGTAAAATTCCAAATATAAAAAGTGACAGCACAACTACACTTTTCCATTTGCTTGTCGATTTTTGTCACAAATTCCAAAAGAGCAAATTTCTTTTTTAAACTAAAACTTTTAAGTGGATTTACCACGATTTTAATTGTGTAGCGAAAAGGTAGAGTATGCGTAAGATTATGTTAAGGATGCAACATATACACACACAATCATATATATTTTTATATATATGCATAAGCAAGTGTGAGTGTGTCTGGCAAATGTTTGCATAGTCTGAGTTAAGGCAAGGCAATATTATAAATCAATCTATATATGCGGAATCGCATTTGATGCTTACAAACACGCACACACATTTACATTTACATAAGCATAAACAACGTCATAAACATATATAAATGAGCACAATTTGACAGCTGCCATAAAAGGCTACATACCGAATTTGAAAATGTCATAAATTTTATGCCAACAACACAGACACCGAAACACACACACACACACACATAAACAGAAAACATTTAAACACTCGCTCATTTTATGAAAGCGTACTCAAAATTTTATTGAACAATTTGCCAGCGAAAAATGATTTCACTTGAAGAGCGCGCAACGCAACGAATGCTCATAAATAAGTTATAACTGAAAATTATAAAATTTGAGCAAACTTTATGTTGAAATTTTATGCTTGCAAAATTTCGCTTTACATTTGAGCAGAAATTGAAATTCTGCAACAAAGCCGCACAGGAGGTGGCACTAAGTTACACAGCAGAGAGTCAGCGCAAGAAACGAAGGGGGTGAGAGAGAGTGAGAGAGAGAGAGAGAGAATGACAGCCAGCCATATAAATACGTAATTACACTGTAAGACAAAATCCTTTGTGATTTGAGCTGCTCCGATGCAATTTCGCTTTGCATTGCAGCCAGTGTAGCCAGATGGACGACGCGGTCGTCATTTGGACGATTTTAGGGCCTAAATGATGATGGACGATTTCAAAGGCAGAAATGACGATTTCTGAAATTTTGTAAAGATAAAAAATTCAATTTCAAATATAACACATCTTAAATCCATCTGTTCCCAATTTTTCAGGAACGAGCAATGCACGATAACTGCCTTTTCTACCTTGGAATTCGTTGTACGATCGATTGCTTGATTTCATACAAATTGAAGCGTATTTTTCTACAACGTCAGCTTCATTTGCTAAGCATGAAAATGTGTAATATGCATGTCTTTATGTCTCTGCAGAAAGTGCACACATGGCACATTTCTAAGTCGCTTAAAAAAATTGTGAAAGCATTTTTCAAAACTAACACATATGTACATATGATGCTTCTGTGTCAGTCACTTAATTCTTAATGAGCATTTATTTTTGCCAACATTTTTGATTAGCACTACTAATGTGTTTAGTAATCGAATTATCACTCCCACGCGTGGAATAAAAGCCGATGCAACTTCTGTGATCAAGTCTTAAGAAACCTAACTTTTATTAGTCCGCAGAAAATTATAAAAAAAGAAATTATTTCTTCAGAACATATTCTTTGTGATTTTCGAAACCTAATTGAAAACAGTACTGCTCAAGCGATTAACAACGAGTTTAGGGAGCTAACAATTGCGATTTTCGAAATGTACTATTTCACAAAAATGAGGAAATAATACAAGCTTTTTGGAAAACCTGATACAAAATACTCTGATTCTTCTTTTGTTTTCCCCAGCTGTACCGAAAATTTTTTTCTCACATGTGTCCACCTAACTCATCAGCAAATGTTAAAGGAATCTTTTCAAAGGTTAATTTGAACAAAACTAAATATAGAAATCGTCTAAACAGTGAAGCTCTCTTTTAAAAATTAAATAATTTATTTTAAATACTAAAAAATTTATTTCTAATATATATCAGTAAAAATGTAGAATCATCAATGGAAGAATATTGATAAAAAAATATTTCGAATATATAAGGACTCTGGAAAGAACTTAAAAAATAAAATTATATAAAAAAACTTTTTAAAAATAAGCTTTAATTTATTTAATGTACTAAAAAGTAGAAAATAAATTGTTTCGAAGTCACCAGTATCTTACTATCAATAAAAGCTTTTAGCTTTTTTACATCTGTATGTATTACAATATAGGGTAATTTTCGTGAGCGCCAAGTTGAAAATTTTGATCATTTTCGTTTACCCCTATTTCCATTGCCTCAATTGGGGGTTCATGATTAAAAAAACTGTGATTTTGATTTCCATACAAATTTTGGTTGCTATTAATATTGCGTTGAGTTGAATGGTTCGATTGACTATTGTCCATTTGGCGATAACGATTTTGTGAACTATTTGATTGGTAACGGTTATTGTAATTTTGTCTAGGCTGTCCTGAAGAAATTTGTTGAGAAGTGTTACTACTCTGTTGTCTTTGTTGTTGTTCGTATTGATTACCGTTGTAGTAATGTTGCTGTCTACGCTCTTGATTTGCATGAACATTTCTGTTACATTCTCTATACTTATGTTTTGTGTTTGTGAATTGTTGTTAAAAAATTTGTTATTGTTGTATTTTAAGTAACCATTCGATTTTATAATGTCAAAAGCTTCTTTTAAGCTATTTGGATTTCTACTAACAATTATACTCTTTACAGGCTCAGGTAATCCATGTTTGAAAGAATTTAATGCAATTCTGTCATTGCTTTCGCTATTTACCTCTGGAAGTCTATCATTACTAAAGTGCAATGCATTATTTAAACGGCACACAAGAGTGTTTAATTGGTTGTAAAAGTTTTCAATTGTGGAGTCACAACGGCAAGCTCTTATTTTGTCAATTAATTCATCAACAGAATATTTTTCGCCATGGTTATCAATGAGAATTTGTTTAATAAGTGGCCAAGTATCAGCATTACCATTAATTAAAATGGATCTTCTCGCACCACCAATGATTTTATCTTTTATAGTTCCCATTAATAAAGTTTTATATTCAACAGGAAAAGATTCTAAAATAAATACCATTGAATCTATACGTTCTATAAAGCTAAGTAAAGCATCTCTATTACCATCATAATTAGATATACTATAAAGGTTACTTTAAATTAACTTAAATTTAGTATTAAAATCGAGATCATCCATGTCTGTCTGCTTATTCTTCCCTTTACCAGTTCTTTGATGAGGTGACGATGCTGTACTTTCTACGTTATTGCTGTACTCCTTTCTTTGTTGTTGCACGACCTTTAGTTCCAAAGCTAATCGAGATCAAAAATTTTGTTTGTATGGGCGGTGCCACGCCCCCTTATCCAGTGCCCGCCTTATTTTCTCAGTAGAAGGATATGGATATGTAGTAACTTCCTACCGAGTTTCATTGATGTGTGATTTGTAGTTCTAAAGTTATACACAAATCTGGAGTTGATAAAAAAGTGCGACGCCCCTTATCCTACGCCCATAAAATTTATTGATTCATGTATGGTGCTCGTGTTTAGGCATGTATGGAAAGTTTCAGATCTCTAAGTAGTCGGGAAGTGGGTGAAAAATTGATTACTAGATTTGACGACATATAAACATACCGGATGTGAACCTAATATAAACCTTATAATATTGTATAATTAGTTAAAAATGTGAAGTTGACAGGGGTGTCAGTTCTACTAGTCGGGGTGCCGATGAGTTCTGGAATGCCCTAGTGGGCGAAGGAGCTGAAAGCTTTTAGGGGGATAAACGGGGAAAAATAAAAACACGAAGTTGTTAATGAATTTCTTGTGAATAATACCTATAATACAATGTTTGAATCTTGATCTTAACTTTTATATAATTTTCCTTAGTCAGAAATAAAATATACTAGTATATTTTTACTTTTCATTGAAATGACGATTTAGGACCTAAAATGACGATTTTTTTAAATATTTTGACGATTTGGGATATTTTTTTCTGGCAACACTGATTGCAGCATGTGCGCCTGAACGTGAGTGATGGCTTTTGAGGTCAAAAGTTTATAAAGTGCATGCACATACAGAATCCGCTAAAGCGCGCACACACACACAAACGCACATGCCACTCATAGCACGCTGTCATATGCATATAAAAACCAAAACAGAAATGAAAATCAAAATTTTAAGCTTTACTGCTTTTATGCTTGTCTAGCTTAACACTGTGAGTCAAACGCGGTACCATAGAACATCTTTGTTCTTTGTCCATTGCGCATAAATTGCAAAAATTGCAACTCAATTAAGATTTTTGATTTTATTATGGAAAACATGAATTATCGCTCCAGTCTAAAAAAGTCGAGAGCCTGTAAAAATGTTAAAAAAGGCGTTATTAATAAAAGTTTTCTTTATAATTTCTTTGTAAGTACCACCTTTTTATAATATTCGTA
Organism: Neria commutata; assembly: GCA_963457695.1. Lineage (NCBI taxonomy): Eukaryota > Metazoa > Arthropoda > Insecta > Diptera > Micropezidae > Neria > Neria commutata. The sequence goes on along the minus strand of OY735247.1, from coordinate 15,885,240 downwards.
TATATATCTGCATATGAAAATTTGAATGTACATACCTACATTCTCTATAGCATTATGTAGAGTATAGAATTCTATACGTCCCATCAGAACTGTACCCAATTTTGTAGCGAATTTACACGCCTGCGTAGAATTTAGACTATTAATGGGTGAGGTTGGTCTTAAGTCAGTCTTGCTTATGCCTGTATTATACGGATTGCCAGCGAATGAAAATATGTCTTTTTTTGTTGCGTCCAATGGCGAATCTATATCTTATCTATGGGGCCCTTTGTTTTTCATCGTATATCATATCATCTATCTACCTTAGATAGATAAGCTAGGGTATAGAATAGTAGGGACGAACTTCCTATTAGCTAAAATTTCTTGAAGTATTCTTTTTACGCAGTTCGTAAAAGTAAAAAAAAGATCAATAGTCCCGGGAAGCTTCTTTCAATCCAATAAGCTCGAAATTCTGAAATAACAGAGCACAAAAGTGCAACATGTCATTAAAGAAAATCGACAACCTGTCGATAATACAGTGGCATTATTGACAGCAACATTGCCATAAAGGAGGTGGCGCAAGGTATGAAACCTCTGGTGCCTAAGAAAAAGCAACCGAGGGGGCTGTGGGGTATATTTTTAGCAGCGCAAGCAATGTTTACGGAAAAAATTTGCCAATGTGCCCGTACTGAAAGCTTCTACATACCTGCAAGGGGAGAGAGAAAACGCTCGGCGAAGTATGCATTTCGCTTGCACATGCAACAAAGCAAAACGTGCACAATGTCAAACGAAGGTCGACTCAGCAACCCTCTTACACCATGAAATGTGCAAGAGCATGCAGTGCAAATTAACTTTGCCCTATGACTTTCAACAAGAAAATAGTTGCCAGAAGTTCAAAATAATACCCTTTTTCCAAACAGAAACTGTCAACTACGAAGGACTTACATGACTTACAATGATTTTGCTGTTTCTGAAGTTCGCATAGCTCTCACTCAAATCACTTTTGTTGATTAATTAAAAAATTTCAAACTGTTGAAGTGTATTTCTACCTTTAGGTAGTAGTTATAAATTTGTCATTGTTTTATCGACAACTGTAAAATTTTTAATAAAACTTTAGCTAGCATGCTTAGACCCAGAGCAATCGTTACCCTGATTATTTCATTGCTGTCATGATTTAATTTCTTAGAGAGCCAAGCACCAAATTTAATCGTAATCTAAACCGTAAATTAACTGGCTTATTTTTGCTTTTCTGCAAGACAAACATTTTTCTCTTTAAGCGGATTGGTTTTTAGCGAATATCACATAATATATAAACATTCAAATTGCTTTCGCTCGATTTGCATATGTAACAAAAATTGTTCCTTCATATCAACACAATTTTTCACAAGTCAACTGAAAAAAGCACAAGCTTATTTGATTTTTTCCTTTCATAATACTGTACTTTAATTTTGTTGTTGTTAAATATTCCATTAACTTTCAAAGAATTTCAATTACACAACTACATAAACATTTGCAATATTATTAAAATTCAGAATGAAAGGTAACGCAGCATCTTTACAGACTCCACACGCGCAGTCGGAGGGGGAGGGGACAAATGTAATAAAAATTTCAAAAGCCTACACGGAACAACGCAAAAATGGCGCCCTACCCTCAACAGTGCTGTTACTCCCACTTGACGGGCGCAAATGCGCCTAAAAGGCCTCTAGAGATGAAGCCTGGCATATACGCAGACCTGGCATTAACGACCCCAAAAAGATGAATTGGCATCAAATTAACTCGACTAAACATGTTATTTAAAATTGAAATTTTCTGCCAGTATGAGTGCGGAAGTGAATATATTTGAGAGTGTCTGTGTGTTGGTGAAAAAGTAGGCCTCTGCGTCTGGCATAGCTTTTGTTTAGGTTAATATGCTGTGCATGTATTCGATTTCCACTCGAATTAACTTGTTTGCTTGTGCTGGTGTGTGTTTGTGCAACCACTTGTACCTGAATGTACTTGCAAATGTGTAGGTGTGTGTGTGTGTGCTTCTGTTTGGCTATGTATATGACTGAAAAGTTGTCGCAATGCGTATACACATTTATAATACCTTCGCATCTTCAGCTTAATTCAAGCGTGAACTGGCGCTTACACCGATAGGGAGAGGGGGATGAAATTTGAAAAAAAAAACTACGAAAGTTTCAATCAACAATTTGAAAGCAAAGTAAAAGGTATTTAAGCTCATGTTCCATGGCAGTGAAGCAGCTGTGCTAGCTCAACGAAGCATAAAAATGGCACATAACCTCATTTCACATGCACATAATCTTTGGGTCTGTGTCGAATATTAGTAGGTGGAAAAGCGAGTAACTTTCTGTAGCTTAAAATTATTAAAACTGTTTGAACTTGTGTCAAGTTTTATGTAAGCATAAAATGTAATTAGAAATGTCAATTCATCACAAGAAGTGGCATCATTAAGTTCACGTGAAGTTAATTTTACTCTATTTATTCGGCTAGATCGACATACTAAGGGATGAAAGCAGCTACTTTAACGTCAGAGGCCAAGCTAAGTGCTATAAGCATATATATATATAATAACTATAATTATAGTTTTAATATAAAAAAGTAGGCCTTGCTGTATGTTTTATAACATTTTTTTTCATGATTTGAATTGAGAGCATGGTTTTGAAAATCTGAGAATAAAACTATAAATATTTCAGGAAATACAGACTTTTGCACTGAAGCAGTTCCACTTCGCATACTATGCTAACTTCTTCTTCTATAATATACATACATACGTGCGTGTTTTGTATGCGTGTGCAAATATACATATATACTATGTGTGTGTTTGTATAGACCGGCAGCAGCACCAACTAATTGTGTAACTCAAGTGGCCGATATCGAATTCCGGTAGATGCCAGCATCAAGCATAATAACCAAGCAATGGTGACTCCCTTCTCACGCCCTTCGCAGCTGTAATCATTGTACCACGCACAAATCGCACACCCACATGCACATCTAAGACTGTTTACTTACGTAGATATTTTTCCAAATTTTGTTTACAAATTCCTTTGCCTGCAGATAATTTTAGCAAATACGCTTCATTGTGCACACTTTCTTATTTTTGTGGTAAATGCGTGTGTGTGTGTGTGTTTGTATGAGTGCTCTGTCCTACTTTGCTTTGCCACAACACACACGCTCAAGTGGAAACTGCGGCACAATGAACATTGACTCCATATTGGATTGGGACAACAGCAAAATGCTATTCCGAAGCTTTGTGGCTATACGCTTTGTTAGATTTCTCGTAGATGCGGGCGCATATTTGTATGCGTATGTGTTTATGGGGGTGTTGGTGTATTGTTGCGTAGTACACAAGTGCGCATAAGTAGTACCTGCAGGCGGGCATACACCAACTGGCTTTTCATGCTTGTCGAGGTGTTTGCAGAAGCCGTGGGCCACAGAAAGTGTTCAAAGCCTCAAATTACTTACTCAAGTGGTTTCAGCATAGCATTACAAATTGGGCGGAAATCCGCCTAAAACAAAACAGGATGAATCTTATGCAATGGCCCGCTGAATATTTAAGGCAGCTGAGCTGAAAAATTCCAATTTAAAGGTTCGCGAAATATTAAATAAGCTTTAGTTATTTTTAAGAATAAAGGAAACAATTAAAATTTTTGTAAACATTATTTTGGGCAATGAAGTTACTCGCAATAAAATCGTAGGCATCTGAACAAATTGACATATGCAAGTGTATGTCCATCAGGCATTACGAAATCTCTTAATTTTTCGTAGAAATAGTTCAAGTTACGAATTTTAGTTGTGAGTTCTTTAAACAAGGCATTCCACCAGAAATCGAACAATCAAAAGAGTAAAATTTCATAACTATACCAACTCGGCTTTAATCAATTTCGCACAAAGAAGAGAGTGGTTGAAATATTGGAAAATTCAGTAAAAATGCTGATATTTACAGTCGTGGCTTCTGATTTTTGACATTATAAATTTCTGAAAAGGCGTACAATATTTCAACTTGAAATAGTCTCAATTTCCAACAAAACGCTGTTCATCAAATGTAGGTTATTGTTTTTGTAAGAGAATAAATTTGTAAAAAAAACCTTCTTGCCAACATATTTATAAGAATCATAAATTCTTTAGAAGCAAGTTAATAACAAAAATTTGGAAAACAATGGAAATTTTTATTTTATTGTTGCGAGTATCCAATTTTCTAAGGTGTTCGTGTATTACTTTTTTTATGTATGTATGTGCACACAACAAGTTTCTTTAATTTTTGACTACAACAATTTGCAAGAAAATGCAGTTTCCTGTAGTAAACTTTTGACAGCCAGGATGTGCATACTTTACACATGTTAGGCCATTTTAAAATCATCATAGATCGTGCTCTCGTCATGCTCATTTGAATCAAATAAGTCTAACAGCCGATCAATCCAACTAAACTTCCATTCCATCAAAAGCTAGCATATAGGCAAATCCAGTATACAGCTCTTTTCTGCAATTGAAGCTGGTACTTCTGATTTCCTAAGCTGTGAATGTTTAAACTGAGCAAACATCAGATACACTCATTTAAATCATAGTAAATTCGGCATGCTATAAAATCATATTTCTTTTATTGTTGTGAAAAAAGAAATGATGAAAATTCTTGCATTTAAACAAATTTTAATTTTAAACTTTTTTGCTCAAAGCGGGGATGCATTCAGGGTATTGTTAAGTAAACAATCGCCACTTGCAGGCAAAAGCTATTGGAATGGGTAAAGATACATACATATATACCTATATATACATACATTCCAGCTGTAATTTTATTAAATGAAATTAAAACATATTTTTAAATGAATTTCAAATGAAAAAGCAGCAAATTAAGCGAAATATAATATATAATAAGGTGTATTTTATTCTGCAATAATAACAATATAAAATGATGCAATTGTGAAAGGTACACACATACGTACTAAGTATGAAAGTTTCCTTTGTGCATGTGCTTTCAGAGTCAACATTGTAATGGCTCGAAATGCTCGAACTGATGTGCGCTTTAAATAAAATCAACAAAGGAGCACGCCAAGGGAGCCAAAGGAGCAAACAGCGCAGTGTAAATACAATTCATGGGAACGACAAAATCTGGCCAATGCAGCTAATGGAGCATGCAAAATTGCCATTAAATCGAAATTAAAATTGTGAAAATTATATAAACTAAATTTTAACTGCACAAACAAACACACAAATGGCAGTTGAATTAGTAGTGTTTAAAAAATACGAACTGTTGTCAGTGCTCAATTAAAAAAAGCAATGAAGTTGAAATACGAAAAATAATGTTGTTGTGTTTTTGCTTTTGATTTTCGAAAATTGCTGAATTCGCTGGCGTCAGTGTCAAAGTACAATTAACGTTGAAGCCTCAAGCACTTAGGCGTTTCATTAGCATTAATTAACACAAACACACATACATATGCACATGCACATACACAAGCACAGCACCAGTGGATATGCTACAAACGCGCTAAAAACCGAAGCGGGCGAGATTATGCTCAGGCAAGGCTCTCAGATTACAAAGCCCCACACTCAGCTTGCTGCTACGCTTTGCTGTTATGTGAAAATATATGTGTGTGTGTGCGTATGTGTGCCTGCGTGGGTATAGCAATGTGTTATAATTTTACCAACACACATACAATGTTATTTCCTGCATATTATTAGCCTGCAGTCTTTTAAAAGATAAATCAACTTTTGCGCTCCCTTTGCCGACACCCCCGCTTTTTGACCGACCAACGAATGCATTTAATATACACACACAAACGTAATTACAGCAATTTTGTTCAATTGTTGACTTTTGCCACTAGGCTTCTGCTATAGTTCCTTATGTGGATTGTTGTTGTTGTGCATGCTAAATATTTCAACTATATACATATATGTAAATTATGCGCTAGAATGCTGCTATTTAACGCCTGCATTAGCTTAAGTCTATTACTATCCAATTAGAAGAATTAGTATCAATTAAATAAAGTCAAAAAGTGAAAGAAATCAAGACAAGGCAATGCTTATAAAGAACCAAATAGCTAAATAGCTTCCAGAGAGATTATGTTATTATGTATTTCCCAAATCAGCATATAATTCAACTATGAAAAAAGACAACGAACAAAATTCGATCACTTCCAAAGAAATTAAAATATTTAGTAAAACTCAATGTATTAAATTCCAAATATCTTCACAATGAAGTTGAAATTGGTTTTATTTGCTTAATTCAAACTTTTGACAATTTAAAGAGAGATTAAAAGAATTTCTTTCGACTTATTCTGCCATAGAAAGAACATAGAACTAAAATCTATTACTAAGCCCAACGAAATTCTTCAAACATATCTAAGTTTAGGATAGGCACATAATAAAATTAAGTATAGAGAATATTTTCATATTTCAGATTCCATAAATGTCGACAATAAAATTGATGCCATGACCACGCTGACTGGTGAAGTGCAGCTTGACGGAACGCTCATGCGGTCCACCTTTGATCAGTTTCACCGTGCCACCTTTGCCATCTCGATGCTGATCCGCGGCCACGATTTGTGTAATCGTTTTGGAAAAAAGCACACCCTTTTGATGGTAGCAAAAATGGCAAGAAGCAAAAATGTTGTTAACTAAAGGCAAAGTGTTAGTTGCGGCTTTCAAACCTTTTGCTCAAATACAAAATCCGCCGTCACTCTGCGCCACATACGCGCTTTCTCATAGATCACCGCACGCTTCAGATGCATGTCCCGCAGAGAGCGTGTACCCCAAGTGGCATTGCCCGCCTGCACCGTGGCCACTGCCAGCGTTGCCAACAACAACACAATCATATAGCACATTCTCATCTTGAAGTAGCGCACTCTCGTTCCTGTCACTGCAATTTTTACATGTAAACTGTTATGCAATTTACTGTTGAATTTTATTTATAGCTAAATTAATGCCATTCTTATAAAATGGAACTTTTTGCATGCAAGGCTTGTAGCGACACCAACAGCAGCTCCAACAGAGTTCAATATTTATTCAGCTGTATTTTTTAGTTAAGGGGCAACAAAAAATTCCCCATTGCTTCAATAGCGTTTAAAAAGCGCTCCGTTGCTTTTGTAGCAATTCTTTCTATATAAACAATTCAATCTTTTTATTTGTAAAGAGTAAGATTTTGCGCTAAAATTTAACTAGCGAATTCATTCAATGCACCTTTACAGATTTGGCACATACAATCCCTTTCATGGCTAAATGCATATGAGTCATAGTAAGATGAATAAAAAAATGTAAGTACATAATATCAGATCAAAATAATAAGAATTCGCATAAGAAAGGAACCGGGGATCTTGCAAGAGACGCCAAGATACTATAAGTACTTATGCTTCACACAATCTTATAATTTCATCAATCATGGCAGCACCTTAATAGCGACCAATTCATCGCAAAAAGTGGCGCCATGCAAAGAAACAATTTGAATTTTCTTTTTATTAGATGTTATGAGAACCGGCTGAGATTTGAACCCAGGCCTTCCGCATAAGCCACAAAGCAATTATACAGTTATCCACTGAGCCTCCGCGGCGCCCTTTTTACGGAAATCTACTGCGGCATTTTCGACTAATAGCTTTCCAAAACTTCAATTGCGATTTTCTAAAAATCATCAAATTTGATATACGAGACTATTATATGCTGGTAAAGATAAAATATTAAACCATCGTTATGGGTATAGTATTAGCTGCCAGTGCCTATGACTCAAAAAAACAACATTGTTTGATATTAACCATTGTTTATATTGCTGGCGAAATGTACAAAGGCTCTAACCAAAATTTTTTACAAAACAAAATTTTTTTACAGTTTCTGGTAGCCTATATTAAAATACACCTCCTCACAAGAAATAAGAGTCTACAAACCAACAATGACGATTTTATAGCTAATACCAAAAAAGTCCAGTCTAAGTACTTGCAATGAAATTTTATAAGGTTTTTGCTTCTTCTCTAAAATTTCAGAAATGTTGCTTAAGGCCTTTGTGCATTTTGCAGGCAATATGTTTTTGTCTTTTGCTTTGTTATTGAGAAGCTATCTCTTACATCTACCTTCTTATATATTAAGATTATCTCGCAAAGTAAGCGCAGTAAATGAATTACAACAACAAATAACTTAACTTAAGGCTTTTGTTTGAAACTTCTTGCAAATAGTTTGGAATATCATTAAGACTATTTCACTAATGTGAAATCGTATACAAAATCATCAAGGGATCAATCAAATAGCGCCAAAAAGTATGAGCCACGTCACAAATGCCACCTTCGTCCACAAGCACATTGCCTTTAATAGTGGCCAAAAAGAAAATGTTCCGTATAATTTGTTTTGACATTTGCATGCTCAACAAGCCGGCCCTACGCTCTGTGCTCCCCGCCAGCTGGCGACCATCCATGCTTCCATGCATTCCCACATTTCGACTGCTTCTTTTTGCTGCTGCTGTTCAAGTCTGGGTTCGCGTGTCGGCATGCCTGTCTTTGCCATGCTACCACTCTCTCTCTCTCTCTGTCAGCTGCTTTTTATGAAATAGTCAAACATTTTATATTATTTCACAGCGCTTCTTCATTTCCGCCAGCTTTTTTGCATTTGTTGCTAATTTCTCTGGCACGAAATTGAGTTGTAAGCGCGTATTCTGGATGGGCAGGGCAGGGGCCAGGTGATGTGCTGGTGTGAGGTGTGTCTCCCGCATTTATGACAGGTCGCTGCTAGTACATGAATGCGGAACGCTTAGAAATTCATGTTTTAGTAATTACATTTAATGTTTGCGCCGCTGCAGGGGGAAGGTCACGGGAAAGCAGCAGCTGAGTGCGCATAGCAAAGCTCGTTGAAAGCGAAAATGACCAATTCAATTTTATGTGAATTTCATAGAAATTACTTTCGCTTGTCACTGCTGTTGAACTTTTGATTTGGGGCTGTTAAAAGAAATTGGATAAGGGTAAGCACGCGCTGATGACGTAAAAGTGACGGCTATGCGGAAATTTGCTCATTTCAATAAAGGAAATATTTTTAAATTTATTACATTTTTGCGTATATGCGCCAGTTTTAAATACTAAACTTTTGCGAAATTGTGACAGCGGCTGCCATTCATTCGCTTAATGGCTTTTATCCAAACTCACCTCAATCATTCCACAAGAGGCAACTGCAAATAAGAGAGAGGGAGAGAGAAAGACGAGTGATTAAATAATGCATTTTTAATTCGAAATAAATAAATGACATTTCTGGCTTCAAAATGAAAATTTTAAAATAAAACATGCGCAGCAGAGCTGCCAACAAAAGAAAACAACTCAAATAATCAAGTTAATTCAAACAAATGACAAATTAGCTTCGGCGCAACCGAAAAATGCACACACACACCCACAGCAGCAAAAAAGGCAAGCAGCAATTTGCATTGAAATTGAAACGTGCAAAAGAAAGAAATGAAACACGCTGAATATTCCTGACGATCTTCTTCAACGCACCGAAAAGAATCCTGGCAAACGCGGAAATTAGCAGCGAAACGAAACAAAGCGGCAATGAAAATTATGCTTGCCTACGCCTATCGGCGCAAGTCGCCAGTGTGGGCGTTCTGACATTTGCAAAGTGAATACGAGCACAGCCCACACAGAAACTTGGCGAGCGACAGCCTGGGGGCGCATGTGCGCCTGTGCAATATTTAAAGGCAACTCCAGAAACCAAAAATTTGTGCCATTGAAATGATGCCAAAAGCATGAATTTTTTCTCGTTCGAGTGCCAACTTTTTGAGTGCTCGACTAACGTAATTGTTTCAAAAACAAATTTTATTCTCAATAAAATTTTATCATACGAAATCGATGATGAAAAAGAAGTGCAGATAATGTCGCGTAAAAAAAGAACTTTTGTCGTTTTCTGCGTCAGCTCGCGGGAAGTCCAGTTCTTAGGCACTTCCTGCCCGAAAAGGTAGATTGTTATGTAATGGGTTTGGCATATCTTAACGTAGTTATACGTAAAAATATCTGCTTTTCCTGCCGCAAAAGGAAGTCTTCTCACACTCTCAATGGAAGAAGCTTTGAAAAGCTCTTATTCATAAAAGAAAAACAAAAAATTATTTTTCAAATTCATTGCAATATTTTTGTTTGCTTCTACTATATGTTAGTAAAAGAGTTTCATTCTAAAGGGAGTCATCTTAAAAATACAAAAGACTATTACGAAAAAACCTGTGAACGTAGAGCTTTCTAACGAAACCCCACACAATACTATAAGAAAGTATTTTTTTTGGCCCCTTTTGAAAATTGTTAAAAAAATATTTCTATAAATATTTCTTAACTTTCTATAGTAAAACTATGTTATCGTTATGAAGAGCTCACATCATGCCAAATTTCAGATTTCTACTTTGTAAAAAACTTATATTTATGTACACATCTACGAAAAAAAACGTGACCTTATAAGTGTTCCCGTTGTTTCCCTTTAGCTAAAGGGAACACTAAAACTAATAATTCCATAGAAATGTGAGTCGGGAATGCATAAAGTTTTAAGCAAGTGTCGTTAAAATAAACAATTGCATAGTGCTGGGCTTATAGTTTGAATATAAATATTTATAAGCCAGAAAGTAAGCAACAGTTTCTTAGTCATATATTTTTGAATGCTACGCAAATTTTTACAGGTTATGCGCGTAGCTTACTTTTGCGGATATTCTTTCAATTTCAAAAATAATAGCAATCCTTTTGTAGTGTGAGTAGCTGCATGTGAATTGCATATTAGTTTTCTAGACTTCACGTGACCATTTATTCGTGGCCAAAATGCTTTCACTCAAATAGCAATTTTCATAAGAATGTATTCGATCTTTTCGGTTTATAACAAACTTACTGCCGCCTACTAACCAAAAGTGTTGAGCAGCATTAAAAATTGAATCAAAGAGCAAATATTCAAATATTCAAAGCTGAGCAGAAATCTGTTAATTGTTGGCGAGATTTTGGCAATATGTAGTTTGGCTTAAAAGGGCAAAAGCGCTTTACGGCTTTTTGTGCCAAAGGCCAAATAATACACTTTAAATGCAAGCGCACGCACGCACACACACAAAGGGGCACACAAGCGCACACATATGCAAACACTTTTGTCCAACAATGCCCCGTGGCAGAAACAAATTCCTCTCGAATGAACAGCAACAGTGACAACAAAAACATTTTATTGTGCATACACAATCACCCGGGCATACACACGAACATGCATACATACAATCACATCTATGACATATGCAAACATACATACATACAATATATGTACGTATATATAGAAGATTTTGTATGCTCATGTCGGTACGCTTGTGTGCATAAATACAGCAAAAATGCCAAATCCTCAAGGATAACAACGTATATTTTTTATATATTTGTTGCTATCTGCCACTTGGTCACCCATCCTCCACCCTGCCAGCTGTCCTACTCTACTCTATGCTGCCCTTTTTGGCTCTACATATATTGCCCTGCAGCATTTTATTTAACTCTTTGGCCGGCACACACTCACACATTGATATGCGCCCACATACAAATACAATGTTTGTATGTATGCATACCAACACCCGCAGACATCCGTTGGCAAGCGTATTATTATGTCACGTCACTACTACATACACAAATAAATCTGCAAAACATGTCAGAATTGCAATAACTTTTGTTCGTTCCGTTTTATTTGACTAGCTGTTGCGCCCCTCCGTTCCATCCATTCCCGCAGCCTTCTTTCTATTCATCCGGCCGCCGGTTTGTCCATTCTGTTTTTACTATTGTTGACAATACAGCGACAAGTGTAGAAATTTTACGATGCTTTAGCTTTGACACATCCATCCACACAGTAGCTTATTGTTGTGTGTGTTTGTGCATGTGCATGTGTGAGGTTTAACTGTTGTTTGCACAACTTGCTTGTATGCAGATTATTTTAACAAATGCGTTTATTTACGTTCTTAAAGAGCAGCAATTGCCTACAATTCGCAAGCAATTCAATTCGTGCTATTATATTTTTGTTAAACGAAAAAAAAATCGGCAGAAAATCTAAATTTATATCAATTAAATAACAAATCAGTTTATGCATACAGCTAAGCCTGTTATTTGAAATACCTTTCGGAATATAAAATGCATTCTTTATATGAGATTGCGTGGTAAGTTTTCGATAGATATTACAGTGCTAGTTCCATTATAAAAAACAGTTAAGAGTATTCAAAACAATATAGGAGTATTCATTCAAACGTTCAAACAAGCCTGATAAACTCAATCAACTTGATTAGTTTATCACCTCATAAACTAACTGTCAAAATTTTTATGAAAGTTTATTTGCATAAATGTGATACATTTCCACGATGATTTCGCTGTGCAAAAGATGTTTGTAAACTTATACAGCAACGAATGCAATCCCGTCAAGCATTCTTCTTGCCCGTCTGACCATGAATTTTTCGACATTTTGAAATAATTTTTCAAGTTCGTTCATATATCACACTTAGTAAATGCATAAATTTACGCAATGTGTAAACTTATATGCTCAAGGGAATACCCTTTATGTATTACTGAATCGAGGTGCCCTAACTCCGACTAGCGAGCATTCTAATTAAAAGAGCTTACGCTTGACAATTTCCAAGAGCCAATGTTAGATTTGCTGGATATCATTGGTTTGGTGATTCTGCTGTGTAGATGGAAGCTACTACTGGCACACTATGATCTTATTACTTAATATCAATTTAATATATGTAGTTGTAATTATGTGTGCCTGTACAAGTTTGTGAACCGCCGCGCCGCGGTGGCTCAGTGGCCTAAGTTCTTGGTCGCTGACGCGGAGGACCTGGGTTCAACTGCCGGTTCGGTAACATCTTATTCAAAGAAAATTTGTTTTCAAATTGTTTCTTTGCGCGGCGCCACTTCTCGCGTTGAATTGGCAATTCTCCGAGAATAATTTTGGCCATGAAAAGCTTCTCAAACCCGTTTGGATTCGGTAATATAGGTCCCGGTAACTTGTGCAAAAATATAACAAGCACACACAAGTCAATGCGAGAAAGCTAGGCCTAAGCCCACACGGGCTGTTATGCCAATCAATTATTATTAATTAATGCATTTTGATAGAACTGAATGTGCCTTCGTTCTCTTCGGTTTTTTTATGTTCGCTTTTGGTGGAATTAAAAGGAGATGACACTCAGTACAGTCTTTCGTATAAATATTTCAGGTTTTGATTTAATTTTTGGTAACTGCTACGAGTAATGTTTTTGGGACTGTTTCGACATGAAATTGTTAGTTACGCTATGTGGGCTAATCATGTAGGTCAACTTTTTATAAAGCTTACTATTTTGAAAAATATAATCTGGTAGCCTTGTTGCGCATCAAGACAACGGATATGCTTGTACGAGATTATGCGTGGATCACGTAGAAACGCTAACAATAAACTTTTTCCCTGCTGCAGAGGTTTCATTTTAATCGCTGCTAATAAACTAGATTCCAAGCTGAAAAAAAGTCCTGCTGCTGCGAGGATTGGCGCTACCAGCAGACAACAGCACTTGCAGCTACGCGACAGGTCATATTAGCCAGCAGGAAATATCAGCATGATGTGGAAACAAATTTTTGCTTTCCGCTGCTTGAAATTGGCATGCATAGCAAAAGGAATAAAAGAAGACTTCAACCAAATGAAAGCGAAACGCAAAAATTCATGAGCGCATATAGAGCGAAATGCGGGATAGAAGGCAAGAATGTGTTTGACTACAAAAACATGACCTTGTGTCCAGGATGCCAGTTCAGCAGCGTGTGAAGTGGCGGCAAGTGGCAATGACACTGCGTGGTGTTGTGCCCGAACTACGCACACATATTTACACTTCTTATAGGGGGCATATTAACACTTAGGTGGAAAGTTTTTTTTGTAAATGTCGCAACCATCCCGTAAAACGAGACTTGGGCCTAACCTTCTCAAATTAACTTTTTTTTTAAACTCGTCCAAAGCTTCAAGCTCATATATTAGGAAAATATCGCTGGCTAAATGTACAAAGGCCTTAACTAACATTTTTACGAAATACGTTTTTTTACAGTTTCTGGTAGCGTATATTAAAATACACCCCCTCACAAAAAATTAGAGTCTTAAAGCCAAAAATGACGATTTTATAGCTAATGCAAAAAGGCCTTTTCTATGTGCATGCTATGAAATGTTATGTTGTTTTTTGCTTCTCCGGTAGAATTTCCGAAATGTCAGTTAGGGCCTTTGTACATTTTGCCAGCCATATGCAATTTTATATTTCTATTGTTTTTTGCTTGAGTTGGAAGGATATAATTTTCTACATTCAAAATTGTTTCCGAATTCTTTCTTTGTTTACTCGATCCATAAATTTTGTTTTGGGAAGTAAGTTATAGTGTGCCTTCTCCTCTACCTTCCCTCTTCGCGATATTCTGCGTATGCCCATGAAAGGGTGCCGAAAGGGGTAGCTTTGTTAAGCATTTTTTTTAAGCAAGGCAAAGTATATACTCTCAGAGAGTTGCCAATACGTCGTGAGGGATGGCGTCCGTGGAAGGAAACAAAAGCGCCGGCTAGGATTCGATACAGGGACTCCAAGCATCAAGAACCGAGCACTTATTCAAAAATAGATTTTAAGGGCAATAAAAGAAATTTGTAAAAAGTTTCTAAAATATTGCTTCAGTAATTAAAAGAAAATCGGAAAAATCTCGAAGATTGACTTTACCTTTTTAACTTTTATTAACGTGCCTTTTTGCACCTCACGACGAGATGCGGGTTAAAAGCAAGACAAATGAAAATGAAAATGGGTACAAGAGTGCGAATGAAAAGCGCGAAAGCAAAGTGGCAATGCCGCGGAAAGTGACAATGAGCTGAGCAAGGGCGCCCGTCAAGTGGCTTGTGCAGCAGGGAGAGAGTATGAAGCAGCAGCTCGAGGGCAGGGAAAAGGGCCAGGGGCGTTGGCAAGGGCGCAGCGAAATAAAAGTTGATGTAATTGGCGACATTAAGAAGAAACGAAGCGTGCTGTTGAATAATCAGCATGACGGGAGAAAATGAGCAATAACAACAACGACAACAACAACAAAAACAAAGACAGCAACAAAACAAAAGCGGGCGCTCACGCCAACAAATATGACAGCGTTTTGCTTTGTTGTTGTTTTGGTTGCTTGTATCTGGGTGTGAAACGGGTTGGGCATAGGGATGGGCGCCGTCAAAAGCGGCGTGGGTGACAAGCCAAGTGTCAACATAAATTTAAATACACAAAACGCTTAGAAAAGCGCTGCAAAAGCGGAAGATCTCATAAGCTCAACAAACGGAAGTAGTTAAAGTTTGAGCGAGGGTGAGAATATGATGACGATAGGTGGAGGGAGGAGCAGACAGAAGAGGCAAGCCCCGCCAGCAAGCGTTCACTGCGATTTCGCACAACGGGACAAAATTAAATTTTTAATTAGAAACGCGCGCAGAGCGCAGGAAATATCTACAAAATGCCAACAAGCAAGCAAGCAAATTTCCGGACGGTAGGTGTGGCTGTTGCAGGTGGGCGCACACGAGAGGCGGCAGTGGATTAAAGCGCGTTTTGGCTTGAAGTTTAAAAGTAATTAAGGCATTAGAGGAGCGTGGTAAGGTGTCTTTTCCATGATAAAACAGAATGTGTATGCTATAATATGAGCAGTCCGAAAAGGAGGGGGAAGCGCCAAATAAAGCACTGGATATGATTATAAAAATTCTTACATTCAAGGCAAACGCACTTAAATTTTTAAAGCAGTGGCTCAATCGATGCCTACTCGATCTTTCATTTCGGCGCATTCCAGTTCAATCCTTGGAACACTCACAACAATTTTAGAAAAAAATATTTTCGCTTCTTTCTGCTGGTTTGCAATGCCTCGCAAAGAATTGACAACTCCCCGAGAGTTTCTTTGCCTTGACTAAGCTACTCAAATCCTTTCAAATTCATATTGAATAATTTTTACATGCCCGGGTATATTTGAGTAGATAATAACTTGACACTATAGAACAAAAAAAAGTGATTGTCTTTTGAAAGGAAAGAAGTCTTAATTAAAAATGCCTGCTATTGTATAATTTTAAAAATTGACAATAGTTTCTTTCAATTTTGAACCTAGTTTCCCCACAAAAATTACTGTTGTCATATTCTAAGTAAAGCTAAGCAAGAGTTGCAGCTCCTTAAAAGGTGGCACAAAGAATCGTTAGATTACAGTTCGAAAAACCACTAAATAGTTATTATGATTTTTATAATGCATTGCAACTCTTTATTCGTAGTGTTCCAAACATATCAAAGCATTGTTGGAATAAAGACATTTTAATCAAAAAGTAGCTCATTTGTTTTCTTAAAATTACAATTTAAACACATTTTCAATAACACACTTCACCTAACTTCCATTGACCAAAAAGCTAGAAATTAATTTTCAACACTCATCTTTTAATGGAACTCAAATATAGCAAAAAGATATTATCATCTGCTAGTGTTTACTTTAATTATTTTAAGTGTTTGCAGTGCAAATGTGAAAAGTCCCTTTGGAGTGTCGCTGCTCAAGTCGCGAACTGCAAAGTGCAAAGCTCCAAAGTGTGCATGACATGCCTTAGTGTGGCATGGCATGTGCCACTTGGCGCCTTGCCCAAGCACTGCCACTAAATTTTCCCCACTTCGAGTTTAACGAAACAATTTGCGGCTAAGCAGCACCAACAAAAGTAAGATAATATTTTCAGAAAGCCCATCGAAACCATTATGCAGTACATTCAATACAATTGTTTGCACTGAAAGAAATTTGTAGAGTAGCAAATTTGAAATTCGAAACTCATAAAGTGAAAGCTTTTTATTTGAGGGATCAACTATTTGGACACAAAAAAAAGTTCAACAGAACATATTTTGTGTCAATTTGTGGTTCAATATTTCAAGTCTTTCGAATTTGATTTCTGCAATTTAGAAGGAAATCTGGCTTAGTTAAAATCATACAATAAATATTTGTTGCATTTTTTTCTTCATTATTTACGAAAATGTCTTTTTAAGTAAAAATGGCATATAAATTCCAAAACTGTTATTTAGAAGTTGTATTTAAATTACAAATTGTTCTCATCCTACTTATATCTTCTATATTAACATCAGAGTTATAAAATTTTTATGCTACAGAATTTCTTATCTAAAGTTTTATTATCTAAAGTTATCGCTTTAATCCACATTTTAAGTCAAGCTTACTGGAGGTTACTTTGCATTACTTTTTCATTACTTTTGTTCAGGTATGTTACCCGTGGTTTATTGGCAGCGTAACAAAAATTGCCAGCCATGTTAACAGAGTTCCTAGAGTAGTTTCGGAGTTTTAAAGTTTCAGAATGACTATTTCGAGTGTGCCGAAAATGCTTATGCATGAAACTGCCAAATTAGCGCAGACTGCTGAGTGTGCAGACAAGCTCATGGAATGCCGGAAAAGCAAAACAAAACAAGTAAGGAAGTATCAGTCGGGTTTCACCGACAGAGTAATACCCTACACCAAGTAACTGAGTGGGCGGACCACGCCCATTTTAGGAGAATTAAAAGTTGTTCTTACCAGCAATGAAGTGACCAAATATGGACAGACTGGTGTATATATTATGGAAGTTATAAGGATTTTCCGCTTACCGTCTATATAGTGGGCGAACCACGTCCATTTTTTTGTATGACGTAGAGGGCCCACACCTTACCTTAAATACCAAATACCATTCTTTTTAATGAATAATTACACAAATTTAAGCAATTTTACTGGAAATATTCCGGGGTAGTGGGACTTACAGACCCATTGTGGGCGTGTCCTTTGCCCGATTTGACTCATCTCGGAACTTAAACTAAGTTAAGGTTGACTGTAACTCTGTACCAAATTTGGTCCAAATCGGACAACTCCTTCTTTCTCTCCTGCGCTCACAGACACACAGACAGACAGACGGTCACACGGACAGACGGACAGACGGACAACCGGAAATCAACACAGAAAGTGATTCTAAGCATTTCTATATTATGTCTATACCTAGGACGGCTCCTTTAATGCGTTACAATTTTCGCACAAAGTTATTATACCCTATTACCATAGGTGTAGGGTATAAAAAGCAGAAAATTGCCCTGGAAAGCCAAAAATTTAAACAAAATCAAACAAATCGAGACGAGTTAACAAAAAAATGGCGTCAGAGTGCCAAAAATGGCTCCGATGGTCTTTTTCGTTGAACTGCCCAATTATTCCAATAACAACAACAATAGAGACAACAAAAACAAGAGCAGGCACAAGAACAATGTCAGCACTTGAAACAGGTAGCTAATGTCAATGTGAGCAACCACAAATAGTCACCACAAAGATCAATGAGGGCATGGGAAGCGGTCAGCGGAAGCGCTTTGTGAGTTGGCAAAAGTGAAAGTGAAGTGTCATTAAACTTTATGGCAGAGCCATTTTGTGCGCTCGACAACAAACATTAGCATATGCAAACACACACTCAGCCATAAATGACAGACCATTAGCCACTACCCGCCTGCCGAGCTGCCGCCAGAGCACTTCCGCTTTCATTACCCACGCGTTCTCTTATACGCCGGTGCGACATTTCTTCTTTTTCCCTTTATTGTTGTTGTGGCGCCATATTTTGTCAGCGCCTATTTTGTTTGATTTTGTTTTGTCTTGCTCTAGCTTGTCGTCCTTGTCTTCGTTGCCGCCGCTTTAAGCGCATATTTTGATAAATAATGCCGCACATTATCGCACTTGTTGTGTGTGTGAGCGACAGGTGGCTGCCAGTTGGCGGCTGGTGGCTGGCGGCTCACGGCGACTGGCAAACAGCCTGAAATTTATACCATTTAAAGTGTAAATGCGGCAAGTATAAGTGCCGCATAAGTGTCAACTTCGCTGTCAACTGCGTAGAGTATTTATTTTCACGGCTTCGTCGTTGAGTGCTGCGCTGTGTGGGTGCCAAAAGGTGTAGGTGTATGTGTGTGGTGGTGGTGTACAGCTGTGCTCTCAATTTTGTATATATGCCTGGCTAAAATTGCCCGATACATTTAGCACTTTCGCTAGTCAAGTGCCAAGTAGAAGCTCTAGAGGGACACGCTAATTAATTAAACTAATTATAGATGATATAATTATTCAGCATATTTAAGCGAGTGGTTTTAATCAAACTAATTTCAATATGTGCTACTTTTAACTTAAACTATGCACATAATATGCTAAAAGTTTATATTTATCGATGAAATTTTATTTCAAATAACAGCTCAACCGACTGAAACAGTCAAGAATTGTATACTAACTAAGAAGTACATTTTGTGCACTACTTCTATGCAACTTACGGTCAAAATGCTCACAATTATTAACATATTAGTTCCTAAAATAACTGAAAATTATGTGGCCTTAATAATGAAATCATGATAGCGTAATTCAATATATTTTAATATGACTATATGCCAAAATTTATTGAATATCCGAGGTTAGCATTCTAAAATGTGTTCGAAAAAAAAATGCTCAAAACGTATGCACTTTTCAACCATTTACAAAGGCAACTTCGCTAAATTCATTACCATTTCATTACAAGAATTTGTACATGATTCTAGTAGTTTTCAATAATTAGCTGAAAAAAGAAACACTACAAGAAAGCAGCTATAAGCCGTAAGGAATGAGTTCTTTATTTTCTAAGCCGTATCTTTTATAATTATATTTCATGACTTGCCATATTCCATATGCAAGAAATTAAAATGCTATTTCTTGAATTATTCTACAGAAAGCGATATGCCCTTCAGCTCAAAATAATGACATTTTTTTTTGTTGGTAACACGAAACCGCAGAAGAAATTAATTTGGCATGCAAAACTTTGCATACGAAGCATATGACAGATAGAAACCCTCTGCGTATGAATAACATTCATGCGATATCATTAATGTCACTCATACGCAGTTGTGTACGAAAATACACAAAACTTTGCATAGAAATAATTGCAACAGAAATATTTCATTAAAAACA
Organism: Neria commutata; assembly: GCA_963457695.1. Taxonomy (NCBI): domain Eukaryota; kingdom Metazoa; phylum Arthropoda; class Insecta; order Diptera; family Micropezidae; genus Neria; species Neria commutata. Next base: position 15,865,375 of record OY735247.1, on the reverse strand, counting down.
GGCATTAATTACTACACACGTTTTTTTGCAAGTTCAAGTTTTCCATTTGCTGTTGCCATAGCCCTTAAAAGCCACTGCCTTTACACATTTGGCGCATGTAGAATGAATATTTAAACGGCAGTGAGAGCAAGGTTGCCATGTTTCTTGTTTGTCCTTTGAAGTTGCAAGCAGCTAGCAACTTTTGCATAATGAATTTCATTAAGCGTATATGCAAGAAAGTCGTTGGCATACATTATGATAGCGCCTGCTTAAATGTGCATATAAATTTTCCATAGCTGAATAAAGCGAAATAATATGGCAGCAATTGTCGTGTTGCTAGTATAAGCGCCAGCAATTTTCGCAGCAACACAGCACATGGCTCTGAAAGTGAAGCGCAGGAAGAGAGCACAACAAGCAACAAGCCGCCGTGCAGAAGCAACTGCAGTGCAGAGACAAGCAATCATTAATACACTCTCACAAATAAGTTAGTAATGCTGCAGTAAAAGTTTGTTATTATTTTGCTATTATTTATTTCAAAATGAGCCATCTAATTAAATAATGATAGCGGCTAATTTTTAAATTGAAATGAAACAAAAAATTTCCTTTATTTTAAAGTGTATTTTTTTGAAATTTTGTGTCAGCTTATGTCTAAAAATTCAATCGAATTTCATTGCTTTTAGTCAAAACAAGCCGTGCTCAAAAAGTGCATAACAAAAGAATGCGAAATCCTAACTTATAAATTGGTTAAAAATAAGTACAGTTGTACTGTGCATTTTTTACGAGCGTAGGAAAGTGACAAAATTGCATTTACCATAAAAATGGCAGTAGTTATGGCCCGAAAGACTTGGTAATTTTATTGCCGCTTGCCAGTAAGTTTGCAATTAAAATGAGCCACTGCAGGGCATGTGCAGGGACGAGACGCGCTGCTGGACGCAGGCAGGCAGGCTGATGGCTTCGTTGAATAGCTACAGACAGGCAGTCAGACTGGCAGACAGGTAGATGCATGAATAGTTTGCTAGTTTGCTAAGGGTGAGCGCACGGGGTGCAGTTGGTGAAAAGTTGTACACGTTGTAACAATTAATATGCAAAGTAAGCATAATTTGAGTGCACTCTCTAACTTACACACTACCATACTCCATTTCCCTCGTGCCCTATGCATAGCAGAGCTCCTGGCGTTTTTGACAGCGCTGTGTATTTTGTTTGATGTGGCAATTGTAGTATGACACTTTGACAGCACCACTCAAGCGTTTTCAAGTCGGGGCATGTTGGAATCTCTAAGGACTTTGCCAGCGATGGTTAAAATTTTGAAAGTTAAGTAAGTTTATTTTAGTGTTATGAGCGATCAAAGTATTCGATTCTTATTCTGTTCGATTGAAAGTAACAGTGGGAAAGCATGTGTTCCTTGTAGTGTTTGAACGAACGTTCTGCTTCGGTTTCGATTCGCCGAACGATTGGCCAAGAATTCTAAGTTCAGCTTTGGTTCGGCTTCGGCCAAAATGATTATTTATTTATCAAACTCTATATTGCAGCAATATGTAATATAGCCCTGTCTAAACTATCCTTTATTTTAACTTAAAGTTATCTAATATATATATATATATATTTATAATATAGCCCTAGATAAGTTGTCTTTTACCTTGGCATAAGTGAGTAGAGCCCGACCGAACGCTCGGTCTCGGTCTCGGTTACCGAACAGTTCGGCCAAAAGGTTCGGGTTCGGTTTCGGTTCGGTCTCTGCTACAAAAGGCCGAGTATTTAGCCGAACAGTTGAGGAACAAATTGTATAGTTTTAAACAAAATTTAAATTTTTTAATAATACTTTTTATTGATTTTTCATATATCAGATGCTTAATGTAGGTATTTATACCTCAAAAGAATTGGTTTTTATAATAAAATGTATTTTTTCCTAAAAATGTATAAATTTTTTTTCATTCAAATTCTTCTTCTTTTTTTTGCATATGTATTTGAAAGTTTCGGTCTCGGTCTCGGCCGAACATTAAAAAAAGGCCGAACGCTCGGTCTCGGCCAAAATTTCGGGTTCGGTCGGGCTCTATAAGTGAGCTTCTTGTTTTATCTTTTATTTTTTGGTAGTTTTAGTTTAGCTTTACGTAATGTATATATGTATTATATAAGCTGCAGGCCAAGGCACAATTTTATTAAATTATACGATAGCTCCCATTTAAATAATTCATTGCCGTTTCATTGATTTTCTTGGCTCATTAGAGTTAAAAAGAACAGATTAACGTTAAAATAAATACCAAATTAGGTGATTAAGGATTCACTGAGGCATTGCATAATTAGACCCAAAATTGTGCAATTTAGTCATTAAATTAATTAGGGTAAATTTGTAGACATTGTAGCACAACATAGTATAATTTAATGATATGTTAATGTTTAATTTGATTAGTATATGTACATATGTGCCCAGACTGCAAAACAATGGAAGAAATAGAACTGAAAACTACTTAAGTGATTATCTCAAATCTTTTATAGGTAAAAATGTCGACAAGTATCTCAAATCATGCAGTTTGAATACTATTAAAATATTTCCAATAAATATTTATAAATCATAACTAAAAGATTCAATGTAAGCTTTAAGTGATTCACGGGCTTGTGAGCTACTGCTGCGATTCAAAAACCGGCTTATTGCATGTTCTGATATCGATTCATCGGTTCGTCTTAAAAAATATATTAAAGCAAGCGAATGTTTCGTGAATGTTCTGCGAATCTGTTGAAGAGATTAGATTCAGTTAAGCCACGCGGATCTGTCGGTTAGCAAAAATCATTTCCTAGTGCCAGGTAGCTACATCATAAGCTAGTGATGAGTAGGTACTCTTCAAGTACTTCAAGGCTGCTCACATTTCATATATACCGAAATATATCGATAAAAGTATGCATACAGCCAAAATATATGCCTTGTATGCTACACATATGCACATAGTTAACAAGTAAGGAAGTATCAGTCGGGTTTCACCGACAGAGTAATACCCTACACCATGTTCCCAAGTGGGGTGATAATTCACTGAAATTGTGGGTGCATTTGATTTACAACCTACATAGTGGGCGGACCACGCCCATTTCTGGAGAATTAAAAGAGATTCCTACCAGGAACGAAGTAACCAAATCTGGACTCTCTGGTGTATATATTATGAAAGTTAAGAAGATTTTTTGTTTATCGCCTATATAGTGGGCGGACCACGCCCATTTTCTTGTATGGTATCTAAGACCTATATATCAACTTGGGAACCGAATTTCATTCATTTATATTCGTAACTAGTCAATTGGGAACCATTTTACCGAACAAATTTTGCCGGCTATATAGTGGGCGGATCACGCCCATTTTTTCCTGAAATATAGAAGACCTACCTCTTAACTTGAATACCAAGTATTAATCTTTTCCATGGGTAATTACACAAATTATAGCCATTTTACCGAAAAAAATCCGAGGTAGTAGGACTTACAGACCCGTTGTGGGCGTGTCCTTCGGGTAATTTGAATAATTTTAACACTTTACCTAACCCGAGGTTCACTGTAACTGTATACCAAATTTGGTCCAAATCGAACAACTCCTTCTTTCTTTTTTTTGCATACACGCAGACAGACGGACAGACGGACAGACGGACAGACGGACAACCGGAAATGAAAAGAGAAAGTGTTTCTGATCATTTCTATATACTTATGTCTATACCTAGGAAGGCTCCTTTAATGCGTTACAATTTTCGCACAAAGTTATTATACCCTATTACCATAGGTGTAGGGTATAAAAATGAAACGTTAATGAATTCACGTTAGTAACAGTAATAACTTTTTATATTCATATACGGAATCATTATTATCTTATCACGTGATCAAATCATATTAAGTTGAGTACAGTCGAATAGAAGAGAAGAGAATAGAAAAGAGAAATACAAAATGGACTGCCATTGTAATCGCTTGATATGTATTTTATTATGATTATTGCACACAAATGCGCACGCAATATTTGATATATGCATGCATACACATAACAGTTTGTGTGCATATAGCAAATGCATGTGTGTGAGTGCATGTAAAACTCACATACATATGCGTACAGCAGCGAATTTCGGCTTAAATGATAATATGAATGCAAGCAGACACACACGCACACAAATACAGTGGCATATATTACACACATACACGCAAACAGATAAGCACATGGCCATACTTTCGCAACCAAATGTGAGTCAAAAAGCAAGCACACACATGCACACAAGTTAAAAATAATCGTAAGTAAAACCGAAACGTGTGAACGAACTTCAGCGCACTATCTCGTCCCCCTCTACCACTAATCCCTCCAACTCTTAGTTAGAACGTTAGAACGAACTACCTCACAGCGCAAACAGCAGCGCCGTTGTATTGTGCTTTACGGTTTATTCTAACGACTGCTGCGTTAGTTTTTGGAACGTGCTTAAGGACATTTTACGCTGCTGCTGCTGCCAGCGCTCGAACCGCTGCCGCTCGCCGCCTTCGCTCCGCTTGATTCGCGCCGACGCTTAGCACTCCCAAATGCTTTTCTATTTGTCGATTTGTATTTGTTGCTATATAGTATCTCCATTGCCGCTCCGTTATTATTATTGCTGTTTGAATGCGAATGCGTGGTATAGCCAAAACGCTGCCGCTAATTGAAAGACAACAAAATCCAGCGCAAAAATAATAAATTCAGGCAGCCACCACAGGAGCAGAGACAGCCTGTTTGGGTGGAAAGAGGGCTACACTGGCAGCCAGAGGCTAATGACACTTGCTTTTATTAAATTTTAATTAAGCTACACTATTAAGCTGTGCGTATGTGTCGTATTTGCGGTAATGGAGGGGTGGTGGAGCTGTAGGCGGAGGTGCAGAAGGTTGAAAATGATGGTTAGGACGTAGAGGACATATCATCAAGAGAGCAAGAAGAAGGCTGCGGAGGAAAATGAGTAGGAGGTGAAGAGAAGGGAGAACAGCAAGAAGGAGAAGGAAGGGAAGATAAGGTCGAGGTGAAAGTTTGGGTATAAAACGGGGTAAAGAGCCTGGTGGGAAGCAGAATATAGCGCTTGGTATATGACGAGCAGAAATGAACAGAGGCACAAATCGAAACAGAGCAGCACAGAGAGGGGCGCCTAACGAGCACGAGCAGTACGAGCTGAAGGATATGCAGGAGAACGAGCGAGGAGTAAACGGAAATTTGATAATGCGAATGAGGCGGCAAATTTTGTACGTGTTATTTCGATAACTGCACTCAGCGCTCGTAATAATCATTAGTTACGCATACGACACGTGGTACATGGCACACATATTCAAATTATATGGCAATAATGTGCGTGTGTGCATATTCACGTGTATGTGTTAAAGTGCCAATGGCTAATGGTGAATAAATGTGCGTTATGCATAAATTTAAATTTCTAGCTTCTATAAAATGCAGAGGAAAAATAAGCTAAAATGTAGCATTAACAAATATTAGCTAAAATAGCAGGCTAAAATCGTACTAAAAATTAGACAACTTCTGAATATCAACTTAAATATTAAAGAGGGGAGGAATTTAATAAAGTTGATTCACTTAAAGCACAGATAAAAATTATCTCAGACAAAATGAACTCGCATCAAATGTCAATAGTAAGAGTCTAATGACAAAGGCATACATATATCAAGACACAGAAATTCTGTGGAAACTATTGTTCTCCAACATTACTTGGAAAAAATTACTGTATTATGTGGCAAAAACTTTTACTCCTGGTAAAAAAGCGCATTAAATATTAAAGACATAAACAACAAACACGTGCATTTATCAGCTAAATGTGTAAAAACCATGTAGAAGGCAATCAAAGATGTGTAAGTATAAAATAAAAGATATTGAAAGACAAAATGCCTACTGCTGATGTCATCATCGAAAGATAATGACGTATGCTATACAAGGCTCAAATCTGCACTGAAAAAGCACTCAGGCTTAGAGAATGGAAATCAGAAGTCAAAGATGTAAATACATGAAAAGAATCGCAATAATTCGAAAGAAACCGTAAATGTTCTGCAAAAATTGTAGGCATTTGACCACGCTCATGCTATTCTGCTCCTCAATATTCAGAGCGCTAAATGAGGAAGTAGCCGAATCGAATTGCTTCTTTCAAATTTTCTTTCTTACATTTTTCCATTTTACACTGGCCAACTGGCAGAATGGCTTGCTGAGATTCTGTATATCAGCACGTCATGCGGATGCATCGTAGAATCGCCGTACTAAAATTGCTTCTCAATATTTATGTTCACAAGCACATTTAAAATAGAAAAGTAATGTTCCCTTAATAAGAAATATAACTCATATAAGGAAGAAGCTGTCAATCCTGGTTAGAGGGTACCAGCGAAGAACTGGCAAAGCAAAACTCCGCACTCGATACTTGATAATTGATAGACTGACTAGCTATTTAAACAACCAACCATATAAGAGTGTTAATTTTTTGGTGGAATAAGGCAATTTTCCATCATGCAGACAGGCATCTTTTTATTGTATTTACTACTATATAAGAGAGAATTTTTGTATCAACTGCTATATTTTGTTATTCCGCCAAAAAATAAGAGTGTTCTGCTCTTTTCAACATGACAGAGCAAAATTTTTTTCTTTGCCAGTGTTCTTAAAAAATTCGTATTTAAATAAAAACATAAAATCTCAAATGGCATAGATGCATATATTATAGTTTGCTATGCCAAGTACGTGCCACACCCGTCGAAAAAAACTGTGCCCCAATAAGCTTAACTGCACGTACTTGCAAAAGTATGAGTTATCAAGAAATTTTTAAGAGCAATTTTTGAAGAAAATTTACAAAACAGCATGCAAATTCCAAAAAGTTGCATGCGCGCTGAATTAAATCGAACTGAGATGCTCTTTCGTTCAGCTTTCGATGTCAGCCTGCGAAGGATTACTTGGCAAATTTAAAAGCACAACAACAATGCGAAAACTCACTGCTCATAGTACATGCAGGCCAAAGTCCAAAAAGCGGCAGGCTAGCCGAACGGCAACAACAACAACAACAGCAATAGCAAAATATGACACAAGCACAAAAAGGAACAAAAACTTGGTGCAAACTTTTACACAATTTACAGTTTTCTACTTGAAATGGCAGCAAAGGCAGGGAAGCAAAATGAGCAGCCAGCACAAAAGGACGGCTGATATGAACATGAGACAAGTGTAAAGCGGCCAGTGGAGGGAAGCAGGCAGCCGAGCTGAATGCGTCTTAGCCATAACCACTCCGTTCTGCCAGCATGGGCGAAGGCCAAAACCAGCTGAGCACACTTGCAGGTGCCCGCTTCTATTTTGATTTCCGTTTCCGCTGGCAGAGCAGGTCGGACACTTGGTGCGTGCTTGTGGCTTTTTCCTTTTATTCGCTGAATGTAGTTTTTGTCGTTGTTGTTGTTGCATACTTTTGCCTTTCCATACGCACTATGCACTATCCTTACTACAACCGTTACGGCACTTCCGTTTTTCATTTGCCTTTGCTGTTATACTTAGTAGTTGTTGCTTTTATAGCTATTGTTGTGCTTGATTTTGATTTTTGTCTTTTGTGTGTATGTGTGTATGTGTCTTGTGCTTTTTGTCTTGTTTTGTCATTGTCTGCGTGAATCCTCTGCACAAAATGGCAAACAGACACGTAAAAGCGTAGGGAAATCAATGCCATCGCCTCGGAGACTTGGAATAACTTTAAAATATTTGCGCTTCTCTCGCTGCTCTCACTGCCCGCCATTTGGCTTGTCATTGATGCGTAGCAGCATGTAATCTCAACTAACTCCCCTGCCCACTTTTTCGAACACATTTGCATATTGCCACCTTCCATTCCTACTTTTCAAATAGATAGAAATGCCATCGACAATTTTATCCAGCTTTTCTCAGCTGTTTGCTTGCTGGCATATCTGCTTGAGGTGTCTAAGCTCCAACCCCTCCCCGCAGCACGCTTATTTTGCCATGACTGTAAACAGTGGCGTTTAAAAGGGGGCTTGAAGATTTCTGGCCGCCATCTATGTGAAGGTAATTTTTATCTTACTTTTATTTACGGACTATAATCTACATATTTATTTGTTCTAACATATAAATTGGTGAAAATTTTTGAAATTAAAAATATTGCTTCCAAAAATCCAAAATTAAGCAACAATTCAAATACTGGCCGCCATCTATGTGAAGGTAATTTTTATCTTAATTTTATTTACGGACTATAATCTACATATTTATTTGTTCTAACATATAAATTGATGAAAATTTTTGAAATTAAAAATATTGCTTCCAAAAATCCAAAATTAAGCAACAATTCAAATATTATTAATAAGACAAATTAATTTACAAATTTAAATGGTCTGATATTTATATAAATAAACAACATATTTCTGAAAAAGTATAAAAATTATATGACGTTTAACGTTTTTCCGCAAAAATGTATCCCAATATAAAATATTACTGAAATTGATAAATTACAAGAACGTCGAGTGGTTCTTTGCACTTCGCTGTATTTGTCCTTCTGTTAAGACGCCCTTCTGTGCCCGAAACTATGCTATGGAAAGACGTCACTGCTTGTTACGCATGTTCTTCGCAACTTTTGCATATTATCGAACACGCCAACGAAACACTTGGCCTTACACAAAAGCAGAGCAAGACTGACTGAGAGAGAGAGAGGGGGGGGAGCTATTGTACAACAACAGCTCACAGCGTGAACGATAACAACGACAGCAGCAACAACAATGGCTTGTTCCCATAAACCAACAGATACGTTAAGGCTAAGCATTTGTGTAGGTAGCAGCGACGACGCAAAAGGGAAACGGGTTAAACTTGTTTTTGCTTTTCCCTGACATTTAACAAGAATGTAGAAAAGTTGTCAAGCGTAAAAGTGGCAGAGGGTGGAAGAGCAGAAGTGAAACTAACTTGCAAAGTAGCAAGAATTTTTAATTGCATATTTTCATGGTTGGCAATGCGAGGCAAAGAGTGCAATGATAATGTAATTTTGTTGAATTGATTGGGAATGTCAAGAAAGAACTACCAATAGAAGCACTTGAGCAGGATTTAATTGATTATTGCAGTTTAAGGTCAAGGGAGAAGTACAGAAAAATGTGAAAAAGTTTTAAATTAATCGAACAAAAGCAAGTAGACAAGCGCGTAATGTGTCACTCGTGCGTATGAGTTATATTGAAGGCAAGAAAAAAAATTAGATACTCATAGCAACAACAGTGCGCACGTTAGAATTTAATGTGAAGAAGTTTTCAAAAACATGCAAGTTCTTTGTTAAAATATAATTTTTTAACAATTAAGAGGGTGTTCGAATCGCTGAGCGAAGCGTCGATGTGGAGCGGTCACATTCAAATTGAGTAGATTGAAACTTTTAACAGATACATTTGAAAGTAGCTACCTGAGGCCCAAACCCTTGCTTGGCTTATAAGCTAGCAACTTAGTAAACTAAGTAATTAACTGTGTGGAACTTCATTTACAGAAACGGAAATGAAATAACAACCTAACTACTAAATGTTATTAGAGCTCGTACAGAAATATAATCGTAGCCTAAATATATTTTATATTTTCTACCATTTATTATTTATAATATTTATGCGCTCAAAATAGCAGTCGATTAAATGCAGTTGGGAAGTAGCTGAAGGTTATGGCATAAACCAGATGCTTTAAATTGCAATTTCAACATGAGCCATATTCAATTTTGACTTAAAGCTCCCGGCAAAAATTTTTTCTCCTATACCACCTTCCCGCCATCGAACCCAGCAATAGCTCCTAGCATGTTAGGCAGAAGTCATTAAAAGTGTGCAAATATGTTTCTGCCCACTTCCTATAAACTTTTATAACTTTTCTATCGTCCTACTAATTGCAGAAAGGGAATTTTACTGCCGTTGCTCATAAAACTGTTCAGTCTCTTCCTCTGCCTCTTTGAGTTGCACTTACCAAAAGAGCGGATAACTTTTCTAGAGAAAATATTGCCTCTAGCTGCTTGTGTTGCAACATTGTGTGTAAAATTGTGTGCAAGTTAGCAACTTTTTTGAATCAATCAATTTTACCCTAATTGAAGTGCAGTGTGTATGTGTATGTGTGTGTGTGCGTGTGAATGTGCACCCGTGTGTATGGATGTGCAACTGTAGCAAGGCAACAGTTCAGAATTTCAATCTCTGTCAAGCGAGAGAGAGAGAGAGGCAGGGAATTTGGTGCGTGTTGCACTCAAACTCAGTTTAAGTGGCGCAGCTTTCAGGGATTTCCAAATATTCGCAAAAATTTAAATGTGCTTTGCGAAGTGTTGCACACACATGCAAATGTAGCCCAAGGGAAAACACGTACACACATACATATATACGAATTAGTGAATTGAAAGAGGATACGCTTAAAAGTGAAAAATTGCTACTGTTCACCAATAAACACCAAAACCAGGCAAGGAGGCAATTAAAGATATGCCATAAAAAATGTAGAGCTGCCCTTCCCGCTTTTCTTGCCAAGTCTTGGAGTGTTAATGATAAATTTGGCTTGAGCTGCTATTATTCAAACATTGTAGGCACGATAGCAAAAAAAGTACAGTATTTTAAAAGCGTTTAAAATCTTAATGGATTTTATATTGCTTGCCGTATCATTGCTAGTGGAGCAATTAACTGAGGCTAAGTCTGAACTGACAACATAGCGCTGCTGCGAATACGTGCCAGTGATCTGCCAAAATGAATTAGTAAAAGTGTTTTTTACAAACTGTAAAATAATTTTATTTAGAAAAATCAAAACAAGTTCGTCTAAAGAATGTTTGTAGTTAACAGGGCGTATGATTAACATTTCATGCGTATGAGCAAAATAATTCACTCCCATGTTTTCCTTTAAAACAATTTGAACTTTTAAATATTGTTGGCAAGTTTGTTAAGCAATCAGAAAAAGTTTGAAAGTAATCTGGCGCTTTCTCTGCTGAAATTCTACAATTTGCAGGCAAAGGCAATAAGTGAAGAAAACTTTTGAAATAGAAAATATAAAATTGAAAAGGGCCAGACAAACATGTTCTCTACGAAATTATATACTGTAAAAAATACATGTGCATGCCACTAAATTATTTGTGGTGATAATTTTTGCCATTATAGGGAATTTTCACACTTTTCAAAAAATTGTTGTTAAAACAATTTTTGTTGATGAAAGTGACTTAATATTGGTCGAAGGGGCTGCGTTTTAGAAAAGTAAGTAAAACAGACATTAACAAGTATGAAAGCAGAAAAATTTTGTAAGTAAAAAAAAAGCAAAATACGAATTTCTGACCCATAGACAAAACTTAGTGCATTTTAGCCAGTCTTGAAAAAATTTCCAGGTAAAAAGTAGCCAAATTCTGAAGAAAATCAATTTGTGTCATAGACATATAAATAGAATGTACTTTTTTAAAAGTCACGCCATTAACCAGAAATATTTATATTCATTATTGTTTAAAATGTAACTGTAATTGTAAAATAGAGGCGGTTTTCAAAAACTCAAAATATTAAAATTTTTTAAATAAAAAATATCAAAATTTTGTATCTATAGTTTATTGCTTGGGTTGAAAGTATATCGCTGCTGAATTCAAAAATTGTTCAAATTTTCTATATTTGCACGTTGTATAAATTTTGTTATTTCATTTTTTGTCACTCACGCAGTTCTGCACCTGTTAAAGATATCAGGAAAAAAGATTAAGCTAAATATAAATCTTAATAATAAACATATAAAAAGAATTTCTACACCTTAGGTATAATCAAAGTACACCAAAATCAGTATCTTTCATTGCGAAATGCTCTCGGTTAAGTAAATTTTTAGCTGCATACATAAAATTTTAAATCATATAGAAAATATTTGCAACGGCCCTGGTCTTAACAAAATCTTAGCTTTTTTCCCACAATCCATTTTTAAGCACTTCTCAACAAGTTAAAATTAAATAAGAGAAAAATGTTTCTAAAGAAGTGCCACTAACACACAAACAAGGTTGACAACACACACACACATTCTCAACTCAACATGTTTACGCCTTCGTTAGCGTTGCCTGTCATGGCAGTTGATTAAAACTTATTTTTCTTAAAATTCCCAAATATATACGCAGCTGCGCCAGAGAAAAGCGCGCACAAATTAGTAAAGTGAACAAATTACACACATTTTAGCGCATTAGCGCACACAACGACAGCACGAGGCTAGGACATGCCTGCCTCGCACCTAGCTCGCGCTACACTCAGCGAAGTGTAGAAGCACTTAACTACGCCCTCCAACAGGCGTAGAGTGTATGCGTTTAATGCTTTACACTGTTTACCTGCACACGCCAGCACCTGCTGCACTGCAGCTCACAGCTCGTCCTGCGCGAAAGCGCCATGCACATGCTCCTTAATTTATTTATTCGCTTCCCTTCGCTCCTCTTCCGTTCTAGCCAGCAACAAATTTTATTCTGAACTACATTTCTTCACAGACTGCATGCACTACCCTGCGCGCGTCTCTTACATACTTTCAGTTTTCCCTTTTTTTATTGTCTTATTTGCTCCAGTTCTAAAGTAATTTCCTGCTTTGCGCTGCCTCTGAGTTGATAAACTTATTTATGGCTTGAACTGCAGCACCTTCTATCGCTTTCTCTCATTTCTTGATCATATTTATCGTTCGAGTTGTGCTGCCTGCCGGAAAGTTTCTAGTTGCTCCACTCAAAATAGTGCATTTTATGAAGTTAATAACTAACTGAAGATAAGCACATAATGCCCGCATGCTACTTCTTAGACACCAGAAATTTTGAGTTAAAATATTAGAACTGCTATTGAACCAAAAGCCAACGAAAAATCTTTGTTTTTTTCCAATGTCAAAGGCCAGTAAAATTTATTTGATTCAAATTGTAATAAATAAAGAAACTTGACAACCCTAACTGCATGTCAGCTGCTCTTTAAACAACAGATGAAAGGATTCCATGTGATTCTACAGTGCTGCCATTGCACATATTAATTGAAAATTAGAATGAAAATGAGCACTAAGTTTCTGTTGAGGTCGCTATGCACTGCCTTCAATTTGATGCTGGAAGATTTCAGCGGCACTGCTTTGGCTTTTTTAAATAAAAATTTCTTGCTCACTTGTAGGCTGAACATGCATCTTAACTATGAGCAATATTAACCCTCTCATGTCCATTGTTGCCTATAAGCAACATTCTGCAATTAACGAATCAGAAAACCAAGGACTTTGAAATTTTTGTCAGTTCATATTTGAGTCAAAACTAACATATATGTATGTATCTGTCCTCCAGATTTTTTTTAGCTCTGCCAATTTTTATTCGGGCATGAGAGAGCTAAATTATGGCACAGTGGCGACAAACAATTAAAACAACAACAAAATGCACTGACAGGATGCTGTTAAATATGCTGGAATGCTTTGTTGCTTCGATGCCGGAAGTGACTGCTTCATTTCATTCAAGGACGTACAATAGCACCGCAATGCACAGCAACAACAAAAACAACCACTACAATGAAAAGCTAAGAACTAAAGAAGACAAAGTGTAAAGTACTAAAAAGTCTAATTCAAGAAATTGCAGCGTGTTAATTATGTGAAAATTATTATGAAGCTTTTCGGTTTTTTGTTGTTGGTTTTTTACAGCGCTGTTGTAGCATAAAACACAATGAGCCATACTACAAGAAGAAGAAGAACAACTTCAGTCATTAAATTGCAGTGCAAGTTGTACCTTTTTGAGTCAAGATGTGTGTCCGGCGGTCATTCTCTATATGCACATATGTGTTCGTAAAGATGAAGGAAAGAAAGAGAGGGGTAGTCGCAGCGACAAGTGCACACCACCAACAGAAAACATACACAACAGCAACTTTATGGCAGCAAAGTGTTGTTTTTGGTTGTTGCTTTTCCAGCTTGCGTTTTTGCTTTTTTGTAGTGTTGCTGTTGTAACGTAACGTAACGGAAAGAAGAAGCAGCAACAGAAACAGCTACTGCGGACAGGAAGCCGGAAACTAAGCAGACATGCGCCTGCTAATTACCCCAAAGCAATTTTGAGCCAGCCGAGGTGAGTGACACGCCACACGGCTGCTGTTTTGCGTCGGAATGCGGAAATGAAAACTAACAAGCATAAATACACACAAACACACACACACATGCTTATGCGCTTATTTCTGAGTGTATGCATTAGTCGGCGCGACACTTGGAAGTTGTCGGCAAAGCAACAACAACAACTGCCATAAAGCGACAACATGCAGCACATCAAAAGCAACAAAAATAAGCACAAGCAGAAGCAGAAAAGAAAGCAGCAACAGCAAAAGAACTCATCAAAATGACAACGACAACATAAACATTTTAATAACAACAAGATGAAAAGCAGAGCAACAGCAGCAGCAACATTAAACTTCAACAAAAAGGAAACAAGTAAAAATATGCTAGTCTGCCACGTGGACTTTCAACGATGGAGTAGAACTGTTCCTTGAGCAGTAGTCTTCATGAATAGACGCATATTTCGATTTTTCAACACAAAGTAGCTCTTTTTGAAAAATGATCGTGATGTACAATAAGTAGCATTTTTAGTAGATAATTGCCTTTAGCACAAATTTGAAAATTCTTTAAGAGAAAATCTCAAAATATTAATAAAAAGGAACATCTAATGCCGGTATCACACTGCTTCCGATTTTTGTCGGCGACACATTGCTTCCGACTGTCGTCGACAAACAGTCGGCGACTACAGTCGTAGCACTATCACACTGCCGACGACAGTTAGCAAGAGTCGGAAGCGTGTCGCCGACAAGAATCGGAAGCAGTGTGATACCGGCATAAGCTTAAATCGAACAATTTTCGTTCTAATAAGTATGTGAAATAATCGAGTTTGTGAGTGAATTTCTTATGAAATTTTTTCGTAAAAATAAATTACAATTTGCCACATTTCTTTAATGTCAATTTATTATGAGCGGTGAGAATGCCAGGGCGAGTGGAAAAAGCTTTGAAATACGAGGCACGGAGTTAAAAATAATGAGTGTGGAGTATGACGAGCGAAAAGAGCACGAAGAACTGAGAATTTGCGGTAGAGGGGTGTGAAGTACTATGAGAAGCCTAGTGTAGGATGAATTTCTGTCAGTAGTCAAAATATAAGCAGTGAGCAAGTGAAATGAGGCACGTGCCTGAGCAGTGAGAAATTGACAGAAAAGTCATAAAGTTAAAATATTGCACCCACATAGCAACACACAATAAAAAGCAGCATTACATACAGACTGCTGGTTAGTTATCAAAATATGACACAGATAAAAATTCAGCTGGAAACACACACACACACACTCAGGCGAAAGCACAATCACTTCTCGACAGCACTCATATGTTTGGAAAGCACAAGCACAAATAAATATACCCTGCAGGAAAAATTCGCCGTAAGCATGAAATTCACGATTATGCCTTGCGAGCTGATTAAATTGTTATTGTAACCAGCAGCAGAGAGAACAGACTGGGATAGTTTACCCCTCGCACAATCGTTTGTATGCAAACTTTCGAAAAAAAATATGTGCTTGTGACATGGTCCGGCGAGTAGAAAATTAGTCGTTGAGGATCTGACGCATCTTTTTGGTCGTGGCATGACAGAAAAGTTGACATCACATCTCAAAATATCATGGAGATGGTAAAATTCGAAAGAGGCTTCTTAATGATTTCGGAATGCTTCCAAGGAAATTATGTGGGAGTCAACCACAAAATCAAAGGCATTTTGACGGCAGAGCACAATATCGAAATATTAGAGGATTCTTCTCTTCCTAAGGTTTCCTTACACATACATATGTACATATATGTTTGACATATCCCATTGAAAAGAAGAATTAAGCTATGATTGCTTTTGAAGGATGATGTTACGTATCAGTGCAATGGACAAATGCCTGCATGCTGGAAAGTTTTCTTATTCCAACACAAAAATTATTGGTTTCCGGTTTGTAACATTCAGATTTGTTTACACCGTTCACAGAGCTGGATATTTCCATATGGGTGGCGTTGCCTCAGAGCTGCAGTGCAATATAATTCAAGCTCGCACAAAACCATATCTTGAGTGTATGCGATAGAGAGAAAGAGAGCGAGAGAGAGCGAAAAAGAGCCAAAAAGAGCGAGCGAGCGCAGTGATAGTGGCAAAGCAACAGCATCCCAAATTTTGTATAGCACGTTTTTAGGCGCCTGCCAAACAAACGCCCATTCCCTGGCAACCACTCTTATGCGTATATATATATGCGTGAAATTGTGTTTGTGTGTGTATATTGCGCGTGGGTGAGTGTGTGGCAGCAAGCAGCGCAACGCAAACACTTCACTTGCGCATAATGGAATTATTATTAACTTGTTTTTGTGCAAATATAATTTTTTGTTTGTTACGCATATAAATTTTGCTGCGTCAATAAAAATCTCTCGTTTTTGTTGCTGTTGAGCGCCTAATAGCATACTATGCATATTTCGTAGTACAAACGTTATAAGCTGGCAGATAAATGAAATTAGTGCTGGAACAGCGAGGTAGTTCGAGTATTTCTGCTAGAGGATATTTACCAACCATAGACACCATTTAAAGGAACAAGAGCAACTGCATCTAATCCGATGGCAATCAGAACAAGCAACTCCTTGCCGTGTAATGTATCTTCTTCTGTCATGGCAAAGAAAGCACATTTTCGATGCTACAGTGAAGTTATGGCAACTCTGTAATCCACCCCCAAAACTCCTTCGACTACGTGTCTGTAAGCCATCGCTCTGCAGCGCCATTCCAACACTTGGCATAAAGGGGAACGCAACCAGATGAGGAGCCCGCAGTGAAATGTGCTGGCAATGTTGTTGCAGCGAGTTGTTGTTTTCATTTGTATGTAGCAGTAAAATTTGTTTTATGTATTGTGCCACATACCCCCAACAACAACAACAACAAACAGAACATAAATTGTTGCAAAGTGTGGAAGCTGGCATGTGCGCACTCAACGTCGGCTGCGGCTTGGCGTAGCAAAAAATTCCAGAGTAGTGAAAAATGCTCGCCATTTTTACTGTTGTTAATTTTTTAACAGCTACTTAGTAAATATTTTTTTTTTAAACTTGTTCATTGCATTTTCCGTTATTACAAGGCATCTGAAGTGGCTCAGAGGATAAGTTTTCAGTTTCTGCTGTTCAAAATCCAGCCAACTCATACCAGCAAAATCTCTTGCAAGCTAGTTGGCAACTCTTCTTCTTCACTAAATAGCTTAACAAAGCATTTCGTTCAGAAACGACATTAGATCAAACGTGCAGGTCCCGTGAATTTATGCTCGAATGGAATGTACACACACAAGTTAATGCGAGAAATGTAGGCTTTAGCCTCGATTACACGCTCCAATTTTTGTTATTAATAAAAGTAATTGAAGCTATTTTCTTGAAGCAACTCAGTCTTCAGTCATACCAGCCTACTGAAACTTTCAGTATGCGACATCTCTGCCTGCAATTGACGAATTTTCAAATTTTTGCATTGTTTCCAAAACTTTTCTAAAATATGATTCCTTACACGTAATCAATTCAATTTCCAAATAAACCAGCATTTGCTATAAAATTACAAAAATAGTTGGTGCTTCTTATTTGGAGCTGCTGGCATTTTGTAAAAAACATTTTAAATATCATCTCAAAATGTTTTGAAAAACTTTAAGAAGAAAGACCCCTCCGTTTGTCATTATTGAATAATTTTCAAAAATATCATATGATCGTATGAGCGAAAAGTATATTTAAACTTTGAATTAATTCGTGTGGTCTAAATCAGGCAGTTTAAAGTTTCGTGGTTTGATCATATGTCACAAGTTTTATTCTTCTATTGAGAACCTCAAAACCCAAAAAAAATTCTGTGCAGATGTTAAAACTCTTTCAGTGAATCCGATGTTTTAAAATTAATTGAATAATCAGGTAAATTTCTTGAGTTACCTTGCCTTCTCGTGGATTTTTGATACAAGCGAGAAATGTACGTTATATCAAAAGGATTTATAACTCCCTTTGCGTAAACAAACTTAAGGTACTTTTGAGTTGGCTTAACTGACTCGATAAGATGCCAATGAGATGCGCTCTTTGTACAAATTTAGACTATTATTTTTTGCTAGAAAAAATTGCTCATAATCATAATTCATCTTTATTATTTGGCTCATAGTAACTTACCATGAGCCGAAAGCCGCTAAAACTGATGCTCCTTATATATCTTTGTGAACTTGTAATTATATCATTATTTTTCCTATCAATTAAATAAATAGATTAACCTGCCATATAGACATTTTATTCAACTTTCTAGCTTGCATTACTAACTGATTGTTCTGAGTGTAATTCAAAAGCAGCGAATGTTTAGGCAAAAGCTTTGTGCTGTTTTTTCAGACCCCTTGGGGCTTGTTTAATTAATTCTGCTGCCGATGCAACGCATTAGCGTTGTCTGTGCAGGCACCGACAAGCAATAGCAGCATTCGACGTTGCTGCTGACAACACTTGGCAACCCCGCGCAGTTGCAAACAACGCCGAAACAGCGGAATGCAAGCAATGCAGCGGAGCAGCCTTTCAGTTTGACGTCGCCGCTGAGAAAGGGTTGCTTGTAGCTGCCGATGCTGCTGTTCCTTGTTGTTCGTTGCTGTTAACGGCAACTGCTGCTTGTTCACTTTGATATTGCTTCAAACTTAAATGGCGGAAGCAAGTGCTGCCGCTGGCTTTGTGGATGCGGATGCCGTTTGCTGTGTTGTCTGCGGCCTGCCTTTGTGAGTGGCGCCACTTGCATATGCCACTTCGGCGCTTGTTTGCAACAACGACAAGCTGCTGCTGTAGCTGCTCCTGCAGGCATTTCTTATATTTGATTGCCTGTTTATCTCTCTGTGTGTGGATTTGTGCTTCTGTGTGCATATTGCAAGCCATTTAAGTTTTGTAGTGACTCCATACACAGTGCATGCATGTGTGTGTGTGTGTGTATATGTGCACTGGTTTGCAACATCCCCTTTGAGCTTTATAGCAGTACACTGCTTTAGCAAAGTTTTGTCAAGTTTTAAGTGGATTAAGAGATTTTGCTACTAAACTTGTATGAACTATGAAATGCTTGGTTCTTTTTTTCAATTATGACACAAAAAGGCTCTAAAGAGTAAGCTTCGGAGGCTGAAGGTTAAGGCAAACAACATAATAATTTTCTTTGATTTAAAATTTGTTTTTAATAGTATAATTGCATGCGTTCTTATTTATATTTTTATTGATAGAAATCATTTTATGCTTTCTTTGAAGGCGCTTAAAACGTTACAAATTGTTAAGCTTCAAAAATAATTTTTTTTCCTTCGCCTAACAGAAAAGGAGCAAGTTAACCAATGAGCTATGACGATGACACAAATCGAAAAATATATTTGTATAGAGTTGTCAAGTGTCAATGAAGATTATTATGCTTATATCAATATGAAAATTACTTCGCTTTTTCGCAATATCGAACAAATTTTCTTGCATATTATTCTCAGCCAAAATTATCATATTATCAGTATTTTTATGTCGATTTCGTAGCGATTGTGCAATATTTTCTTTGCTGCAAAGCTTACTTTTTTCCTTTTCAAAATGAGGAAATTTTTGATGCACCTTTTGATGATTTGAATGGACTAATAATTTCTGCAAAGGGAAACAAAATTTCGATTATATCTGCATTATCGGTATAATCTTACCAATCTGCGAAGTAGTCAGCAATCTATAATGTCAGAAATGTGCAAACAATATAATATAAAATAATCGAGTTATGAAAATATAAGTTTTTAATTAAATTGCACATCTTTTACCGGTTTTGATTTATTTCAGTTTCTTTCTTATAATATGTTTTAACGAAAAGGAACATATACTTTTCCAACTGTTTTATAATTCTTAGGTACTGAATTCATTCAAGAGATCTTGAGCTGAAAAGAATCAGCACCTGCAAATATGTACTAATTTCAATTATTTGTTGCCACTCTGCCGATTCTAATTCGTTTCTGATATTTGCTACAGTCGCTTCTTCATTCAAATATTCACTCTTTAATACTAGCCACATTTAAGTCATTGGCATGTCTTAGAATCAGCAAATATAAAGCGGATATGTTCAACTTTATTTCATTTTTTTCTATTTCCTTCGGTTTAATTCCGGTGTTGGCTCGTTCGTCTAATATAAATGTTTTAGTCGAGTGGACTGCTTCGCAGCAAAACGCCGAACATTCTTGGTAAAAGCGACAAAGCAATTATTAAGATTTGCATTTTCGATAGAAATTTCTTAATAGGATTCTGTACGCGCCAGAGCATTATCCTTCCGCTTGCGGTAACGTCACACCAACCGCCATAGCAGGCAATGCAGGGAGAAAACTAAAGGAGGTAGCTCAAGAGGAAAACCAAGGAAGGCAGGAGTGGGAAGCACAGTGTAGCGCCAACGCAAAAGGGGGAGGGAAAAAGAAGCTTGACAAACGCGAGCTGCCGTAATAATGAAACTTTAAGACATTTTAATGTTTATTAACAGCGGTTTTGGGCGAAGAAAGCGCACAGAGAAAGGGAAGAAAAGCATAAGCCTGACCCTCACCCTCCTCTAACCACAGGCGTTAACACTAAGTAGCAGTTACTATATGAGCTTATAATAACCAACCGACTTATAAGCCTGTATGTGGGTATAGAGATATTCATATACATATGTATATATGTCGCTGTAGGTGTATCCGTCTGTATGTGTGTGTGTATAGGGCACGGTGGTGATTTTAATCTTTAGATTGTTCGGCTTTCTTTTGACATTAGTTGTCGCCGCAGCTGCAGCCACAAAAAAGGTGCCATGGCGGCAACAGCAGATTGTCTGCCTGCTTCAAGTGTTGTTGTCTTAGCTTTTGTTGCTGCTGTGTTTGTTGTTAGTGCTGCTTGTAAGGCAAAAGTTGTTTGGAACAAAAAAATTTCTAGTGACATATTTCATGCTTTCTCTTTTCTTTTATTTTATTTATTTTGGTTCGGTTCGCTTTATCTCTAGACTTTTTGCCATAATGAGCACTTTTCGAGTTGTGGAAGGCAGGGGAGCAGTGTCCACCGCATTGCGACGTTTTCTGCTGCTTAACAAAATTGCTGGGATTTCGTGTTGAATTATGGCCACAGCAGCACAGCAAAATACTCGCAGACATTCACGAGCGTAGGCCTTTGACAGCCAGCAGTGCGTATAGATAAACATAACACACGCACACACATACACTCATAGCACATACATCTGTTGTATTTTGACAAAAGGATTTTCTTTTAATGAGATTTCTGCTTCATTTGCAGTGCACAATAATTTCTACGTCGACACTTTTTCAGCTTGTATGTTTGTGTGTGCAGCTCAACTGTCAAATTCACGCCATTATTGCTGAGTGAACAATATTTTTCGACTGTAAAACATATGGATTGCAAGTGTCAGAAAGTACAATTATTGGAGTGATTGAACAGGGCAGAGCTTGTAGAATTTTAACAAAGTAAACAAAAAAGAAGATTCATTATATTTCAAAAGATCTCTTTTGTTACAATTTCGAAGCGACTTCACGAGGTGATCCATTTACTTTTCGAGTTAAGATCTCATTATATTGTCATGGAATATCTTAAACTACAAACATTCGAGAAGGCAAGCTACATTCTTTTCAGTTGGTCAGTGTCAAAACTGGTTGCATTTTGTAGTATGCTTTCCGCAAATTGTCACTCATCTCTTTTGTTTTTACAAACTGAAAGATTTTCCTTTAAATCACATTTAAATCAAAGACTATGCAATGAATGTTGATAAATTTAAGAAAATCGGAGACCAAATCGAACGTTTTTTTTGTTTTGTAAAAATTGCGCATATCTTAGTGCCCTAAGCTACATATCGTTGCCTTACAACAAAAACTTGGTAAGCAATAAAATATAAATTTATGAGAAAAAAAAGTACATATTTAAAAATATTTTCTTTGTTATTAATTCGTAATAGATTCTTACTTACAAAAAAAGAGTTTTACTGAAACATAAGATGCTGCAAAAGCATTCTAATAGTTCCAAAAAAAATTGGTTGGTTGTATGTTTTTCGATTATAGAATGATTTTTATACAATGAAAATGAAATTATGAAAATAATATTTAGTGAACTAGAAATGTACGAAAAGAGTTGAGGCAAACCAATTTTGATTTAGAAAAAGCGGGATTGCTCTCGTAATTTGAATTATTTTTTAGATTACTAAGTTTGAAGTTGTTCTGTTTTAAGCATTTCGGTTTCACCGTAATCTACATATATACAAAATTGTGATATTCATATCAACACGCAGATGTCAGCTATACGAGATACCAGCAAAATCACTCAACTACCATAAAAAGGCAAACATTATGAAATCTTTCCATTGTGCTTTTGGTATGTTAATTTGGAACCTAGTTCCCTGCCTCCAATTCAATATTTATAATAG
The DNA here is from genome assembly GCA_963457695.1 of Neria commutata. Taxonomy (NCBI): domain Eukaryota; kingdom Metazoa; phylum Arthropoda; class Insecta; order Diptera; family Micropezidae; genus Neria; species Neria commutata. Next base: position 15,843,080 of record OY735247.1, on the reverse strand, counting down.
CTTGTGGTACCTACCAACTAAAAAAAAAACATATTTAATCCCCAACTTCTACAAACTTCTACTACCTCGTCACAGTTAATGTATAAATTTATTAATTAAAATTGCATTTTGCCACACTGCTCATGTAAATATTTTACAATCGATAGTTGTTTCATGGCAATTCGCATTACATTGCTCTACCAACAACTCAGTTCAATTAAAATCACATTAAGCCGTGTGTGAGCAGATAAAAAAAAGTGCAAGTTCAAGCCCATGACATTGTCCTACCCTCGTCCTGCAACAACCAACCGCAAACTGCTTTCTATACAGGGGAATAAACTCATTCAATAACCACGCTTCGTACTAACAATAAATAAAAGAGTGAATATTTATTTAGGCATAGCCGGAACATTCGAAGGAGTTGTTCTCTACCCCTCCTCCCTCTTTCGGCTCAACTGACGTACCATGAATTTCGTTAGCTCTTAACTACTGGGCTCAAGGGAATTTGAACTAACAACAGCGGTGACTACAACAACAGCAACAACAACAACATTAGCAAACACAAATGACAATCGCCATTGTTAAGCGCGCCTGTCAACCCTTTGTTGTTGTCTTGGTTGTTGTTCTTGTTGGGTCTTCCGCTTTATTTTATGCGACTATGTATTTATTTTGTGTGCCGCTTTTTTTCTAAAATTGAATTGTTAATTTTTGTTATCCTTTGTTGTCGAATCGATTTTTCTTTGTTAAGCTACCAACGCCCGCTGCCTTTCGCTGCTTGTTTGCGCTGTGCTATGCTGCAGGACTCTTGCTATTTTGGTAGAAATTTTCGGTCATGCTGGAAAGAAACTGAAACACGTGCCATACTTTACGGGCTTGACACATTCCGCTGGCTCACAGCTCCGGCATTTTGCTCTTCGCCAGGGTTTGCACATGGCTTTTTTTATGGCCTACAGCAGCTTCATACTTTTATGCAAAAGTATTTTCGCCCATGCAATATTTCGAATATTTTACGCTCGTACCAGAAAAGGTCCCCAGTTGGCAGTTATAAAAGGAAGAGTACGTGCGCTTATATTTTTATCATCTGGCGCTTGTAAGGGTTTCATACGAATCAAATGCTCGGTCACCATGAGACCTTTTGTTGTTCGAATTTTGCATACATAACTAACTAAACAAAATCTAAGCAAATACATATAAAAAAAGGCTTGAGATGGTAAATATGCTAGTAAAATTTATCATACGGGTATCTAAATTTGCTTTGATACAAATTTATATAAAGTTTCAATTAAATTTAGATATACATTTTTGACTTATACGAAATAACGGAAAATGTAATATATATTTTATAAAGCCTGGAGTACATTGTATGCCAAAATGGCATGAACATGCCATCGTGATGTCAAAATGACGTCAAAGCTAATTCCGAATCATGGCATGAGACCAATTTTCCTGTCATTTTCATGTCTTGAGTCATTTCTTGACAAATTTCATCATTAATGTTTGACAAATTATGAAGCAAGGCCCTATTGCACCAACGACTTGATAAGAAGAGGGTTTCTTTCAGATTGTAATCCGCTAAAGAGTTGCTATTACTTCTAAAGAAAATATAGGCAATTCTTGAGGGCGTAGAAAGTAGTCGCTTGTGTCACTAAAAATTCGAATACTATTCAACAAAAGTATCACAGAGCTTGTATGGTGATTTGTTTGATCAACATGTGCCTACAACTGAAGAGACTACAAGGGATTTTGTTGAACACTTCCAAACCACCGGCTCTGTGGTCTGATCAACTACCATAGAACTCTAATCGCTCAATTATACAGCTTGTGTAAAAACGGGACCCTGTTTCATGCCGTTTAAAATAGATCTTACAGGCATGTTCTTACAACAGTATATCGCCACGTGCTAGCACGTTGAGGAATGGACGGATTAACAAAAATTCTTGGAAAATTTATAAATTCGAGAAATGGATAAGTCAGCTGCTCAACGAAAATTCGGAAGCCATTCGACTTGCTCTTGTTGGAATATGCTAAATCGCTCATATATGCTCTGGGAACAAACAAAATTTAAAAATTCAAGAATAACAGCATACAGATAATTGTTGTTATTGCGGCTTATTTGTGTGAAAAAGTATCCGTACAAAAATGGTCTTCTCATAAGCGATATGAGACAATATTTCATACAAAATACTTTACAATGTAATTTGAATATTGAATTGTCTATAAATGTAAAGTACAAAATTTTCATCAATTCGCACAAATTGCACACAAAATAACGCTTGCAACAAATCTTGAAATATGTAGAACATATAGAAAATATTATATATACAGAGTACGCCATCTCATTCTATTCAATGGAACTATTGAAAAACTTTTACAAAATTTTCAACATTTGCGAAACTGTTGCAACTGCCAGCGCTGAGCGGGCTTAGCAATAAGCAACAACAAATCTCTGGCTTTGCTGCTGCTTCTGTACATCCTCTGGCGAAAATGAGTGAGAACGGCAAAAATTGCAAAAAATGTTGCCAACATTTATGCAGTGCGCGCTCGATCCATGTTGCTCGGCCCACAATAACAAGCAACAGAGTCAGCAACATAGTAAGCAACGAAGGCAGCAACACAACGCTTAGAACAACAAAAACCGGTTGAGTGCGCATAAACTTAATATTATTGCATTTGAGAAGGCAGCCGCACGCATCCAAAACGAGCCGAACACACCGAACTAACAACGCAGAGGCACAACAGAATAGAGATAGACAGCAATTTACAGCATTTATCCGGCGGATACGCGTTGGCAAGCGATACTTTACGATGTGATGCGATGCGATGCAAAGTAATGGACTGGCACTCGCTGCATGGCATTGGCATTGGCTTAAGGCAGAGGCACGAAGTCGGGGGGTGCATACCCCTGCACAAACATTTAACAAAATTTTTTTTAAAGTGTATATACATTTGATCATCGTTTTACCAGAAAGAATTTATTAGCGGTTGCTCGGTCGGTATTTGTGGATTGTAAGTTTTGTAGTTCAGTTGCTAAATCATCACAAGTGTTCTGGAGTTCCACAGAAAATGAACAACAACAAGCATTGCACTATCTCTCTAAAAAAATGTCTCTAGTTGTACACAGTTCATCGGAACCAAAAATAGGGCGTGTAAAAATAACCATGCAAAAAAAGCATTTTTCTTATAAAACTATCTACTCGTTCCAATTTTCCAAAAATCGTTCAAAGTAAAACCATTTTCCATGCGAATTTCCTAACTCGTTTTATAAAAAATGTTTTATGCAGATCACGGCAGCAGGGAAATGCCTTCTTTATATCGCGTCAAAATTTTGGGCAGTTTTCTTCATTTGGGTCATGATTAAAAAAATGATTTTTCAAGCCACTTGCTCTTTTCAAACCTCGTCGAATTAGGTTTGTGGTGAGATGAGCAGTGCCACAACTTTCTTCTTTTTCTTTCATTGGTCATTATGATTTGTATCTAAAGCTTCAACAATTTCACGTATAAAATTTAAAAAAATTCATGAAAAAACGTTATCGGGGTATGTTAAGAAAAATCGTGTGAAAAAAGAGAATTGAGTGATAAGGTCGAGAGCTATAGCAAATCTGTCTGCCCAAAGCCAAGAAATATTGTTTGAAAACATGCAATTTCAAACTCTTTTCATTTACTAATGAAGTTTTCGAATCTAAGCTCTTTTTAACAAAGCAGTTGATATTAGCTGATAAAAAAGATGATTTTAAAAATTCGATTTCTAACCTTGGAATCCGCACCCCAATCCAAAAAAACCAATTGCTTCGCTGCCCGACAGCACAGCAGCGTGTAGCAGTGGGAAATAATGCAACGCTGGTGCACTGCGAAAATAAATGAAGAGTTCGGCCGGAGTTGAACAGTAAAAGCCAAAACCAAACACAAAGAGGCAGGGCGGGCAGGCAGACAGACAAACAGATAGGCATGAGGAGGGGAGGGAAGGGGGGGCATAGCTGGTTTGCAGTGATTTCCTCGTCTTTTGCAGTGCAGAGTGCATAAATTCCACTTTAGCAAATACCACCAGCGCTGAATCCCGCCTGTATTCGCGGCAATTGTTGCTCCTATTGCTGCGTTGCATCTGCACTGGCGCTTGCAGCGCGTTGCTGCTGCTGCTGCGTTGCTTATATTGCAGCGCGTGCACACAATAAAAATGGCAGTAAATGGCGCTGCCTGCTACACTAAGTCCTCTTAAGTCCTCCCGCCTGCCCAGCACAGCACCGACTGCGCGTCTGTCTGTCCCTTTGCCTGCATTTAAGACCGCTTGCCACATGTAGCACGCCATGAAGAATGCACTATTTCTAGCAACTATCTTGCCAGCTTTCCCCTTTGTAATCTTTTCATGCAACCTTCTCTCATCTTCTTCCCCCTTTTCAACGCCATTTATTTTCATCATTGCTGACACACAAGAGCAACACTATAAATCAAATGCCGCTCAAACTATTCAACGCAATACTTTTTAAAGATGCATCTTCTTCAATTTTCTTTTTATACCCTACACCTATGGTAATAGGGTATAATAACTTTGTGCCAAAATTGTAACGCATTAAAGGAGCCTTCCTAGGTATAGACATAAGTATATAGAAATGATCAGAAACACTTTCTCTTTTCATTTCCGGTTGTCCGTCTGTCCGTCTGTCCGTCTGTCCGTCTGCGTGTATGCAAAAAAAAGAAAGAAGGAGTTGTCCGATTTGGACCAAATTTGGTACACAGTTACAGTGAACCTCGGGTTAGGTAAAGTGTTAAAATTAGTCAAATCGGTTAAAGGACACGCCCACAATGGGCCTGTAAGTCCCACTACCTCGGGTTTTTTTCGGTAAAATGGCTATAATTTGTGTAATTACTCATGGAAAAGATTAATACTTGGTATTCAAGTTAAGAGGTAGGTCTTCTATATCTCAGGAAAAAATGGGCGTGATCCGCCCACTATATAGCCGGCAAAATTTTTTCGGTAAAATGGTTACCAATTGACTAGTTACGAATATAAATGAATGAAATTCGGTTCCCAAGTTGATATATAGGTCTTAGATGCCATACAAGAAAATGGGCGTGGCCCGCCCACTATATAGGCGATAAACAAAAAATCTTCTTAACTTCCATAATATATACACCAGAGAGTCCAGATTTGGTTACTTCGTTCCTGGTAGGAATATCTTTTAATTCTCCAGAAATGGGCGTGGTCCGCCCACCATGGGGGCAGTAAAATAAATATGCCGATAACATCTGTTGTACACTCGCCAGAGCATCAATATTTGGCATGTATAGTCCTATTAGGTATATCTTGTAGTCTGCCGAAAATGGGCGTGGTCCACCCACTATGTAGGTTGTAAATTAAATACGCCCACAATTTCAGTGAATTATCACCCTACTTGGGAACATGGTGTAGGGTATTACTCTGTCGGTGAAACCCGACTGATTGCTTCCTTACTTGTTTTGATTTTTTTCTGCAGCATCACTGCTTCTTCCCATGCTGTAAAGTTACTGAATTTTATAAACATTTTTTAGACATCGCTTCTGCTCTTCTGAATCTATGGAATCTGGAAGCAAACCTGAATACCGTTTCTTATCAGAAGTGGCAACCCTTGCTGAAATTTTCGAATAAATAAAGTTCAACGGAAACAAAAATATGCAGCTGAATTTGATCTTGCTCATAGGTGTGGTGCGTCTTTATCAACTCGACAACTGCGCTTCGTGTAGGAAGATCCTATAATATTTCCGCTCTGATAGGAAAATAAAGTGATGTTATTGGGATTTTAGGCACAAACTTTTGAAAAAAATTTAAAAAGCATCGTTTTTAAAATGCATATTCTTAAAGTACATTTAAAGGTATTCTACACAAAGGATCCTCCTCTTTCTGTATTGAAATTTTTTTAAGAATAAATTAAAACCAAAAATTTTCTGTAAAAAATTTGAATAAATTGCTAAATGGTCATCATTTCTATTTACATTTTCTGTTGTCTTTAGACACACATTTAAGTTGTCGTTATCTCTTCCATTCGTAGGCGCTGGTAGCTAGTACTCAACCCATACTTTAGCTATAATACTATGTTTTATTTATAACAATAATAAATAAAAAAAAAGTTGTCGTTATAAAAAATTGGTTGCCCTTCTGCTCGTGAAATCCTACATACGTCTATAAAAATAACCAAAGTAGAAACTTAAAGGTATTGAATATAGAATTTAATTTATATTTGCGCAACCGTCCATCAACGAGACTAGAGCGAGCTTGCTGGCATCAAGCGTGTTAAATGTCAACTTATGGCAAGAGACAGCGCCACACAAAGAATAGTTCTTTCTATTTCTATGATTGGCATGAATGGTGTCGGTCAGCGTTCGAAGCTGTAAAACTTGGCAGTACAGGGCGAAATATACGAGATACACAAAATGGTGATTTGAAACGCTTTTGAGCGATCGATCCAAGATCCTTCAATTTCAGAATCAGCACATTTATGCAATTAATTCTGCAACACCATTTTAACATCTAGACTTTACAACAAAATACTTTATAAATGAAATTGTATGTTTGTTTTGTAAATCACACAGCATATCTACAATTTTTGTAAACATGAAAGAATGAATGAAGAATGAAATCAAATATATTTATATTTGCACTTACCAACTTAATCAAGAGCATCTAAATACATCCACTCTTCACACTGAAATCGAAACGGAACTGCAGTTAATAAACAATAATAAATCCAACAACGAATTTAAATCGCCGTACAAATATTATCAAAATTAAAAAAAAAATCAAACTTGTTTATTGGCGCAACTACGTCATAAACTCCATCGTCATTGCCAAATGAATTAATGAAATTGCTTAAATATGCAAAGTAATTGGCAAGCACGTGCCAAAAGACCAGCATGCTTCATTAAATAAAAGAAAGAAATATTAAGAAGTAGAAATTTTTAGTCAGGTTTCATCGATAAAGTGAAATGCCCTACGTCAAGTAGCAATTCTAGGCTGAGCAAGGAGAAGTGACGATCTTAGGTAAGGCATTGTGAGTTTTTCTAGAGTAAAAAATTAATCTTTATGCGCACATATACAACTAAGAATATTGTTAACATGATTATATGTATATATGATACAAGACTGTGGTATATAAATTTGTACACTTTATTATATGTCACACATAATTTGGAATATCCATAGATTATTGTGTAAAGAAGGTCCATTTCAAATAAAAAATGTATATATGTTTACTTGCGGCTGAACGTTGGTATTGTGCGTTGCCTATTTTTTTATCATCTCAGAGCTTGAACTAGCAAAAGCTTAAATAAAGCTATATTTCGAATTTTATGCAGATCGTTCAACGTGTTCTTTCTCTGTGACCTCAAGCAGACAGACCAAGAAACAAGGGACGAAGGACTCAGCTAGTGATATTTGATTTCTATAGCTGTTTCATTGTGACATTATAATTTCCACACAATCCTCATATACCCTACAACCACATTGAATGTATGTAGGGTACTCGTATAGCACAAAAGTCTAATGCATTTGACGTAAGAGAGAACGTAATAAATGCCCGTTTAGGCAATTAAATTATGACTATAAATGTCTTCATTATGGATTATATTTGACACGGTGCTTTCTCGTGGGCTTTAACGTTTACTAGGGCAAGATTGCGTGCTGCCAAAAAATAGCCGCCAAATATTTTGAGTAAATAAAAGCGAAAATGTGTACTTTTATAATGCCACACTTTTCAGAAGTGGGAATTATGCCCGTAAGTGGGCTAATTGAAAGATTAATGCCGCGTGCATTAGTCACAAGCATGAGCAAACAAATTGCCAATACCGGCGCCGAAGGGAATGACAAATGACGCACTTGGGTCACGCAGAAGCGTCACAAGATGCTCGCTGGTATTGGCCTTTGTGTCAGCCAGGGGCAGTGACTGGAGCCACAGAATTAGAGTAGTCCCATATGAAGTCGGAAGAGTCTAAAATATTTATGATTGATAAATTTTATATATTTGCGATTTTTGACATTTCGTTAAAATATTTTTATGAATATAAATATTTGAAAAAAATATTGAAATCATATTTCTTGCATAAAATATATTAATATTTTGTTCAAGTGCATAAAATATTTATTTCTGTGCTAAAGAAGATAAGCTGTATCTAGCTAAAGAAGCTGCTTATATCTAAATAGAGCTTCTTTGCATCTTAGTGAAATTTCTTTGATGTGTACAATAAAAAATTATAAAAGTTTTTCAAAATATTTTTTTAAATATTATACGCAGGGGAAAGTATATATATAAGCAAAAACACTGGTGCATTTAAATTTTCGCAATTAATTCGAATTTCGAAGACCTTTATTCAAAATATTAATACAAGTAAACATGGAAAAGCCGTGTTGAAGTGGAATCTTTAACATTTTTTGCCGAAAGTAAAAAAAACGTTATTTGTTAAAAAATCAAAATTCCTAAGTTGTTGTTTTTGTGTGGCTGGCGGTCAACGAGGGCACTTCACTGACTGGGTCATGTCATGCGTATAGACGAAGGAGCTGCATTGAAGAAGGTAGAAGTCTGCCGCCTCAGTTGGAGGACAGATATGGCGCGGGAGGCCATGCCTACGATGAAAAGACCAAGTGGAGGAGGCACTGGCAATTACGCATACATACATACTTTGCACACCAAAAACCTTCATCCTTATCTCCCAGAGAAACCTTTCCATAACCAAATATAATTGGGATTACAATGATGCAGATGATCTGTCATGCTTGAGCTAGGTACATTTTTGCTAAACACGCTTACTTTATAGTTTTCATGCGAATGATAAATGCTATATCAGGCTTTCCTCGAAACATTCCATTTCACGTAATGGCCGCAGATTCAATTTGACAGACTTCGTATTGACCTTTATTTATTAATATATTTTGAATTTATTCTTATTTATTTTGGTGAAACAAAATGTTTGATGAAAGGTGATCCCAAATCATTTGTATTCTGGAACCTCCAACCACTTAAAGACGGCACTGAATGCGCATAGCATGGAACACTTGTAGCATAGGAAATTATGCAGCAGCTGTGACTTGTTGGACTTATGGGCCTGCATGTGCTTGTGTGCGTGGGGGGTTGGAAGTGGGGATATCTCAAAGGGAAGGAAGGGCTGCTTGTACATGTGTGTTTTTCAAGCATTTCTTGTAATTTGATGCAGGAAGAACTTTTGTTACGCGCTATTTTCCGCTTGAAAACCGAACAAATGCTTCCGCCAACGTGCACAGAGCAACGCACACACACGTGATATACACACGCCTGCATGCACTGTGTGCGGAAATTGTGCATGCGCAAGTGGGCCTGGCACATGCAGAAACCGCACACAAAACATCAACAACAAAAACAGCGCAGAAAATTAGGAAAAAACTGCATGCTTGCAACAGCGCTGCAGGAACAACAACAACAACAGCGGCAAAAGCACTTGCGTTGCAAAGAGATGACGCTGCTCATTAGCGTGCTGATATGCAAAAAAACAAGAACAATAACTTCAGCGGAGCATTAAATATAACTCGCGCAAGCCTGCCTTCGCTGCAGCCTTCCCCTCGTCCTTAGTTCCCTCATGTTTAAAAAGCTTGCTTGCGAAATTCAAATGAGCATGGCTTAGCAGCAGTTCGCGCTTTAGCTGTAAGCTGAGGGAGTAAACGGCAGAAGGATTTTCGCAAAATATTATAATTTCATTAGAAATGATAAGTAATTGTGTAAAAACGTTTGAAAATGCATGAGAAATGTTTAACCCTTAGCAGACAACAAATTTGTACGATGTTCATGGCAGTGCCTGGCAGAAAGATCATGACTCCAAACCAATGATGATGATCCCCTGAAACTGAGTATGGCAGGGTTCACTTCAAAACCAGTTAACAGGCATGATTTGCATAAATCAGTGGCCACCAAACATAACAGCCTAACTCGAGTTAGCATACAATTGAGTTTTTAGTGCCATCGTGTTCAGCGTGTCTAATTGTATTTGCTCTAAATTTTTCATGTTTATATCTTTTTTGGAAGTGCAATTTTTCATCAAAAAATCAAAACATATTGCACTGAGAATTTAACTGTTTTTTTGAAAAATATATGAAAACTAACTTGGGCGGTTATGACTTGTGACCATAGAATTATATTTAAGGGACATAAGCTTTGTTACCATTCTCAAAAAAAAATTTATTTCAATTTATATATGTTTAAATATACACAGAAATTGCATGTCAACCCGAATTGATTTTCATTCCCAAACTGACAAATGTTAAAGAGAAGTCAGTCGAAGCAGCAAAGTCCACTGAAACTTTGAACGCATTTTTCTTAAAACTGTGTTTTCAAAGTCGGTAAGCAAGATTTCTCGAAAACTGCTGCTCATTCTCAAATTTTCAAATAAGCTACATATTGGTATACATTATTTAAAAAATGATCTTTTTGTAAACAATTGAATGCCAAAATTTTAATAGAAATATAATTTTTTCTTTAAAATGCCGCCATTGTGTTAAGAATTAATTTGCCGTTTATTCCTTCGACCAATTTTTGGTTAATATCTTTGACAAACGAAATTTTTTTCTATTTTGGATTATATGTACAATCCAGAGATATCGTGGTCAGCGCAAGACGCCTTTGTTTAGAGAAGCTGCCGGAGATCGGAATCGGCTATAGCACCTATAAAAACTACTATTTTTGCAAATTTTTTTGAAATAAAGTTTAAAGTGAACGAATATTTTCATGCTAAAAGCCTTGAGTCGCATACACCATCGTCGACGAAAACGGTGTATGCGACTCAAAGGCTTTATACATTAAAACTTATTTCTGGAAAAAAATTTTGAAAATCGTTTTTTTCAGCCTTCTAACTGCGTATAACCTCTGAAATGATTTAAGTGCCTGCTTTTGTTGGTTTCGCTTGCTTTGGGCGAGCCTCTTACGACTTCTGACTACTTGGTTCCCTCAATGCAAACAAAGGGTTAAGCTCAAACGCGCATTCAAACAAGTTAAGTAAATGCGCAAATCAGAGACCGCGCCGCTCCGCACGACAATGCGCCGCCAATGCTGCCACCCGAAGAGTACGCAAATGAGAAATGGCAAAGAACGTTCTCTTATCTGGGGAAATCTAATTTAGCGCTCTTGCCATTTGCCGCAGGTTCACAAAGCCAGCTCGAAAAGTTCTTGCGCCACAGATTAGCACGAGCACAAGGCCTCTGCGCGCAGCTGGCGGGAACGGGAGAGCACACACAGCAACTGTAGACAAGTAGCAATTTGTGCGGCTTGCAGGCGGGCATTATGCAAAAGCAGCCAACAACACCAACAACAACAAGCTCTACAAGCAGTGTAAAGCACTAAGATTGCACAGCAGCAAAGCGAAATAAAGCCGAAAACTTTATCTGGCAAAGTCATTTAAGCGCTGAATGCGAAGCTGCGATGCTGCCATTTTGCGTACCTATATAAAAGTGTACCTTTCTCTACATGCGCTCCGCTCCGCTCCGCACCCTTCATGGCCCATTTCGCACATTTCATTGAGTAAAGATTGCAAGCAGAAATATAGAAAGCGCAAACTACTTGCAAGTGAAATGGAAAACGCTGAAGCAAAAGTTCGACAGAAACCACTGCCCCTCTTACCTCAACCCAACTGCCAGCCTGCCTGCCTGTCATCTCTTTCTGCACATGAGCAAAAGAAAGTTAAGTTGCAAAATTTTAAAATGCTGCCAATACTTGAGTGAAAGGCCGAACGAAGAACCAGCCGACAAATACAACATCTGTGATAGGCCAGGGATGCAGAGTGAGGTTTGAGACACTATATCGAGCACATTCTAAAATTTGCCATATCAAAGATATGAATCAAATTATGTTCTTTGTATGCTTCTGGCAAAATGTTTTGATCCTCGACTTTTAATCGACTTTTACTCGACTTTTAATCGAAATAAAGTAAAAGTCGAGAAAGTGCAAATATTCTACACACTGAGTCCATCACTCAGTCCGACGAACAAAAATTCCAGCAAGAAGTTTATTAAAGTGTTCAATAGCATATCGTCGTACATACTTTAAATAAATCAATTTGTACGAAAAATATGCATTTGTTTTAAGACTGTTTTAAGTATTGCAGCCCTGCGACAGACAAACGCAGCGGCAAGAGCAATTTAAATATTTGCATATGTCTTACAATTTTTGCAGATTTGGGCCATGTCGCAACACGTGCAGATAATATGCCAGAGCAAAAAGTCAAATATGTATATGTGTTTTTGTATGTACATATATGTGTGTCTGTGTATGGGCCAAATGAGTTTGTAGAGGCAACACACATAAGCAGCAAAAAAAGGTACAAATAGGCAAGCAAAGCACAGCAAAAGCAAAGCACAAAAAAGTTAATACCAACACTCAACGCTAAAAGTGGAAATCAGCATTTTATGGCCTACTTTTAGGCGCTACACAAATGTACAGGCATTAGTGTGCGTGTTATATTGTTTTGACGGCCATAAAAAACGCACACGCAGAAAGAACTTCGCACCGCATAAACATCAGAAATACACATTAAAGAAATTTAACATTGGCACGCTACAGTCGGTTGTATTGTAATGTCAAAGCGCCCGAAAGTATGCTACACCAGCAAATGTAGCAAAACGCATATTTTATGTGCAACATGAAAATTCTAAACCTGCAACTAAATCAGTTGAACGTAATGAACGCCAGCAGTTTATCATGACGCTGGCTGGCCACTCTTAGCCACTATCGAATTTCGTTTGTCTGTCTGTGTGATTGTGTGTGTGTGTGTGTCTGCAGAATATTTGAAGACAAATTGCCGTAATCCTGGCAAGTCTGAGCGCATGAACCAAACGAAATTTATGTGCAGTTCATTTGCTATGCAAATTTCTTTTCGTTTTATTCTTTTTAAATGTATGTGCATGGAGATATCAAATCGTGCAGAGCAGCAGTAGCAACGCCAAAAAGTATGCAGCAAAATGCGAATTTAAAAGGAGATCGAGATATAAGAAATTGATTTGCAGTGCTTTAAGTTAGCTTTAAATTATGCTAGGCTGATTTCAAGTTAATTTCATAGAAAGCTGATATCAATTGCTACAATTTTCAACTAATTTATGAAAATTCGCTCTCAGTAAGAGCTCAAATGCGCTTAAAAGTATGCAATATATGTGTATGAAATTTAAATATTTTGCATGTTTGCGTAAAATTTATGGCTTTGGTGTTTTAGTAAAACTGAGAAGCAATCAAATATATTAATTTATTAATTTGGTGTATTATGCATTCAATATAGATCAGCGCCTAAAAGTATACATAATTTTAAAAACAATGCTCTTGAAGCAAATTAAAATATTTTTATTTAGTCAGATAAGAAAGCGGAACCATCAGAGTAATCTTTTCAGCTTTCTTTGTAAAGCAACTGTGTAGAATTTTTCTCAGCGCCTAAAGACATGCCATGAACAATTGTTTTTGAGTACAAACTTGAATTTATATTTAATTGTTTTAAATTTTTAAGCAACTTCTTTTACACCAAGCTTACTTTGAGTTAAGCTGCTTAAAAGATACTTCAAATATAATTCGATATTGCAGTCAGCAGAGATAAGTTACTTAAAAGACACTGCACAAAAAATTTTCAAAACATTTTATTATCTCTTTTTCAGCACTGAAACTTTTTTTTCTTTAATGAAATCAAAGCATCTTCAAGAGCCAACAAAATGTCACAAATCCTACAGCTTCCAATTAAATAGGAATTTCACTTTTATTTGTAATTTATGCAATTTGTACAATTTAACAAAGCAAATTGCCTTTTAAATAATGCAACAAACCATAAAATTGTTAAAGTAGCTCAGCGCAAAAATATTCAATTTAAAGAAGAGCAAAAAAATTTGGATGCGGCAAAGCAAAGAAATTGTTGCAAAGGCAAGCTCTGAATTGCTAAGCTTTTTTTCTACTACGCCTGAGATGCAGCAATTTCACGCGTTTTGCAAATGCAGTAAAGCATTCGCTGTCACAAACGCAAATGTTGGCATTGTATTCAGTGCTTTCGCTGTGGCGCTGTATATGTAGTATGTACATACATATGTGTTGGTGTAGTCTTTTACAGCCTGAGAAACGACATTTTCTTAGAAAATCTTATTTTAAAGCATTTTTATACATTTGTAAAACATAACGTTTTATATATGGGCTTTTTTATAGTATTAATCTCTTGTTCAAGAAAATATAAAAGGTAGCTGAATAATTGACAAGCTTTTTTGCCAACGAAATTTATTTTTGCAAAATTTATTAGGCGCACGACTAATTGCGCGTGCAGTTTTTTCGGCAATGAATCAATCTTAAAAGTAAGAATTTAACATAGGCTAGAGAAAATGTGCAATACCTTTAAGTGCCGTTATTTTCGTAAGCATATAAATGAGAATACAAAGCAAAGCAAGGTGAGAAGCAAAACACAATTTAAGAGAGTTTAAACCAAATAAAAAGAGAAAGTTAAAATGCGAAACAAAAGATAGAGCAAATATTTTACAAGAGATAATTATGAATTTAAATAATCTAAGTTTATAAGCGCTTCTCCGAACATACTCCCCCCGTTGGAAGCTGCAGGCTTTCAACAGTATCGACATGCTGAAGAGGCGTGAGATATTCTGTAGACCACTTTCTCCAAAAAGTTGTTGCATGTAGCAAACGCGTTGCACCTGTCCAAACGGTTGATGTTAAGAGCTGACACGTCAGGCTCAACTATAGCAGTGATTGCTGTGCCAATTGAAAAATGAGCGGGTGTGAGCACATCCAAGTCATAAGGGTTCTCTGTAATTGGACACAATGAACGAGAATTTATTATAGCAGAAATTTGGGCAACCAAAGTTCTCAATTTGTCGAAGCTCAAAATGGAGCGGCCAACGAGATATTTGTAGGAATGTTCCAAGCGATGTTGTTTAGCGAATAATTTGGCTGGCAATCAGTAATGCTGGACGTTATGACCGCCGACAAAGATGTAGCATACTCGTCGATACGAGAGTGCATTTGGAGATCAACGATATGATCCGCCACGAAATCAGACTGGCCTATACCAGAGATTAGCGTTGTAGCCTTCGATATTCTAAGTTGTAGCTGATGAGCGAAGCGAGAGGTAACGAAGTGAAGTTGCGAGGTTGAGTCAAGCAGAGCTCTGAAGACACGAGAGCCAGCTCTATTCTTTATCAGCACGCGTAACGATGAAAGATGGCTGCTCATCCAGCGAAAATTGCCTGGCTGCAAATGGCTGACGATTTTCAGCTGCTTGGTGACGATTTTTCTCCCTCATAATTGCAGTTTTGACGTCCATGTAGATTGCGAGCATGTCCGAGCGAGCACTGCTTTCCAATTCCATATGGTCAATCTCCTCGAAGCTGGTTTGGGCGTCATCGAACTGCCTTTCTAAACGCTCAACTTGCTCGAGCCATACAGTGAGCGCAGAGGAGTCCAATTCTCGAAGCTTTGTTGGATCCAGCAAAGTGCGGATTCCGACGAGTTGCCTTTTAAGAGCTTCAGCTTTACGCTTGTAGAACGCAGAATTAGCTCCAGACGGTTCCACATTGTTTGTCCCTGCTGGATCTGGCATGTTGGTGGCGTGATCGAACAACTGGATCTATGTACGCCGTGTAACGGTAGATGAATGCGTTGGATGATGTAATCGCAACGCCAACGATATCGAACAGAAAATTGATTGATTTTAAATTTTAAATTTTTAAATTTTGACGAATTTACAAAATTTTGAAAACGCGAGTTAAATAATACTCCGATATTGCCGATCACGTCGGGGTCACCATGAATAATTGACAAGCTTTTTTGCCAACGAAATTTATTTTTGCAAAATTTATTAGGCGCACGACTAATTGCGCGTGCAGTTTTTTCGGCAATGAATCAATCTTAAAAGTAAGAATTTAACATAGGCTAGAGAAAATGTGCAATACCTTTAAGTGCCGTTATTTTCGTAAGCATATAAATGAGAATACAAAGCAAAGCAAGGTGAGAAGCAAAACACAATTTAAGAGAGTTTAAACCAAATAAAAAGAGAAAGTTAAAATGCGAAACAAAAGATAGAGCAAATATTTTACAAGAGATAATTATGAATTTAAATAATCTAAGTTTATAAGCGCTTCTCCGAACAGTAGCAAAATAGATGAAAGCAAGCAGCAAAGCATCGTGAGTAAAATTTCCAAACTGTTGCCATTGTAAGTGAAATGCTAAAAATAAATGTTTAAATTGCCACGAAAACGGAAATGTCAGTTTAAGTGATGAGGGTCGTATGCGCAACTTTCAGTGCAGTGAATTGCATACGTATACGCCACGACAATACAAAGCAACTCAATAACAGCCAAAACTTCCAAAGCTTAATATTTAAGATGTGTAAAATTAAGTTTTTTTTTTGTATTGTCAAAAAACTTTTCTATAGAGCTTTAACTTTGACCGCGCTCTCTCTGCTTCACTTCCAAGCCTCTTATCCTAAGTACTTCAACTTGCTTTTAGTGCGCGGAAGGAAGAAAATCATTATTCACCGAAATGTTAATAGTCACGTGTGTGTACTTACAATAAGTTCGCATTAAGCAAACCAATGTTGTGCAAACAAACACACACACACACACTCACAGGCATGCAAACATGAACACACACTCGCACATAAACTGGAAACTACTTGAGAACTTCGATTAAACAACCTGCGTGGAATGAGTATAATAAAAAGTAAGAAAACTCATTTTGCACACACACACACACATAGCAATATTCCATACAATAAGAAATCAAATTTCAAGCTTCACCTATTGCAGAGATACAGAAAAATGCCCACACACAAGCAATAAAAGGCCTGAGTGCATGCGAGCGTACACGTAAATGGCATAGCTGTGCATGCAAAGATTCGAGATTGAATGTTGAAATGTCAAAAGTATTGTGTGTGCATATAGGAATCGTTTGTGTTTATTAAATTCTTTGTTAAAATTTAAAAGTGTTAAAGTGTATGAGTTTGTTCTGCTTCGGCTTTTTTATTCCAAATTATTTTAGGGCAAATATTAAGCTTTTAGGCAGCATGGAAACGATAAAGGTATGTATTTAAAATACTTTTTTACAAAATATTAGTTGTAGCAAAAATAAATCCATTACTTTTGCATAAAATTGAAGGCTTTTCTATGCGTAATTAGAAAGATTCGATTTAGGTCCTGCTGGGCAATCGAAACAGCGCTTACATGACGGTCGCACTCGACGATTTCCATGATTTTATCGGCATTTTTGACAGTTGGCCTTCATTGACATTAATATAACTGGAACGAAATCGATGAAATCAAAGCTGTGCATGATTGCCTGTAACAGTATCAAGATCATAAACGCTCTTCAAATTTACAGCCGCCAAGCTTTTCAGCCTTTATCGAAGAAAACCTGTAAAATATGGCATATTTTCTCTTTGCTGGTATTCATCTTTGACTCACGCCCAAGCGAAACTGAGTAAAGAAATTACAAATCAGAATACAAAATTTTTTCGTAAGAAATCTTATATTTCTAACGCCATCTAGCGCAACCCGGTCGCACTTACACAACGCGGGATACAGATTACTAAAGCCATCTATTGGAATAATAATGGATTTCCTTTTACCATACATGTTACGAAGCAAAGTAAATATGTCTATATGAATTATTCTTACTAGTTGTAATGATTTATCTTATTACTTCAAAGAAAAATTTAAAATAGCATCGAGTATCCATATTAAAGATATCAAATAATATTGCATACTGAAAAACAACAACTCACCAAATCAGCGCAGAAGAAGAATTTCATCATGCAATTCTATTAAAAATCACAAACCAACAAAACATACAGCTTCCCCTTAAAAAGCAGCAAAATGCAACCATGCAATAACGGCAATCAAATCTCAAACATACAAATTACTCATAGAGAACAGAACGTAGAAAAGCTATAGTAAGAGATTCACTTGCAACTGGGCACGAGAAGCCTTGTAAAAGGGTAAAGCAAATAACGTTGGACAACTGCAGCGAATGACGGAAGACATGCGCGTATACACATACACATAAGCACCAACACATACACATACTTTCACATGAGCCGCAGTCAAAGCAAGTGACATTTAATTATTGCACGCTTACATGCACTCTCCTACACATGCAAACTGTTGCGTAATATGCGTCATAGCTGTGGGTAATACGGGTTTCTTAGTAGTGCTGCTGCTGCTTGTGTGCGTGTGTATGCATGTGACAGTAGTAAAAGGCAAGAGGCCGCATGCGAAAACGGCAAAGAGCGGCAAAGAAACTCAAGGACAAAGTTGCATGCAACTACAAGCTGAAATACACCAAAAACAACAGCTGCAGCCACAATGACTACGACTTGTTTGAATGTGTGAGTGCTAGTGTGAGTGCGAGTGCGAGTGTAATTGCAATGCATGCCACCAGTGCGTCAGTGTTGGTGTGTATCTGTCTATATTGCATAAGTGCTGCCCTGTCCGCCTGCTGCTTCTTTGTATTCATGTGTGTGTGTGTGCGTGTATTTGCGCGGGTGTATGTATGCGTGCTTTTTTATTAGTTTGCGTAACGTAAAAATATCCTTGAACTGCGCATTGTGCTCGGTGCGGTGTGGCGCTGCTGGACTCGTTGGCTACGCTTTCAATGAATCGTCCTTTTTTCAATTTTACATACCTGAAATCCTCCCCTCGCCGCCTTCTCTCATGGCGTTTGTTTTAATTTATATGCCATGCACTTTGTTACATTAGCCTTTTTTCAAGTTCGTTTGGCAAATTTTAAAAATGTTATCCTGTCATTGCCTCATAATTCAATGTCACAAGCAACGTTGCATTCACACTCGCACAGCTACAGTATTATATAATTTCACGTATGTATAAAATGGAAGCAAATTATTACAATTCCTTTTATTTATTAATCCGCTCTAGGAACCGTTAATATGCTCGGATAAATATGTGAGTGTGCCATATCACGCCATAATACATAGAAGCTGTTATGCAATGCAATTGTCAGGCTAAGAAATTCTTCGGTTTGTCGGCAGAGAAGGTCCTACGTAAGTTTTTTAGTGTAGAGACTGGAAAAATCTCGAATGGCTGGCATTAAATATGAGGGAATAAGGCTGCAGCATGCTGAGCTACAGCTTCTTTTGGAGATTCCACGCCCACTTTCAAAAATAAAAGGGATAAAGGCACTCTCTGAACTGCAATTATAAATGTTTGGAATATTGCAAAGAATGAAGGCCTACTTTCCGATAGACAAGTGAAACAAACCTGTCAAATTGCAGCGTATCAGACTAGAAAGGTATCAGAAGTAGCTTGTAAGATATCGTTGGACTACAACAAAAACTCTTTAGTTGCTATAGGCATGAATATTATGTAATGATATACATAATATAAGAGAAGCTCCGCCGTAGCTCAGTGGATAAGTGCTCGGTAGCTGATGCAAGAGTTGGCATGGATTTCAGCTGGATTAACTGTCTAATCATATAACTTGAATTTCTATTTAGTCTGAAAATTGCTTAAAATAATAGATAGTAGAATTTTTTTGTAATGTAATGCTATTGCAACTCACCGCCCAAGCCAAATCACCACGCTTTTATAGTAAATCTTCATGCAAAAAATGTCTTGGAAACTCATATTGAAAGCGCATGTTTCCACGTTAGCCTTAAAACAGAAGAGCGACAAAAACAACAAATACCTATCAAAATAACAAAAACAAAACAAGAAAATCGAATGCACACAAGACAAGAAAGAAATGGAAAACCAAAACACATGGCAGCGAATAGTGTTGAGAAAGAAGGAGCAGCAGCTGCAAGCCTCTAACAAAACACATTAAGCATTTTCCCAGCGGCTTTACATTTTTCGCTTCTAACAAGGCCAAAGATTTCTACCAACAGCAGCAAGCTTAGAACAACAACAACAACAACAACCATCTGCAATCTGTCGGAAACTAACAAGCGCAAGACACCAGCAACAACAAGCACGCATTGAGCAAAAAAATACACACAAACAAAATAACGTGTAAAAAGATTCCCAAGGATACTCTCACTCACTATGCTGTATATTATTTTAATGTTTGTTGTTGTTGTTTTATTCATAGTATCCACAATCGCATGCCAATCCACTCCAATCCACCCACGCCAAACCAAGCTACAGCCGCTGAGTGAACTCAGTTTATCTGTATGCTTATGTGTGTGTGTGTGCTGTTGTATGTTATTTTAACCAAATTTCCTTTTTATTGCCTATTTTCTTTATGCTTCGTCTTCCTTTCGTATTATGTTTCGCTCGTAATATTATTTTATTTTTGGTTCATTTCGACTTTCGCCTTCGCCTTTATCCTTGCCTTCGCCTTTTTCCTTGCCTTCGCATTCTACCCACGCCGTTTTCGCTCTGTGACTGTTTGCCTTGGTGTGCGTTTGTATGTGTGTTGCTGAGAAATTCCGTCGAAATTTTCAAGGCTAAAAGTGCGTATCGAATTTCGTCCGCGTTCTCTCTCTCTCTCTCTCTGCTTCTGTCTGTCGCTTACTCCTTCGTTGTTTGCTTCATTCATTCGTGCATACGTTCTTCGTCCTGCTTTCATCACTGCCACGACACTGACTTTTAGCCATTTTCGTACACTTTCCCGACAGCAATCTTATTTAAACCAATTTATGTGTGTTGATTTTGGAGATTTTCTTCGAGTCTCTGCTGCTGGTTTTTAATTTCAGGAAATTTCCTTAGAAATGAGTAAACATTTAGATTGAAAATTGCTCTGCACGCCTAAAAGTATGCCACGAAAAAAGGAACATGTATTCAATTTCAAAAAATGTATGACAGCGGCAAAGTTGCGTGGGAATTATGTCTGCACTTATAAGTTTGCGTCATTATTAGCATAACCGTGAATTAATACAAAAGTGAATATAAACGAAATTCATTGACAAGCATTGAATGAGCCTAAAAAAGGCTATACAGGTTATTCAATCAATATTATTATAAGATATTGTGGAATGCTCTTTTTGGAGATTTTCTTGAGAAGCCTTTGCTGTTGGTTTTTAATTTTAGGAAATTTTCATAGAAATTAGTAAACATTTAGATTGAAAATTGCTCTGCACGCCTAAAAATATGCCACACAGAAGGGAAATATTTGACAGCGGGAATTTTGGGAGTGGGAGTTATTGTATAAATATAAACGAAATCGATTGACAAGCACCGAATACCCCTACAAGTAGCCTATAATGATAGCTCCATATTACGGAGAGTGGTTCCTAAGTGAAAGAGGGTAGAAATGCATTGAAGTTGAGATTGAAGCTACGTAAAGTAAAAAGGTGCGTGTTTAATTACCAATGGAGAACACATTTACCTCTGCAATAGTTCTAATATTGAAAATGTGCGAAACTAGCATAAACCAAAGATAACATAATATACCTATACTTTTGGAAAAATATTTTAAAAAGTATTTAGTACGTTAGGTAAAGATAGAATAAGCAAATATAATATGCTGTCAAAATATTTGTTGATGTTACGATGCGCCTTAAAATAGGCAATGCCACGCAAAATCATATTAAATCAAAAGCATAACTAGAACACATGAGCTATAATTGGAAGAAACAAACTGTTTGTCTTACAGCAACACATTTCAACATGAAATGGTACACCGCCTGAAATTATGCAATGCCTTGCAAATTATGCAAATTTTTAGCTTAATTGCGCGATTACAATTGCGACTTGTATGTGCAGAAGGTAGATATATCCTGGCTCGTACGCACAGTGGCATCCTTTTTTATAGGTCAACATGTGCTGGCCCTCATATAATAAAACAGACGCTGCAGCCAATATGAGAACTGTATGCTTACTAATAGAATAATTTTCCAAAAATGTTAGTAATTATTTTGCATTTCTAAAGTGGTTTAAAGAAAATTTGTGATCATATCATCATATTGTTGAATTTTAATTTTCTAAACACTCGCAAGTTCAAAAATCATGGGATCTTCACAAAATTTTTAATAGAAAAAGAAAAGAGACTATTCCTTCAGGCAACTACGCTTCTTCCATTTGTTGATGCAATAAACATTTTTACTGAACTAAATACAAATTTGAGCTTTTTAAAAATTCCGCATAATGTAGATATAAAACATTAGTAAGACTGAATATTTGTAATGCTACGAATTTAAAAAAAAAGGCTCCTAAATAGAGCAAACTGAGGCACTCAAGAAACGACACTGCTTACGCGCCACTCGCCTCGCAAATATACCTACCTGCGCGCACAAAACTATGCTATAAAATACATACATAAATCAACACAAGTGCAAGTGCAGCATTAAACTTCGCTTCGAATAGCCATTTGGAAATGCAAACATAATCAGCAATTCACACACAGCCATACAACAACAGTGTCAATGAATCTCACATGTGGCAGTCACATTGTTTCGTCTACACAAGAATTTATTCCTATGACGTATCAGTAAAAGAAACTACACGACGTATACGTCATAGTACTGAACAAAGAGACAACTGGTAATTTTTACGACATTTTGAGCTATATCTTCGAAACCACTTCATCTAAAATGACAAAGAAAATAGTTTTGGAATCTAACGTTCGCCTTTTTCCCCTTTAGGGGAACGGGACGCTAAAAATTAAGGAAATGTCATTTATCGCTTGGGTTAATATTTTTAATTCCATAATTGCATTTTGGAAAATCTTTGTTTCGAAAGAAGTTCCGTGTCAAATGGGCGCCAAAATCGAATGAGCCGAAGGCGCTGAGCAGCTTTCACAAGTCAATACAGGCGACATACATATGCTCACATGCAGGCGCACAAATTTGGTTCGGTCTGGTGATGTGTGAATTATATACTACATATGTACATATAAAAGCGAATAGTTCTCACCTCAGTTTTTGTTGGCATTTTTGCTTTGCATTTTGCAATCAGAATTCGATTTTCAGAATTTATAAATTTTTTTTTTATTTTTTGTGTTTATACTTTTTCATATTTAGCACATGTGCAATCCTTCGCAACCGCAATGAATGGCTCGAAATCGCATGGCACGCACACATACACGCTGCCGCGCACCAAACTCACACATACACACACAAGCGCACTCATGCAAAGTGACCCAGTTCTGTTGCGTGTTGATCTCAAGCACGTTGCATATTTTGCGGCGCAGCGCGGCGCGACTGTCACAGGAGTTTTAAGCTTTTTTGTACGTCGGTTTCAAAACGTTGACGCCGCAATGCAGTGTGGACAGCTGTTAGTTGTTGTAATTTGTCGGGATTTTCATTGAGGCCGGCGGCACAAGTCTAACACACTCTCACACACACGCTTCTAAGGTGCTGCCTATTTTCCAGCGTGCGCCCGAAAGTATGCCAGGGTTCACAAGCAATTCACACGCTTTACATTTTCTGCTTTCGCTCGTTTTGCACCTCTTTCGTTTGTGTAATTCTGGCAACCACAATATATTTCCTTTGTATGCTTTCTTGTCCGTGTGTGTGCGTGTGAGAGCACAAAAGCCTGTACTTTTTTCAAGTTTTTTGTTTGGAATTTAATGCACTCTTCCGCACTTTAATGCCTTCCCTTCGAATTATCCTTTGCTCTGAATCACTTGCATAGCTCATAAAGTTTCACATATTTGTTTCACTTTTCGATGGCATTTCGTGCGTTTTCTTTTGACAATTGATTTTCGCGCGCGCGTTTTGCTCCTATTTTTGTTTGTCTCTGTTTGGTGCGCTTTTCCCAGCCGCGTTGTGTATGCAGGAAAATGAAAAATTACAAAATTTCAACGTAAACACCGACGTCGTACGCGTCCGTTCGCTCGACGATAACACACATATCTGTTCGTGAGCCCTGCGAGCTAGCACTTTGACAGCTGCCGCCACAAATTCTGCATCTGACAGTAGCAAAACAAGAGCAGCAGCGAAAGAGAGAGCAAGCGAGAGCCTCCAAGCAATTTTGCTCTCCTACTCAACATTGAGTGCTTTGCGGGAAAATACACACACGCCATCGAAGGCGCCACAATGTCTTTGCATAAATAATACAAGCCCAGCACTCAACCAGTTCCACAAATGTCACTCGCTAAAGCGGCGAGTACAAACATTCCTAGTAATGGGAAATTTTACGTTATACGTTGCTATTTCATATATTTTAAAAATATTCCTTCTTTGAAACCAATTTGCAAAGATATGCCAATCAAAAATTCTATTTAAGCCCAAACCAGTCGCATTCCAATATTGTATGCATTTTTGCTTATTAAGAAAGCAAAAATTAAAACGAATAAATTCCTTGAAAGAAATAAGCTGGAATTTCAATTTTTCAGCGAATTTTTTACTAACTCTTGTTTTGTTTTATTTTAAAGCAGGTAATTTCTGTGACTAAAATTTGTGTGTCAGTATTTTTTTTAAATGAGAAATACTGAGAAACAGAAAAATTTAATTACATTCGCAAAAAATTTAGACAATTTTATCATAAGTACTTCAGGAAAAGAACTTCGAAAGAAAGCAGAATAAGTTTTCATCAAGCCGAATAGTTCAGATCACTAAATAACTATCTTCGATGATTTATAAACAAATGTTAGCCATTGAATATAATTATTTATTTTCTGAAATTATCAATAATATAATTTATAAATAAATTGAATTTCCTTTTTGAATATTCGCACCTTTTTACAAATTAATGTGTAAAATCCGGAGAAATCACTACGTCGGGTTGGCTAGGACAGTGGATTCTTACAGCATATTCAGTCTTAATCTAAAACTTCTTCTTCAATTGTTCCATAGTATTTGGTCTTTGAGGGCTCGGTTTAATACTGACGAATTTTACGAATTTGTATCTATACCAGAAAAATCTAGAAGAAATTAATAGGTTTATGTACTACTTTTATTACCAACTGAATTCCAAAGTGTTCCAAAGTAATCATTAGAAAAATAAATATACCACAAAAAAAATGCAAATTTGAGCCATATCCCCATATTTTAGCACATTTTCACTGAACATACCACAAAAGGTGTTTTTCATATTTTTGTTGTTGCCACCTGCAACAATTCCCCAATTGCTGACACCGGGAAATCTCAACTGCTTCCACGCAGGCGCGCTCACTCCGCTCACCAAAAAGACAGACAGACAAACACTGAACTGACACGCAGAAGAAGCATGGGACCGAGGCATAACTTAACAAAATGTCAGCGCCAAGAAGAGGCGGAAAGCGAGCAACTCTTGCCAAGAACGCGAAAACATGGCATATGAATCACAGGAGCGCGAATTGCATTGTTTATAACTGTGAAACTAACACAAGAAATAAATTTGTATAGATAGATAAACAAGAAAGAAAGTACAGAAAATTTTAATAGTTGTCCCAGTTGCTGGTATACAACAGCCCAAAGAACGCGGCGTAGAGGAAGGCAGAACGATTCTCAAAGTGGCAATGCTTATTGCCATTTGCATTTTATTTGTCGAAACGGATCAATCATGCATGTTGATTTCGGCATGATTCCAAGGTTACGCTGCGCGCCATCACGTAAGGCAACCAGCAAGAGCAACCAACTTCGGTGCGTTGCAATATTGGAATGTCAAAGGTCACGACAAGGTTTGCAGCATGATGTAATTACCGCTGCCACAAGGGAAGCTAGCCGAAAGGTCAAAAGTAAACAGCAAAAATTGTACATTCCATAAAAAATTCAAGTTTTCGGGGTTCAAGCAAATAAGCTAATTTTCTAACAAATTAAAAAAGTTGTTACTCTAAAAATTTAATGCAAAGCTGCAACCAATTTTGCAGCAAATTAGCATAGCAAGCCGCAAATGCCTTGATACTCGCACACACACACACCCACACGAACACTCCCACACGCAACAACAACACAATGTCCGTGGTAAATATATATGTATATATTTATATTTATATATTTATATATACATATGTATATACGTCTGGGCAGGTAAAGCCAAACAAATTGCATGCAACAGTGTGCATTTATGATTTCGAAATCATTAAAGTAGACCTACGTGCATGTGCAAACAACAACAACAAGCGCTGCAAACCGCAACAACAACCAACAACCGACATTGCAAACTAATTTCAGTACAAACAGCGGCACAGGCAAACGCAAAACTAAGCACAAATGTAAAGGCGCACTTAACCGATACACACACACTCGTACGTAATCCTTTATTGTGGCACACACACACACACGCACACACACAAAGGCATGCACAATATGACCTCATAGGAAATTTCATCATTCAAATAGTACAATCATCCGATATTTCTTGGTTTTTTACATGGAATCAATAAACATTTTCATTTGTTCAATGAATTTGTTATATTAAACAGGCCTCAGTTTCAAAAATTAAGTTTCATTAATTAGTATTTTCAAAACGAATTCAAAACTAATTTGCACACGGCATTCAAAATACATATAGATTGAGTTATTAAAAGTATAGCATAAATCTATGAAAACTATTTCGTGGATACGGTAAAGATTTTCATTGAACCAAACAGAAATGTAGAAGAATCTCTGGACTTACTTTCGCCATAGAAAAGACAACAACAGTTTTAGTTTTTAACAGAAAATCTTATCAGTGACTTTTTAATGTTAATTCTAGTATTTTATAAGCTTTATATTAACTTCACTTTCTGTCCGCGGCATGTCAATCAGTGGTATGTCGTCAAATCTAGTAATCAATTTTTCACCCACTTCCCGACTACTTAGAGATCTGAAACTTTGCATACATGCCTAAACTAGAGCCCAATACATGAATCAATAAATTTTATGGGCTTTGGATAAGGGGCGTGGCACTTTTTTATAAACTCCAGATTTGTGTATAACTTTAGAACTACACATCACACATCAATGAAACTCGGTAGGAACTTACTACATATCCATATCCTTCTACTGAGAAAATAAGGTTGGCACTGGATAAGGGGGCGTGGCACCCCCCATACAAACCAAATTTTTGATCTCGATTAGCTTTGGAACTAAAGGTCGTGCAGCATTGAAATTTCGTATGCAGTCGCCTCTTGGATGTGTCGTCCCACTGGTAAAATGGGCGTAGGATAAGGGCGTGGCACTTTTTTATCAACTCCAGATTCGTGTATAACTTTAGAACTACACATCACACATCAATGAAACTCGGTAGGAACTTACTACATATCCATATCCTTCTACTGGGAAAATAAGACGGGCAGTGGATAAGGGGGAGTGGCACTGCCCATACAAACAAAATCGTTTATATAGAATAGCTTTGGAACTAAAGGTCGTGCAGCATTGAAGTTCCGTATACAGGCCCCTCTTGGATGCTTCGTCCCACTGGTAAAATTTTATGGGCGTAGGACAAGGGGCGTGGCACTTTTCAAGCAACTACACACTTGGGCGCCCCAAGCTTTTATGGATAGTAAGATACAGGTGACTTAAAAACAATTTATTTTCTACTTTTTAGTACATTAAATAAATTAAAGCTTATTTTTAAAGATTTTTTTTTATATAATTTTATTAAAACATTAAATTGTCTGAAGCAGTAGCATATTTTGCAAAAGTTTTCGAAGCATTCGCCTATGCTTGGGTAGGCTGTGCACTTCACTGGCGAGTTCGCAGTTTACTAAAATACATTCAAGTACATATAGTTTATTGTTCGAATATCATTGATAAATAGCAATCCATCTGGATAAAACAACAATTATGTAGCTAATTAGTTTATTGCTTCAAGTAAAAATGAAGAAATCAGCATGTTCCTGCTCCTATTGCAAATCATATTTCCAACTGAGAAGCTCACATCTACACACCCACATGCATACTCATAAACACATAAGCAATATGCTAGGCATGTGTGAATCCTTTCAAAATTCCGTAAATTGCACGAATGGACTTGAATTCTCTGCTTTGCTTACCTTCTAAGCCAAAAATTTGCATTGTTTTTGTTGTTATTCTTTTTACTTGTACATTTGGCAATGCTGTTACGTTTTTCTGCCTTTTGTTTGCCTTGCCTTTTGCCGAGAAGCGCCTTTAATCCTGATGGCATATGCCATCGATAGCAATGCCGAGAATTCATGAGACGTGCGCACATTTCAAACATGCGCCATGTGCCCCATGCAGCTCCTATAACCCCTACAAAACTAAAAAGAAAAAGGAAATATTGCAGAAATAAACGTATCCTTTCAACGGCGCATACATGCATGCATACGTGAATGTCCAATAAAGTATAACAACAAATTTTAAACAAGGCAATGTGAAGGATACGTGCGAAGGGCGCTGAGAGGCCATGTGTAGGCGTAAAATAAACAAATCAACAAAGATATAAACAAGCAAACCCGGGCAAATGAATGCACGAGTGAACGAATACATGAGAATTGTTTGTATGTGTGTGCAAGGAGGCGTGCGTGCAACGAAAGCATATTCAAATGTATAGAATTGGCCAAAGCAAAATAATTCCTTTACAAACCACGCAGATTTCTCACAAATTTGTTTTGAGCCTTTTTAATCGTGCTTTGTAGAGCTGTAAAGTAATCACTTTGCTATGATTATGAGTTGTGATAGTAATTTAAAGTATTTATATTCGCTTACTCATTATCACATGATTCTTTAAATTTAACTTACTGCTGACTGATTGGCGGTAAAATGTTACTTGTTTGCCAATTTATCAAATTCAATATGAAAAAATATTTAATGAAAAGTTATACTATGTAAATAATCTAAGGCAATCTGAGCCGAACAAGTATTTCAAAGTAATTACTTTTTAATTTTGATTACAATTTAAACTTCATTTTGAGTACATCTGCTGACATTTTTGTATTAATCTTAACTCAATCAAAGTAATCTAAAATAATCTAAGTAAGCCGATGTAATTTTAACTGAAAGAGTAATTCAAGGTAATAGAAATAAACAATATATTTATAATATATATAATATATATATATAAACAATATATAATCTTATATTACTAATCATATTTGGAAATATGTAATTGCAAACAACATTCTAAGACTTTGGCTCTTTTGACGTTCGCTGTCATATCTTGCGGTGCCTCTTCCGTTGCTTGACGTCGGACCTGTGCCACATGTGGTATGAGTAACATGCCTTGTGACTGCCTCCACTTGAGTTGACGCGAATCGAATTGAGTTGTTGGTTTGTTGCTCTCCATGCCGCAAAGTTATGGCCCTGTTGCTGCCGCTACAAGAGGTTTTCTATCTCATAGATTTTTTATATGTTGCCCAGTGTTCTTCTTCTTACTTTTATTTATTTGTAGCATATTTGTGTAAACTCGCTGAAATTGCTGCTAAAATGTGAATTTATTTTTATGACTTAAAACGCTGATTTTACAAACTTTTTCTGCTACTAAACTTACTTGTATGTGAGTGTGTATGAATCAAATATTAAACACGAGTGTGAGTGTTCTCTGTGTATATGAATGTGTGTTTTTTTTTCAGAGAATATGCTAGGCCACAGTGGTCACCACATTTACATATCTGCTATATACCTGCTTATTTAACCCCCCTCACAGATTCAGTCCAACGATACCAGCAATCAAGGCATTCCTTCGCAGGGCTGGATAACCCATTTCTAGCAGTAGTGATTTATGCAGTAGTTTCCTATGGTTGTATTTCCAGTATCTTACTTTTGAAAAGAACAAAATATTTCGGTTAAATCTCTCTAGGCAATTTGATATCTTCAGTGCAGATCAAAATATACACTTTTAACGGATTCCAGGTTATTAGTGTGCAGTGGAATAGAAACCATATTGATTGATGCATTACATGCATACATTATTAATTTAGAGGCAAATGAAAGTTACTCACTTAAATATTTGGTAAAAGATGGCTCATCTATATGAGTCAAAGCAGCACGCCTTCAAAGCAATTAAGCTGCCATAAACTGCCAGCAACAACAACAATAATAACGATAGCCAATCATCTTCAGTCATCTCTTCATTTATTACATTTTGCCCTGCGCGGATATAGTTAATCCTCGAAAAACTTGGCATAAAAGAACGCTATAAGCCGTACAAAAATATATATCCGTTTTGATGCGTATCGCGCGAATTTAATGTATTGGCCTTTGAGGCGTAAGGCATCAAACCCATGATTAAGGGTAAAACGCATAAAAAGTCAATCGAATTTTCCCCAAAAAAGCGATACGCTTAAATGGAATCACCGGCCGACTGGCACTTAAACAAATGATGAATTGCCGATTGTCTACTTTATGGGAAAAAAAGGGAATTTTATACGATTTAAAAGTGAAAAGGATAAGGGTCACATGTGACAAAGCCAAATGCCATAAAAATGTTCGTGTTTGACTGAAATTGAGCAGACTTAAATCTAAGCGGATAAAAAGGCTTTATGTATGCGCACTCCTCTGCTTTCTAGCCCTCGAAGAAAGAGCGCCCATTTCAAATTCGCCATAAATTCGGGCAATTCCATAAGAAAATAAACAACTTCAATTGTCTCAACTTTCATCGAAAAGATTGCTGTGAAACTAAGCACGGAATAAATCTCAAACCAAACATTACAAATATTTCTTCTTCGCATATTTTTCAGGTCAGGGACAATAAATAGATTTTCAGGTTACCATCATTTGTGGTAACTGCATGTGTGTGTGTGTGTGTGTTGAAGTATGCTGGCACACAAATGGGCAACACAATATTTCACACATCAGCTGTAAACAACTATGCAGACAGTGGAGCAAAACAAATAATTTTACAAGAAAAAAACACGAGCGAAGTAAAGTAAACGTGTGTGCACCCTGGAGCTGTCAATATTTTCCATACCGAGATCCTGGACTATTCTATGCACTCTTATTTTATAACCATGAGCAGAAAGCTAAGGCATCCATATTTGCAATTCGGAAAATTCCGAAATTGCAAGAAGCTTCTCCGGGTTTCTGGAACTCCGGGTACGGAACTACGGGGTTCTGGCAGGGCCGAAACAACAACAAAAACCCGAAGACACAGAGTTCAAACCAAAATTATAAAGTTAAAAAGAGAAAAGAAACTGTTGAATCGAATTCAAAATATTTGATGGTTTTAATGCCCGATGACAGAAATAACGGAAACCGATTCCGGTAGCTTTATTTTAATTTTTGAACAACTAGAAATAACTTAAATACATGCACTTCATGATATTGACAGCAGTCACGCCTACTTGGCCCCACTGTTTTGGAAATTGTGTCAGTTAACAACCCGTACACACACACACAACAACAACAATCTCTAAGGGCACACTGTTCGTGTGCGCGTGGGTGTGCATGGGCGCGAATAAGTGGGCGCCGTAGGTTACGGTGGCTGTTATTGTTGCAGGTGCCTCAGCACTGTCGCTTGGTTCATAAGAACGACAACAACAAAAAGCAAAGAAGCCATTAGCCTCAACAACAAAGCGTAAACATAACGTGCACAAAGAATAAGGAGAAAAAGTGCCACATAGATTTGCATTAATTTATGCTCATGGCCGCCTGGCATCAGGGCTCGAGTTCATGACCGCATAAATTTGTGCAGATTTGTATGGTGAGGGTAGGTGAGAGGAGATGAAAAGAGAATGCTTTTTGTTTTGCCAACGCTGCTTTAAAATTATTGAAAGAAGTTGTTAAGCTTGACTTTTTTCAGACGCAATGTAATATCATTAATTAAGTAAGTCAGTATATAGTTACATATTGAATTTCACAAAAACGAAAGTACAACAATTTCCGGTTTTATAAAAAATTACGTTTGAATCAGCGAAATCGATTTCAGAAATTTTTTGCACAATACTCTTAATCTCCCAGTTGCAAAACAAGGAAGGCATGCCGATGGAAGGGATGTGGCAGGTTATAATTTTGTTGTCAATTTCAAAAGTTTAATTTTAGAAATTTGAAAAATTTTCTCATTCTGGTTAATTTTAAGCAACCAAAGCCTACGCGTCACGTTGGATCAGTGAATGAGCCACTTGGTTGCTTATACGGGAGGCCCGGGTTCAATTCTCAGTCAAGGCACATAAAATGTAATAGAGGTACATATGTATATAAAATCTAATATAAAGAGAATTTGTTTTCAAATTATGTATTTCTTTGCCGCGGCGTCACTTCTTGCGATGAAGTGGCAATTCTTCGAAACTAGAATAGAAAAAAGAATTTCTTTATTTTTTAATTATTTTTTTCATATCTGACCTGCCACATCACTTCCATGAGATGCATGCAGCATTGCTGCTACGGCAGTTCATTTGGCAGGCATGCCGTCCTAGGACATGCGTATAGAAAAAAGATACAAGCGGGTATGGAGGCGAGCAGGCCTGCTGACCTTCCTAGGCATGCCTCCAGCATGCATACTGGATAGCTTTTTTTTCAACTGGGCTGTTAAAAGTTTTTCTATTAATATTTGTAAAACATACATACATATGTATATAGAACTTTCATTATATATAAATTATGTATTGGTTCTTCATTATGCATTAATAATAGCCAAAATCTGAGTTTTCTTCGAATCGAATCCCAGCTGAATTTGAGCTACATTGTTAGGCTACAAGTGGAGAGCGCTCTGAAGAGTAGTAAAACAATTGATACTAAATATACGGTTGAATATATTGTATTATATAATAACCAACAACTTTGTGGCTCAGTGCATACGAAATACATGAACGTTTCCACCGACCACCATCCAACAATCTTAACAATATTTCGGTTCCACGCATTCACCGTAACTGTTGCGCAGGTACCCCTCTTCGCACACACAACCAGCAAAGCACGGCATGCCGCATACTCCAAAGTATGGAGGGTCACATCTTGATCTGCAGTCATCGCCGCATTCAGCATACTCCTCATTAGGAGGGCATACTTGCTTGGAGAAGGGAAACATATTTATTTTAATGAATAACTGACCACAGAAATGGAATGTTAATAATTATAATAAATGAATATTTATAATACTATTAATTAACACAAAATATTGAATTGTGACTGCAAGGACCTCAAATCTTAAACATGAGCCTTTAAAATCTACAAACCTTTTTTATGAACACAGTGTCGTCTTTATTCGACCCTGCTGCCAATCGAATTGCGGGATCTATTGGCATATATCTTGATGAGAAAACAATTTTCTAATAATCACACATTCTGAAATCTTCAAACTTGTGAAATCACACCAAAAATTTTAGG
Source organism: Neria commutata (assembly GCA_963457695.1). Taxonomy (NCBI): domain Eukaryota; kingdom Metazoa; phylum Arthropoda; class Insecta; order Diptera; family Micropezidae; genus Neria; species Neria commutata. Next base: position 15,810,068 of record OY735247.1, on the reverse strand, counting down.
CTACGATTTAGAAAACATAAGAAAAGTTATTTGATCTCTGATTTCACAAGTCTCCGGCCCGATTAATAACGAGGACTTTTTATTCTAACGGAAGCAACAGCTGTTTTTACCGCGTGAGCATTAGTCGATATTAAATGCTTCTGAAACCGTTATAATAATATTATTATTATTAATATTATAATAATTCATATACAAACAAAATTTTTTAGTATCACATTTTAAACTCTAGCTCTTGAGAACTCAAGCTGGGCTCTTGCATGGCTATATTGGCAAAACTGTAGATTATAAATGGGCTAACCTCTGGCTGGTTTTCTTCTTCCCCGCGCATTCGTGGAGTGCATCAGGACTATGGCGCTCAAGCAGAAAACAGCAAGTATTAAACCGAACTTATTGTGCAACGTCATTATGATGTTGCTGAAGATGCTGATTTATTAGAGACGTCGATTGTATTTACGCTTTCAGAGGTTCAAACAAACTAACAGATTGATTCCAAGTTATCGTCTTAAATAGCATAGCCATTGTTTATTCTAACCCTACGGCTTCAGCGCAAGCATTCCAAGTTGTTACAGAAAGATATTCTGTTGAAGCTATCTAAATATTCCCTTACATTGAAAGCTACTGTTGCTATAAAAGTCTGCCTTGTCGTTTAGTGCTTTATGTGATTAAGTTTCTATTATATATCACGTTCAATATACGGCAACATATCGCTAGTACTAGTGCCACTCTGTAGCGTACTTCACATTTCGCCTAACTTCAAGCTTTGAAAATCCACGAAACGAAAAAAATGCGCTTAATTAATTGCTTATACTGTATCAAAAGATAAATTCCTGATTTTCCCCACACAACGCCTGACTAATTTAGCTATTGTCATTTAAAGACGGAGAAATAGCAATTAATGATTATAATATTCACATTTTGCGTGAATAAGTTTCATGAAATATGAATGAAAGAATATTTTTGTTTAAAATGTTTTCAGCTGAGCTTAGTTTGGACTGAGGTCTTCTATTACCTTAAGAATTTTTCATGATTGATTCGATAAAAGTTGTAGCTTACAAATTTTTTTTTGTTTAGTATAAACTGACACTCAGGGGATGTCCCCTAGCCCTCTTATTACAGCACGACGACAAATTTCAAGGATGTTTATGAAAGGATAAATTGCACGTGGGTTCGATTATAACTTAGCTACGCTCTGCTTCGCTGGCACGGCCTAACATCGGATGACATCATACAGCAGAATGTGCGCTAGCAATTGAATTCATATAGGCTAGTGTAAGTTATTATTTATAAGAAAATTTTACTTTAAAGTTCTTTAATATCAGAAGGTTATCGCACAAGCACGTCAACGCTGAAAAAGGCGTACGATCGATCTCTCCCAGTCTCTCAACTTTTTCAAATTTATTTCAAAGGTGAAGTGAAAAAATGTATGTTCTGTTGCTCTCCAATTACAAGCAACCACAACAACGCAGAAAATAAAAACGAGAAGCAAATAACACGGTGTGGGACAACGTAATTCTCACGTACGAGCACACACACAAATACATATGTATGCGCCTACTGTACTCACACATAAACCCAGCAGGAAAAACTAAAGGCGCTAAAAACGAACCGAACTTCGGCTAAATTTTTTAAAGTTCAGCCGAACCGATCGTTTACCAAAATGGCCCCAACATCACCAAAATATAAAATATTTATTCTCCATTAGTTTTATTTATGATCACTAGCTTTGTACGATAACTGAAATATTAAGAAAGCACAACCTCCTCCAACTAAAGCACGATTCCACGTTTCGACAAAACACCAACGCGCCACGCACTGTAGAGATAATACGTTCTTTTGTCGTACGTCCCGGTTATGGAATAGTCTTTGTGTGGCAGTTTTCCCACTTCATTACAATATTCGCGGGTTCAAGCCAAAAGTCCCCCGCGACTGCTCCACTTCCCTCCCACTCAATAACCTATAATCCTTCACAAACCAACAAAGGCCATTACTAGCAAATGGAAAGTGTGGGAGATTATGAAGTTACCAGCAGTATCGCGCCACTTCGTGGCGACTCTCCTACTTTTCCTTCGCCGATATGGAGAAGTCGTCTTAATTTTTTTTTAATTTTAAAACCAAAATTTTATAAATCCTATTACCTACAATATTTTAACTCTGTACTCTGTATCCTCGAAATTAAGAGCAACAGAGAAATGTTGGTTACCCGAACGAACGTAACAAAGCCGTCAGCTCTGCTGTCACCTTTAACCAAAACTTTAATTAAAGGAAGTACGCTCATTTTGCTGGTCGATAACGTACATACTGCGTTACCTTATTTAATCCGGATAAATAATTAAAGGAGGTAGTAGTAGTGATTCGGGAGGGAATAAATAAAGGAGAAAATATATAATTGTTACTATCAGTATCACAAAATTCGGTGTTTAGTGGAAAATAATAAGTAAAAATTGTGTGAGGCTGGTTTTCCAAAAAGTTTTTAATCCTATCCCTTTCCCTCCAGATTTTTCTAAAGTTGCAATTTTCATGAAACATGTGTAATTCCTATACATATTCTTAGTATTCCACCTTCTAGAATTTCAACTTTTCCTCTGACCCACTGTGCGGCTAAATCAAGGTGTCCCACTCTTCCTCTCGTTGATTTATCTGTTTTTATTCTGCCCTTTATTATTACTCTTTTACAATACCTTTCTAAAATTATTAATACAACGTCAGTCCCACCTACTCTTGCTACATACATATATCAAAATTAGGCGTATTTTTATACTTTTGTAGTTAAGTCACCTATGTGGGAATATATGTATGTACATATACATATGTCATTAACATTTTGTTTGATTCCCTATCTAAAGTTAGAAAGAAAAATTTATTTCAATAACAGACCAAATACCAAAAAAATAACTTAAACTCTTCTTGTGCAAAAAAAGACTTTCAGACGTAGCCTACTCTTGAAAAGATTGTCTTATACATACATACATACATACATACATATGTATGCAGCTACTCAAATTTTGACTTCAATTAAAAACCTGCTTAGATAATTGAACTTATTTTGATTTTCCAAGAAATCTAACCTCACTAAAAATCTCCGGTCATTTACATTGTCTAATGTTCAGTAGCACGGCTTCTATTCACATCTGCCAATGTGGCTATTTTTATTAGTTTTGTTTTTTACCCCTGTAATCTTACATTTTTAACAAACTTCTCTTTTGGTGGAAAAATTACTAAATAGTCGACTAACCATTGCCGTTACCGCAAGATGTGTAAGCTGTTAGCCGAAATATGATACCTTTTATGTACATGAAAGAGAAATGTAAAGCATTACACTTGTTGTGCAGAAAAGAACACGACAACATTGCAAGTCTATGCTAACATACTCCCTCACTCTCATCAAATGTTGCCCAAAACAATGCTGTGCAAAAACAATGCTACATTCAATGTTAAATTAACAGAGTAACGGTAACTGAACCATAACATTGCGTGCGCAATAGCGTTTTATATAATAGTATTAGCTGTTACCCGCGGGTTCCACCCCGCGTTTTTATAAAAATACGCAATGAGAATTATGCTCTGATTGGATGTTGCTGTATTTAATTGTATTTAATTTAATAACAGTGTTTGCCAGGCTGTCTTTTTCTTGGTTTCTGTTGTTTTCTGTTGAACAGCAGGGCTTCTTCTTGCTGATGCTTGTGATGTCTATATATTTGTAGGGGAGGTCATGAATGTAGGTCCTTACAGAACTATCTGTGTATGTAGATTACTCCTTTGGTGGAAGGCCAAAATTAAAGTGACTCCTCATGGACCACCACTTTTTTATGGTACACACATTAAGGTGTGCCACGCCACCTTGTCCCCTTGCCCCTAAATCTATATATATAAAACTCAAAATTATGTAAAAATGTTTACATGTATGTATGACTAAATACTAACAGAATAAAAATATTAATGTTGTATGACTTGTAGTTTTAAAGATACATATACCAAATAAAAGATTAAAGTTGTATGAGGGGTGCCACGCCCCTTGTCCTACGCCCATAAAATTGTACCGGTGGGACGACTCATCCAAGAGGTGCTTGCATACGGAATTTCAATACTGCGCGACTTTTAGTTCTAAAGCTATTCGATATCAATGAATTGGTTTGTATGGGTGGTGCCACGTCCCTTATCCAATGCCCGTCCCATTTTCCCAGTTCAATGAGACGGATATGTAATATGTTTCTACTGAGTTTCATTGATGTATGAAGTATATTTCTTAACCCTTAAATGCATGGCGTACCATATATGGTACACTCCCTAAATCGGTTGTAACTCCATCAAATCAATTTGGATCGTTTTTGTTATTGCTCTAGATTGTTCTAAAAATAACTGCCGTTTATTTAAATATCGCAACAGCTTGCTAAAGTTTATATTCAGTCGACAGTTAGTTGCCAAAGTGGGCGGTCGTGAATTTTGCGAAAAATTGTAAGAGTGATTTTTATTCGTTAATAAAATATACATCATTTTATTGTTTGTCTAATAAATGTTACAAGCAAGTACATTTATGTTTGTTTTAGCTAAATAAAATCGAATTTTATGAAATACGATTATTTTAAATACTTCTTTTGATTTTTTTCACATGTACCATATATGGTACTTCATGCACCCAAACCATCTGACCCGAAAAATTTTGCCGCCTATATAGTGGGCGGACCACGCCCATTTTCCTGTATGACGTAGAGGGCCCACACCTTACCTTAAATACCAAATATCATTCCTTTTAATGAGTAATTAGACAAAATATAGCTATTTTACCGAAAAAAATCCGGGGTATTGGGACTTACAGGCCTATAGTGGGCGTGTTCTTCAACTGATTTGGCTAATCTTGGAACTTGAAGTAGTGAAAGGTTCACTGCGACTGTGTGCCAAATTTGGTCCAAATGGGACAACTCCTTCTTTCTCTCCTGTGGCACGGACAGCAAGACGGACAGACAGACGGACGGACAGACGGAGAGACGGACAACCGGAAATCAACACAGAAAATGATTCTAAGCATTTCTATATACTTATGTCTATATTCCTTTATGTCTAATGAACTAAATCAAATTTTTCCATAAACAACATTATTAGTCTTATTTGACTCCAATGCATAGTGTACCATATATGGTACAAATAAAAAAACTCACATTTTTTACTTTTTCTTAAAAACTATGCATTTATATAAAAAATGAGCATCCATTTCGTGATCAGTGGGTGATTTCACATAGGGGGGCTTGGTCTCCATGCTAGGTGCTGACCCCATGCATTTAAGGGTTAAGTTATACCCGTATAGGATTTGATTGAAGTGGCACCCCCTTGACCTACGCCCATATAATTTTACCAGTGGGACGACTCATCCAATAGGTACCTGCGTACGGAATTTCAATGCTACGCGACTTGTACTTTCAAAGATATGCCATATCATAGAATTAAGTTATATGAGGGGTGCCAAGCCCCCTTTTCCACGCCCCTACATTTCTTCCAGCAGGAAGACACATCTAACACTAACATAGTACAAAGTTTTAATGTTGTACACCTTGTAGTTTTAAAGATATGCCAAATCAATTATTTAACTTGTATGGGAGGGTGCCACGCCCTCTTGATGTATAAAATTTTTTTATAGCCTATGACCATCCTTGGAACATCTATAGTCTATGTGCCAAATTTGGTTATGACCGATCAAGCGGTTTAGGACGCAACTCCGAACATACATACATACATAATTTGATTTTTATATATATAGATGATGATATGATATTATGATTGCCGCTGGAGACGTGGATTCTACCAAAATTTTAACATAAAATCAACTTCTTCAAAACTTTGTATCCATTGGCTTTTTATTTATTATTGGTTATGAATTCCACAGTGATTGTTATTAAAACGGTAATGTGTTCGTATTTAAAAATCGGTTTTTTCAATGTGTGCTTTTTTCTGTATGTGCTTTGTGTGACATTTTAAAGCCATTTTAAGAAAGGATCTGTGCTGAGAGTGAGCTTATCACGCTCCACTTATTCACTAATTAGGAATTCATCTGTCTAATTACCGAATTTCTTTATATGTAAATGAAGGAATTGTTTCCATATGCCCTCATGAACCCTGGCCTCGGAGAAATGATCACAGTTTAATGTGAGGAAGAGTTCTCTTGAATTATAAAACTCAAGTTTTAAATAATCGGCCGATGTAATCGTATGATAAACAAAAAAAGTAAATTCATGCAACTCCAACGCGAGTTTATTGAAGAGTTCCATACTCCATACATGGCAGTCATTTGGTCTTAGCTTCCCAACCAATCGCACAATCGGTTTTGATGAAATTGTAAGCAATCGATCCCACTCCTTGGCTGAAGAGAGCAGAAGTACAGGCGTTTTGGGTATATCCCGCCCGCTCAAGTATTTCTCACAAACGGCAACTAAACTTGCAATGCAGTAGTATTTCGCTTCGGCGAGCAGTTCGCCCATTTCCGATCCTGATGTTGGCATTGATGCATCGCCGTCCCTTAGGTAGTTCAGTATCGTATCAAAATGCTTGCCAGAGCGGTCAATAAAGACCCGGCCTGAAATGTGTCCATTGTACTAAATGCTCATTTTATAGCAATTGATAATTTTCTTACCTTCTGCGTCCACTGGTATTTCCATGCGGCCACTAAACATGGCGCTCAACATTGTCTCGTCTATCTTGGTTAAGGTATCGATTGTGGTGTAGAAGAAGCGCCCACCCACATTTAGCTTCACGTGGCCGGCCACAAATCCGTCCTTCGATTTTAGAGACACTTTTTGCATTACAGCTGCCAGAGACTGGGATTCAATTCCCTCACCGTCTGTACACTGGCTCTTGGATTCCATTAGGATTTTTGATTTTTTCTTTTATGGCGGAAAAACTTTAATTCACGAAACTGTGCAACAAACGCAAACAAGAGCGGCAGCAGAGATAAAACGAACTAATGTGAAATCGCGGTCCAAACGCAGTGCTTTCATCAGGATTCCTTTCAAAGAATTGCGCTTTTTTGTGTCTCAGCCGTCAACAAAGAGGGAATTCCCCTTTTTCGAAAAAATACCGTGGGAAACGGTGCTGCCGTTTTGAAAATTTTAACCGAAGTGCTTAAAAAATAGGTAGTGAACAATGTGCTTTTCGAAAAAGTGTAGTGAAACAGTATTCAAAAAAAGGAGTGAAGCGATATTGACGAAACTGAATTGAAATTGAAAAACTTGTTAAATGTTAGGGGTATTCATTTAAACGCGCAAAAGCCTGACAAACGTGACAACCTTGACAAATTTATCACCTGATAAACGAGCTGTCAACTTTTGTATGAAAGTTCATTTGCAGAAATGTGATAAATTTGCTCGATGATTTCGTTGTGCAAACGATGTTTGTAAACTTAGATGGCAACGAATGCAACCCTGCTTAGCTATGATCTATAACATTATGATAAAAGTTTAGTATTGAACAATCCAAATTAACGCAAAATGGTTACAGTAATTTTTTCCAAACAGCTCCAACATTAATCTTTACTTTTTCACTGATTCTCGGCATTTTAGTTTTTTCTTTTTGACAGCCAAACACCATTTGCACAAACACTTTGCCAAGTGCGTTCATTTAACACATTTACACATTTGATCAATTGATAAATTTGCGCAATGTTCAAACTTATACGCTTAAATGAATACCCTTGTTGTTTTTCTAAGCGTAAGCGAATTGTTGCTTTCAAACCGGAGTGTTTTGTTGAAAAGCTGGTTTAACATGCTACAATATGTTTGACATGGTGTGATGGAAAAAAATCAAATAAAGCCAGACTGACAAAAAACAACACTTAAAAAAATGATCGAGGAAAAGAGTTTTGAATTATAAAAAATGTTCGAAAGGCAAAAAAAAAATTTTATTAATAATTGGCTCATCAGGCCATGTGAGCTTAGGCCTAGCTGTTTCGCATAAACTTGTAATAGATTGTCTCTGCTTGTGTGCTTGTTGTATTTTAGCACAAATTAACGGGACCTACAAATAGCCGTGCTCGAACGTAGTAAATAAAATTAGCAAATATTTCCATGGATTAAACAAAAGCACAAAAATATCAGCTTCAAATGCTTATCTTTTTGTTTTTGAAATCTGATATATTTGTAAGTTGATTCGAAATCTGTTGTTACAAATCAATTTTATATTAGAAGAGATAAACATTTAAAAATGTTAATATTGGTTCAGGCGTAAAACTCGAAAGTGAGTAAAAAAAATTGTAGTGGCCTTCTATAACAAATTGTTGCATCGATAAGTCAATTTCGATGTAAACATTTTATAGGAAAACTAACAAAATGTTGTTTTTGACATTAGAATTTTGTGTCCTGGATCAAAATCTCGAACTTTCTAGTGCTATCATAATTTTTGCGAAATAGAATTTTTTGTGAGGACTTAAAATTTTTTTCAACACAAAATGCAAATCTCTTACTAAAAAAAATTATTTCTTTGTTTCTCGTTTGACGATGGCAAGCCATAAAAACAGTTAACAAGTAACGTGAATTACCAACACTGTTATGCTTAAGCCAGTGCTAAGCAACCCTGCCGGGTAATAGACTCAACACAAGCACCCTGAATTTTCAGTTGTACTGGCAGCACTGGCTTACCGTTTGCCGCTGTGTGCAATTTATTTTGTTGCTTTTAAAGTGCTTACATAGGGATTGTTGCGGTGCCGACAGAAATAACGCCAAATTCAGACATGCAGTGAATAGTGAAGAATTATGAATTAGAACAAAGTGTAAAGTAATAATATAAAGAATCCCAGAACTTGCACGCTGCTTTCCCAGATTTGGCTAAAATCCCAAGACGTTTTCGGTGCAAGAGTTTGCAAACATTTTTGTCTTTCTGCCGCGTTCAACAACGAAGTTGCCGCCGTCGTATAGGAACGCTACAAAGCTACAAAACCTTTCTGTCGTCTCGCTCGCGCCTTCGAGTGTTTACGGTGCCGAAAACGGCACACAGCTTGAACCTAAAAATTGTTCATTCAGTAAAGAAAACTGCATAGCAAATATAATTTGCGGTAAGCTTGCAAACATTTTATTCAAAGAAAATTTGCAACAAAAGTGCATATAAATTTTTTTGTGGAAGATTTTATGCCCATGAAAGCTGCGAACAATAAATAGTTGAAATAGCAATAGAGAAAATAATTGCAAAAAAGAAGGCGTGCGAAAATACACCACCAAAGATCTCAAAGAAGAAAACGCAAAAAATTGAAAACGAAAATTGTAATTCTTAGCGGAACTCTGTAAAGAACGTAAGTATTCTTTGTTTGGAAAAATTGCTGTTGTAACGTTTAATCAATAATTGTTATGTACTACTCTCATCTTTTTAGCTTTTAGAGCACGCTTTGCATTGGTGCTCGAAGTTCGCCGCATGCTCTGCAGTGGAAAGGTCTGATATTTAGACTCGCGTTTGGTATTTCCCCACACCCACCACCAGAGTAACAGAGGATTCTCGTTTGTGTAAAAAATTTGGCAACTGTAGCTTTCCTTGCTTTCCCCCTTGGCACAGCAATAGCGTAGTGATAAAATGGGCGCGTACCTCTCACAACCGAAAACGGATAAAGTCTCCACAGATGAAGTGAATGAGCTGCTCCGCGTTGGCGCCAGTTCCATGCAGGGTTGGCGCATTAGCCAAGAGGTGACTTATTGCAGCTTTTAGAGTATATTTGGGAAGTGATTTTAAATATCTTTTTAGGATGCTCACAATGCCATTTTGAACTTCGACGCGAATGCTTCGTTCTTCGCCGTGTATGATGGACATGGTGGGGCCGAGGTGGCCACTTACTGTGCTGACAAGCTGCCAGAATTTCTCAAAGAGTTGGCCAGCTATAAAGGTGGTTCGTTCGAGCAAGCACTAAAGGACGCTTTTTTGATGTTCGATCGTACTCTGCTTGAGCCACAGGTAGTGGAAATACTGAAAATACTCGCTGGCGAGAAAAATATCACTGATCCGGATGATAGTGACGCGATTGATGGCGAGGAAGATGACGAGGATTTGGCAGAGCTGCATGAGGAAAGCAATTTGCCATTGAACGAGGTACTGGAAAAGTATAAAGGTGCCGGTTGCGGTCCCTCAATGCCCGCTCTGAAGAAGCTAAAGGACACCGCTAGTGGTTCCAAACCACAATCGCCCTATTTGCGTGGCAGACGTGCCGCTGCTGTAGCAGCAGACGCGGCCAACAAAGCAGTCATGGATCCGGATGCCAAGCCACAGGGCTCATCGACATCAGCAGCAGCAGCGGCAGCCGCTTCTGGTTCATCGAATGGTAAGAATGCACACTTTATATTTTCTAGGTTGAATTTTTAATCCTGCTCTTGGTCTAGATGCTGGTCCCAGTTCGTCAAAGTCCTCATCTGCTGTCGGTTCAAAAATGGAGACAGAGGAGGATTCGACTGTAAGCAGCAGTAGTTCGAGTAGCAAATCCAACAATAATAATATTGCATCTACTGGGGGCACTGAAGCCGAAGCCACTGCAGCAAATGAAACAAAAGAAATTACTATAAATGGCGCAACCACTTCAAACAAGCTTATCGTAGAAAGCACAGCAACAATCGCTGCCAACTCTGCAACCGCAAACTCAGGCTTAACTCCGGATTCGTCGCATATTAAGGAGAGCGAACAGAATGGCAACGTGACCTCTTCGGCCAAAGTCATTAAAGCGGACGTGAGCACTTCTTCACCAATCTCTGGCGTTGATGCCATTGTCAATGATGCCACTGTATCTGGTTCGAGTGATGCCGCTGAAGCTGAGAATAAGCAGAACGGCAGTGTAGGCAGTTCATCCAGCAGTGTTAAATCAACGCTTGGCAATGTGGAACGCACTACCATATCATCTACGTCTACGAGTAAAGCAGGCAAAAAAGGCAAAAGTTGTCTCACAGGCGACGACGATTCCACGGATGATGACTATGACGGTATATCAGCGGGCAGCAATGTACTTGTGCGTTATTAATAATTGTTACTTATAAATCTTGTATAGCCGAGAACTCTAGCGCTGATGAGCAGCAAGTGCTTGGGTATTCTTCTTCTGAGGATATCGAGGAGGACGACGATGAAGAAGATGATGAAGACATGGACGATGAAGACGAAGAAGATGAAGAGGTCGATGATGAAGACGAAGAGGGCGCACTAGCAAACGAGCAGTTCTGTGCTAATATGATTGAGGAACCTGGCAAGGATAGTGGATGCACCGCTGTCGTGGCCCTGCTGCATGGTCGTGATTTATACGTGGCCAATGCAGGAGACTCGCGCTGTGTGGTCTGTCGCAATGGAAAAGCTATTGAGATGAGTTTAGACCACAAGCCGGAAGATGATGAAGAATCTGCACGCATAATCAAAGCCGGTGGTCGGGTGACACTCGATGGGCGTGTCAATGGTGGCTTAAATTTGTCACGCGCCATTGGCGATCATGCCTATAAAATGGTAAGTGCAACGCAGAACCTCTGCAAGTCGTTTAGTGGTTTACAAGTATTTGCCTTTCCACAGAGCTTGGAACTATTGCCGGATGAGCAAATGATCTCAGCACTACCAGATATTAAGAAACTCATCGTAACGCCCGAAGATGAATTTATGGTATTGGCTTGCGATGGCATCTGGAACTTTATGACCAGCGAGGAAGTTGTTGATTTTGTGCGAATGCGCTTAAAGGATTCTTCTAAGAAAATATCACAAATTTGCGAGGAGGTGAGTTTTCATTTGCAAAATCTCGAAATTTATTTTTGGTTGCTTATTTTTGCGGTCTCCGTTTTAAGATGTTCGACAACTGTCTGGCTCCTAATACCTTGGGCGATGGTACCGGCTGCGACAATATGACGGCTGTTATAGTGTGTTTCCAACGCAAGCTGCAGGAGCTTCCGACAAAAATCAATCCGAACGAAACGGAGGAAGTCCTCTCGGCCAGACGCGCTGCAGCCGCAGATGCTGCCGATGCCAGTCTGCAAATGTCGCTGAAACGTTCCGCTTCGCCCAACACAGATGGTAATTCCAACGAAGTCGTTAATGCCAATAAAACTAAACGTTTGAAGACTGACGAAGAGGATGGTTCTACCTCTTCGACCACTAACAACAATAATGTTGCAATAGCAACAACAAATGAACTAGTTGATTCAGATGTGGCTAGCAGCAGCAGCACGTTAGGTTCGGCCGAACAAAAGGAATGCGACAGTGTTAGCGCAGTAGCGAGCACATCCACCACCACAAACTCCAGCAGTGAAGCAATCTCGGTCTCCTCAACGTAAATTTTGCTTGTGTATGCAGCACGCCTGAAATTCTGCGAAATACCTATTATTCATTGCGACAAACTTTATTTTAAGCATCTACAGATTTTTCTTAAATATTTTCCCTTTTAAGATTTAAAGCAAGTAAACATACGATACCGTCATGTTTTCAATTCACTACATTTGCACCCGCTAACGCTCATAACCGGCAATCTGAAATGGAAGTTTTTTGCATCTTAATAACTGAACTTTCTCCCCAAAATCTAATTTCACTGGCTTCACGTTATAGTTTCGTTTAGAGATAAAACTCGCATATCACTCGTATACACACAGCCAAATGCATATACTTATACATACAATATGTGAGCTGAAAACAACGGTGGTACTTTGTGTGTTTTCTGAAGCAAAGTCGACAGGAACTGGAGTTACATGAATAATAAAATTAATTACACAGTACATACATACAAACATGCACATTTTAAAAGTGAAATGGATATAGTTATACATACTAATTAAAATGCAACATATGGAAATAAAAGTAACAAAAACAATAAAAAAATATAGTAATTCTAATAAAGTACATACACGTAAGATTCGTATAATTCACAAAAACTAACGTCTTTTTTTGCAACACGGAAATTATACGTTCAAAGGACCAGCTTAAAGCTCAGAGGTGGGTAGGTTTTTCCGGAGCCCTCCCAAAGTTAAAGGAAACAAACTACACACCAACGAATAACAATAGCCTTTTTTCTAATAGAGCTTATATTAAAACTTTAGTTTAAGAAACTTAAAAATTTATTGTAAAATCACACTTCAGTTAATAGTTATAACTTAACTGAGGCTAACGCATGGCTTCGTCACATTAACTTGTGTGTGCTCCTCCTATTTTAGCACAAGCTAACAAGTTGCAGTATTTGATCACTTCCGTTCACTCTTAAGCTGCTGTCAGACTATCCAAGTAAGCTTTTAGGTCCCCATTTATGCATAGAAATGTATGCTTCTTGAGTCTAGCTCATATTGGAAGAGAGGAACAACGAAAGAAGACGCGAATAAAGACTAACCGAGTTTTGGCTAAATTTTTTAAAGTTCAGCCCAATCCAAACCGATCATTCACCAACATCACCAAAATGTTAAATACGTCATTAGAATATTCGCGGGCTTAAGGCAAAGGTCCAACTCCACTATTCCCCCCACACACTAGCCTATAATCCTTTCTAAGCCCAGAGTGTTGGTTTAAACTTTTTACCAACGGTTTCGCAATAGCTGTGCTGTGGCGTAAACTGAAATAAAGTACACAAGGAGGCGCCTTCAGCAATTAAACATTTTATTTTAAAAGTAATAGTACTTCAAAGGCATACATTATATCTGTATGTGCTTTGTGTGGCTTTTTAGCGCCACATTTAAGAAAACGACCTATGCTGGGAGTGATCTTATATCTTATCACGCTTCACTTAATAGGAATTCATCTGTCTAATTATTGAATTGCTTGGAATGAAGCAATTGCATCCATATGCCCTCATGAACACGGGCCTCAGAGAAGAAATAACCCTGGGCACTCCCACAGGTGACTGTCAGGAAGCGTTCCCCTGAATTATAAAACTCCCAATTTAAACAATCGGGCGATGTAATCGTATCATAAACAAACAAAATATGTTCATACAACTTCAACGCAAGTAGATTGAAGAGTTCCATATTGCTCAAGATTTTAACATCTGCTATTTGCTTCCCTACCAATCGCACAATCGGTTTTGATGAAATTGTAAGCAATCGATCCCACTCCTTGGCTGAAGAGAGCAGAAGTACAGGCGTTTTGGGTATATCCCGCCCGCTCAAGTATTTCTCACAAACGGCAACTAAGCTTGCAATGCAGTAGTATTTCGCTTCGGCGAGCAGTTCGCCCATTTCCGATCCTGATGTTGGCATTGGTGCATCGCCGTCCCTTAGGTAGTTCAGTATCGTATCAAAATGCTTGCCAGAGCGGTCAATAAAGACCCGGCCTGAAATGTGTCCATTGTACTAAATGCTCATTTTATAGCAATTGATAATTTTCTTACCTTCTGCGTCCACTGGTATTTCCATGCGGCCACTAAACATGGCGCTCAACATTGTCTCGTCTATCTTGGTTAAGGTATCGATTGTGGTGCAGAAGAAGCGCCCACCCACATTTAGCTTCACGTGGCCGGCCACAAATCCGTCCTTCGATTTTAGAGACACTTTTTGCATTACAGCTGCCAGAGACTGGGATTCAATTCCCTCACCGTCTGTACACTGGCTCTTGGATTCCATTAGGATTTTTGATTTTTTCTTTTATGGCGGAAAAACTTTAATTCACGAAACTGTGCAACAAACGCAAACAAGAGCGGCAGCAGAGATAAAACGAACTAATGTGAAATCGCGGTCCAAACGCAGTGCTTTCATCAGGATTCCTTTCAAAGAATTGCGCTTTTTTGTGTCTCAGCCGTCAACAAAGAGGGAATTCCCCTTTTTCGAAAAAATACCGTGGGAAACGGTGCTGCCGTTTTGAAAATTTTAACCGAAGTGCTTAAAAAAATAGGTAGTGAACAATGTGCTTTTCGAAAAGTGTAGTGAAAAAGTATTCAAAAAAAGGAGTGAAGCGATATTGACAAAACTGAAATGAAATTGAAAAACTTGTTAAATGTTGTTTTTGTAAGCGTAATCGAATTGTTGCTTTCAAACCGGAGTGTTTTGTTGAAAAGCTGGGTTAACATGCTGCAAAATGTTTGACAGCATGGTGTGATCATAGTGTAATAATATCAAGTGAACCAGATAGCAATGACATTCTATTCTCGTACCTTTACGTGTCAGTTGCGATGTCAAAAATATTAACCCGTTTTCAGTTTGAGTTTGCGTTTGAAGAAAAAAGTAAAAAGAAAAAACATCAATGGCCAACTCTTGTGGTAATAACGAATACCTCCATAAATTTGCTGTATAAATATCTGCAAGAAAAGTTTGGAATGTCCTACCTTTTTACTAGTAGACTAAATCAAGACATTAGAAAATTTCTTTGGGGCAATGCGAAGTACAGGTGGTCTTAACGAGATAAAAAAATATTAACAATTGGTTTATAAACGCTATTTGTTATAAAAAATGTGCTGGTTCATTACTGAAAATAAAAATTGTTTGGTACGTAAAAATGTTGAGTAACTTTTTTGTACTAATGTCTCGGATGGGTTAAGACATATAACGAAGAAGGAGAATGAAAAATCAAACTATTTTTTGAAAAGCTGGGGTACGTCAAGCTATCTGGTACACTTGATATTATTACACTATGGGTGTGATGGGAAAAAATCAAATAAAGCCAGACTGACAAAAAAGAAAACTTAAAAATGATCGAGGAAAAGAGTTTTGAATTATAAAAAATTATCGAAAAGCAAAAGAAAATTTTAAAAAATAATTGGCTCATCAGGCCATGTGAGCTTAGGCCTAGCTGTTTCGCATAAACTTGTGTCAGAGACAATATAATAGATTGTCTCTGCTTGTGTGCTTGTTATATTTTAGCACAAATTAACGGGACCTACAAATAGCCGTGTCCGAACGTAGTAAATAACATTAGCTAAAAATTTCCATGGATTAAACAAAAGCACAAAAATATCAGCTTCAAGTGCATTACTTTTTGCTTTTAGCGGGGTTTAGACGATCCTACATGTCGTCCAACATGCTTTGACGGCAGGATTAACTGTACACGTGCCGCTGCGTATACACGGTCCCACATGTCGTACAACATCACTTTCTTCAAGTTGGCAAGCGAGACGCACGCTTACAGACAAAGCCTTTTTACCGACGGCAAATGAGACTTTTGAAAAAGAATGGGCGTTCTCAGCTCTCGTCGATAGCATTCGACTCAATTCGTTTTTTTAAAAGCGCTACGTACACTTTATTTTGTGCGTTTCTATTTTTATGAACTCCGCCATTAATTTTCCAAGTTTCAGGAAAATTATTTAATTTATCTCTTTTATACATCTTTTGTGCATAGCATTCATTTTCATAGTGATGCAAAATGAAATGTTATAGCATTAAAATTTTAAAGCCATTTTTATGTATTTAATTTTATACATCCTTAAGTTTTTCTAATTAACGTATACATATTTCAAAGTAAGAACCAACTGCAGGCTGCAGCTCAATGAAATTCTTACTGTCCGTGATCATGTTCAATAACAATTGTTCACGTAAAATTTTCGCGCGTGTATGGGCCGCTTAAGACGAAAATATGAAAGTGTGCATGTTTTCATTAACCTCCTTTTTTATATATCCCAACGCCTCACTTCACCCTGCGATCAAGAATTTGGTATTGTGTAAAACGAATCACCTCACTCAGTGACTGCGCGCGCTGTTTTACGTAGTTTCGTATGAAAACCGGTATCGAATAAAACGCAACGCTGCGCTTTTTCTCACATAAACAATCAAATCGTTCACTTGGGTTTGAGGTCGCGTTTGGTTTTTTAAACGCAAAATATTTGGTAATTTCGAGTGAAAATTGATTTTTTGGTTATCTGTAGAAGCAAATAATAAGTATTGTTATACTTTTTACAAATACTAAAGAATAAAGTAAAAAAAAAGGAAAATACTAGCACTGCGGTTGAGGATCGAAATCACAAAAAAAATAAATGTAATGATGAGGATCGAACTCACAACCTCTCGCGTGCTAGTCGAACGCTCTAACCACTAGGCTATGGGAGGTATGCAAGGGAAGCGGCAAATTTTGTGTTTTGTATTTGGCTGGTAAATTTAGAAAAATACAACTCTGTTTCATAAGAACTTGAAAGCTCATGTGATGCAGTGAGAAGTGCCGTTTTTTTATCCCGGTGTTGGCTTCGTGTCACAGATTAGTACCAGATATCCAACTCTCACACTAGCGCTAAAATATCACCACTACATTCACAAAAATAAGATAGAGTTTATCCATATTTGGTTACGGGTAGCCAGGTATTCGGTTTTTTCGATATAAGTATTCCATCAGTATTCGTCTAAACTTATATAATTGTAACAATTTGATTCTTATTTCAATTTGAATATATGTGCTGATATTTTGTGTGTTCATCAAATATTTTATTTTGTTGCTTTTGTAGCGTGGGAACCAGGTACTCGAAAACATCTGTAGTCGATAGCCGTGTCGTGCAATTTATTTGTATCCCCATAAAATGCCGATCAGCTGTAAAGTAGGTGCAGTCAGCTGTAAAGTAAGCGCTATCCGCTGTGTCGAAATCCCAACCCACTGCGAACAAATTTTTGAGGTTTGACAGTTGTTGGTCCGAAATGTAAACAAAGGAATTTTTGTGAATGCAACTCTGTAAGGAATTACAAAAACAAAATACATTGCGAATCACATGTACGCTATCAGTGAGAGGGAGGTTTCAAAAAAAATGGAAATTTTTGTTCCCTGGACGGACAGTTGGATATCTGGTAGTAATCTGTGCTTCGTGTTCCCGTTGCGTTTGATCACGGGGATTTATACGGTAAGGACGTAAACTTCTGGAGAAAATGCACGCATTTATGGCATATAAGGTGCAACCCTTTGGTTAGAGTGGCTGCGTTTTTTTACTCATTCCAAAAGTCCTGGATATACTAATTTTAGTTTATTAACGATAATAATCTGAAAAACTCAACTAACGCTTTGCAGTAAAATCATACAAATCATGGGAGCTGCCGTTCTCGCTATCCAATTCTTTGGATTTATCCCGTTTATATTTAGAGTTTTTCGAATTGTTACAAGAAATGTAGGTAAAATTTTACTTATGCGAAAAACTACAAGCCAGTCAACTTCTTCCTCTTCTTCGAGCGGTGTAGTCAAATTTTATTTTTAAAACTTTTCAAACTCAAAAAATTACGGCCTTACCGTATAAATCACCGTGATCGAACGCAACGCGAACACGAAGCCAACGCCGGGATCAAAAAACGGCATTTTGTAAATCACGGCGTAATTGCGTTCGTTGTCTTACGGCATCACTTGAGCTGTCACGTTCTTACGAAAAAGAGTTGTATTTTTCTAAATTTATCAGCCAAATACAAAACACACAAAATTGGCAGCGTTCATTGCATACCTTCCATAGCCTAGTGGTTAAAGCGTTCGACTAGCACGCGAGAAGTTGCGAGTTCAATCCTCAAAAGCGATACATTTCTTTTTTTTTTGTGATTTCGATCCTCAACCGCAGTGCTAGTATTTTCTTTTTTTTGTACTTTTTTCTTTAGTATTTGTCTTTAAAAAGTATTACAATACTTATTATTTGCTTCTGCAGATTACCACAAATCAATTTTCACTCGAAATTACCAAAAATTTTGCGTTTAAAAACTGAACGCGAGCACAAACCCAAGTGAACGATTTGACAGTTCAAGTGAGTGGCGCATTCACTCGTTGCGTTTTACGCGGTACCGATTTTCATATGAAACTACGTAAGACAACGCGAGCAGTCACTGAGTGAGGTGATGCGTTTTACAAAATACCAAATTAGTGATCGCAGGGTGAAGTGAGGCGTTGGGATTTACAAAATAAGCACCTTAGTTGCGGAGCCCTTTTTTAAAGTATGTACATACACATGTACTTATATCATTTTTTCTACGAACAATTCTAATGTTAGGTACCGACCACACGCTCACGAAACGAATTAAATATTCTTGAACTATAGCATGTACTAAATTTTGCATCCCTGACAGGCAGTACAATAAAAGTGGGTGGCGAGGAGACAAATTTTTCCCGTTTGGTAGAATAAAAGTTTTGATATTCTCAAAGAATAGTATAGTGTGAAAAATAAAGTTTAAAGTTAAGGCAAACGAGGATTAGGAAGGCTGCCATCGCAGAATATAAAAAAATTGATTGAACGAAGTGGGTAAGAGGAGTAGGTGATATTTGCGTTGGACGGTCCGAAAACAATCGTCAAAATTGATTCGATAACTCCAGCGTCGAGCACAAGCAACGCAAAAGAAGGCGTTTGCGGCTCTATTAGCAGTAGCAGCATCAGCGGAGGAGGTTTAAGCGGGACTAGCAGTTGTAGTGCAGACGGTAAGGTGCAGCTCACGCCAGCGTCAAATCAGCTAGTGCTGGTTGCCGGTAGTAAAAAAATGTCGGGAGATCAAAAGACATTGCTCAAGGGCCACACTTCGCAATATGTGAAACTAAATGTAGGCGGCCGCCTCTACTACACAACCATTGGCACATTAACAAAGCACAATGACACGATGTTAAGCGCCATGTTCAGCGGACGCATGGAAGTTCTCACCGACTCTGAAGGTAAGAATTCCGCAAGACCTAGATGTTTTGTGCACACCCATTTTGTACAAATACTTCTGTGTGACTCACGCCGCACTCATGCTGAATGCATACGCAAGCATATTGGAATCTCTATAATCTCGTTATAGTATATTACACTCGTTTGTTTGTATGCCCTTAGGTTGGATATTAATTGATCGCTGTGGCAACCATTTCGGCACTATACTCAATTACTTGCGAGATGGCTCTGTGCCGCTGCCGGAGTCGCACAAGGAAATCGCGGAGCTACTAGCCGAAGCGAAATATTACTGCATAACAGATCTAGCCATGTCATGCGAACGTGCACTGTTAGCGCATCAGGAGCCGAAGCCGATATGTCGCATTCCCTTAATCACTTCGCAAAAAGAGGAGCAGCTGCTCATCAGTTCGTCTTCTAAGCCGGCCGTCATACTTGTGGTGCAACGCCAAAACAATAAATACTCCTACACAAGCGCCTCTGATGATAATCTGCTCAAGAATATTGAACTTTTCGACAAGCTCTCGCTGCGTTTTAACGAGCGTATTCTTTTTATAAAGGACGTGATTGGGCCGAGTGAGATCTGCTGTTGGTCGTTCTACGGGCATGGGAAGAAGGTGGCCGAGGTATGCTGCACCTCAATTGTGTACGCCACAGATCGTAAGCATACAAAGGTGGAGTTTCCAGAGGCGCGTATTTACGAGGAAACACTACAGGTATTGCTCTATGAGAATCGCAATGCTCCCGATCAGGAGTTGCTGCAGGCTACGTCTTCTGTCCGCGCGGGCGGTTGTGGTGTGGGTGGCTCTGGCATGCAACAGTACACGAGCGATGAAGAGGAGGAACGCACCGGTTTGGCACGCTTGCGCTCGAACAAGCGGAATAACCCCACCTGATTTGTGAAGCAGTATCTGGGATGATTCACACGCACCGCTCTTTTCTAGCTTTGAAGAGATGGCGGTGGAAGCGAAAGTGCATGACATTTGCCAAAGATCATGTTTTCAGCAATGTGTCAAATATTTCCCATTTTTAATTAAAATTTTTTTTTATGGAATTCCCACGCTTCTACAAAATGTTGAAAACCGTTCAGCTGCCAAGCAAGCTTAAAGTAAGAAACCGTATTGTAGTATTTAATTCTATGAAATGTAAACGCAAATCCATGCGAATGTGCAAGCACAAGCAAATAAAAAAGAAACTTGTGAATACCAATTTTTCTTTTATTGATAAACCTGAAAGCAAAGAAAGAATATTTTGTTTGTAATTTTCATACTAAACATAGCTATAATTCAAAATAATACGTGTAAACGATAATCGAGGCTCGGAGCATTAGGCATATTTTCAAGAAGTCATGATCCACCTGATCTTCTCATTACAGGCAAATATTATAAATTAAAACTAGTTAGTAAATATGGAACTTTGAATGCCTTTAATGTTTTGGCTTCTTAATGTAATAAGATGAGCATTTTTATGTTTTACACAAAAAGTTGCCATAGCAACGAAATCATTTGGACAAGAAATATGCAATTATACAGTGTCCCATAATCTTGTAAAATGGCTGAAGAACTGCAAAAGGCTGGCCTCTACATAGACGATATTTATCGTTTGCGTGTGCAGGATCCGCGCATAGCCAACGAGACAAATGAATTGCGTGAGGAATGTTTGGAATATGCTAATAAGTTGCAGGAGTTCAAGAAGTTGTCCGAAGTATTTCACAAAGTAGTGGCAAACTTCGCCAAGCATGTGGAAAAGGAGAAGTTGCGCGCCATTGGTACACAAAACCAACTGAAGACCATGGCAAAGCAGCGGCAGGCAGAGCAGCTGGTGTACCAGGTGCGTCACCACTTGTAGTGGGCAAAAATCCACGAAAAACTAATAGAAAACGTTAAATTACAGAGCAAAATACATGAGCAGAATGTGCAGCTGGAGCGCTTGAAAAGCGAGTATCAGTATTTGCAACGCATCGAATCCGAGCAACAGGAAATTATTAACAACTTCATGCTAAATCAATAAAAATAATATATTAGTGATTGAAGACAAATAGGAAATACAGAAATTGAGGTAACCATAGGGCTCAGCACATAATTTGGCGCACCGCCTGTACGTGCTTGCGGTAACAGGCGAAACTGCACAGCGGCAGATTTGTTTTGGAGCAGTTGTACACCTTGCGTTGGCTACAACCAGCTATGCCGCAGAGTTGTATTTGCGGTGGTTCGCGTGGCACTTGCGCTGCCAGCGGAAACTCGTGCTCCGGCGGTAGTTGTATATAAGCGCCTTCTAGCGTATTGCGGTATGTAATCATGGGCTGTGAGGCTTTGCTTATTTTGCTGCGTGCCGCAGTGCGGTTCTTATTGCTCTCCTGCTTCTTCAGCAAGCGCTCCATGGTCTTTTTCTTGTCCTTCTCGCGTTTCTCGTCTGCCAGCTGCTTGCGCTTTTGTGACTTGAGCGCTGCCTTCTGTATGTCTTCCGCAGTTAGGGGCTTGTCTTTTTCGCGATAGCCTGTGGGCAGCGACATTAATAGTTCCCCACAGCCTGATATGCCGGGTGAAGCGGGCTCTCTGTCCAACTGGCGTTCATACATGGCACGTTGGCGTGCTGTCATCAGTTTTGGATCCTTGATTTTCTTCAGTTCGTCGTCCACATCCTCCAGCTTGCCCGATTCGATGGCAGTGAGCCAGCGTTCTTCTTCACTGGAAGTCCCACTCTCGCGACGTTTTATTTTGGATTTTTTGACACTGCTACTGTTGCTGCTGGTGCCACTCACGTTCGCTGCATTCGGCGCAGGTGTAGTTGGAACTTTTGTTGCTGCCAGGGACGTAGCATTTTGCTTCGAGCTGGATTTTTTGCTTGCGCTTGCTTTGATTGTGTTGGTTTTTGTTGGCGTGGGCGTCGGTGTGGATGCCAGCTCATCCTCTGCGCCTTCCTCCACATCAATAACTTCCGAATCGTCTGCAGCTGGGAGTTCGATTTCTCCATCGCACACAATTTCCACCTCATTTTCGAAACCTTCTAGGTCTTCCTGAAACACCTCCACAGGCTCCTCTACTCTTTTTTTAGGCGTCGATGGTTTCGGCGCTTCCGTCAGTCTTTTCTGATGATGCTTCTCGCCCTTGTGATGATGTTTGTGCTTTTTGTTGCGTTTGCCATCTGCTATTAAAATCGAGATTGAAATTTTCAATATTGAAAACATTAGTTAAAGGGACAGATTTCGATTACCCTCGCTTTCACGTTTTCCCATTCTTTCTCCACAATCCAAATAACTCGGAATTCGCGGATATTTGCTGATTTGTTGACACCAAACAGCTGACGCAGAAGGCTGCCAAGTTCATAGAGAAAGAAATCTGTAAACTGCAACAAAACCATAAACGGCGACCCCCGCAGAGTTGCATTGGCCGCGATATTTATCTGATACTATTCCCCTTATTAGTAGATACTATTTCTCTTATTAGTACCATTCCTTTTTAAAACCATTTGCGTTAATAGTACCAATTTTTACATTTAGGTTGTTACATGTGCTTAAAAACCAAGCGCAAAATCTCCAAATTTGATTGGTTAGCCAATCAACAAGCGCCAAGCCAAGCGCAACAGGAACCGAAATACATATACATATATATAATCAAAATTTTTGCGGAAAAAGTTGAAAGTTGGGTTATTTTTGCGTTTTGCGTTCAACGCTATTCTCATTAGCGGGGTTTAGACGGTCCTACATGTCGTCCAACATGTAGGACAAGCCGCGATGTTGGATCGTGTATACGCAAGAAACAGCTGCTTGTCACACATGTGGGATGGTTTTCAAAATTTTTTGATATTTCTGCTCGTTTGTCAAACCATCCAACCTGTGTAAACACACGTTGGTCAAGCCTACTGTATTTTGGCACTGTCAGAAATTGTCCATGCTGTTAACATGACCACGAACAGTAAGAATTTCATTGAGCTGCAGCCTGCAGTTGGTTCTTACTTTGAAATATAAGTTAATTAGGAAAACTTAAGGATGTATAAAATTAAATGAATAAAAATGGCTTTAAATTTTAATGCTATAGCATTTCATTTTGCATCACTATGAAAATGAATACTATGCAAATGAAAATATGCATAAAAGAGATAAATTAAATAATTTTCCTGAAACTTGGAAAATTAATGGCCGAGTTCATAAAAATAGAAACGCACAAAATAAAGTGTACGTAGCGCTATTAAAAAAACTAATTGAGTCGAATGCTATCGACGAGAGCGGAGAACGCCCATTCTTTTTCAAAAGTCTCATTTGCCGTAGGTAAAAAGGCTTTGTCTGTATGCGTGCGTCTCGCTTGCCAACTTGAAGAAAGTGATGTTGTACGACATGTGGGACCGTGTATACGCAGCGGCACGTGTACAGTTATTCCTGCCGTCAAAGCATGTTGGACGACATGTAGGATCGTCTAAACCCCGCTAAAAGCAAAAAGTAATGCACTTGAAGCTGATATTTTTGTGCTTTTGTTTAATCCATGGAAATTTTTAGCTAATGTTATTTACTACGTTCGGACACGGCTATTTGTAGGTCCCGTTAATTTGTGCTAAAATATAACAAGCACACAAGCAGAGACAATCTATTATATTGTCTCTGACACAAGTTTATGCGAAACAGCTAGGCCTAAGCTCACATGGCCTGATGAGCCAATTATTTTTTAAAATTTTCTTTTGCTTTTCGATAATTTTTTATAATTCAAAACTCTTTTCCTCGATCATTTTTAAGTTTTCTTTTTTGTCAGTCTGGCTTTATTTGATTTTTTCCCATCACACCCATAGTGTAATAATATCAAGTGTACCAGATAGCTTGACGTACCCCAGCTTTTCAAAAAATAGTTTGATTTTTCATTCTCCTTCTTCGTTATATGTCTTAACCCATCCGAGACATTAGTACAAAAAAGTTACTCAACATTTTTACGTACCAAACAATTTTTATTTTCAGTAATGAACCAGCACATTTTTTATAACAAATAGCGTTTATAAACCAATTGTTAATATTTTTTTATCTCGTTAAGACCACCTGTACTTCGCATTGCCCCAAAGAAATTTTCTAATACGTCTTGATTTAGTCTACTAGTAAAAAGGTAGGACATTCCAAACTTTTCTTGCAGATATTTATACAGCAAATTTAGGGAGGTATTCGTTATTACCACAAGAGTTGGCCATTGATGTTTTTTCTTTTTACTTTTTTCTTCAAACGCAAACTCAAACTGAAAACGGGTTAATATTTTTGACAACGCAACTGACAAGCAAGGGTATAAGAATAGAATGTCATTGCTATCTGGTTCACTTGATATTATTCCACTATGATCACACCATGCTGTCAAACATTTTGCAGCATGTTAACCCAGCTTTTCAACAAAACACTCCGGTTTGAAAGCAACAATTCGATTACGCTTACAAAAACAACATTTAACAAGTTTTTCAATTTCATTTCAGTTTTGTCAATATCGCTTCACTCCTTTTTTTGAATACTTTTTCACTACACTTTTCGAAAAGCACATTGTTCACTACCTATTTTTTTAAGCACTTCGGTTAAAATTTTCAAAACGGCAGCACCGTTTCCCACGGTATTTTTTCGAAAAAGGGGAATTCCCTCTTTGTTGACGGCTGAGAGCACAAAAAAAGCGCAATTCTTTGAAAGGAATCCTGGTGAAAGCACTGCGTTTGTACCGCGATTTCACATTAGTTCGTTTTATCTCTGCTGCCGCTCTTGTTTGCGTTTGTTGCACAGTTTCGTGAATTAAAGTTTTTCCGCCATAAAAGAAAAAATCAAAAATCCTAATGGAATCCAAGAGCAAGTGTACAGACGGTGAGGGAATTGAATCCCAGTCTCTGGCAGCTGTAATGCAAAAAGTGTCTCTGAAATCGAAGGACGGATTTGTGGCCGGCCACGTGAAGCTAAATGTGGGTGGGCGCTTCTTCTGCACCACAATCGATACCTTAACCAAGATAGACGAGACAATGTTGAGCGCCATGTTTAGTGGCCGCATGGAAATACCAGTGGACGCAGAAGGTAAGAAAATTATCAATTGCTATAAAATGAGCATTTAGTACAATGGACACATTTCAGGCCGGGTCTTTATTGACCGCTCTGGCAAGCATTTTGATACGATACTGAACTACCTAAGGGACGGCGATGCATCAATGCCAACATCGGGATCGGAAATGGGCGCACTGCTCGCCGAAGCGAAATACTACTGCATTGCAAGCTTAGTTGCCGTTTGTGAGAAATACTTGAGCGGGCGGGATATACCCAAAATGCATGTTATAGTACTGCTCTCTTCAGCCGAGGAGTGGCGTCGATTGCTTAAAACTTCATCAAAACCGATTGTGCGATTGATAGTGTATCCAATGTCAGGTGATGAGATCTTCAAGAATACAAATCTCTTCAATCAAATCGCGTTGGAGTGGAATGAAATTTTTTTGTTTGTTTATGATGCGGTTACATCGTACGAACGTTTAGTTTGGGAGTTTTATAATTCAAGGGGGGTACAATTATGGACAGTCGACTGTAGAAGAAGTGGTCAAAGCTGCTTCGAGGGACGTGTTTATGAGGGTCTATTAAAAACAATACGTATTTTAAATAATGTCTTTGACAGATGAATTACTAATAAAAAGTGTGATAAGACACTCCCAGCATAGGTCCTTTCTTTAAAAAAGCCACACAAAGTTCGTACAGGTATAATTTGTGCCGATGATTACTATTATTTTAAAAATAAAATGGTTAATTACTGAACGCGCCTCCTTGTGTTTTTTATTTAGGTTTACGCCACAACTAAATTGTGAAACCTTTAGTTCAAAGCAAATTTGTAAAAGCGACGAATGCGAAACTTATAATCAATCTATATATCTGTGGTCATATGCAATAACGACTTAAGTCGAAAACAACTGTTTCGAGAAAATGCAATTCGAAATTTGAAATGCACATAAGTGCATGTACATAAGTCCATGTGTTTTTTTTAAATAACTTTTTTTCTGAGATGGGTACAGATACCGGGGTTTGAACAAAACATGCGCATCAACGTCAGGAATACAGCGGTAACGTCAACTCAATTTCGTCTTAAGTCGACTTAAGTCGTTATTGCTTTTGACCACAGATATATAAAATTCAAATTATGTATGTATGTATGTTCGGAGTTGCGTCCTAAACCGCTTGATCGATCATAACCAAATTTGGCACATAGACTATAGATGTTCCAAGGATGGTCATAGGCTATAAAAAATTTTGATACATCAAGAGGGCGTGGCACCTCCCATACAACATAAATAATTGATTTGGCATATCTTTAAAACTACAAGGTGTACAACATTAAAACTTTGTATTATGTTAGTGTTTAGTCGTGTCTTCCTGCTGGATAAAAATTTAGGGGAGTGGGATAAGGGGGCGTGGCACCCCTCATATAACTTAACTCTATTGCATGGCATATCTTTTAAACCACAAACCGCGCAGCATTGCAATTCCGTACGCAGGCACCTCTTGGATGAGTCGTCCCACTGATACAATTTTATGGGCGTAGGACAGGGGGGTGGCACTTCAATCAAATCCTATACGGGTATAACTTGAGAAATATACTTCATACATCAATGAAACTCGGTAGAAACATATTACATATCCGTATCATTGAACTGGGAAAATGGGATGGGCATTGGACAAGGGGCGTGGCACCGCTCATACGAACGAAATCATTGATATCGAATAGCTTTGGAACTAAAAGTCACGCAGTATTGAAATTCCGTATGCAGGCACTTCTTGGATGAGTCGTCCCACTGATACAATTTTATGGGCGTAGGACAGGGGCGTGGCACTTTTCAATCAACTTCACATTTGGGTATTACTTTAGAACTATACATCATACATCAACGAAACTCGGCAAGAACTGACACCATATCCGTATCCTTGAACTGGGAAAATGGGACGGGCATTGGATAAGAGGCGTGGCACCACCCGTACAAACCAAATCATTGATATCGAATAGCTTTGGAGCTAAAAGTCGCGCAGTATTGAAGTTCCGTATGCAAGCACCTCTTGGATGAGTCGTCCCACTGGTACAATTTTATGGTCGTAGGACAAGGGGCGTGGGACTTTTCAATCAACTCCACATTTGGATATTACTTTAGAACTATATATCATACATAAATGAACATTGGACACGAGGCGTGACACCCCTCATACAACTTAAATCTTTTATTTGGTATATATTTAAAACTACAAGTCATTCAACATTGAAATTCTGTTTTGTTATTATTTAGTCATACATACATGTAAACAATTTTACATAATTTTGAGTTTTATATATATAGATTTAGGGTCATGGGATAAGGTGGCGTGGCACACCTTCAATATATGTACCGTAAAAAAGTGGTGGTCCATGAGGAGTCACTTTAATTTTGGCCTTCCACCAAAGGAGTAATCTACATACACAGATAGTTTTGTAAGGACCTACATTTATGACTTCCCCGACAAGTATATAGACATCACAAGCATTAGCAAGGAGAAGCGCTGCTGTTCAACAGAAAACAACCAAAACCAAGAAAAAGACAGACTGGCAAGCACTTCTATTAAATTAAATACAATTAAATACAGCAACATCCAATCAGAGCATCATTCACATTACGTATTTTTATAAAAGCGCGGGGTGGAACCCGCGGGTAACAGCTAGTAATACATAAAAAGTCAAGTGACACAAAATTTTGAAGAAGCAGGTTTTATTAAAAAATTTTTTTTAGAAACCACGTCTCCAGCGGCGATGATTTCATAATCTTCTATACTTAGTTATTTCAGTTACCGTAGAAGCAAGTCGTTACAAATAAAACTGAGAGAAAAAATATTTTGTATTTATATAAGTTCGGTTCGGCTTAGCTTTAATAATTTTGCGAAGTTCGGTTCGTCTTTATGCTCGTTTCCTTTCGTTTATCACTCTATCCCCGATGGACTCGACTTTCAAGAAATAGGAATTCCCATGCGTAAATTAGGACCTAAACGCTTCCTGAAAGCGCTATACATACTTGCATAGTCTGACAGCACCTTAAGGGTGAATAGAAGTGATCAAATACTGCAGCTTGTAAACTTGTGCAAAAATAGGAGGAGCACACGCAAGTTAATCCGAGAAAGCTATGCCTAATCCGCTGTTAAAGGGGCCAACTATTTAATTTTTTTTTAAAGGCATGTCCTTTCGAAATCATCGTTTGCTAGGAGAAATATTTTCACCGATTTTTGCAATTACCGCAGTTTTTGCAATTGCCCAAAAATAGTCCGTCCGGCAATTTGTTTCCGATTACGACCATGGTGGAAGCAACGGAGCTGTCATCGTGCTGACAACTAGCAGCTGAACCTCCTTCGGATATACCACTTCTACATTTACGTTGTGCTTGCGTGGGTTGCCTCTAGTCAGCAGTGTAAAGGAATAATGGAGTACATCGAGTTGCATGAGTGACGGTTTAAATTCCAAGGTGTTGCTCAACACCTGGTTGGCTCTTACACCCCAACGGTACACACCCACTTTGCAGCGGTAGCGAACGTACTCAACAGTTAATATGATTACATGCGTTCCGCTTCATACATTCTACTAATTACAATTGCAGTTCGCTTAAGAATTGGGCAGCTGAGTCTCCTTTTGAATTATTTAGCTACATAAGTCGGCTAAATATAGCGGCTATTAGTATACTCCCCTTTGCTCACATCGTCCTTCAAAGGAAACTAAAATAAGCTAAGCAATCTGATACCAACATCATTACGAGCGTTTAATTTTAAGCTCAACGGGACCTACAATTTCGGCCTATAGCCTCACCAAAGACTCAGGCAAAGACTACCATGAAGAAAAAGAGAGAAGCTGGTGCGAGCAATCTCGCAAAACAAATATACTTTTCCTTTTTGCCAAATAAAACTGTTGCGATCAAGAATTCCAGCGATATCAATCAATTTCGCCTTTTCAGTTTAATCTCTTCTTTTCGATCATAGTGTAATTATATCAAGTGAACCAGATAGCAATGACATTCTATTCTCGTACCCTAGATTGTCAGTTGCGTTGTCAAAAATATTAACCCGTTTTCAGTTTGTGTTTTGAGTTTGCGGTTGAAGAAAAAAGTAAAAAAAAATATCAATGCCGAACTCTTGCCATTTGTGCAAAAGCACTTACGATGCAGCGGTGCCGATGTTTTCTGTGCCTAACGATGAAGATTTGCGACGAAAGTGGTTAAGAGTATGCAATACCACTTTTTCATCCTCAGCGCGTGTTTGCGCTAACCATTTTGAGGAGAAGGAGATCTTAGGCAGTAAGAAAAGGCGATTGGGACCATTTGCGGTTCCCTCAAAACAATTGCCTTCAAATCAAAACACCTGTGAAAAGTGAGTATGAACCTCAGCTCGTGGTGCATCTGCGGAAGATGCTTCACGGCTGCTCTCTTTGTGGGGTTTAAATTGTTCCACTCAACAAGACAGTGCGGAAGCCAACTGATAATGTTCAGGTGGTAATGGCTCGGGGTCTTAAATACTCTTGGAAGCAACCTGTTTTTTACGGGTTCGACACCAAAATTAATAAGTACCTTCTGAATGAATTGATACGAAAATTACACGACATTGGCTTTGCTGTGGTTGCTATTGTGTGCGATATGGGGCCATCGAATTTCATTCATTACTGAAAATAAAACTTGCTTGGTACGTAAAAACGTTGAGTACCTTTTTTGTACTAATGTCTCGGATGGGTTAAGACATATAACGAAGAAGGAGAAAAGAAAAATCAAAAAATTTTTTGACAAGCTTGGGTACTTCAAGCTATCTGGTTCACTTGATATAATTACACTATGTTTTCGATCACTTGTCTAATACAAAATAATACAAAGCAAAATACGTCAAAACCTAAAAGCTTTTACATATACTGCAGTGAGAATTCGAAACTTTAAAAATTAATTAATTAATTAACGTTTGACAAGCGCCGCTCAAATTCCAGAGACTACGGTTGAACTGCTGCTCAAGACTTACTAATTTACTCATAAATCGGTACATATTGCAGATCTCTGTTGTAGATATAATTTCATAGTTATTATTAGAATAGCTTTCTTAGTTAATATCCGATTTCCCGTTTCTCTTAAAATTTTTTTTATGATCACCCAATGATTTGATGTACGGAATTATTCTGTCGGGAGAACCCGACTGATGGCTTCGTACTTTTTTAAGACATGCTCTGATTTGAAATTTAAAACTGACTAAAGTTAGAGTTTAGCAATGTTAAAACAAATGTGTAGCGCCCTCGAGCAAAGCATATTCACTTGCTGCATGCTTCTCCACACTTGGAGTGCTGTTGTTATTGCTGGTGAAGATCACAAATCAGCTGTTTGGCGTATTTTCAAGAGGCTGTCAGAGAAGAGCAGCATAATGCGATGGAATGTGTAAATTTTGCAAGCATTGGCGCGAACGTGTGGCGAAAAAGAGTGGTTTTGTGTTAGTGTTAGTGAGCGCGAGAGAAGGTTGAAAGATTTTGACCTTAATCATATTCTATGCCTGTTTCCGTTACTTTCCTGATAATCAGCGCGTGTCGATCGCGATTCCATATTAGTCCATTCTGCTCTTTTTTGCATTTGTTGCACAGTTTTTGTGATTTAAAGTTTTTCAACAATAAAAGAAAAAATCTAAAATCCAAATGGAATCCATTAGCAAGGGTTCAAACGGCGAGGGAATTAAATCCCAGTCTCTGGCAGCTGTAATGCAAAAAGTGTCGCTAAAATCCAGTGACGGATTTGTGGCCGGCCACGTGAAGCTAAATGTGGGTGGGCGTTTCTTCTGCACCACCATCGATACCTTAACCAAGATAGACGAGACAATGTTGAGCGCCATGTTTAGTGGCCGCATGGAAATACCAGTGGACGCAGAAGGTAAGAAAATTATCAATTGCTATAAAATGAGCATTTAGTACAATGGACACATTTCAGGCTGGGTTTTGATTGACCGCTCTGGCAAGCATTTCGATACGATACTCAACTATCTAAGAGACGGTGACACACCACTGCCATCATCGGAGTCGGAAATCGGTGAACTGCTCGCCGAAGCGAAATACTACTGCATTGCAAGCTTGGTTGCCGTTTGTGAGGAATACTTGAGCGGGCCGGATATACCCAAAACGCGTGTAATACTGTTTTCTTCAATCGAGGAGTGGGATAGATTGTTAAAAGCTTCTACAAAACCGATTGTGCGATTGATAGTGAGTCGAACACCAAATGCTAAAATCTCTAGCAATACGAGTCTCTTTATTCGTTTCGCGTTAGAATGGAATGAACATTTTTTGTTTGTTTATGATACGATTACATCGAACAATTCTTTAAAGTGGGAGTTTTATAAATCAGAGAAACTCTTCGTGAACATCGAGTGCAGATACAATAATGAGTATAACTTCCCCGAGACAAATATTTATGATGGCCTAATGAAAACAATACGTTCTTTAAAGCAATTAAATAAATAGACATATGATTTCTTTATTGGTGGAGAGTGATAAGATCACTCCCAACGCAGGTCCTTTCTGAAACTGGCGCTAAAAAGCCACACAATCACATACAGATTTGATTTGTGCCAATGAATTGAAATTATTTTTGAAATAAAATTGTTAAATTGCTAAACGCGCATCTTTGTGTACTCTATTTAACTATACGGCACTAGATTGCGAACTATGTGTACGTGTGTGCAGCTGCAGCAGAGGTTATTAGGCTGAGCACGTCGCTCAAACTGGCTGCGCTTAAATGCTGGTGGAAGAGCATGTGGCAACCGTGTGTTAAGCTTTTTCTAAAGCTTTTTGCTGTTGCAGTTGCTGGCCTTTATTTAAGTACATATGCAATTGTTCAGTTTGATGCTTTAGCATAGAGCGCGTACTCACACTCTGACACTTGTGTATTAGCAGCGTCTTTACTTGGCTAGTGTATGTGTTTGAGTGTGTTGAAATCGCTGCACCGCAATTTCGCATAAAAGCTCACTCGAAGTATTTACTTCAAGTTTAAGCAGTTGGGTTCATATCCTAGCACTATAAAGATGCTCCTAACTATACAATTAGAGCAGCCCAAAAATTACTCTTGCATATATAGTATATGCGAGCTCTGAATTAAATAAGCTATAATTTTGCATTTAATTACAAAAATTTTGAGTTCGGATTTCAGTGCATGCTTATTAGCAAGAAAGCTAGGCCTAAGTCCAGACGGGCTGTTGCGCCAATCAATTATTAATTTTATTAATTACAAGCAAAGATATCTTTACATATGTATATTATTTGTGATGTTGGAAAAGGATACAAATTTAATAGGTTTGTTTAAGTTGTAAATTGCAACTACATCTTAACAGCTATTACTTTTGTAATTTCTGAGCGTTAAAGCTATTCAAAAAGATAAATATTATTTAATATGAGTGTTAATATTTCGTATTCCAACTTCATAGGCATATTTATTGAACAAGTTTATTATAAAATTATGCTAAATGCAAACGGAAGTTAATCATACTTAATATCGGAACACAATTTTATGAATCTTATTTTAAAATTTAACTTGTCGAAGCAACATTTTGATTTCGTTATGTACTTCTTTATTTCTGTCTATTAAGCAGGAGCTGTAAACAGAATATCTTCTCATTCATTACTGAATCCAACTCCATAGAAAACTCATCAATTTCCATCCGATTTGTTTACAAACTAAAAACATTGGCCGTCGTTCTGTTGCTGCCATCTTCTTCTTATAAATGTCACTTCCGATGTACATTCCGCTGTCTTTGTTTGTAATATGGCAATTTCCATGGCAATCGCGATTACACTTGGTTTCAGTTTTCCTTATCTCATTTTGATTAACATAGCTCAAAAGTAAACAAGCTCAAATGAAAAAGCTTCTGCACAATTTTAGTTAATTGGAAATATAATAGGAATAGCCTTTCGCTGCTCGAATACTGCCACAGACGTCTATTACGCATCTTACCAATCTGCCGTTCCGCCCAGCACACACCTCCAATATGCACTTTGTCGTGTGGCAAGCCTGTTTCAGCTGTCGTTGCTACAAATTCGCGCAATATTTGTAATTTCCTGTGCCATTTTGGGCGTGAGCTAAACGTTTCCGCTCGTAAAAAATGTATACTGTGCCTTTAAGCGACAAACCGGAGTAACAGGTGAATTGATTTTTCGCAATATGAAACCATAAAAATAGAACAGCTTTCATGTGGCAAGTACTTGTCGTGCAAGGTGGCAGCTATTTGAATGCATTTATTTGCAAGTTGATTATTATTTTAATTAATTTTTTCACTTTGTGCAACCACAAAAATTTCTCAATAAGCATGAACTTCTCACTAAAGAGTTAGTTAAGTGTTTGATTTTTACTAAGTTTTTAGTGCTCAACCAGAGCAGATCCAGCGAATTGATGCTACTAAGCAAACCCTCCATAGGGATTGTCGTAGGAATCATAACCGGACACTGCCTCATTGGTCAACATGCCAACAGACTGGGACTGCTGTACAACGACTTCTGCAGAAGCTGCAGAGACGAAGACTGTGAGGAATCTGTTGAACACCTCCTCTGCAAATGCCCAGCGCTAGCAAAAACGCGCTTCCAATTCCTGGGACATTACTTCCTGAGCTGTCTGGCAGACTTGGAAAAAACGCCACCAGGACATATCGACAAATATACCAGAGCCTCAAAGTGGCTCCCATACATGGGAAGTGTATAGGTGAAAATCCCCACGTGGTAACACAATGGGCCTTTTAGCCTAAGTGATGTCCTCGAGACGACCACTTAACCTACCTACCTACCTACCTAGTGCTCAGATTTGTATAAAGTTGGTTGGCACTACTGCTGCTCAATTGTTGTCAAAAATCTAAGATAACACCACTTTTATAGCTATATGTATATGACTTGCCCATGTGAGCAATAATTGTAATTATTTGTTGTTGTACACTTAAAAATCGCTTTGTTTCAGAACGGAAATAGACAACTATTGTCAAAATTTTTTAAAACTTAACAATTGAAATAAATTTACTCATTTTCACGAGTGTATTTGTTATAGTAAAACAAATTTGTTGATAGTATTAGAAAGTATTAGAAAGTATTGAAAGCCGTAGTGTGAGACTTGCAGGCTCTAAAGACAACTTCCTCCTTCCTCCTCTTTTTGTGTGTGTGTACCAGAGAACTGCAATGAGTACTCATTGCACTAAGTATACTCTGTCGAAACTCTGTTTTCTCCCCTTACTCATACTTACTCATACTTAGTTGAAAAGACTGAGTAAACCCACCTACTTACTCTGTTTGAAATCCCAAATAATAAGTTTTTAGGCCTACTCATAGTATGACGTCAGCAAACTCATTGATACTCATTCCTGCATTCCTTCCGTTTCTAAGCCAGGGTTGCGCTGATTCACAAAAATGTACTTTATTAATACTATTTGACTTTCAATGTCAGCGCACTTTTTTCAAAACATGTAACACAAATTGCTATATACAATAGTTGGTTAATAATATCTTAACACGGAAGGGTTGAACTTGTATGCGTGTTTGACATTACAATGATACAATTAAATTAATTTTTGTTCAGCTTATAAAACTTAAAATATTGCTGTAAATTGTTAATTAGATAACAGATTAAGTACCCATTGGCATCCTGGTATGCTAGACTAGGAAAATTTTTATTATAAACGGGAAGTGAAAAATAGTGTTTTTTGAAAAAGTGCACTGAAACAATTTTTAACAAAAAAAAGTTAAGTTACAGTGAAACAGGAGAAACTGGACCGAAGTAATAAAAAACAGAATCGGAATGTTTGTTTTATGATCCTACTAAAATTGTTCCTTGAAATCAAAGTGTTTTGTCGAAAAGCGTAGTGTTCTAGTGTTGGCTGGAAAAGTGGAGTGATATACATTCATTAAAATGCAAACGGCAGCACCGTCATTTTTCCACGCAGATGTGTGTTCTCTCTTCCTGCTCTTCTTCGCTCATTTCAAGAGAAAAGGGGCGTGCTATTGAAAAATTACATGAAGTAGAGATGTAAGCTTTGATCCTTAAATGAAACCGTGACCTGCGTATGCGATCGTACGAATTAACCATATACAAATTTCGTTATGATTATTTGGCTTCCTGTGTATAGTAGCGCATAGTGCAGTAATAGAGTTGTCTATTCGATTTCCATTGTAATGGGCAATGTTAAAAGCAATGGGGCAACTAAAATAAATTGACTCTAGGCACTTTTCAAACGTCATTCTAGAGCAGGCAAAAAAGAACATATATGCCTACTGTACAACAATAACGGAAAGAAGTTCATGCTCTACCTACATTCGCATGTGTTAAAGAAGAGCAGCTGCGCCGATCTCTTTTCAGCAGTGATGCATACTCTCAAATTTCCACATGCCCTGGCCTGGATTCGCGAAATGCGGTTTTTTTTCTTACATAAACCAGCAATTAAAAATTCGTAAAAATAAAGATATGAATGAAAATACACAACATGTCATATAAATATTTCGCATAATAAAAAAGGCCACAGAAACCCGTTAGTCTTTACGGGATTAAGTACCTGTTCTAGAAAAATTTCTTTCAAGATAACAATATGGTTGAATTTTCATATCCAGGTATATGCAAAAGGAGCCGGCGCGCCAGTTTTCACATACTTTCAATTAATTAATATGACCGTAATATATACATATATAAGATTCCAAGTGCTATTCGACCTTTTTATGGACGAATTTTTAAGCAGTATATTCTTTAAATTCATTTCAGTTTTAAAAATGCGTAAATTCTGCTGAAAAATAAGGAAGTTGACATCACTGCTTTTACTGCATGTGCTCCTACCTGCTCGCAGTTGCGCTCTTCTAAGCGATACCTACTTCAGAATGGGAAACGCGGCTGTCGCCAGGAACCGAACAAGTATTACCATAAGTACTCTGAGTTTTACTTACTTACTTATTGATACTCATACTTGGTATACTTAGTTTACTTACTCTACTTACTTTATAAGTTTGAGCAAACTGAGTGTCACTTGCGTTTAAGTATAGGTAAAAACGGCACGCGTTTTCTTTAGAGTTACTTAGAGTAACGAAAATGGCACTCGTTGCAGTTCTCTGGTGTGTACCTTTATGTTATAGAGCTAATTATGTTCACGATATGTGAATATTTTTGACGCGATTTTTCAAAAAATCAAACTGTATTTTAAATATATATTCCGGCGACTTGGAAACAATTAAGTCACTGTCAAAGTCAAACATGTTTATGCAGGTTTATACGAGGAAAACTTTTTATTTCATTTTGGAAAATGCGTTCTAAAAATAATCGCCATATTGCGAGCAATATCTGCTTATGTACTATATGCGATGTCATCATTGTATAGCACAGAGCGTTACGACGCTTGGGCACAATTGAACCCCTGTTGCAATTGCGGGATTACGCTGCTAGATTTTAGCAAAACGTGTTTGTACCAATCTAAATGAGAGCTGCACAGTGCCACATGCCACAAAGGCAAAAGAAATTTGTTAAAGTGCTATGAATTATTGCCAAGATTACAGCTAGTTGTTGTTACCAATGATGTGTGTAGTTGCAGCAACGAAACTAAAGCACATGATAGTTGGGGAGGAGGAATGTGAATAAATGCACATCAATTTGAGCAGCTGGGCAGCTGGGTGCAGCGCCGTTTGCCTTTGCTATACAAAATTTTAAAAAATTTCATTTGAATTTATCTTTCGAATAGTTTAGTTCATTTATAAACATACAATAAAGTGGTGTTGTTTGCACCTTTCGGCTGGAATTTGATTAGTTTTGAAGCCGAAAGCCTCTGTAGCTAGTGCTGCTTCCGTAGTACTATAATTATTTATAATTGTAATCCTTTGTTAAAATAAAAAATAAATAAATGATTAATTTTGTGCGATTTTCGTGCTCGGCGTGGGCTCATTTCTTCAGCTGCATTTTTTGGGTGCCACTTAACGTTTTGTGTCCAATTTTTTTAAAGTATCTTTTTCATAACTGACGCATTTTTTGTTTGCTGGGTGTGTCTGCGCCAAGTTGAAAAGGCCTACTTCGGCCGTCATTAATTAGTTCTTTGACCAATGACGGGAAGGTCAGCGTTACCATTAAGATCTGCAAACCGTTGTTAAATATGTATATGTGTATGTAGGTAGGTACATATGTTGCCATAACTGCTTATGCCACTACAGCTGATTTTTATGAAAAAATTAAAAGTACAAATTATACGCTCTTGAAATTACATACATACAAAGTATGCAGATCAAATTTCAAATACGAGTATACATGCTAGAAAATATGATCACAAAAACATCAAATGATAGTGAGTGTGCGTCAAAATTATAAGAACTTCTTCGCCGTTAGACATTTGGCCTTATGTAATACGCTTTCATACATACAATTTATAATATTGAATGCATTAGCATTGATCTTCTCAGCGGCAATGCAACTGCGCTGCGGATCGATGGGAACGTGCTCAGAAGTCTGCATTGCTCCGAAATATCTGAATAATAATAAGCCACACTCCACGCTTCTATATATCTAATAATTAGCTTTTCGATCAACAAAAAAATGGCAACACTTTTATTTCTTGATTTGGAATCAATGCAAGCTTAAGCTTGGTAACTTCTGTTGCCATTTCTTGCCGCTAGCGAACAGCTAAAGCATAGTTGACATTATTTTATATAGCATGCTTTGTTGTTGTTTATAAAGTGTCAATAGCTCGATTATTCTTAGCCCAATCGACTGCATAAATAAGCAGACACCGTCGCCAAAAAAGAACTAGTAAAAATAAAACAACAAAATCTTAAGCGCATGCGCAGCCTTTCGGGTCAGCACGGCTCGAAGGCGCGCTGCTCCATCTGCGCGAGTCGCCAACGTGTTGAGCGAATGGCTTAAATAAGTCAGACTGCTGTCGGCATAAAGCATGCACAAACAACTCGCTCGATTTCAGTGTCTTTTTTATTTATTTAATATTAAATTCAAATGCCGTTTTTTTTGCATTTGCATTACATTTTTCGTATTTACTTTTTTTGCTTGATTTTCTTGTTAACGTATTTTTTTTCTTAGCCGACTCAAATTGGCGTTTGGACTGCATAACTTTACTGTTCAATGCAGTGTTACTTGAATGGCAAGACAATGAATTCAATGAATGGACTTTTAGGAGGTGTTTGTTTATGTAAATCGTTGGCTTTGAGTGTTCTGCAGCTAAGACCGACGAGAGACTGGCAAATATGTGAGAATTGTAAGGGAATGTAATTAAGCTCAAGACTTAGTTTTGATGCTCAGAAAGAGCTCACTTAGAATGCTGATTGTATCTTAATAAATTTAGAAGTTTATCTTTTTGTTGTATTCTTTTGTTATCTCTTATGCTTTTCACATGCTCAGATGCATAGAACCGAACGGAATTCACTTTTAACAAATTTTGAATATCATAAACATTCAAAAATTTCTGGATTCCCCCAATTGGCTGTAGGTTGAATCGACAGTCAGACTGACTAGCCACATAAATCAACCAACCAACAATCTAACTGAAATAAGCTGCAGGAGTGGGTCATAACATATTTTGCTAGCATCTCTTTTGACTATTTGTGTAATTAAAAAAAAAATCGCATCGTATGAAAGAAAAGCCTCAAAGCTCTTCTGAAGACTGGCAATTCAAATAGTTTTGGGGCAGCTACCACAATAGAAGATGCCATGGACAAACATAATAAAATGCTAGAATGCAATGTTGTGATAGTTAGTAAGTGACAACAACAGCAACAATAACAATAACAACAATAACAGAAGCAAATTGACGAATTCAGCTAAAACGTCAGTGAAGCAGCAACAGCAGCAGACAACCAACTTGGCATGTGCAAAATGTGACCAGCTCTGTATATTCCAACAAGCAATCAGCAATGCTGCAACAAATGTGGCAAGAAAGTGCACGAGTAGCAGCGAATTATATAAGCCCCATTAAGCGGCAGTCTGCCTACATACATGCTCAAAAGCCAGCAACAACAGTAGCAACGAGACGTGAAAAAAAGAAAAGAAAAACAGTTCAAAGGCAACAGATTGCTGAAAATTGGAGCAAATGCGGCGCTGAGAGTGGCAACACTTTTGCTTGTTGCACATTTTTGTTGGCTTCTTGCGGCTACATGACATATTTTTTTTTTTGCATCGCTTCTTTGTGAAAATTGTGCGCCATTTAACGAACTCAGCGCAGCCGCGCACGTGCAGCTGTTGCTGCCGTCTCTTTGCTGCTCTCTCGCAGACAACATGACGCGCTTTTCTGTGTCAGCAACAGTTGTCGCTGGCGGTGATCGATGTGCGCGTTGTGCTGTGCTGAAGGCTCTTTCATTTCGCTTGCCACGTTGAGTTGCATGATAAGCAACAAAAACAACAAAAATATCTCGCAAACGTCTATTAATTGGCATAGTAAGTCAATGCTGCTATTGCTGCCTTTTATAGTGAACTTAATTTATGGCATTTTTCCCTCTCAAAGAGGTTTTCTATTCAATTAACAAAATTATTTCATAGATGCTATTATTATGTCTTCCTGTACATTGTTCAAGCAAATTTTAAATTAAATAGGAAGTCTAGGCTAGGTTACGTTGAGCTGGCTGCCTTAAAAAGCCACGCATAGACCCTGTTGGCTCCTTAGCGATGCCAGTTAGAGTTCCGTTTTGGAACGGTCAAAGTAATGAGCTGTCAGAATTTGGTTGTGTTTCACAAATTTCCAAAGAGGCTTGATACCTAGTTTCGAGATCTGTTCGAGCCCTGAAAGACAGGCGCTCCTGAACAAGTCAGACGAGTTCTAGCGATGGTGGCGCAGGAACACAGCATGTGTTCCAAGGTCTGCCTGCTGCCCGCTTCTTTGCATTTCCTGCAGCTGTCGTCGTTCATTATACCCATCCTATGTGCCTGCGCTGCTACAAGGCAGTGTCCCGTTAGTGCACTTAGAATAAAAAGTCTAGGAGTCTAGCACTAAACAAATTTTCAGTGATCGAGTGTAAGCGAAATTCCAAAATAACATGAAAATGTTTTTGAAATTGTTGAACTGAAATTGTACCTTGAAATCGCATTTGTAAATCATAAGTTTTAAACAAGCGTTTTGCATGTTTCTGCGGTTTTGTTTGCCCAAATTCATATACGAAATTATTTATATAAGAGAATATTTGCAAGAGAACAAGCTCTGTCATGTGTTCAAAGTTAGAGGCATTAACTGAGTGCAATTTATCACATGCACAGAGAACCGTCAGAGAAGATGACTCGAACACATTTGCATACAAATTATAAGCAACAGTTTGTAGATTGGCTACCAAGCAAATATTCCAGCTAATTATCAAACAAGTTTGTTGCTTAACTCTTTCGCATGCTCGTTCAGTTCTCATAGCTGCCAAAATAAAAGACAAGTACAAGAGCGCATAGTTTCAAGGCAATATCAAACAAAAGACTTAAGCAACAAGCGAAGAACGGAATTTGCTCATCTGAAAAACTTGTTTTTGTTACGCTGCTGCCAGGCGAGAATCAAAATCAACAGATATTTTAGCTCGGCTATTGCACATGTCAACGTTCTGATGGCGAAAATTAGAGCGGTACGAAGCACAAGAGCACATGCCGATGTGTACCTTGACAGAGATTTGGAGCACGCGATAAGCAATGCCGCCACATTAACAGGCGTTTCCAATGTTTCTATGCTGCCATACAAGATTTTTAACTGAACTCAAGATCGAAATCTGTAGCGGAATTTAAACAACAGCACGCCGCTCTGACATAGAAAGGAAAGGATAGATGAAGGTAGACGCATAACAAAAGTGTGCGGGGATACATAAACAAAAAGACAGACACACTAACACGCTTACGCTTTTGAATACAATAAAGAAGGCGGCGGTTAAACTGCTTTATTCAGACTATGACCCACATGCGGAAATGATCAAATCTCTCCTGTACTCGTTTATACAATGTTACTTCATGCCGGAGCTATGAAGTAATCATTGTTTTGTTATAATAACTAGTTTTACTATCACAAACAAAGCAATTATAATTGGTCTTTCTTTTGATATTTAACATTTCAATTGCTAATATATGCATAAGAATATAAATTAATCTATGCAAAGTACCTAAACCGATTCAAAAGATGAAGCTTCTGGCTGAAAAGAAACGCAAAATCCATTTAAACTTTGCAAAAAGAAATATTTTAAGATTTGTTTCAAATGAATTCTACATTAAAGCGAAAGCTTCTTATTGAAAATTTTATCTCAAAGCGCAGTATAAAAGAAGCAGAATATACATAAAAAAATATCTTTAAGCGGCGCAAAAGTCGGATAGAAAACCTAAGCTTTTCCTCCACCCACTTACCTATAATTCTTCCTATAATCCTTTCAAAACTAACAGCTGCTTTGCTTGTTTGGAGGACATCCTCTGAGCGTCGGTTTATCAAAAAGAATAATAAAAATACTTGCTTTGATTTGAAAAGCAACACCAGTATTACATATTAATTTTTTTCTATTATATTGCTTCATGTCCACTTTTTAAAAAGTTTGCAGCTTTCTTTCTTTAGGCGGATTAATATTCGGAGATCGGACGTTCAAAGAAAGCAAGCCTGGAGAAAGTGCTTTGTCAGTAACACCAAATTTTTTTTAGAAAAATACTTTACAAAGATTCAATAATAAAGAAATACTACTTTGTCCCCAAAGCAAATATGGTTTATTTGTAGCGAAAAAATGCTCAAAACTAAACTGGTTTTTATTGGCAATGCTCATTGTCCTTTGCTGGATATTGTATTTCTGTTTTGTGCATTGTCAAAGCACACTGAAGGAGTGAGCTTCTCTCCCGCTATAATCCAACCTTTTACATACTTACTTTTGTTTTCTATTTGCCTATCCTGTGAACACTTCTTTAAAATTGCATAGCCTAAATTCTTGTGTGTTTTCCTGATCAACAGGCGGATTCCTCGACTCTTCTGTGCTGTGAGAAGTGATTTGTTTTGATTCCGAACAGCATGTTCAACTGTTTTGTAGATCCCCTCGGGAAAATCCGTTTCCAAAGCTTTAACAAAACGTTGACTAATTCAAACCCACTACCAATTGAATTCGATTTTCGTTGTGGCCTTCGGGAGCACGTGAAACATTGGTTGGCATTGCGCAGTCACCTGCTGCTGCGGCTGCTCGGAGCATGTCTGAGGCAGCGAGCCAGCGAGCGAGCGCTGCATTCTCAAAGTGCATGCAGTGCAACCAGTTTTGGGCGTGTGCATTCAAAATTCTCGGCTTTGGCCAAGCATTCTTTTTTTTGCTCCACTTTTGCAGCCCAAATGTATAACGTAAGAAAATACGTATGTTTGTATGTTTGTACACTCATGTCAGCAATAAAGTTTATAATTTATGGATAATGTTAAATTGCTGAAGTGTATTTCAAAATTATGAGCTATGATCGTTGGCTTGGTAAACACTTTGACAGCTCAATTAGAACGTGTGAATAAAAATGTTAATTAAATCACATAAACTTTTCTCATAAAAAATTCAAGCGGTTTTTGCTAATTTTCAAGAAAACGAGCTTCAGCTACTCAAGTTATGTATTTTTTTGTCTTTTCAGAGGTGTTGGTGAGCAGTCAAATGAGATTCTTTACAATTTCCAGTATTTAACATATTTTCCATGGCTCCACTGTTGCCAAATATTTATGTACATAAAGAGCATGAGATTTTCAGCAATCTGCTGGCAGCACACAGTCACCGTTGCCATTCAGCAGGTATCCCACCTTACACTGACAGCCAATGACACAATTGAAGGTGCAGATATTAGCGCTGGGCTGACTGCAGCTCGGCGGGCAGGCGCTGCCACATGCTCTCCACTCTGCATTCTCTTTACATGCAGTCGCTGGAAAAATAAGTAAAGCGAGATAAAAGAAAGTAATACGAAGTCAGCTTTGAAACAAAGAGCACTTCCTAAATCACTTCATAAATAACTTCTTTTCTATTGTTAAGTTTTTATATTTATAAATTTTGTTCGAACTTTCGTTGCTAAGAGCCAAAAATTTAAAAAGCTGTTGGCCTCGGCTTCAGTTTGCAAGAAGAGCATACAAATGTTTTAAGTATGTAAAAATAAGAGATATGCCGTCATAATACTGAAAAATCGATATTTTTCTTACTCAAATCATAGACACGCATTAATATAAATCGGAGAAAATTTTTACAGTCGTATGCTATTGTAACTTGGCAATATCAATCAACTACTTCAACAATTAGTCAGTTTGATCTAAAGTTGATGGCACTCAAAATTTTTTAGCTCTGCTTACTTCGAAAATGCAATTTAAAAGAAATTTTAATTAAAATTACATACCTCTGTCAAAATTTTTTTGCTTTCTAAATACCTCGAACGGTCTCTTAACTTTTATTTTATTCGTTACTTACCTTTTGCGTTTGTTGGCAGCAACAACAGGACAGCAGTAATCGTATACAGCACAAGAAACGCCTTAATTTGCAGTGTCATGTCATCAGATTCTACCACTGCTGCAGTTAAATTCACATTAAATTGAGCTAGAAATGCGTTTTACCATAGCATTTTATAGCAGTTCGTAAAAAGTTGAAAAATTCCCAATACTAATTTTTTGCTTTGATATAGTACAATAGAAAAATAACAGCCTTGTGATTGTTATGGTTGGCATAATTTGAAACATAGTCTTATCTGCATGTATGCATATATAATATATACACTCATACTAATATACAGACAAATATGCTAATGTGGCGCGATACAGGCCTATCGCGTGTTACTCTTTATATATTTGAATATTGTCGTGACAGTACAGAAAGATACAACAGCACAAAAATGTACTCCTTTACCATTTAAGAAATGTAAAATATATACAGAGCTTTGGCTAGACACACACA
Source organism: Neria commutata (assembly GCA_963457695.1). Lineage (NCBI taxonomy): Eukaryota > Metazoa > Arthropoda > Insecta > Diptera > Micropezidae > Neria > Neria commutata. The sequence goes on along the minus strand of OY735247.1, from coordinate 15,765,779 downwards.
CATACACATAAGTTGTGGCATGTTGTAGCAGCACTTGTGCTGGCGAAGCACGGTGTCGCCGCAGAGTGCAATTTGGCTGTTGGCCAAGGATGGAACGCATGAATGGTAAGTAAACTTCGTTGCCAACAGTTAGGAACCAGAATGAACATATTGAATTGCTAAAAAATTGTATAGGAATACATAAAAACACGGATCGAATGGCGCTGGAATCGAGACTATTTTATTGACGCAAGCAAAACTGAAACGAGCAACGAGGTGTAACTCGATTTGGAAGAGAATTATGACTTTACTAGCTTTTGTCCGCAAAAAGAAGGAATGACTCCAAATAATAAACCTGCAAAATATAGAACCTACCTCAAACAAACAGTTCTTTAAACATCTTTTGCTTGAACGCTCAAGCGTTCTCGACTCACATGTTAAAGGAATTATAAGGTTGAATAACAAGCAAACCAGACTCAAAACAAATGTACAGAATAGCGAGAGAACTGATGGCGGAACGTCAATATAATATATTGTAATTTTTCGGAATCCTATACTAGAACTGACTAACTAGATATTCGAAAAGGAAATGCTTAAGATCTTCAGTAGCTCTCAAAACACAAACGACGTTGCAATTAGTTGCATCAACTGGAATCATAGCTCAAGCCAAATCAAAAATCATTTATATTACAATTCGAGTGCAAATTTCTGAAAAAAATTGAATCACAATAAAAATAAAAATAGAAACTGGCAATTGAAATTTATTTTAATATGCCTCACAAGTGAAATTATAACGTAAAGTGGTATTTAAAAAATGGTTGGAGCTAGTCTAAAATCTAGTTAAATGAAATTAGTAGTGCTAGCTTAAATTTGTATGCATTCGGCAGTCAACTCGAACACATAAATAATAACGTCATATATTTCAAACTTCTTTCCCAATTGCTTACGATTTCTCTGGCAATTTAGTACTTCCACTTGCTCCACTTTGCTCTGAGCGACATTTTTAAAGTGTGTATTTCTGCATTTGCTGCACTAGACTTGGGCTTATTCTTGGAATATGACTAACGCACCCGACAACACGTTTGTCGGCCATTAAAATAATTTCGAAACTTTACTGTCAAACCGTGCCGTTGCATGCGCACTGAAACTAGTTTCTATGGTTTCTGTTAAGGATTATGTTTTTTTCTAAGCTGCCTTAGTCGTTGTCGCTCTTGTTGGTTGGAATGGCAATGCATTGATCAATTCAAATGTCAATTAAAGAAATCGGATATGTTTTTTTTCCAAGATATATTGCTACAAGCATGTTTAGTAATGATTGGGAGGGGAAGTGCAATTTGGTGTTGATTGAATTTCATATGGAATGCATTTTAGTGTGTTTGTGTGTGTGCGTGCAGAATGCAGAATGCGGTTGTAATATTGCGAACGACAGTTCTCTGCTTAAGAGCAGTTGTGCAAGATTCGTGTGAATGACGAACAAGTTAGAGCGGTGTTTTTCTTTGAAAGCTTTGAAAAAAATGCGTCTAAAATAAGCTGCATATGTTAAATCATGCACTGTGTTGGCTAGTTTAATATGGTTAAATTGATTTGGACTCGCTCAAGAAGCGTTTGCAATTGCGCGCCAATTCATTTATTTAGTCAGGAAATTATCAGCACGTCATTTATTACTCTACATAGTGTCTGGAATTTTATTTTATTTACTACTTAGACTCTAGACTATGCATTTAGTTGCATTTTTCTGGAGAAAAATATCATATGCACAAATTAGGCGCCGCGAAGTTCGCATTGATAAAGGTGGACAAGCAAAATGGTTTCTTTTTGATTCATATGCTATTTTGACACTGACTGGCTCTTTTCTGTGCAAAATTATGACTGTCATTTAGTATCATAGAAAAGAAATATTTGCCGAAATGAAGCAACCACTGCGCCTGCTGTACGCACTCGCTGTCCTCGCCATCGTACGGTGCGCACCGACGAGAATGTGGCTACCATATTTTCGGTGATGAATCCTCCTTAGAACTAAGAACTCAACATAGGCTAAAGAAAAAAAGGAAGACCCTTAAGAGCCGTTATTTCAGTAAAAGAATATAAATGAAGCAAAAGCAAGGTGAAAGCCAAAACATTTTAAGAGAGTGGAAAACAAAGAGAAAGTTAAACTGCGAAACTAAGGATAAAGCAAATATTTTATAGAAAGGGAATTATGACAAGAGCTTCTCCGAACAGACATGATATTGCAAAAAGGTACGTATTTTTTTATATCTTATATTAAAGAAAAAGAAAAATTTGTGAACAAATTTGAAACATTCCAAACTAAAATTGGCAACTTCAGCTATTTTGCTTTGACATCAAAAACTGAGTTAAGGCACTTTGCCACTTTGTGACAGATATAGTATGTCGCTTATCACTGCCTTAGGCCTATTAAATGTGTTCAACCATTTATGTTAATACAGCTATTAAAATTTAATTTAATTTGCATACACGTTCATGAGATAGGCGCTTAGCTGTGCTTGAACTTGAAACGCTTACTGGCAGCCTGGCAGCTGGCAGCTGGAAGCCTATTAGCAGCTCATCACCAAAACAAACAAATATATTTGTTTAAAAATGCATGCGCTGAGGTCGATGAGTCCACAAAATATGCGCGTGCAATAACAATAACAAGCACACTTTAAAGTAGCAGCTTAAACAAACAAGCGACGCGACGTAAATCACAACGAAACGGGCCTACACACCGGATTAACATGTCGCCTTGCCAGAGCGGCAGCAGCTGCGGCAGCAGTCAGAAATGTTTTTTTCTTTGCTTTGTGATGTATGCTGACAATTTTAATGCCCACAATGTGTAAATTTTGGAGGCTCACCTGCAGCGCGCACAAGAAAGGCAAACACTTAACAAGCCGCGCTCATTTGCATGCCACAAAGTGACAGCGGCTCCTGCACACAATTCATCTTGAAGTGTTGTAGGCTTGACAGTGTGTTCATACATACACGCACACACACTGCGGCAACAATAGCTTATAATTTACACACAATAATCTTTTATTGATGTGTTTTTAGCTGTAGTTAATGAGCCATATTAAAGAGTATATATATGCTCTTTTGTGATGTGCACGCATATTTAATAAAACAGTAAAATAACCGTTACTTACTGAGCTAATAACTATAAATCTTTTTTTTATAGTGTTCATAATCCAAGCTGACAAATTAGAAAGTCTATTAGAGTGCATAGAAATGCAATGCATGAATAAGAGCATTAGAAAGCATTTGGACAAGTTCGCTGCTTAAGTCTTTTGTGTATGCAATCAGAAGTGTTTGAAAGTTTGTTTTTGACTTTCTTTTCATGCGTTTCTATGGCTTTGATTTTGAGCAGAATATTTAATTTAAATTTTGGAATCGTAGCATCTATTTGTAACAAAATTATGTATAATCCACCGATTTGAGAATGATTAGAGGCCAGCGGCCTCATTGATAGCTTTCGTTTTTTCGGTTTGTTCTCATATTTGAGCAGTTCGCGCTTGAAGTCTAAATGTATCGGAAGTTGAGGGCCTTCGAAAAGGTAGGTCCATAAAACGATTTATCAATACGTTTGAGACATCTAAAGCAAACTTTTGCACCCTACTGTCTTCTTTCCCTCTGAGGAAACTTTATTGCTCTGTTTCATTTGAGAAAGCTTTTTTGATCTGTGTCCTTCCTCTCTCATTTGCGGAATTTTTTTCGGTTGTTAAGCTTAGCCATGCTAGATTAATGGTTAAGAAAACCATTTAACTACCTTCGAAAACAAATTTCATATGTAAGCATAGGTTTAAGCCTTCATCTTCTTCTTCTCTTTGTTCTTTTTTTAATTGGTTAATAAAAACCGGTATATATTAAAATCCATGTACATATAGACCACGAAATCGTTTATATGCTATGATTGTGCTTTTGGCATGCGAACTGACATACTGAGGTGCTTCTCAAGCGTTTGAGTGCAAATTGTTACTGCCTTTGAAACAGCCAAAGATTGCTTGCTGCTGATAAGCAAATTGCGCTCAACTTCAGTGAAGTTTTGCTCTCAAGTGCAATAATAACTTTTTAATTATATTTCACAAGCAGCATAAAAACCAACTTTTAAGTTGCTAATGCGGATGCTTGTAGAGCTGTAATAGCTCTACAAGCGCTTTTAACCGCGGGCTAATTTGAATGTATTTCTTGCGCGTTGCATACAAACTGAATGCTTATTTGTGTGTATTAGTGCGCTATTAATTGTTTAAATATATCTATTTTAATAGCTAACACGCCCTTGTTTTTGCATTGTCATTGTGTGGTGCGATTAGCATATGTACTAGTATTAGCTTTGCGCTAACAATAATTCTGGTTCCCATTGCTAGCGAGCGAATGGTTTAAGATAGACGAGATGTTTTGCAGAGTTCAGAGAAAAGACGGAAAAAATGAATTGTTCTTCTTAAGATTTTAATTCGACTCACAAATTTATAGCAATATAGGTTTGTGTCTTAAGTCTATTGTTAGTGAAGAATTACGTTATTTTTGCTTTGTTGGAAAGCATGTTAACTAAGACACAACAACAATAACATTACCAAAATTGTATTTTATCTGTGAGAACTTTTTTTAAAACAGTCTCTCACACTTAAAGCGAAGCAATGCAGAGAGTAGCTTATTATATTTTAAATTCAAATTCAAAGAGAAATATCAAAACAATTTTCTAATTTTAACTAATCAATTTATAGTATAAATCACAATTCGCCGAACTGAATCAAAAAATTATTGAAATGAATTTGAAAATTATTTGGCTATTTCTTAATTGAATTTTTAATGCATTTTCGCATTTTTCCTTACAGGGTTCCATTAAGGGAGTTTGCAATTGCACAGTTTATGTCAGCAGAAGGAGCCGCGATTTTTCAAAAAGTTGAAGTTATTATTGCTCTTTATGCATAGCTTTTATGACAATTTGGCTTGTTTTGGGTCTTCTAATATTACTTATAAGTTGCTGTACTAAAACTGATTTTTACATAACTAAGCTATTGCCTTTCAATTGCCAAATAAATAGTAGAAATATAACATTTGCATACTACATTTTTTGCTAAAAAAACCTTTCTTGAGTTATGCTAAAAATCTACCTGACATCTCAAAGAAAAAGTTTTAAATTGTCAATCAATTAATAAATTGAATGGCATTTGCTACTTGCTTTTCGTAAAGCTTTGTGCTTCCATTAAGCTTATTCTCTTTATACAAAGTTTTATAAAATGATTGCTTTTTTATTTGTTACAAATCTGAAATCAAAAATTTTAAAGAGATTTCTATTTAAGTTCTTTATTTTAAGATTTGCTCTAATTTTTATTTACTTAAAGTAAGAATAAGTTTTACAATGCTGTACTTCTATTTATTTCAAAAGAAATCTTTCAAAAGAAGTCTTCTCAAACCACGCCATATAAATCATGGCAGTCACATTTCGCTGTTGGGCGCTTCTTTTTCTTCTTTCTTTGCTGTTGTGTAGCATAATTAAATTCACTTTCGTTGTCAGTGCTCCAAAATGTATGGGAAAGCAGCATTAAAATCAAATTATGTCGCTGCCAGAATATGCTTAGTTTGGTATAGCAATGCTACACGAATTCCAATTGGGTCTGCACATTGTCTACACTCGCAATGACAAGGCGTGACGTACATGCAAAACGCCGCGCTACGACTGCCCGCTGCCCGCAGCAAGTCAGTCTCAGCTTGTCTGGTCTTCCCTCACGTCGCATTGCGGTGCTTAAGTTTATGGCCTGTTACGGTTGACATTTCTTGGAGCGCTTGTTTGCCTTCAAATTGGTGACGGCAGTTGTTATGTCGTTGGGTGACTGGCTCAATTTTTTACTGCTGTTACTTTCAGTGCAGGGCAGATATTCTAATTACACGTCATTTTTTAATATGTAATTTTAATAATTGTGCACTTTTACTTTCTGCTGCTTTTCGGCCTTCATTGTTTATTTTGAAGATGTAGTTTTGCTTATTCATGATCTTTCACTACTTTTCCCATCTTTAATTGAAAACAAGTAGCTAATATGTTTTTGCTCTTTCTCACGTTTACACACAAATTAGCACTTAAAGTAAAAAGTTTCTTAATAAATCGTAAATTGAGCAACTTTTACTGAACTACTTTTCAAAACATTTTTTATGATTATTAAACCTTTCCAGCGGCATGAATGAAAACGTATGCACATCTGCTGTGCCTCACAGCGAGAGGCTTGAAATGTGGCATGATTGTTAACACAAATTAATTGAAATGTTCATTAAAATCTCAACACAAAACATCTTGCCTAATCTGAGAAAAGCTTTCTAATGCTTGCATGCTTCAATTTGCTTATGCAACTTAATGGCTTGATAGTAAGAGCATGCTATCATTTACTCATTTGAGAAGAGCATTCGATATTATATTGCATTTTTAAATAGCTCTTATCTCATAATATGTTTAAACTGAAATTTATTATTTTTAGGCTGAGGCTTTTTCATTCCGAAGAACATTGCCTCGAAGTATAATGCCTAGTAGCTGAACAACCCCTATCTGGGTTGGGTTAGACAAGTTTGGTTGCCCGTACGATTCTATTCTTGGACACTTGTGATTCCCTTCTTATCTATTAAGAAATTCAAGAAATTGACAGCACCCAAAGCACTTCCGCCTGAATGGTAGGATATACGAGTATCATGCATTTCTTTGTATTACGTTCAAAGGAAGTATTAAGGCACACAAACCTCTGGACTAGCACTTATAGTGTGCTAGTATAGTGTCTTCGTTTAGCTAGAAATGTATGGGAAGTTAGGCAAGGTTAGTAGCTTCACATAAAACATAGGTATACAGTAATACTTCGATTTAAGTCGAAATTCGTGACGAAATAAGACGACGTAAATCGAAACGACATAAAAAGAATTAAATTTTGCGAAGAAAAAGTTTGTGCTTTTATGCGCAAATAAGTCATTAATTTTATTACATTTGGCATATCAGACTAAACTTTATTAAAAATTGGGGAGTCTTCGTATAACAACATTGAATAAAATTGGAACAATTTTTGGATACGTAAATCGACATAATCAACAACGTCAATAGCGATATAAAATATTTGATTCCATGACGTAAGGCATGACGACGTTAGGCGAGGTGACGCAAATCGAGGTATTACCAAATGCCAAATGTACTTAAGTATCAAAAAGTACTCCAATTTTGATCACTTTTATTCTTAGGTTGCACTCAGCTGTACGCAAGATATATCTACAGTGTTACCTTCAACCGCAGTCATTTTATATTTTTCCTAAATATTTATGTTGCTTTTTTGCTTAAGTTGCGCACATTACTTACGTTTTCCAGCTATGCGCTTTATGCATGCGCGTGTGGGTCTTTCGGGCTTATGGCATGTGCCGGTAATTGACTTTTGCAGCGCACAATTAGTCATATTATCGTTATGCTATCGTCTTGAGTCGGCACGAGGAGCATTTTTATGTATTTTAAAAAGTTATTGCTGCGTCTGCATTGGAACTGAACTGGACTGTTGAACGTTTTTATATGCATTTAATTGCTCATGTGGGTGCATTTTTCTCAGCAACGTATTTGCCTTACTCATTTCGTCATAAACAATTTCAGCGACTATGGCACTATAATTTACCTCGTTTTCTTCGCATTAAGAAGCATATTACTTTTTATTAGTATAGTCATTCGTCATTCATCATTCTTATTTTTATTAATTTGTTACAGTTCGTATGTGACGTGGGAGCGAACAAAATCAGCTTTTTAAAAAGTGTGCATTATAAGCAATTACAGTTTTTAGCGAACATTTTTCAAACTAATTTCATTTGCATTTTCATTTGATTTTACAATATATATTTTTATACACTAAGGTATACGTGGACAAAATATTGATTTTGTGGCAAATAGAACAAATTTGAGAAACAATTTCTGCTTGTAAACATTTCAAGTATGAAGTTATGAAAGTTAAAAGCTGACTTAAGAGCGAAAAGCTTTTTACACTTTTACATAAATGAAGGAAAGGCAGCATGCTTTATAACTAAAGCTTAGAACAATTTCGATTCTAGGCCAACACAATGCAATTTTTTTTATTTGCTGTAATATGACGCGAGCTTGATGAGCCAGCCATTAATAATCTTCAAGCAATTTCGATTGCTGCCAGCAGCCAGCTAACTTTCAGATAGATATGTATGTATATAACATGTACATATGTACCAACGCAGAAGCGCAAAACTCCAAAAATTACAAGCCAGCGAAAAAAAGCAAACATAATTTACTAATAAACACACATGTACACACACATCTTTATACTTACATGCATCATTGCTTGACTGAAGTTTTTTGTGGAAAGTGAAGCATGAAAAGTGAAAATGAAACAACAACAAAAAAGCCGGTCAACCGGTTAACCTTGCCTAAGGGCCTCACTTCCATGTCAAAAGTGTTGGCAAGACGCCTTATGTAAAATATTTGTAGGCCTGTTTATTTTTATAACCGTAATTGTAGTAGCTATAACCGTAGCCTTATAAGCAGACTATTGCGGCCATAGTCGAATTGAAAGTGAAATGTCTGAGAGGCAGCCAACAGAAGCGAAATCAAAGTCAAAATGCAGCTCACCGACAGAGCTGAGCGCCAGTGTAGAAGAGATGAGTCAGTGCAAGGGGCGGAGGGGGGGGGGGGGGGGTAAAAGTGAAGGCATCGCTGGCAACTGCTGCAGCTGATTTATTTATGATATTCGCTGCATTGTGTTGTGCCTGTTGCTGAGGAGTCAACCGGCCTTCGTGTGCACTTGACATTGAGACATTGAGATATGCAACTTGCACTTGACTGCCACCAAGCGGCAGCGTGGCGTTGCTTTTTTTGCGCCTGTTAATGTTTATACAGCATACACAAGTACGTGCAAAAATGTAAAGGTTTTTTTCGCTGGCGAAATGCGGCAACTAATCAGATACGCATAAATGCGAGGCGAGTTTGTTACCTGAGTCTTTTGTTTGTTGCCAAATGAAAATGCAAACAAATTGCACAAGAAATGGAAATGGAAAGGCAACTTTATAAATTTAACATATTTCTTAATTTAACCCTTCACGGCATGCGCTGCAGCTCAATTAAAAAAATGTATCTTTAACTATGACGGTTATTTTAACGCTATACTTTCAAAATTTTACGCCAATTAACAGTTTTGCGTGAAAATTTTACTTTTGTGCATGCTTTAACATTTTTGCAGGGTTTTTCTTCGAAATAAATTACCACCAATAAGCCATTAATTGTCGAATTAAAAGACTTTTGAGGCGCTTAATCATCAAAGCTGTTTTTGTTTCAATTAACCGTGTAAAATCTGCTCTTCGAAAATTATAATAAATTGGATTTTTGGAATGGTAGATTTTTCTCCGATGTGTTTTGCTTGCTAATAAGAGATATAAAAGATTTGAGAAATGCAGAACTTTTAATTGCTATTACTTTTATTTTTTGTGGTTTTGTTAAATTTAAGAAAAGGTTAAATTAGTTATATGCAAAGAATTTAAGCCATAAATAAATTTGAATTTTCAGCGTCTCCCGACTTTATTTAAAAGATATTTATTAGCTAAATCCAAAAGTGGTCAACATACAACCTTAAAAGTTTACCATCATCGAAACGAATGTTCACGATTTAGTATAAACTTAGTAAACAAAAAACAAATTAGTACAAGTCAGGGTTGCGCAAATAGGGTTCTGTAGCAGAACTAAATAATTCTAAATAATTCTAAAAGAAATTACGTATGTATATAAAAATAATATATTTTGACGAGCCGCATTTTCATCATCGAAATAAATAAATAAATAATTGGCACAACAGCCCATTTTCATCTCGGCGACTATTTTAACAAACAATATTGCCGCATTCGGGGATCGGAAAACTCGCACGTGATTGCCGAGAAGCGAATGCATAGTTAAAGATCTCTGCTATGTGGAAAATTCAGAATAATATTCCGGCCTTTAAGGCTAATATCATCCAAGTCAGTGAGATGCAGCCAGAAATCGTTTATCGTGGAAAATTGAGTTGGCAGGATGCGCCGCTGTGAAGCCTGGCGAGGCAGCCACATGAACGAAATCGTATTTCATAAATAATGGGAATGTTTTTTTAATGTTAGTATAGTCGATCAATGAGAGCAAAACGATTTGACCATATCAAGCGCCATAATGAGACTGACTTTATATATAACGAATAAATTCAAAAATGGGAGTAAACAGAGTTGCATAGATTGAAAGATGAATAGAATGACAGGATGCCAGAAATATAAAATGAATAGGCATGAATATGCAGAGTGACACTAATAAAACCATAGCACAGCAAAAAATGGATTTCTTGTTCATATTATTTCATTTCAAAAAAAAAAAAGAAGCTTGTATTTGGACCAGCTCTCATAGGCCTTGTTTCCTACTCTTGGCATATCTCACAGTCAAGCAAGTGTCGTTGATTTCAGTAAGATTTCAATTGAGTTCGATAACCTCGTTGCGACGTTGAAATGTGCACGCCACTTTGATGTCAGTGCTTCGTAATTGGAAACAGCTTTCAGTTTTATTTGCTTTTTTCTTGCATTGCTCAAAGTTAACGCCTTGCTTGAGCAAAGGAAGCGACGCAAGCAATTTTAATTTTCCACATCGTATAAAAATTCCCCACGAAGGCACTCTTTAGTTTCCGTTGCACAGGCAGAGACGGCAACTTGGAAGCATTTCAAATATGCTTAATTGGCTGGCATGCCTCGGTGTAATAAAGTGATTATGAGCAATATTACTTATACGCCCTGGTGCGCGCGGACGTCAGCGGCAAGGGGCATGCGTAATGCATTCAATTATCGTGTATGCAAATTTTTATGGCAAACAAAAGAGGCACAACAAAGGCGCTTTGAAAGGCGCCGATAATAAGCGGACGAACCAGCGAACAGATGGCTGGGTGTACGTGGGGAGACAGGGCGACGCATCCGCATGCAAGTCTGTGCCAGATATTATGCACCAATTGCATGCACAAATTGCATTGCATTATTCATAAGCACGATTTCCCAGCAAAAGTAAAAGCGAAAATCACACAAAATACAAATAGAAATTAAAATAAATGCAATTAGAAAAAGTAAAGCAGGCGGAATGAAATGTAAGCGCGGGAAAAAACGCTCACACCGCACAAAAAAAGCTTGTTAGGACATGTCAGTTCGAAGCGTTGAGCGTATTCGTGTTAGTGGGGCAGTCAAAGGCGTGTGTGTGGCAGCATTGACAACGCAGCGTAGATTTCATACGGATGCGGATTTTGGCATGATAATGGGAATTTCTGTTGTCTCAGACAAGCGGCAAGCGGCTTCGACGCAAAGAGTCAACCACAAGCCGCTCATATTATTTTCAAATCTCCGCTGCTTAGTTTTTCTTCAAATCATTAGTTAGTGATTAGGATAAAAATTTTACTTTAATTAAGATCTTCTTCAATTCAACAATATCAAATTTGTTTCAGCTTGTTCGAAAATTAATTTGAAAAATTTAAGCTGACAAACAAAGATTTTATTGCCAGACTACTCAATCTCTTAATTCGAAGCCCATTTTAACTGCACTTGCAGAATTTTTTAAGAATTCGCAGTATTAAAGCATATATACTATATATAAAAAGTGTAGTAAAAATAAATCCCCTATTTTTGCATGAAATCGAAGGCTTTATTTAGCATAGTTAGAATGATTCGATTTAGGTCTTCCTGGACAACCGAAACAATGCTTACATGATGGTCGCACTCGACAATTATCATGATTTTATTGACATTTTCGAGAATTGGGACCATAAACGCTAATCACATTTTCGGCCGCTTGGCTTACTCTTCGCCCTTATCGACAAAAAACTATAAAATATGACATTTTTCTCTTTGCTCGTGTCCATCTTTGACGCGCGCTCAAACTTAACTGAGTCAAGCAATAACAAAACTGGCTCAGAAGTTTTTTTAGTACGAAATATCTTATCTTTCTAACGCTCTCTTTCGTAACGCCATCACATATATGCAAAGCAAGATACAGATATCTAAAGCCATCTATTGGAATAGTTATGGATTTCCTTCTACTACACCGGATTTCAATTTCTTACTTGCAAACTTTTATAAAACAATAACAGGAAGTAGCATGGAAGCTGACCATCACTCCTTTTTTATAGTAGTTCCTATAAAAAATAGCTGGACACAGTGTCGTGGTATCTTTGCCACTACATATTTTGTTCTTCTTGGCTTCTTAACAGCAACTAAAATCTGGCCATTAGCTATAAACTTCTTTTGTATAAAGTCATAAAAAATCGATTTCGACTTATGGCATCCAGCTCTGGGGCACCGAGCAACTGCAACAAACTCATATCAATGAATGAGACAAAATATAGTTCCTATTCAGTTTGTTAAAAGAAACAGCTAACTTCGAATCAGTAATTATTTATTTAAAAAATATTTCAGAAGATTTTTCCAAACAAACAATTATCAATTATGTGTGACTATCGCATAAAGTTGATATTTCTTTGAGAAATCAGCTGTATTGCTAAGATGAGTATTGCGCGGATGTTCAGAAGAAGCCAATGGGCGGAGTGTGATGCCCGCAGCGTGGAAAGTTCGATGGTATGGGCGGCAAATCCTGCATAGTGCCCACATGAAAGAGCAAATTCATGCCAATGGCTATGTGGTAGATAAAGTGGCAATGGAAGAGCCAAACGCCGGCATTGTCCGCCCTAAAGCGTATCACCGTGTAGCCATTGTGTGGCACCGCCACGGTGTCCTTCAGCGCTGGATCCACGAACTTGCGCTCCAGCAGACCGCGTCGGTCCATATCGAGCGCCAACTTGAGACTCATGCGCGTGATTTCAGTGTCGGTGGAGCGGCCCATGCCGAGCACATGATACGAGTGGCCATGCAAATGGAAGGGATGACTGATGTTCACTTGCTGCACTTCGTCGACGAGCACCACCTCGACCACAGCGTTGAGCGGTATGTCGATTTTATGCGTGCACTGGCAATTCTCGCCGCAATGCGTCGGGCGGTTGTCGCCATTGCAGAAGTAGTCGACCGGTATGTCGTTCAGCTGTGAGAGCACTGGCGAGGGTGCGGACACATACGAGATCTCGTCGATCAACGACATCAGATGATCTCCATCGCCGGCGACTGCAAAGTGAGAGCTTGTGGCATTAATGTGGCAGCGCAGCAGCTGGCAGCCGTGTCTACTTGAGAAGTGCATGGGAAGCGTTTAGTTGGACGGGAAGTATCAGAGCGTCTCTGTGCTGTGGCTGGGACTCATATACATACACACATACATATAAACAACATAGGAACTTACCAGTCGGACATGGCGTTATTTGTTTGGCTATGCAAAAGTTTATTAGTATTTATTGTTTACTTACAAAATAATACAAAGTGGCGTAGACTAACATATAGACACACAAATCAGTCGAAGGGACCCTGTGTTGATAATATGTGTACATACATACTTAAATTATGACATCGTATTGCACATGGTTGCTTTCACAATTTAAGCTAGCAAAATAAAAGCGAACAAAGTATAAACAATTTATCGGGCGGTATTAGTGTTTCTTTTGGACAGTGTACATTTGGCTTGTGAGGCTGCTGGACGTTGTTGCATATTGGCACGCCCACACCAACACCACACAACAAAGCGCTACGCTACGCGACGCTACGTTAGTAAGTCTTAATTGGCGGTATATGATGACCGCAGCGTGGGAACTTCGGTGGCACTGGCGGCAAGTCCGCCTGCGTGCCTATGTGCAGGACGAGATTCATGCCGATCACAATGTGGAACTGGAAGTGACAGTGGAATAGCCAGTAGCCGGGATTGTCGGCTCGGAAACGCAGCACCGCGTAGCCGTTGTTCGGCACGGCGATGGTGTCCTTGAGCGGCGGTTGCTGGAAATCGCGATGCAGCATGCCCAAGCGATCCCATTCGAGCGCGTGCTTCAAGTTGATTTTCTTGATATTACTGTCCGGAGAGCGTCCCATGCCGACCACGTGGTAGGCGGTGCCGTGCAAGTGGAAGGGATGGCTGAGATTGGTTTGCTGCACCTCATCGACGAGCACCACTTCCACTATGGCGCCCAGCGGTATGTCCACCGTGTGCGCGCACTGGCAGTTGGGTCCGCAGTTGGGCGGGCGATTGTCGCCGTTGCAGAACAGCTCCGGCGGTATGTCCTCCCTTTGCGAGAGCATGGGCGAGGGCGGCGACATATAGGAGATTTCGTCGATCAGGGAGATTAAGTGATCACCGCTGGGTGCAACTGCAAGTTCGGGTTTAACATGGGCAATTAGAGGGAGTAGCACTTGAAAGAGGTCGGCTGCGATCAGTGATCAGGGGCATGCAGTAACATTATACATACATATGTGCATATGTACAGACATACATACGTATGCTGCTCAAAGGCAGCGCTTATAGTTTACACGTATGCAATTTGACAATGTATATTAAAGTAAATGGTTTGAATTCTATACACGATCACTGATCGCTTTTTAGATTTTTTGTGATCTGTCTGTGTTGGTTAGTAAGAGTAGCATATGCAAACTGTACGAGTACATACCCAGATATCGGTTATAGGTATTTGGTACGAAAAGATCCCGCGCCTCATACACAAAGAAGCGGAACGGCAAGAAGATCTTCACGTCGGGCCGTTCAACGAGCACACTCTTATCAACTGGCTTGGCACTTTTCAGGTGTGACACGCAAACTGCATCGGGCCGCTTGCGATCGCAGACGGCGTCCAGTGGATTCATGATCTGTGAAATGGCATGGGAGAGCGGAGTTGTTATGCTTTGGCTGTGAATATATAAAAAGGCCATTTTTAGGTTTGATGACAGGACGATCTTTTGCATGGTCGTTGTTGGCAGCTGCTGTCACTGTAGAAGGATGCCAGTCTATACTTACGTTACGCTCGTAACGGTGCAAAGGCTCTTTTGTACGTAGTGCTATATACAAGTGTGCATTTTGGTGCTTTACTACAAGTCAATATTTACAGCACACTACTGCATGACTATATGCATATAGTATATACATACGTATAATATGTAATGTAAAAATAAATGCCAGTGTTGTATTTTTTTACAAAAGTTTTATTATACATTTTCATTTAATATTCATATTAAATATTATTTTTAAGGCTTAGTGGCATATCAGGGTATTGTTATATATAAATGTTTGCTTACATGTTTTAGGCAAAAAGTAGGCACACAGTTGGTAGGTAGTAAACTATAGAATTGTCTAACGAGGCAACGGGTCAGGCAAGTACACTTAACGACTTCTGGGTAGCCAAGCTAGCGGAGTTGTAAAATCACGATCAACCGAATTTGAAATTTAGAACTAAAATTTTTTTCAAACAAAAAAATTAATTTTGACAACAGTAGAATTCATTTAATTAGCTATTTTAATCATTTTGTTCAGTTCTATTAAGTGTACGTTTTGCCCTTGGAAATATTTTACAATCACTATTTCAGTATGGCTGAATTGGAGAGCAATTAAGTGTTGCCTGAAGAATGCCAGCATGAGCGCAAAAGAGATAATTCTTGCTTAAATCGCTGCCGTTGGCGGAAGCCTCTCTTTCAACACTGCCTTCCAGGCGGCAGAGCCAAGCACACTCTTTACTTGCGCCCCTCTCTCTGTATACTGTTTGTAGCGTGACAAGTGAAGAAAAAAGGATTTTCGAAAACTCTTAAAGAGCTTTACCAATATGCATACAAATATTAATTACATTTACGTATATTTATACATTAGGGAAAATATATTTCAATTTTACAAACAACATTATTAAATATCTACAATTGGTTTAGCAGTTCAGCAGTTCAGCGAAAGAGCTTGAAAAAAGGGCAATTGAAGGGAAAGGTATCTGAAAGTCGTTTAAGAAGTCAAATGGAGAAGCAAGTTGGAAGTTTAGAAGAACTCAACTAAAAATTAACTAATTACTGTTTGTTTTATAGAAACATTTTTTGTATTCATATTTATGACTGCTGCGCAAGAAATCGACGCTAACGCTCCTACTGCCACTTCCGGCAGAGGCAGGCTCATTTGCATTACATTTCTGGCAATGTATGCTTTCACTTTGAGCTGGCGTCTGTGCAGAGCAGGCAGCGACGATTTTTATTTGCATTCGTAGCGCTTAAAAGCTATGTATGTATGTATGTATATTTTATAAGAACTTAACTAAAGCTTAAAGGAAGGTCAGGCTCCTTTTCGTAAAGAAATCGCAAATAAAAAACAAAACAAAATGTGTGTGTGTGTGCGCTGACGACCTTTTCATTTGAAGGCGTTGTGGCTTCTGCCGGCGAGCTTTTACCATTAATGCTGCTTTCTATTTGTGTGTGTGTGTGTGTTTGTGTGGGGGTGCGTGCATATGTGTACAGAACATTGGCATTTAATTATAATTAACAATTATGATTATTTAATTTACATACATTATACACACGCTGTCTTAAGCTTTGTACAAAGCGTTCCGCCTGTTGCTCAGTTTCAGAGTTTCAGTTGAAGTTTTACACATTCGCAAAATACGAAATGCAAAAGAAATTAAACAAAATCAAAAAAAAAAAGAAGGGGGAAACGAAAACAAAATTAACAAAACCAAATAAAAAATTAAAGTACATGTGGTGTGTGTGTGTGTGTGGGCTTTCTTTAATTTATGGGTATCGGCGGCTTGTGATCGCCACATGTGGGGAAACCTGGAGGAACGGGCGGCAAATCGGCCTGCGTGCCGACCGCTATAATCAGATTCATGCCGATGGTTATGTGGAAGAGGAAGTGGCAATGCAAGAACCAGAAGCCTGCAAAAGAGAAGCACACAGAAGGGAGGATTGTTGTTTTGAAATTCAATGTTCTGTGTGAAAAAAGGACGCACTCTTCGACACTCTCGACAGCACTTACCAGGATTATCCGCTCTGAAGCGCAACACCACGTAACCGTTGTTGGGCACGGCAATGGTGTCCTTCGATGGCGGCAGATTGTAGTGACGGTGCAGCAGACCGCGACGATCCAGGTCCAGCGCATGCTTCAGATTGATCTTCTGGACGGTTGTGTCGGGCGAGCGACCGATGCCGATGACGCTGTAGCTGTAGCCGTGCAAGTGGAAGGGATGCGACAAGTTCGGTTGTTGTACTGCGTAGAGAGAGACAGATAGGGGAAGCAAGTGTGAATTCACTTTGAAATTCCAGCATTTTGTGCAAGCACTTGAGTGAAGTGTGTAAGATCGAGTTGAAAAACGATCGTTTCTTTTGCTGAAATCGTATTCTTTTTCGGGTAAACTGCACAAATCAAGCGAATGAATATAATTCCATTTCGACACTAACGCCCACCAAAGCGTAGCAAATTCGGACATGCCTCTGCACGATTAGTTGCGAGCATTTGCGAATAATACGCTGCAATTTGCTTTGCTACGCCGCGCGCCGTGGGGCTTCTAGCTGCAGCTCAGCTCCAATGGCAAGTCGCAGTTAAGCATGGGCACTACTAAGCGTGGCTTTCCATTGTGGCGAGTGCGCTACGTTTTGTGTACATCTAGTACTATGTTTAAAAGGGCTGGCAGTCGAGTGCCGCAGCTGATATTTTGCTTGGCCTGCTTTGGTAATGATTTAACTAATAAAGTTCTCTCTTAAGTTGTAGATTTTCAGAATTGAAAATGTTCCTTTAATATTTGCTTTTTTTCAACAACTCCTTTTAATAACAATCTTACAATGATGAATGTCACCTGCAAGTTTTAAACATGTTTTTCTCAAAACTATGTTTCTAAAAAGAGATGAGGATGACAACTAGAAAAGCTTTCAATATTTTGTTATAAGCTATTGAGCCAGATTTTTTGTGTTTCATTTAATACGATTTTTATGAGGCATAAAGACACAAACTTGTTGTTGGAGCAAATAGTGTTTTTTGTCAAATAGTTATGGGATGTTAATTTCTTAGAAATTGAAAAATTCGCTTCGACGAACTATCAGGAAAGCAGCTCTACATAAAAATCATCTTTATTTATATTTTTAACAAATTTATTACTTTGGAGATTTGATAATTTTTTTGAAAACGTGATGAAAATGAGTCGGGTATATAATCAAAGATACAGATTTATGTTCATGAAAATTTAAACTTAGATCATTTCTCCTTTCTTTTATGTAAAGAAGTTAAAAACATTTTTCTAAAGACTGTTTGCAATAGAAAAGGCATGGGCATGAACTGTATATTTCTTTATGAAAATAACGAATTTATACGAGTACCCCAGTCGGAATTCATGCTGTTGAAGAGTGTAGCGCACGCATACTTTTTGCTACGATTAGTGGCACTTTTGATACCATTTGTATTTAGCACATATCGCCTGAGGTTTAGTAAACCACTTACAACTTATTAAGGTTTTTTTTGGAGACTTGTATTTTATTATAAACGTGTGAAAAGAGTAACTGAATTCAGCTTTAATATTTCGAAGGCGTTGCTGTGGCAAACAATTCATGAGTATTTGCAATATTTAAGTTTTGGTTCAAGTTGTTGGGGGCGTTAATACTTATTGATAGTGGCGGCGCTAGAAGCAATGTTCTTTGACACGAAAGGGTTCAAGTTGCTTTCAAAATACCGCTAATTTGATTTTATACAATTTTGTCTAAACTCCATTCATATTTTTTGCAAATTGCTATTTATTAAAGGCGTGTTATTAGATTTGTAGCGAACCTCAAAAAGTGATATCGATTGTGCTGGGGGGCATGGTGTAACATTACTTTATGGTGTATATTATATTCATTCAAATTGAAGCGTTTGAGCTTTTGGCCATATACTAATTTTCAATAGTGCGCGTAATATGAAATGTTTCACTATTGAGCTCTAAAAGATTGTTTAATTTTGAGGTATTTTCGTTTAGAAACTTTTTGAGACTTGAGTGCAATATTTTTATCCGATAAGACTCAGTTGCTGGAGTCAGACGCAACGAGAACAACGTTCCTTGCCTTCACGGCTTTGCATAAATATCAGGAAGATTTTAGTAAAAAGAATTTACTTATCAGTTCAATGGGCAAATGCTCATCTGCGAGCTGGTAAGTATTGTTATTCCGACAAAAAAAGCGGTCAACCATAAAGTTTTAATGCACAAGCTTTTGCTGCCTAAACGCACAGAACATCTGCTTGGCGGCTAAATTTACTCACCTTCGTCGACCAGCACCAATTCGACGACAGCATTCAAGGGCACATCGACCTTGTGCGTGCACATGCAATTCGTGCCACAATTTGGCGGACGATTGTCTCCATTACAGAACTGGTCGGGATTGATATCATCGTATTGCGAGAGTAGCGGCGCCGGCGGAGACAAGTAGGAAATTTCATCCACCAGTGAAATGACATGATCACCAGTAGGAGCAACTGAAATGTAATGCGCAGAACAAAATCGATCAAGTTCAAGATCAAGCTTTAGCTATGTACATATCGACGGATACGCTCTAGAGTCGGCTATGGTTGATTTTAGGATTTTAGCAGATTGATAAAGTTTTTCAACGTGAAATTGCAGGCTCTTCTTCTGAAGAGTGCATTTTTCTGACTTAAGCTACTCTTGGACCCAACAGTGTCTATGCGTGGCCTTTCTTAAGCAGCCAGATAAACCAAGCCTAAACTACTCTTGAACAGCGTTTTCGGCATGCAGAGGTAGTGCAACTAGCAACTTGAACTTACCCAAAAAACGATTGTAGGTGTTGGGCTGGAACAGTTCCTCGGGCCGATACAGATAGAAGCGGAAGGGCAGGAAAATCTTCATATCAGGCTTTTCAGCCAAAATGCCACGATCGATTTCCACAGCGCTCTTCAATTGACTGACGCAAATGGCGTCATTGCGTGGCGTATTACACTGGGCGTCCAGTGGATTCATGACCTTCATAGGCATAGTTTTGTGTTTTTTTCATTTTTAATATGGATTGTGGGATAAGGAGTATGTTGGAATATTTGAGGTTGTGCATTGAGGATATTGTCACGGTGTGGCAATGTAATTAAGTACAGAATAATAACATGGTTAGAAAGAGAGAGAGAGAGAGAGAGAGAGCGAGAGAAATGTTTTTGGAATGCACATTTGCGGGGAGATGGCACCGAGTTTCATGTTGTGTTTGGTTAGGTTGGTGCAGGCAATTTAACAGAAGCGTTGCCATGTTGATATATAGTAGTTGTTTGTTTTTGTGTTGTTAAATTTAAAGTTGTTGTTTTGATTTTTTGAAATAAAAGGGAAAAATTATAAATGATTTAAAACTCAATTAATATAAGTACAAATGGAATAAGTAGTTACTATATATAAATGTTCATAAATTGTTCATTGCAACTTTAATATATATACGTGCATGCATATTTTTAATTGTAAGCGCCAAATATACAAAGCATAATACTTATAAAATATACCTAATATATCAGCTATGTATTCGAGTAGCTTCGTTTGACCTTTGTACAAATTTCAACTTACTTCATGCTCTCTGGATTCCAGTCGTAGCAAATTATTAGATTGTTTTGAGGTGCGTTGGTTTGGAAATTTTGCACTTGAATTGCTTGGGTAATATTTTGACGAAAGCTTGAAAAGCTTTTAAATTTTAAATTGTAATTTTTGTTTACTTTTTTCCATGCAAATAATCAAAAAGTTGCCAATTTGTTGGTTTGTGTGTGTTATTTTTACCAAAATTCATTGCAATATGAAAATAATTGAAGCTGAAGAAACAATTTAGCTGATTTCTTCACAGCTTTCCAATGGTCTAAAGGGCGCTTGAGCCTGCTCTAGACAAATCGCAAGCCTATTTTGCTCAATCATCTCTGTTTTTCAGTCAAAGGCTTGTGGCTTATAGGCGGACTTAACAACAACTGTTGCTTGAAGAGCTGACAGACAGCAGCTGCTTGGTTGAAATTGTAGGGCTTAGGCCATAAAAGAAATATGTTCACTAAAAGAACTTTTTAAAAAAATTATTGCAATTGGAAAACCTTTGAAAAATCTACAGACGAGGCACGTCACATGAGATGACATAATGCGCATGCCAGCTGGTATAATGGCAATCAATATGCTTGTGGTAATGCACACAAAAATGTGGCAACACTGGCATGGCAAACTGCTGCTCAAGTCAATTTCAATGCACGGCATGGCAGGGCATGCAAAATCAAACTAAAAAATGTATATCACGCCATATTTTGCTTGCCGCTTTGCGAAAATTCACAAAAGTAATTGCAAGTTTGCTACAAAAAAAAGTGCAGCCGCAGAAAATACAAAAACAACAATGCAATACAAATAAAAACGCAGTGAGTAGAGTAGAAAATGCTTACCACACCCTGCGGAAGGCCGACGTCATAAGTCGGTGCCGCCGCCTGCGGCTGGTAGGGTCCGCGCGCATAGCGCAACACGGCCAACTGCTGCACTCGCCGTATGCCGCACTCGCCCAGACCTCTCACCTGTATCCAGTATGCGCCGGGCGATTGGTTGGCGTTGATGATAAAGTCGTAGCGTTCGCCTGCAATGAGCAATGTTAAAATTAAGTTCCAGCTAAAATTGCAGCCAAGAGAACATTCAGAATCTTAATTTAGAATGTGAGCGTGAGCAAGCTGTGGGACGTGGTGGTGTGGAAGCGAGGGTGCGCAACAGCTGTGGCATTCGGGCTGTGCCGCAATGGAAAAGCCGCTGTTGGGGGACGCTTTCCAAGCAAGCAGCTTATCTGTCTGGTCGCTGGTCAAGTGCGCGCTAAGCTGCAGCTGGCGCGCTATACAGATTTGTGGCAACGCCCCCTTTTATTGGCTGCCGTAATTGCAGCAACAGCAGCAGATTGCAGCCACTGTCGCTACTGTTGCCCATTAACCTTATGAGCATAATAAAGGTTTATTTGCCTTGCGATTGCAGCAAGATCGGTCCCATGCTATGAAGTCATTGAAATAGTTGCGCTTAATTAAATTATGACATGGCATGCACTTGACCTAATCACTACGAGAGTGGATGTGTGTGTGTGTGTGTGAGTGTGTGCAGTGAATGCCGTGGAATTTCTTAAGCAATTTGTTGTGGCATAACACCATGTTCACACCGTGCGAACAGTTATTTTATATGGAAAGGCGAATTTCACTCAGCTTTCCGCATCTTAATTCACAAAAATTTTTCTTCAAATAATAATTTTGAGCTATTGTATATGTTTTGGTCATTTCAAGCCAGCTATCTTAGTTGAAAAGCTTTTGAATATTTTCAAATTTGTATAGCAAAATGTAGTCTTGTCATATAATTATGAGAAATTGGTGGTTATTGAATATATGGACGCCTACATTCTAGAGAGAGGGTAACGTAAGGCTGATTTACATGAGTGTTCATATATTTGATTCCGACTTGTATATATATGTGATATATGTTCTTTCAAAATGCCTGCAACAAATTTAAAGTAGTTTGGATTTAAAATTCTTTTACTTTACTTTATCAGCTTCTTTGCAGATCTAAGACTGAATCTACTGTTGAACGGTAGCGCTGATATCTGTGGTCACAAGCCATAACCGCCGAAGTGTGTTTTCCAATTTTTTCCAAAGAGCAGTTTAAACTTTTAAATTCTCACTGCTATAAAAGCTATTAGGTTTTTGATGTATAATTGCAACATATACTATAAAAAAAGACAGACCGAGAAACAAATCCGAAATACGTATCTTATTTTGAATTTATAAAAAATAGTACCAGAAAATCGTATATTGTAAATAGGAGCAAGCTTTTGCAAGAAAATCTTAGGCCCCAAGGCGCTTCCACAACGTACAAAAGGCAATGGTGAAAATGAAATGAAATCTTTAGTCCGGCCTATACGCCGGCCTAAACTGCGTGTATCTGATACGACGATGGTGGCAAGCCTTTACTCTGGCAATTCTTTGGCCACAATTCATTTGAATTTTGAATAAGCATTGCCATATTCTGCTACAAATCCTCAACGGCAGGTAGTGATAAGCTATAAAAAGAGGGCGTGCCAACACTGCCTCTTGTGGAGCAAGAAAAAAATGACTGCAAAAGCAAATCAAGAGCGGAAACGTTTGTTACAGTTTAATCGCCATTGTTATCACCATTTAGACGCTGCTATTTTGTCTTGTTTTTCTACGGTTTTGCAAGCTGTATGCGTCGGGTTTTAGTTTGCGTGCATTTTTGTTGAATTTTGCTTTAAAAGGAAACTCACTCTTGCCATTGGCGCTTTCGGCATTCGGCGGCAAAGGCTAAAAATACGAGTACCCGTTTTTTGTTGAATCGTTTTTTTAACGTGTATTGTTTGTGTGCCACGAAAATAGTGGCCCACTGCCTGCAGTCAGCTATCGGATGCTATTTGTTGTTGCTTTAATGTGCATGTTGGCATGGTAGGTGAACTTATTAAGTCGACTTGCTTGCCCTTATGCAAGTCCGACAATGCATAATTGATAACAAAGGCATTTTTTTAATTGTTAATACTTAACAACGTTTGTTTCTGGCCAAAGATAAAAACCTTATGCTGTTTGTCGGATTTGAGACCTACAAGGTTAAAAAAAATTCCAAATTTAGAAGCGGTTTTGATGTCAGAGGAAGAGTTCGACAACTTTTTTTACAGGCTCACACCCGAAGCAACCACAACAGCCTAATTGGCGCGCACGCTCTGATGAAGAAGAACGGTGTTGAGGCCATGGATGACTGCTACAAGTTAGTTGAAGATGACTATGAGCGCTGCTCCGCTCAAGACTCGGGGATTTTAAAGTCAAGATCGGGAAAGAAGAAACGCACAGTGCACACGCATCTCTCCCTCCATGAGCACGGCAAGGCAGGCAGCCTTTGAATTCCAAAAGACCCATGGGCGGAACCAATGGCCCGATCAGGAGTGTCGCTACGCTATTGCAGCGAAGAGCATTGCATACAGATGCAGGCCGTAGAGGTTGATATAGCACAAGTTGCTGCCTCAAAGTTGGCAAAGACATCTTCGTTCCGTTCGATGCCAAACGAGGCTTCGGGCAAGGGCAAGGTGACGCACTACCCTGTAACATTTTCTACGTACGTTCTGCATGGAGAAGATACTGCGAAATACTGGAGTGCAGCTGATTTTATAAGAATGTGATCTTCGTGATTTTTTATAAGAGTATCATGCTGCTTGCGTACATCGATGACATCGACATTGTCGGGCTGTAGCCTTCACGGAAATTTTTATTGCTAAATTAGTTCAAGCTGTTTGTGAGGAAAATCAGGAATTTACTTTTCGATACGGTATTAGCATATTAATTGATAAAGATTGTGCAGGTGTATGCTGTTTTTCGTTGATTTTCAAAGCTTTAAGTTAGTACGAAATCCTCCCACATCATGCAACATAAAGAAGTGCGAATTCGGTTGTCAATCCAATAAGGGATTCGGGATTCGTACGTAACAGTAAAGAAGACTGCGTGGCTTTAAGTATCTGTTAAGATGGTCAGAGGTTGTGTGGAAACTTGCGTGTGTTTTTGCTGTTAATATTTGTAACAAAATTTTATGTATTTTTTTATGTTTGAAATGTGATTTTTGGTTGCTGTGAAAAACTTTATAAAATATTTCAACAGAACTTGCGGAACTATTCATGAAAATAATAGTGTATTATTTGAAGAGAAGCAGCTTATTGGTTTGACAGACTAAATCCAGCATTTTCGAAAAACTTTTTGGAATCGAACTGATTTTGCACTCTGCACTGGTCAACTATTTGCTGCTTCGCTTCAAACAGAACATAAGTTAAACTATTTTTATGAGAGATTCGAATTGAGTCAGTGGCTCAGCTTCTCTTCGCATGCGCTTGTTTTGTTATGAGACAATTTTCTAATCGGCAAAAAGAACGATAAAGCAACACTCAAATGGTGAAAATAGTTTATAATAATTCTGTAAAAATATTTTATGAAAAATTCCTGTGAATAGCGGTTACGAATTATTCAACGTTCAACATGTATGGAACAACTAACTAACAAATAAGGAACAAGTAAGGAACAAATAAGAAACAAGTAAGGAAACATCAGTCGTGTTTCGCTGACAGAATATTACAATACAGCAAGTGCTCGAGTTGGGGAATTGTTTACGCCAAGTAGCCCAAGCGCTTACATACCACAATGCCCATACACACATTCTTCATATGTATATCTGTACATACATACATACATATGTACATATGTAAGTAAGTATATGGAAATGAGTGCAACGACTTGCAGCTGTTACTAGTGTTAAACAAAAAGCGCCCACTCACCTGAGAACGAAATGATCGTGTTCACATCAGCCGGATGCACGGGCTCGCCATCGGTGGCGATCACTGTCATGGTATGGCCCCCTACCGTCACCTGTGCCGGACACACGGAGGCGAACGAGTTGATCAAGCGGAACCGATAGCGGCGGCCAGGTGTAATGGTGAATATTTCCAGTGGTGTGTTGGTCATGAAGCCGGTGTTTGGGTCACGGAACTGGCCCTTGCCATTGACCAGTATGGATTCGGGATCTTGGCCGGTGTTGACAGCCAAGCGACCGGGATAACGCTCGGCCGCATCCTCGTGCATCCAATCGCTGATGAGCATAATATGTGTGGTCAAATCGAAGTCGTACAAGTGTGAGTTGGGATCGCGTGAGGGGGGTTGACGCACTATAACGCTGCCATAGAGACCGTCGAGCTTCTGCAGCCCATGATGCGAATGCCAGAAATGTGTGCCTGCGTTGCCCGTCCATTGGTATCTATTTTGGAAAAGAGCAAGCAATTGGTATTAGGCATCTACCTCGTTCTCTTTTTGTGCGTGTATATGTGTGTGTGTGTGTGTGAAATTCACCTGAAAGTGTTGCCCTGCTGTATGGGACACTGCGTCACAAAGGGTACACCGTCGTAGTACTGCGAGCCTCGCTGCCAGATGCCGTGCCAATGTATGGTCGTTTCCATGCCCTCCATGTGGTTCTCCACGTCTATGACGACCTTGTCATTCTCGCATACCTGTATGCTGGGACCGGGTATCATGCGATTCGCCGCCAGCACGCCGCGTTCCACACCATCGGCCAGCACACATTGACAATGACTCCAGACTGTGTTGGTGGCATTGGGTGTGCACACTTGGCAAGCGCTAATGGACATAACAATGAAATATATGAAGCGGAAGTCGAGGTGGCGCAAGTAAAACAAAGATGAACAAAATATTTCGAGCACATGAAATGATTGAATAGGAAATTGATGAAGAATATAAATGATCAAGAATTAAAATGAGAGAAATGATGCGGTAGAAATGTATAAGATAAAAATGAGAAGAAATGGGAAAGAGAAAAAAGAAAAGAAGAAAAAGAAAACAAATTTACCTGCGATTAATATATATTTTTATAAAATAATTTATAGTGTAATAAAGTTCACTTGCAAAACTCTTTCAAAACTTTTTCAGAACAATAAAAAATGTACATATATGTGCTTGTAAAGCCGACCACATATAGCAAATAACAAATAATTGTGTAAACAACAAAATTATGTATATACATATATATTTTAATGCAACAAATTCAATTAGTGGCGTGTACACACTTCCTTATTACGTTCGCATATCTTGCTGGGAATATCAAACTGAGTGTGCAATTCAACAATTGCACTCATTTTATTGCCTGTAAATTGAATTAACCATTTTCATATATAATTTCATAAAAATTAACCTGGGGCGGCGCGCAGGAAGTCAAGCGAAACGAATACTAAATCGTGCATGTGCTTTAACGAGCTGAACACTTTGAATGATAGAGCACTGTAATTCGCACATAATCGAGCGCACAACAACAACACTGGGAGGCATTCGCTGTTGCAACGCTGCACTGATGCAACGTTTATTGCAAAAATTTAACATGTTGGCAGTTTGTATTTGTTTGATTTAATAAAAGCAACTTTATTATTGAAAATTGTACTTAATGAATATTTAACTCGTTGAAAATGATGTTCGACTCTAAAACATAAACCTTAGAAAAAAGGTTATATAGTTAGTTTCTGGCTTATACTCATACCCTCATACTCATACTCAAACAAGGTATGGCTTAAAAGCATAATCCTGAAAAATTCGGTTGTATAATTTCAGGCTCATACTTTTACTCAATAGTTCCTGGTTGAAAGTTTCATATACATAGGTTCGGTTAGGTTAATCTGGCTGCCTAAGAATGCCACGCATAGACCCTGTTGGGTCCTTAGCGATACCAGTTCCGTTTAGGAGTTGTCAAAGTAGTGATCTGTCAGAATTTGGATGTTTTTCCATTTCATATAATTATACTCAAAATATTATCCCAAGATATCCTTAAATGCTATAGCGTTCCCGACTCACATGCCAATGTGATGGCTATATTGCATCTTAGCTATGAACGAAACTTACTGAAGTAGCTTTAGCTTATTCACAGTCTGCTATTTTAAAGAAAAAACCAATGGTTATATGAATGCTTCACTTGCCAAATCGATTAACTTCAATTTCTTGAAATGCAGCTTTCTTACAGTTCAACATTTATAGTAAAATCTCACGAAACTTTTGTGCTAGTTTGGGACAGGCGCATCGATAATCTTATGTATGTATGCGAAAGGTGCTAATCTATTCCCTTCTTGGTCGGGCTCCTGGAATTCAAAGCTGTTGGTATACCCGACTCTTCCTGCTCAGCTGCGCTGAACTGCACTTCACTACTATATATAAAGGCTTTCAAAGCTCACTCCCTGCTAACCACATACGAGCGCAAAATAATACATGATATATGATATTTGTGTCGCTGTGTTTGGAGGACGAATGAGCAGTGGCACAAGAGCAGCAAGTAGCGCTATCGGAAGGGCTCAATTGAGCTGCGGCAGCGTTTGTAGAAACCTGGGAATTTCATATTGACGATCTTGGTAATTCGACACAAACGTAAACTTCAAATGGAAGCTTTGTTGTGGCGCCGACAAGTCAGATCATCGAACTGCGGCTCAGCTTGCAAGTCAATGACTTGCTGGAGCTGCCGCAGAGCTGCCACTTAAGCGCTTGCTTGTGCGCTTTGAGCAGATTGCCATTATGTCACTTTCGGCGGGCTAACTGCTGCATCAGCCGGTGGCTGGCGACAGCTTAAGTGCTTGTCATCTTTGCAGCTTCTTCCTTGCTTGCTGGCAATTGACGGCTGCGCTTCCGCTATTGCCGATTCGAAAGGCAATTGCGTTAATTATGCGGCTGGGAAAGTGACTGAGTGAGCGAGTGAAATTGTAAATAATACTTTCTATGCAAAATAATTTGCCTTTGATTTGCGCTATTGGAAAATGTGATAAATGCTTGCAATTAAAATTTGATGTGTTTATCTTTGAAATTTTCAACGCTTTGAGTTAATGAGCGAACCTGTCTTTTCATAATTCGCAGTTGACTTTAGTTAAAAAAAATATGCTTTGTAGAAAAAAAGTTTTTAAGCGGAAAGTTGTTAAAAGCTTTACATTAAAACCCGCTTTAAAAAAATCATAATTTTTTAAGTAATGTCATCATGCCGGAAACCAAATGAAATATTATACCCGCTTAATTGAACTTCTTGTGTAATTACAGAAATCGCCTTTCAAAAGAGAAAACAGAACATCACAGAGTTATCGATGCATTGCAGTTCGATAGGTAGTTTCGAAGTCAGTCGTATATGTTGTCAGATTCTGGGCAGTGTTTTTCGAACTAATTTTTCTATAATCGAATTATCTATAACTTTGTTCTGATGATTAAAATAACAAAATTCGGATGAAGCGATGGACTATGCATACATATTCTATTTAATATTCAATCTATATAAAAGTATGACAGGTAGAAAGAAAATTCGAATGGAAGAATAATTAAAATGATTAGAGATGGTGGCGTAAGCTTTCTCGTCGCTTTTGGGAATGCTTGGAAATTATGTTTAACTCTTCTCGATGATATAGTACACAAAATATTTCAAATAGAAGCGTTGAACATGTTTGGTTTCATCAAAGTCTCCTACTTTTTTCCAAAGAGGCACTCAGAAGTCTTTATAAAAATATCAAGATAATACTATTTTAAACAATTAATTCCCTACCATTCATTCTAAGCGTAAAATAAATTAAAGTTTAAGAGCTATAAGCGCCTGTACTTACGCTCCCAGCACCGTGTAGTATTCCAGCGTGAAGTGGTAGTAGCAAATGCGAGGCGGTTCGCCCTCTCTGCAAGCGCGCGCACATTCATCGGGCGCCGATAACGCTGGATTACGCTTCAACTCCGCCGTTGCGCTGGTCGAGAAGTCCAAATGGCGGAAGGGCGATTTGGGATTCGGATTGACGACAGTGCCTGCACTACTGACGGCTGGCACCACGGCGGGATAGCGCGCGGAGGAAGGAAACGTGCCGCGCGAATTGAGATAGCCGCCAACGGAAGGTAGACTCGCGCCATTGCCCAGGCTGTTGGTGTTCAGCGGTACTGGCCGGGGTATGTTGCCGCCCAGTGAGGGATGTGTTTGCAGCAGGCCGTGCGTGGCGGAAAAGAATGGCGAGTCGAATGACGTCGACGTGGAGGGTGTGACGGAGTGTGACTGAAAGTAGGAGTTCGCTGTCGTTTGGTCGGGAATCTTGAAGTCTGCAAAAAGAGGAAGGAGAAGGCAAAACAGTGAATAATAGAAACACAAACGTAATATTAAAATGTTGAAACAATACATTCACAGTTATCCTCATTAGCTTGCAAACGAAAGACTTAAGAAAGAAACCCCTTTCAATCAACAAGCATGCGTAATAATTACAAAATTGACAGCTGTGCATTTCATACATAATTCAATTGCCATAACAATAAAAGGCAATTTTCGAATTGATATTTACTAATGTAACATTTTTTCTAGTAATAAATAGCAATTTATTTAAAAATGCTTGTTTACTCGTTCAAGCGTTCAATACATGCATGCAATACACATATGCATGTATGTGTATATGTGCATGTGTAGAATTGTATCGTTCGATGAGAGCGCAATTGGCGTAGTCAACTGAAAAATGATGCATTTGTTGGTATTGCTGCTCACTGCTGCTCCCTCTTCAACGATTTATTAAGCAATTCACATCCGCTAGTAAAAGAAACTATGTAGTTATATACGAAAACAAAACATAATACAACAAACACAAAAACGACAACAAAGAAGGTGCACCAAAATGGGCGTGCTGCTGAGCTGATGCCTAGTTGTTGCTGCTTATTGCTATTGTGTTTGGCTTTTGTCATTGTTGTGGTTGTTGCTATTGTTGTTGCTATTGTGTTGTTGGCGTTGCACAGCGAATCGAAAGTCCCACCGCATTCGCTTTCGATTTCAATTCGAGTGTCAGTTTCGATGCAACTGCAACAATTGCTGCATTTACGCGCATAAATGCGCTTTAATTAAAAGCATTTAGCCACGTTTTTACAGGGGCACGGTCCGCTTATGACTCCACGCTTTGCGGCCATAAACGCTGCCAGCTAACAATAACAAAGCTCATTCGGCTGCGTTTAAACAATGGAAATATAATTCTATTATTTATGGATTATGCTAAGTTTTAAAGCGTCTGATTTGTATATCTGAGTGTTTGTACATTTGTATTTGTGTATTTCTAACAAAATCGCGTATAGTTGCACTCACACATACATACAGAGTTCATTGCGGGCGGCCATAATGGCGTGTCTATTAAAAGTTCATAAAACCTAGGCGTTGTTGCCAGAAACTAAAGCAATTATTGCTGAGAATTAAAAGAATTGTTTTTATTTTGTTAAAGCACACTTGCTCTTTTTCTGGCACTGCGTATGGTCTACTTAGCAGTTATACAGAATGAATCAAAAGGAGAACTTTTATTTCTAAATATCTGAGTTAAAATTATTCAACATTGAAGTTAGTCCACGCTGAAACATACTAGGACATTTTTATATAAAAACCGAATTTTAGCCTTTGCTCCCAAAAGTCAAAGACTGCTTTTCAGTATTTAAAAATCGAATAAAAGTTAAAATATTTTTGTAAAAATTCTTTTTCTTTTTTCATTCCCTACTCTCAAGATTCAATTGCATTTCATTCGTAAGTTTCTTTTCGTATTTCTTTTACTTTTCGAATAAATTTTAAAGCCGATTTTTGCATCTGATTCTACTACAAAATATATTTAGTAAAATAAACCTTAGTCACGCACGGGTTAAGCTTAAAAAATTAGGCACAATTTGTATTGGTATTGTAGCTTTCTGTTTGTGCTTGTGTGTGTAAGTGTGTGAACCTCTCATTGTTTCCTGGAACAAAAGTAACCACACTGCCCGCTGCCACTTCCAGTCGACTCATGCCCGTAGAATGTCAATTATGACTCAGCGAAAGAAATGCCCATTTCTGCTCTATTTTCTGGCAAGTGCCGCCGTCTTTCTTGAACGTTGGCTTCGGTCACAGTGGCGCACAGTGCTGCCATTGCTGCTGCTTTTGTTGTTGCCGTTGCTGATTGTATATATTCAAATCTAACTATTACCTTTATTTTTTTATTAATAAAAATTATACGGTATCTTGTCCGCAAGCAAGGTTAACTGCTTTGCTTTGATATAATTTCACTTTTTCTCTCTTACAATTTACAAAACACAAAACATGTTGCCCTGTCTACCTGTGTGTGTGTGTGTGTATGCATTTGTATGTTGGCGTAGGTAGCAAATTTGCTGGCTCATTCTTCATGCGGTCGGTTCGTTTATTTGCCTTTTGGCCAATTTGATTGTGGCTGATTTTTGAAAGTTTTTTCCCAAAAAAGTTTATAAATTGTCAAAATCGATTAGCAGTTGTCGACTTTCGCATATTTGGTAGCAGAATGATCGGCGGCTTAGAAAGTAACATTAATCAAGCAAACTACACACACACACATACACACTATACAATAATTCCCTGTGAAGGGGAAGTTGGCAAGAGCTTATCTCTGTTGCGTCTGCATTTCAGAGCACTTTCCGATATTTGCAATATCATATTACAATCCAAATGTGTTACCCCCACTCAGACGATGAGAAGCAACAATATCTTACAGGTCATAAATTGAAAAAAACATTGGGTTGGATAAGGCTTCAGTCATGGAAATCTAAAATATTTGCAAAGAAGATATCGGCAAGAGAAAAACCGTCATAGAAGAACAAAATATGCTTTTTTTTTCTTCCCCAAAAAACATGACAGCAAGTACTATAATGAATCTTTCATACATTTTTATAGACGTTTTTAAAAATATCTTTATTATTTTTTAAAAACTACAAAACAATTTTAATAACGACTTAAAGTTTTTGTTTGACTCAGTGGAGAAATCGATTGTTTCATGTTTTTCAATATTTTTTACATTGGCTTCCCAAAAAGTTTTGCATATTTTGTACCTTCTCATATAAACCTTGCTAACTGAAGCCATATCTTGCCGGCTGTGCCATTGCTCACAGGTAGATGCTGTTTGTGTGATCTGCAAGCAATGAGTGTTGCTTCGGGAGAAATAATAGTATTTTACCATAAAGACTGCGAGCTGTCATTACAAAGTCATGTCAATATGCATCCGTTCTGCCTAGAAGGGTTAATAACGTTTATTACAGCTGTGTTTTTTTATAACTGCCTTCGAGATCAGCAGAGAATATGTTGATATAGAATATGTTGCGATTAGTTTCTTTTTCGTCTAAGATCTTTTTCTTACATCGGCCTATTCCGGCAACGAGAAGATATTTCAGCGATGCAAAGCACAAGACGATTAAGCTCTCTTAATATTGCGCATGTATCGACTGGGCAATGCCATGCCATAAAGTGTGAGACTGCTTCGAGTCAATAAGTTTATCGGCCATGCCTTTTTAGCATATCAACTATATGTTGATATAGTAACAGACTTGTAACGAGTTAACACGAATTATGCAATTCATTTTAGACTTCTGTTTTCGCTTTCCAAGTAGCTATAAGCAATTCTGGCACAACTGCACCAAAAATCTGCAAATATGCAGTCATATTTTAGTCTAATGTAAATTGAAAACCATTTAATAATATGTTAGGTTGTCTGCAGTTTTAGGACAGTAATCACAAGTCAGCCTGCAGTGAAGAATTCACTACGTGCATACGTAAAATTATGCGAATATATTATTAGAGTCGCCAAGAGCGCTGCAACGCGTAACGTCAGCTGTAATTTGCATGTGAGCGTGTGTGTGTGTAGTGCTCTCTGTTGGCCTGCAACAACCAAATGCTCCATAATTTTACCCTTTGCTGTCAGTGCGATGTTTGCTGGCCATTAGCAAGTAGCGAGACTGATACTCGGCCTGTGCCTACTCAAAGATTGCTACCATGCCGTTTTAAATGCGCTGTGCTCGTATTCGCTACCGGGGCGACAGTGAGCGATTGCCGGTTGGCCAGCGGGTAACCAAACGAACGGCCCACCAGGTAAATATAAGCTTTCGGTTTATGTGATTTCTCTGCTGGCGGGCAGAGAGAGATTAGCAATTGATACTAAGTACACATTTTTTAGAGGTGCTTAAGATTTTAACTGGAATACGGAGCACATTGAGGTGCCCAGTGAAGATCGCCACAAATTTCGCTTTATGATTGAAGCTGAATATTGGCGGAAAATTTTAAAAATTGCACAAAGAAAAAGTTGAACAGTTGAATATTAGCTAAAGAACTTATGTGTACTTTTTATAAAACAATATGTCTTTAAGTCTTTTGTTTCATTTTTAAGAATCTTAAGTACTTTCATATAAGTTTTTCTATTTCTTTCTAAGAGCCTTTTTCTTGTTCAACGGTTTTGCAGATTTTTATTAGGAAAGCACTGGAAAACAGCTAATATTTTGCATCAACAAATTTTTCATAGCAATTTCATAATTAAGTTTAATATGAAATTGCAATTTAGTTGGGGAGTTCACAGTTCCATGCTATCTAGTGTGCTTTCCTTACCGCCTGCTAAATTAAACCACTTTGCCATCTGGCAGCATTTTTGGTTGTTGCTTTGCACGCAAACAAAAAATACCACTAGTTGAAAAAATTGACATGCGTTGGATCGTGTTTTTCTTTCGTGATAAGCTGGCATTTCTCATCAGCTGTTTTATTCGCAAAAATGGAAACAGATTTTAAGCAAATTTTATTGAATTCGCAGAGAATAATCACACACTACTTCCATTTTGATGGAATATTGCTTTTTGCGAGAGTAATAAATCCTTAATAATCGCTTTAGAAAACACTTGTAATGCGATTGAGGCAAATTAAGAATGGTCCACGAAACAGGGGCGCTCAGAGTTTTAATTTACTATCGTGCTGAAGTTGCCAGATGGGAAATTTAGAAGGAAACTGTGAATACCCTAAATGTTCACAAACAAAAGCAAAAGAGACTTCCGCAAATGCAAATGGAAAATGTTAACATTCAGACTCCAGAAAGTGGAGCAAAATGCAGTGACATAATTCAAATTGCAGTGGGAAAAGACGCTTGCAGCTGTCACTGGCGTAGCCGGCAAAACGCCGGACATGTTGCAGCGGTAAGTGAAATGTGCCTGTGGCACCCTTGCAATTGCCGTCTCATTTACACTTTCAGCTTTCCATAGGCGCACACATGCATACAAAAGATACAATCGATAAGACTCTCATGAGCAGCTGCTGTGATGCGAAGAAGCAGATAAATGGCTTGTACTTGGGATATGTATTTAAGTATGGCATATTTCTTTTTATCTGCGAGTGTATTTGAGTGTATGAAATATGGCATAATGTGATACTTTACCGCTAGCAGCAGTGAAAGTACATTAAGGCATACATAGTAGACATGACAGTGTGTGGGAAGATTGTGGCAACATTTAGAATTTGCATTTAAATTTCCCAACAGCGAATCTCAAGGTATTGCTTCCGCCAAATATGCAAAATTTGCAAAGAAAATTTATGTACATGAAAATCAACTAAAAAGATATTCAAAAAATATTTACTAAGAAAAGATTAGGAATCAATATAGTACAAATGCATCCAATATCACTTGGCAGAGAGCCTGGTGAGTTGCGGACGATATATTGTATTTGGATTAGGGTCGCAGTATTCTAGCCAGCTTGGCCCGAAAGGCCTATTATCACAGTTATTATGACAGTTACTTATGGATGTGTAGAGTATGTGAAAGGCATCTCATCGTTATAGATATGTATATATAACCTAAGAAATTTTGTCTTACTAGTCCATTACAGTCACAAAGGTGCTCTGCTGTTTCTTCAGTTTCGCTATATGCATCCCTCGATTGGGTGGGCGGTTGAGTGTGCCGTGGGATTGCTTCGTTCGTAAAAAATAGGGAAGCTGTAATTTAAATACCTTTGATGCTTTAGATACAAAATATCTACAGCTGTGCCGTAGTTATCTAAATCAGCTCGAACTTCTATTTTGGCTTTGAGCTTTTGATTTTGCATCGGTTGCCATGCATATACACATCTCTGACGGATTGAAATTACCGCTCATCGATGAAATGAGATTTGTGTATTAAATTGAACGCTTGTCAGTAGAGTTACTTAGCAAAAAATGGCGCACACTTACAACCAAAATAGGACATATAAATCATGGACAACGAAGTAGATGCCCTAGGGTCTTCGCGAGCGCGTCGTTAGCACAAATTGTTGTATTTGGTAATTTCATGCCTCAATTACTTCGGTACTTAAGAGAAATTGCATTTGCCTACTGCGAGCTTGATTGATTTCGATTGAGAGCCATTTGTAGTGCATTGCTATTAACGCACTGCCACGCCCCTGCACAGTTGACCTCTGCCTGCGTTCGTGCTGGCGCAGACCGAACGACGCAGCGCATGGAAGTAGCCGCTTCAGATTGGCCATTAGCGTCGTGGTAAATCATAGCTAGCTGGGCTATAATCCGCGGCATTCACTGAGAGAGTAGTCGATTTGCTTTCACTTTATGCGCAGAGGATTGCAAAAAATTTGCTGGCGTTGGCAATTTTCCATTGTGGAATTGTGGAAATTTGAATTGAGTGGCTGTAGCGCCTTTTTGCTACAGTTTGCTGCTATTCCACGAGCTGGGTTTGTGGGTGCTAATTAAGTTTGACAGCTTCGCGTGAATTTTTGAGATTAAAATGATACAATTGTGGGAAATTGAGTAGCAGAAAAGAAGTAATTTCTCGTTTTTTGTTCAAACATAGTTTGAAATGCTTCTCTTTTCTTTGGCAGGCATTTTCTTTTGCTGTTGTTTTTTTGGGCTTTTCATAATTGCCTTGTGGAATTAAGCGTGACAATTTGTCAGAAAAGTACCAAAGTCGTTTTGAGCTGTACAAATTTAGAGCAAGTGATAAAAATTCAAGCAAGAATTAAATGGCAGGAATATGAATTACTCTCAGTGTGGATGAACTAAAATATGGCTCAAAGCTGCTGAACAGTTTGAGCGTAGGAAGTTTTTCCGACTCAACGCAAAATTCTCTTTTCAGCTGCCTTATCATCAGAGTCGCTTGCCGGCAGAATTCGCTGCTATGCATGCAGCTTTCATCTAGCTGAAGATAGAAATAGATAGGAATTTCGGCAAAAAAATATCTGGAATAAATCTGAAAGTAAAATTGCTTTGCTAGCTTCAACAATTTCGATTTTGACTGAACGCTGAAAATTCAAAAGTTAAAATTTAAATATTTAATGTGACTTATGCTTTCCCATAAGCTTGCGGCTACTACCTGAAAGCTGAACTAAAAACCTCACCATGCTCACATTTTTCTGCGCCAATAACAAAAGACTTAAGACACAAACTGAATGCAGAAATTTTTATTCATGCAATTTTTCAGCTGGAAGAATATGCCACTGAAATCAATTGAGAAAATTTTTTATTTATATACAATACACATATACGCTCGTACGTCTAACTTCACATGCACACATTTTATGAGTATTTTGCAGCGCATTAAGTCACTCAACGAGAAGCGTGCATGTTAGCATTTTGAAGCGATTTGCTTCTGCATGAATGTAATTCATCACGCTAGCCCCGCAGCAGAACTGCCGTGAGATAAACACAGTGCAAAGAAAAAAAAAAACTGCAACAAGATAACAAAAACAATTTACAAAAAAATTCACAGAAGCTGAGAGAGCAATTTGTTTATCAGCGGAATAAAATCGTTCAGCTTCATTGAAATTCGCTGGCAGAAATGAGTACAGAGTGGCAAATGCAAATGCTACAAATGTGCTGCCATGGTGCAGTGCAGCATGTGTGTGTGTGCAGAGTTATATTGCAACACATTGCCAACTTGTAGCATGGCAGAAGTCAAAAAGCCGGCTGAACTGTGCAAATAAATCGACTGTGTTGCGCCTTTTGTCGCGCCGGCTGGTAACCTTAAACCAATTCTCTTCTGTTTTTTTGTTTTTGTTGTGGTGATTCTGTGCGAATGCCGCACCGACTCGCAGACTCACGGCGCCGTTACAAATATGCTGTGCCGCACGAGTGCACACGGGGCGGGCGACCGCTGAGATTTGTAGTGGATTTTTGTGGCAAGACTGTGCTGTACTTGTGGCATTTGTGCGCCGAGCGTGTGGCAGAAGGGACGCTGCTGGGCTTCAGCCTAATGCAGGCAAATGAATTGCGCAGCGCACGAGTCGCCAAGAGGCAAACGAACCTCACAAGTGCACCTCGCCTAATGATAAGTGCAATTGCTTGCGGTGTATTTTTCGGTTAATGCGGTTTTTCATTTGTGCGCTTTTGGCATTTGTTGGTTCTTCTAAGCTAGATTTGAAGTATCGCAGTTAAAGCAACAACAACAGCAGTGTTCATGTGAATGCCTTGAGTTGAATGATAGAATTTGGGTGGGTCGAGTATCAAACTATGAGTGTGCATTGCAATTTTTGTTTAGTTGAAAGGTAAGTCAGCATATGAAAAAGATTTTGTGTTAATCTGAAGAAAACAGATTGATATAAAGATACGAATTAAAGATTGTTGAATGCTATAGTTGACAGCAGAGCTAAGTAGTCAAAAGTAATCAATTAATTACTTTAATTAAAAAGGACATTGTCAGCGAGCAAAGTTTTTCTGACATCAACAATGAAATGGGTATCATTCATCATGCCACAAAAACCCACTTATAGAAAAATCGCATATATATTTTAAATGTAATTTCAATTTATTAGAATTATAATGTTGGCAAATAAGAGTTATAACATGTTATTAGAGCCCAAAGAAATTACAAAATATAGGCATATAACAACTCGAATGATATAGACAAAATATAGAGAATGAAAGAGACGAATTAGATATAGAAGAAGAGGAAGGAACAGGATAGCGAGAGAGCAGAGATAAATAAGAGATGAAATTAATAGTTAGGAAAAGTATTTGAAAATAGGAAAAAATATTTGAAAATTATAGTTTTTTCTATGAAGTAGTGAAATCGCTTATAAAGCATATAACATTTTTTCAATATTTTTACATAATTCATTGTGGAAATAATGATAAGGCGATTAAGACTGAACGGGCAATCATATTCTGAACAATTTACAAGAAGAAGACATAGAAGAAAAAGAAGAAAAAGAAGAAGACAAAGAAGAAGACAAAGAAGAAGACAACGAAGAAGACGAAGAAGAAGACAAAGAAGAAGACAAAGAAGAAGACAAAGAAGAAGGAGAAGAAGAAGACAAAGAAGAAGACAAAGAAGAAGAAGATATAGAAGAAGACAAAGAAGAAGACAAAGAATATAATGAAGAAAAAGCAGAAAAGAAGAAGACAAAGAAGAAGAAGATATAGAAGAAGACAAAGAAGAAGACAAAGAAGAAGACAAAGACAAAGAAGAAGACAAAGAAGAAAGAGAAGAAGACAACGAAGAAGATGTAGAAGAATACGCAAGTCGCCAGGTAACTTTTGTTAGAATCTTTTTTTGATGGCATCTGAAGTGCCTTCCAATATCGATGTGCGCCCGATCGATATGTCATTAAAACATAATTTCTGGAGAATCGATATCTGCCCGATCGATATGCCATTGATATGCAATTTCTGGCAAATTTAAAGCTAAGTTCACATATTTTCTTGCCATTTCAAAAGAATATCAACTCTGCTGTCACATGTGCCAGCCATGCAAATGTCACGGTCTCGTTTACGTAGCCCGGTTTGCGTTGCATGTGCGCTGGCAAAGGTCAAATTGCAGAGTATCGAAGTACAAATATGAGCACATTTCCAATTGGCTTGCCAGCGCAAGCAGAAGGCGTCCCACCTTTATGCGGCGCAATGCTGCAAGCGTGCGCATGCTCAGCGAAGGCACAGCCGTCTATAATAATGGCAAGCATAGCAAAGCAGGAAAACAACAACAACAAGAATAACAAGAGACAAATGCAAATTAAGTAAGAAATTAACGTTAATTTAATAGAATGCAGCAAAGCTCTTTGGTGTATGTGCATAACAATTTTCGATCAATATATTCCCACACTTGCAATTCACACACTCACACACACACACATGCTTAGAGATAATATGACTTGCATATACATACATGCATACATTGCAACAAACTGCACAATTTGCGATACCGTACTTAATCGAAATGACTTAAATGCAGCAATTATAACGACTTAAAGTTATTTGCTACGTTAGACTGTAATTAAATAAAATTATTTAAATGCAACGCTGTGCAGCATAAGAGTGTACCACGTGTGTGCGCACATGGGAAATTGCCAATAGCAGTTCGATTTTTGCATAATCTTAGAAACTTTTAGCAATTCATTGCAAAACTGACTGTCAAAAAAACAGTATTTTATTCTTTGTTTAAAAAAGATAACTCAAGCAAATTCTATAAATTGTGCGAATTGTACAGATTATGAAGGCAACTTGCACGTCACTACCGCTGCTCGCTCAAAGCTTTCAAAGAAATGGTAAATTGGTTTTGGAGCTGATCAATAAAAAGTAAGCAATTGCTATTTCCTTAAATTTTCAGGCAATTGCTTGAATTTGTATGAACAAAAACGCAAGCAATCGCTTTATCTACAAGCTTTTGCTATTTTCCTCAGCAATTGCTATTTGGATAAGGTTTTGCTGACTTTTTATCCATCAGGTGCATTGTTTTTGCTCGGTGCGCGGCTCTCAGGTGGGCTTGTCATGCACTCAGCTTGTATTGGACGACGCCAATTAGAGGCACCGCCGTTGCACATTTGCACATTGCTTTGGAAATTATGGCTTTTAAATATGCTTAAATGCATTTCCATAAATTCCAACTAAAAAGCATGTCAATTTAGAGCCAGATAATTGCAAGAAACTGGCAAAATTGGCACATTGCTGGCATGTCTTCAAATGGCGCTGGCCAGAAAAGCGCGCAGCCCATGCAATTTATAGCTTCGCACACACAACCGGACCAGACCCGAACAGAGCACATTAGAATTCTCGCGAAAATTCTACAACACCATAATCACTCAATTGCCTGCCGAGCATGTGCACGAAATAATTTGTAATGATTTTTGGCACTTGTCTGTGTTTCAAGTTTTCGGCTTGTTTGAATTGGCGCTGTTGCTGAAATGGTCGCTCGGTTCTGTTTGAATATTTGGCTAAGCAGAATTGTTTGAATGCATTTGATTGAATTTGGTCAGTGGCAATTGGGTATGGCAGAAGTATTTTGATTTCAAGCCGACAAAGAGTTTTCCAACCCAAAAATGATTTCACAGAATTTTTGCTAGTACCTTAACTGGAAACGTCACTGCAATAAAAAGCGCAAAAAACAAGATCAAAGCCAAAGATATTTTTAATATGCATGCGAGCGATTCCAACAGAAATTGACAAAAAGTTCTGAACGAATCGATTGACTGATATGGCATGATGATCATGCTGGCAGAAACATTGAGAAATATGCTGGCAAGTTTGACATTGGCCATGGCATGTTTTTTTTTTGTATTAGAGATAACGTGATTTTAAGAAACAGTGTCTCAATGGCCTCAAATTTTGAACTAGTTTGAAGCCACGTTCCTGTTGAGCAGTATTCTGTGAAGGCGTTGCGAAAGCAATTTCTTGCATTGTTTGTAAGAAATATAATACATCCAAATTTGAAGCAATCAAAACCGTTTTAAAAATTTGCATTTAAAAGTTTCTAAATATAGATATTCTCTTTCATATAAAAATTTCTCGAAGATCAGATAAAGATTACTTCGAAAATCATTCGAATGAATGAATTTTTTCCATAGAAAAAAAAAAAATGAAAAATGGTAACAAACAAGCGTAATAAATGCTTAATTATGTTGCGTTGTATTCAGTTTTCCAATTTAACATTACATAACATTGAAACGCACTTTTATTTGCTGCAATAAACTTTTCGATTGCACAAAACAAAAGAAAAAGCCAATCTAAATATATGCTATCTAACTTCCCATTGATTACTATTGAGGAAAGCACTTTCGCTCTTCCACACACTTTCACAGCATGATATCAAAATGTAGTTTATTTTGTTGAAAAATTAAATCATTAAGTGCTATTAAGCGTAGTCTGCTTGCAGTTGATTATAAATAAAAAATGCGTGCAGGTACGTGCATGTGTGTGAGTGTGTGAGCGCGCACAAAGCGCGATCCTCTTTGTGGCAGGCTGAGACGCCGCTCTAAATATGCTTTTATTTTAGCAAGTGAAATCGTTTCACTCACAACTTTTTTTATATATGCTTTGTGTTAGATTTATCAACATGTATCTGAAAAATTAAAAAAAAGTGCGTGGTTCCCACTGCAATAATGAGATATTATGCTAGGCTTTGCCATCTTAAGCTTATGCTATGCCAGACCCTGCTTTGCATAGCGGGGCACTGCGACGTGTTCGGAATCAAAGTGTCCGATAAACTTGCAAGATTAGGTTCTGAAGACCACTTCATCGACGTTCAAAGCATCCATCAACTGGACATAGACAGACGAAGGTTTTGCTTTCAACTGTTGACAAAAGAAAATCTTCATTCCTCAGGTCCCTTAACCATTAGGACTGTAGACTTCTAGTTGGCGTACTGATCGCTCACACCTCCTGTGCTTGACAAGATGAGTCTGGGCGACGACAGCATCTTTGACAGCTGTTTCTGCAGGAGCAGGATACTGCTACCCACTTCCTGTGCGAGTGTCCTGCTTTTTACAGGACGCTATTACATCTTCTGTGTCATACATGGTGAGACTTGACCAATTACATTCCTTGCCATCATCCAAAAGGCTACGCTTTGCAAAAATATAAGAAAGACTTCAGATAAAAGGAATTTTCTTAACAGTTCAATGGACAAATGCCTGTCTGCCTACTGGTCAATTTTTTGAATCCGACAAAAAAAAGTAAAGCTTATGAAGCTTTGAAAATCTGCCAGATTTGATTCGAACAGATTCATTCTAATGTTGCTTTTTCTTCAGCTTAATGTTAACATTAAGGTATTAATAAAGCAAATAAATTGCTTTTCAAGAATTAACCAGTTTTTTTTAAATTTATTATTTGACATGGCTCAGTGGAAATGTGCTTGAAATTTGATGCCATATACGAACACCGGGCAGCTTTAAACAATATAAAAAACTTACAATTTATTCATTTATCGTGTTTTCTCTCGCTGATGACCCAGCAGGGTCTGTGTGTGGCCCTTTTAGGCAGCCAGCTTAACCTAACCTAACCTTTGCCTACTCTTGCCACAAATTGGCTGAGCAGATAAAAGGCGTCTCTGGACTGCTGATATTCACGCTAGAGCTCAATA
The DNA here is from genome assembly GCA_963457695.1 of Neria commutata. Taxonomy (NCBI): domain Eukaryota; kingdom Metazoa; phylum Arthropoda; class Insecta; order Diptera; family Micropezidae; genus Neria; species Neria commutata. The sequence continues at coordinate 15,723,332 of OY735247.1, read as the reverse complement.
TTGTTCATAAGCTTGTATGTAACTGTTTTTTATGTGTGTGTGTGTGTATTTGATAGTGTGCAAACTGTGACACAATCAATGCTTATAACCAAACAATGATGATGCGACATTTTTTGCTTTTTGTTTTGCCATTTTTTTTTTCGCATGAAACTCGTTTAGAAGAATGCCAAACTTTGCGCATCCTTTCACTTTTTTTATTTTGTTGTTGTTGTTCAAATATCTAAAATTTATAAGACCAATTCCAAGTTGCCGCTGATTGAAATTCCTAGCGCTGCATTTTAATGTCTTCCGCATTTTTGTGATGAGAAGATGATTCCATAAGCGACCGCAAAAACTTGCAAAACAAATCAAATGCAAGCTATCAAAGACACACACACACATGCGAAAAATACAGGCGCGGACACAAATACATACAAGCAGCACAATTATTAAAAGTCTGCAATAAATAATGTACAAAAATACTGCTGCAAGAGTTGCCATTGTTTACATTCAAGCGAGTGGCATGCCGCATGCGCAACTCAGAAATGCAGAAATGTGCCAGTGCGCGCACGTGTGCATGTAAGTGAGTGTGTGTGAGTGAGTGTGTGTACACGCTGTTTACGTTAAATTGCGCTATGAAATTTTTTTCGCTTTTTTTGCAATTGATTTCTATGCTCTGAGGGGCGGTGGGGTGCCTTTGCAGCGAGTTGCATTACGGAATTGATGGTTGCGCATACGCACTGTTGCACCGCTTGCGTGCACCACAAAACTAAAGAGCATTAACAATAAATACGTATTAAATTGTAATAATTTTTACACAAATAATAAGAAAAACTTAACAAGAAGTAGCGCAAGCGGCAATTATTGCAGCTCCCAAGGCATGAAGGGACCCTCCAACGAATTTTCGCTTTAATTGTGGCACGCTTAATATTGATGAACTGAATCATATTACTGATATCTTCCGCTAGTTGAATCAAAATTTTGTAATTATCGTATGTTGAAGAAGGACGCAGTGTTCAGTGAACGAGTGCTCGGTCTATGCTGCTAGAGGTCGCTGGTTGGAAACCCAACAGACTCATACCCTTCGTAAAAGAGTGGAATTTGTTTTCAAATTGTATTGCGAAGAATTGGCAACTCTGCGAACGTATTCTCGCCATGAAAATAAAGCTGCTGCAGATATTTATTAGCAATGTAATAAAGACTGTTTCTTAATAATTATATTAATAATTCAAATTAATATATTAAATAAGCTGAAGTGTTAGACACGTCCTTTTTTAAACAACTGCTAATAGAAATAAAATTTTTTACATCAACAGTTGCTTTCTAAAATAAGCTTTGTAGATATTTTTCGGTTTTGAATATCTTACAAACATGATTCCGAAATGATGTAAGCATTTGTCTGCTAATGCAAGTTTTATGCTGATCAAATGATCGAATTCAAAATTGCAATATATGTTTATGTGCCTATATACACTGCACATTTGATTAACGTTCGCATATAGCCACCGACATGACAAACTGCTGAGCTGCGGCATAAATTGCTTTGAACGGGCGGGGAAAACAAACAAAGCAGGAGCTCTATCAAATTAAAGTTCGCCCGCAAAGAGATACTGGCCAGGGCTAAGCAATAACTTAAATACAATAGACTGTATATAATAGCTAAGTTTAAGCGCGCTTAAGTCAAAGCAATCAAAACGAACGCAAGTTACGGCATTACTAAAAGATTGTTGTACGTTCTGTTAGGGCGGCAGTAATTAGTTTAGTTGTCAATGCCAACACTTCGAATGCTTTATAAATTATACGAATATGATTGATGTGGCAGCAATTAGTGAGCGGAATTCGCAGCTAACCGGGCAGCGCAAATTAAATTAGTCGAGTTATGATCGTTTTAGGTTGAAATGACGAAAGGCGCGCTGTTTTTGCCTTTATGTATTTGCCGGTAGTCATGAGGAAGCTAAGAGCTAAGCTTGTTCATTAAAATTCAAAAAGTGGCGGCTCTTTTGTTTGGCAACTTAATTGTTCTGCATACCAAATAAATGTTTTTTGTTTTACAAAATTTATTGAAAGTAGCATTTGGGAGTTTCCCCTCATAAAGCATACACACACACACACACACACACACACACACACACACACACACACTTTCGAGACGCGTAAAAAGTTTTGTTGCAAATTAAAGTGCGACTCTTAAAACGCCAAAGTGACGAGTTGCAGCTGGTGACGTGTCAATTGCGGCCCGCTATAAATCTCGAATATGCCAAGTGGTCTCTCACCGCTCACACAGCAGGCATATAAAGCAGCTTTTTTATTGGCTTGAGCTGGAAGCGGCGCTGCCACAACAATCAGAGCATGTGAAAATCTGCTTTCGGATTTTCCTTTTCATTGGCGCGCTGCCATTAATTGGGCGAGTGTGGGAGTGGGTGTGTCTGTGTCTGCACGCGTAAGCATCGAAGCAAGTCAAAGTCGACTGGGTTGGTTGCATTCCGGCTTTGCATGTGCACACGCATGCGCTTCGCCGCTTGCGAAACCCTCAATGCATATTCGAGCTGTTTGCCAACATTTTACATTTCGCAATTTTGATTTGCTTTTCTACTTTAGACTCAATTTATTTTAAGGCAACAATAATAACAATAATGCTAAGGAAATGCTCTGCTTTGGCATGCAATAAAAAAATAAACTTATGAAATAAATATGGAAAGGCAATAAACCGCGGAGTGCAGCTGTTATGACTATAACGAAGTAGGCTTTTGCATTAATATTGTTGATTTACAATATACAATTCTGATTTCAATTTTTGAAGTTAACTTATTCATAAAAATTTTTATTGCTGCAGTTAGTCGGCATGCCATGCCTCTTAATGGCCATTATGCAGGCAACATAAAATCAGCGCTTATTTCCTAGAAAGTAAGAATTGATTGATTAAAGGTTACTAAGCCAAGATTTGAAACTAGCTTTTCCATGAGCTATATTTCTCATATTCACGAGGATTTTAACAATTTTATATTAAATACATACTGCAATTTTCAACTTATAGAACAATTCACAATTCTTGAAGTGAATAGCAGCAGGCTTGATCCCTGGCAGTTCAGTTTCAATCTAACAGAGAAAATCATGTTATGATATACATATATATCTCCTTCGATTTATATTAAAAAAGCAGATTTTTTCTGAGTTGAAATTTCTTGTTGCACAGTGTTATTTCGATATCAATAATGAAAAGGCTCAAGAGAGATATGTATTCATTGTATATATATATATGAAAAGTTCGACAGTCTTAAAGAGAACTGTGCTAATTCGATGCTCATACGAATATTTCGATGCAAGTTACAATTATAGATAGAGTGTGAATGCTCTAAAGAATTTCTGTAATATTATCTGGTTCGAGCCCCACTTGCTTCAGTCCCTCTCTACATTTACGCGTGCCCAAGCGCAAGATACAGCTTTCCCATCACAACAAACAATTATCAATAAAATTTTTTTATGCAAATATTATTTCATTTGCATTTGAGAAAAAGCGAAAGTGAGCAGCGATTTATTCAATACGTACACACACACACACTCAACATTTTTTATAGTTTCCATGTTGGAAGTGCCGATCATGGGGTGCGGTCAATGAGCGAATCAGCAATAACAACAACAACAACAACAGCAATACATAATCTATTTTGTTTGACATGTTGCTAGCGAGCCTGACTAAATATCGTGAGAATTGTCAATTTAGAAGCAGCAGCTATTGCAAGTCTCGTTAGCAATTTTAATTCAATTAAATTAAATCTAATTTTAATGCAATTTCATTGCAATTTGTTAACAAGAGATAAATAAGTTAAGAAATCAATTCTCTTTGCAAGCCATAAATCCTACAGCTGGCTCACAATGAGCAGCCAGTCTGTTCAATCAGCCCAGATTTATACACAACTCAAGAGCTTGTGGTAATTGCTACGCAGCGTTTCGTTTGTTGTTGCCTCTGTTGGCAATGCCCTCGGGTGCTGGCGGCTGTTGGCACATTGCTGCTCGGGCCGTTGCGGCTGGCATTGTGATTGCTTGGACAATATTTGTGACAGCTGCTAGTCGACACATGTGCACTTTGTGTCTTAGCAACACTTTCGATTTTCCATATTCTCTTGTTGTTGTTGTTATTTATTGCATTGCTGTTGTTTCATTGCGCTGCTGTTGGTGTAACAACTTGCTTTGATTACTTTCGGAATCGATTTCTGTCTATCACTTTAGATTCTTTTTTGAGAGTGAAAATTTTATCAATGATATCCTTTGACTATCAAAATGCCGGAGCAGAGGAGATCAAATTTATCTAACTTATTAAATGCAACAAGAATATTGATATATATACATACATATACTGTATATGTGTTTGATCTGGCATTTTGTTGACATGCTTATTGACAATATCTTCTAAAAGTATAAAATATATTAGTAGCATACATATATACAACTCATATTTGTTACATTGTATATAAATAATATATCGCGCTATATGTTCCAGAAGCATAACAGAAATCGTAATAGTCTAGGAGAAAGGGTATAAAATATTTTATGTCGTGGTTGGAGTGGAAAAATGCATATATTGTGTGAAACTAGCTTAATTTTTTTAAATGTGTTATGAACATTTTTTTGTTGACAAACTTCGACTATCTGCTCAAACTTAGAAAGCTTTAGCCATATTTATGCAATTAATTATTGTTTGTGCTAATATTGCGCTTTAACACAATGAAATAAAAAAAAATTCTTTTAGAATTCGACCGCTTTATTTAAAAAGCTCTCTGAATGCTTGACATGCATGGCTGCAGTTCGAAAAGACTCGTTGTCTTCGTGCAAAAATGTGAGAGCTGACAAGCCTAGATATTGCTGAGATTACATCGTTACCCAGTAACTGGTTGTCATTGACCAATCAAGAAGAAGAATGAATAATTTCTTATAAAATGATTAATTGCTGGAATTTAGTTGTAAGCATTTACAAGCAATCTCAATAAAGCAATTTGTAAAATCATACTTAATTACGTAGTATATACTAATTTAGCTGCATAACGTTTGTGATTAATTAATTGCTTGTGCTGTGAATGACATTGTAATTAACCCTTTGTGTAGAAAAGTGCAAATGTAAAGCGCTCATCAGTGAACAATGTAAGCGCAATTATATTATAGAAGCAACAGATTGCTCGACAAATGTGAGTGTGTGCGTAATGCGAGGCAAGATTTTTAGGGAGCGTTTACATTGGCCATATTCGGCATATTTACTACTTTTGCCCGAAATCAATATTTTGCAAAATTATTTCTATTCCCGAGGCCTTACATTGCTACATGCATGCAAGAAATTGCTTGAAATAGCCGAGAAATATCCACTTACAGCCAAATGCCGGCAATATTACACAATTTCCGTAGAATATGCAATATTATTAACTTGCAACAAGTACATACATATATAGCATGTAAGCAGCCACAACAACAAAACTCCAGCACAGATGACGACGGCGACGGCGACGGCGGCGACAATGGCAAATATAGTAGTGCACTTAAAAAGCATAACATAATTTATGTGGTTTTTTTTTAATTGACACTTCCATTGATAAATCCACGCTGATTCTGTCTGGCTGAGATCTGACGAGTTTGACAGCCACTCGCACAACTAGTTCATGGTGTTGCCAGGTGTGTGCATTTGTGTGGAAATATGTAGTCACTCGAGCTGCGCAAAGCGGTCTATTCCGCTGATATATCAGTTCAAAAAAGAAAAATTTAATAGCATAGACTGGCGTTTTTCATTTCGTACTTGAAGGAAGAAATGTAGGTCAGCAGATTGCAAGAGCATATAATAAAGACCGATGAGCGGAGAGGCTCTGCCTCCGCTGGAAAGACCAAGGAGAGCAGGCACTGGCAATCTTGTCCATTTCCTGCACATACTTTCATTTATGATATTTGTTAATCTTGTGCGAATGTATAAATAGCGCAGGTAACAGACAGATTAGCCCTAAACACAATCTTGTGCATTTGAGATTGCAAATTTGTGCAATAGTAAATATTTGCCATCAATTGTGAGCGGTCTTTTTCGGTTTAGCTTACAATACTTTTTGCAAAACATGAAATTCACCGCTGATTGGTTAAAAGGAAAATCATTATACCCTACACCTATGGTAATAGGGTATAATAACTTTGTGCGAAAATTGTAACGCATTAAAGGAGCGGTCCTAGGTATAGACATAAGTATATAGAAATGATCAGAAACACTTTCTCTTTTCATTTCCGGTTGTCCGTCTGTCCGTCTGTCCGTCCGTCTGTCTGTCTGTCTGCGTGTACGCAAAAAAGAGAAAGAAGGAGTTGTCCGATTTGGACCAAATTTGGTACTCAGTCACAGTGAACCTCGGGTTAGGTAAAGTGTTAAAATTATTCAAATCGGTCGAAGGATACGCCCCCAATGGGCCTTTAAGTCCCTCTACCTCGGGTTTTTTGCGATCAAATTGCTGTAATTTGTCTAATTACTCATTAAAAGGAATAATACTTGGAATTCAAGTTAAGGGGTCGGTCATCTATGTCATACGAAAAAATGGGCATGGTCCGCCCACTATATAGGCGGCTAAGTTTTTCCGGTAAAATGGTTACCAATTGACTAGTTACGAATATAAATGAATGAAATTCGGTTCCCAAGTTGATATATAGGTCTTAGATGCCATACAAGAAAATGGGCGTGGTCCGCCCACTATATAGGCGATAAACAAAAAATCTTCTTAACTTCCATAATTTAAACACCAGATCGTCCAGATTTGGTTACTTCGTTCGTGGTAGGAATATCTTTTAATTCTCCAGAAATGGGCGTGGTCCGCCCACCATGGGGGCAGTAAAATAAATATGCTGATTACATCTGTTCTTCACCTGTCAGAGCATCAATATTTGGCATGTATAGTCCTATTAGGTATATCTTGCAGTCTGCCAAAAATGGGCGTGGTCCGCCCACTATGTGGGTTGTAAATCAAATGCACCCACAATTTCAGTGAATTATCACCGACCTTGGGAACATGGTGTAGGGTATTACTCTGTCGGTGAAACCCGACTGATACTTCCTTACTTGTTTTTTACTTAAATTTTGGCTTCCATAAAGATTATGTCGAAAGAAATCTTTGAAGAAAAACTAGAAGACTCAGACGAAGACGAATAAACGAAGCTATCTCATGCTTTTCCTTTTCCTTTTCCCATTCTTATCTAATTTTAAACATTTCGGTTCGCTCCTCTTCTTCTTTTTACATCAGTTGCTAGTTTGCAATTCAGTATTGCATTCGGATAGTAAATATAAACTTCGAGATTTAAGTTTTGCATTTTTACAAAAGTGTAGCATTTTAATCTCTGTATATTTTGTTGGTGTAGCGTTACTTAAGTAACTTTTAAAAGAAGAGCTCCTCTTGGGCGGCAGTTTTTTTCATATGACACGCTCAGAATTGCTATGAAATTGATTTCGAAATTTTTTACGCAATCCAACAGATGTCTATCGACAAACACTTATAATCACTCACACACACACATATGCTTGCACTTAATTCTTTGCGCAATAGAGCCAATTAACTCGCACAAATACAACAAATACTGAGCGCGCATGCGTCGCGCACTACTCTCGAAATAATGACGTCTGGCGTTAATTAAAAAAATGTTGTCACTCTAGCGGCTATTAACTGTAAAACAAACAGAAGTTAATACAAATGGCGCCATTTGTGCAATCGAAGTGTCCATCAGATGGCAGCATTTGGGATAGTGTGCGTTTGCCAAGTACGGCGGCGTCTCGGGCCTGTTGCCCTTTTGGGGCAGGTGTGATATGCCGTTACCGTTAGAAAATTGCCATAAGTTGCGTTGTTGCATATTTACCTGTAATGAGTGCAAAAAGAGAAGAAAAAAGCGCTTAAAAAGGAGAAACAATTTGGATTTGACATTAATTAATTGGTTATGTAATTAGCGAATTGGAAGTGCCGATATATGCACACATGTGCATATGCACACTTTTTTATATAAAAGCACACATATGTATATACCTATAAATGTACCTTTAAATGTAGTTGTTTTCTTATATGTACTAGTTACAATTGATAGAAAGCACTAGAAGAGAGCAAAGAAAAAGAATCATTCATACTTGTCAATGCTTCGATTAAAATATAATTTCCGTTCGTTTTTATTGTGAATAACTCAAAAAGGGAGATTCATTATATTCGCATTAGAAACGTGCTCTGCGATTGCTTAAAGTTTTACTCATAAATCAAAACTACAAAAGCAACTTTAAGAGGAATATGTCAATGGGCCATTCATTACAAGCTGTAGTATAGAAAAATTTTCTGGTAATTTTATGTCTTAGATAACTAAAGAATTTAATGGATGACACATATTTTAACGACTTTTTCATTTGAGAGTGCTCTGAATTCATTTCCATGCAGTTACATATTTAAAATCATACTCACATTAAAAAAATTTAATAATCTGCTGTTTATGCCCAATTTGTTGGACTATTGCTGTATTGCTGGACACTCAATATTTTTAAAATTATTTATAAGATCTGAGTACATGCTTTTGCACTTATATTATTTGTACATTCACAAGTTGACAGAATCTTTAAATTTACTCTATAACCTGTGTCTCGTCAATTCTTCCGAAATACTTCATAAAAAAAATTTTCTCCGAGAGTTGAAAACATATTATATATTTTAAGTTGGTATGAACAAAAATCTCAATAATTTTTAAGCTCTTTGGTATGAGTCTGCTGGGGATCGAAACTTCTATCCCCAGCATCAAATATTTTAGCGTTTGCGGCGTAAATTCATAAATGCAAATGTGAAAAACCCGACTTTGAACGTCAATAACATAGAAATAGGCTTGTTAAACACGTTATCTAAGCTCAAGCAACAATAATTAATCGATGGCAGTTTCTTATTTGTTTGTAAAATGAATCTTTAAACTGCTAGCCGCAGCGAAATCTAGAATGCTCTACGATAGAACGCCATATGCGCAACAAAATCTGCTAAGGTACTTTATGTTCACAATTATGCAATATTCCAAAGAATTGCATGACATCGAAGTACCAATAATGAGTTTTTCTATATGCCTTAACTGCAAAGCTATCTTAACTACTTATTTTCAAAGGCTCATCCTTCCTTAACCTCACTGAGTATCTTTTGTCAAAACGACTTTAAATGCCAACAGTTTAGCTGTAGTGTATGTAAAAAAACACAGCTTCATTCCCCTATAAAACGAGAAGATGCTATCAGAAATGTTAGTTCGCTAGCATTTATCTTCGTGTAAACATATACAAAGGCTATAATAAAATTTCTATCGTTATAATGTCATCGCAGACCAAATTCTATTTCTTATTTGCTGTGCTCTGTGTGAGCGTTCTGGTTCTGATGCAACCTGCAAATGCGCAGCGTAAGTCTACAGTGTAATTCCAATTTGTTACAGAGACAAATCTGAATTGGTAGTGAATATTCGAAGAGTTTTGCCAGTCCACTTGAGGTTCTGAAGGAAGTGAATATGCGCAATTCGTGGCACAAGCAAAACTGCTTAGAAAATCAATCTGTGCTCATAGAAGTATTTGCAATTCGAGTGATATCTATTTCTTTTGATTTATTTGCAGAGTGTGGTCCCGATGAAGTGGCCGTAAAATGCACGACGGCCTGCAACACCCGATGCCCCAATGTTCCCATAGCATGTGGACCTCCATGTAATCCAGGCTGCGAATGTAAGCCTGGTCTTCTGCGGAATTTAAGCGACAAGTGTGTGGCAGAGGCACAGTGCTAAGCCATTGGCGGTTCCGAACTATCTGCACTTTCTTATACATATGTGAGACATAACTAAAGAGTGGTACTAAAATTAATGGTGTAGGTCAAATAAAAGCACAACAAAAACATGCTCGTTTTGTATTTATAAACGAATGTATGTATACATACATACATTCTGGTCAAAGGTATCGCAGCTGATTTAAAGTTAATGGAAGTGCTCATTATGAATTTGGCTTCAAGTTTTTCATATCAACTTGCATGCTTTGGATAAATGCATTTAAATGTCAAGAAAGTGCATTAGTGACTTTTTTTATACATTTAAAATGAAAAAACTTCACGGCGTATAAAATATTTGTCTGAAAGTGATAATTTCTCTACCATATGAAATGTGTGATACCGACATCCAGTTCGTAGAATTATTTGTATGTAAAAGTACTTGCATGTTAGACCATTTGTATTGGCGATATTTTCATCGCAAGCTAACGGGACTTTATTCTACAGTTCTACATGCTACTACTCTTGCCAATTCCTTGCCGAAAAAACAATTTGAATACAAATTCTTCACTTTGAGGGCCTGCCAGGTCTTGAACCGGCTATCACTCGCATCAGAGACCACAAACACATTCACTGAGCCACTGCGGCGCCATTTTATATAAGCAAGATAAACAAACAGATAAACCACTACTCCGTATCAAACATACATACATACACAGCAAACAATTATTCGCTACGACAATGAAAAGAATCATTGTAATCACGATTTTTATGGATACCCAAAAAATTTTGCAGCTTTCTGCGAAGCATGACTACTGCCTTCTGTATTAAGAAACAGGTTCTTCTGTGCACTACAGTTATTCTAAATTTCGCTATATGAGTTGACTTTATGGCACCTAACAGATATATGTATGTATTCCATGTGACATTGCATTACGGTTATTAATTATGATTCAATTTACAAAATGAATAGTTGAAAGCACATTTTCATTATTATTCAAAATATATATGTACATATAGTATAGCAGTCGATCCAACATGTTGATGAATGTTCTTCTTTAATCGAGCACTATTACCAGCTCTATTTAAAAAATTATGCAACCCAGAAATGCCCAACATTTCCGTCAGTTGTCTCGGATCAGCTGCTGTGAAGTCTGCGAAAACTGGCTACTAATTAGCATCAGTTGCCGTCGGAAGATAGCACAAATGTTCGCAATAAAAACTGAAAGCAAATTGTTTCGAAAATTCAAGTGTGTGAAAATAATTCTTTAAGTCGTGTGAATTTAAGTTAATACGAGTTTCCAACTTTAACAACAAATGGTAACTTTACAGCTTGCTAGTCAAGATTCCGATCAAGATCGGATGGCAAGTGCGATTAGTATAGTTAACAGCTCTGAAGGTCAATAAACGAGCTGAAAATATGTGACGAGTTTTCTAAACAGTTGTAAATAAAATCATAAATCTGAAATACAACAAACATTGTTCTAAATACTTATGAATTTATTCATTAAATACATATAACTACATATTAATAATAACTCGTCTACTACACTTCAAGAACTTCATTAGTACACACTTATATGTATAAACTGCTGTTGAGTTGTATATTAATAATTTCATTTCATATATGTATGTAGCGAAACAACATTTGTCGAAAATGCAAATGGGAAAAACGTGAATTTGTACTACTACAATAACACAAAAACAGGCTTAATTATCACGTTAAGCAAGTGCAAACAACAATAGCTAATCAATGGGATATCTAATTTGTTTGTTAAATGAATCTTCAGACTGTCGGTCATAACGAAATATATAATGCACTACGATAGAGCGCCACATCGTCTACAAAAACTGAACAAGGCACCTGCAATGCGTGCATATAAATCGAGTGAATCGCATCTCAACGAAATCAAACTGTATTGAAATGGCGAATGAGTAGCTCTATATGTCTGAGCTAGAAAGCTATTTCCGCAGCTTTACTTTTAAAGCAACATCTTTTTTATGCCATTCTTTGCATATGCAAGTAACTCAAAATGCCAGCAGTTTGGCTGTAGTGAAGCAATACACCGTTTCATTCTTCTATAAAGCGCGACGATGCACTTAGGATTGTTAGTGTGTTAGCATTTCTCTTCGAATAAAGACATTCCGAATTTTCAAGCACTTTATAATGGCGTCGCAAAAAAAATTTTATTTCTTAGTTGCTGTTTTATGTGTAAGTGTCCTGTTCCAGATGCAGCCGGCAAGTGCGCAAGGTAAATGTAAATTAAAGCTGTAACTACAGTGATATTCGAAATAATAGTAACAATTTTGAAATAATTGCCAAAATTATTTATTTGTGCGATGAAGACATTTTAATTGGTATACAAACTAAATTTTTCACTTTTATGTCTACATCGAACACACTTGTTAAATGTTTTGAGCAATTATTTCGAAAGTGTTCCTATTATTATTAAGTACATCACTGTATGTATGTATTTCTGTCTAATAATATTTTTTCGATAGCGTACATTTCAAAGGCACCAGACACCTTCTCAGCATTTTGAAAGAAGTCAAGCTGTTTTGTCGCTGATGGTATTAACAATCAACGACTTATGACATAATACTTCGAAACTATATACTATTATTGTGAGAAATGTTTTAAATAATATCAGCTTAAAGCAATTGTACGCTGAACTTCAATATTCGCGTACTGAAATTTGAATTTTCAAATTTTGCATGCATGTGTTAACGAATTCTCTAACCGCATATTAAAAATGTTTACTGGATTTTATTCTCAAAATGATTGACACTAAATGAAACGCTGCTAAGCTTCTCACAATATTTGACTATTTTGCTGAAATTTCTTTACTAGCACAAAAATCCTTGTTCACATCCTTTCCATCTGCGTGGAATATATTGAAAACTGGAAACTCATTCGCATCAGTAACTTTATTGTTTTCGATATTCTCTTGCATATTCGAATTTGATTGAGGGAGGAAAACCCAAACAGGCCCATACTGACTGAGACTTTAGATTCTCTTCTGCTCGTCCGAAATGAAAGGAAAAATATCCGTCTGAGTTGTTCATTATCTCTTGCATTTCTTCTCATCTAGTATCTACGAGTGATATCTATTTCTTTTCATTTATTTGCAGAGTGCGGTCCCGATGAAGTGGCCGTAAAATGCACCACGGCCTGCAACAGCCGTTGTAAAAATGTTCCCATAGCATGTGAACCACCATGTCATCCAGGCTGTGAATGTAAGCCTGGTCTTCTGCGGAATTTAAGCGACAAGTGTGTGGCAGAGGCAAAGTGCTAAGACATCAGCAGCTCCGAGCTATCAACGGCTTTTGTGTGAACTGGGCATAATCAATGAGTGATACTGATAATAATGGTGTAGGTCGAATAAAAGCAAAACAAAATGTACTTCTTTTGTATAATTAAGAAAATGAATTTGTGTTTATTCGCTGTTTTAGGCACAATGAGTGGCAGCCCATAGAATATTATGATATGGTTGCAAGTTTAATTCTCTGCGGAAGAAATTCGAAATGGTGAAGCGGTGTGCGGCGGAGCAACACCGGTTACATTGATTCGGGTTTGCGAAATGTTCGAACAGATTCTAATTATATTGCTCATACATATATTTCCACATAGTGTATGACTCAATATGAAAATGAAAGACTTGAGTGTATAAATATTTGCAAACAGAAAAAAACCAATATTGTTTTCGAGAAGCATAAAGTAAACAGTACATTTATCTATGTATATATCTAAATTGATTTGGCTACCTTTCACAAGTTAGTGCAATCTTAAAGCAGCGATATGCATCCTGCTAAGTGATTATTCTGATTTATATGCCGCATACGGCAGGTTTGAGAGCTTGCCAAAGAATAAGCTAGCAATCTGCATATGAATCATTTACAAAATGGCAGATACTTTTAAGCATCTTGCAGATCACATTGGATTTAGCTACCAGCTGCATAGGATTTACCCAAATGGTTCCTTCTATTATTCAGACTCTAAATTCTGCAGCCATTTTCTCTGCACATTTGGGGCACTTGGCTGACTACGGAGGCGCTTCAATTTAAAGTCTGCCCTGATAAAATCATCCTGGCTGTTCATAGTGTCTTACAAGCGTATAGGGGCCTGATCACAGCATATGATACGGATCGCATTACTTCACCACTTCAGATATCAACTAACTGTCTAACTTGAAATGAAACAGTCTTTTTTAAACGTACTATTAAGTTGCAAATATAAGGAAAATACTCACTCTGAGCGCTCTTCATCGCTCATTTGAGCGTCATTATGCTACTTTTTGAAGAGTCTGAAGTTCGAATTTCCTCAGCTTCTTGTGAGCATACTTAGTAACATAAAAGTAGCATTTCTCGCAGATTTTGAAGCTCGAACTGTACTTAGGAATTACTCATGATAAAGCTCTATTTATTTATAGCGTATAGAGGCAATAATTAATATGTATTTAAATTGCTTCGATTGCTTAAGGGGCGAAAAATAGCATGCTATTTTTCTCGCATAGCCAAAGGCACCATAAAAGGGCACTCAATGCTTTCCCGACTAACTCAAACTGACTAGCATAACTATTTTTTCTGAGAGTATACACTGGAAATCCGTATGCATTAACTTTCACATACTTAATAAAAACGCATAAATTAGTCGAAACGCTCAAGGGTATTTACAAGTTTCTCGCTTGCTCCATAAAATGCAACATTGAGCTTAGTTGCTCTCATCATTGCTAATGCTAGGAATCTGTTGTAGCACATGCCCATATATTAGCAGCATTTCAGGAACAAATTGATTGAATTGATTTTTGCTACATATATAAAAACAGAAATTGCAATCACAGTTTCAGTTTGCTAGAATTTCTCTACGACTAAACAATATCCAGTGAAATTATAATGGCGTTGCACAATAAGATCTGTCTAATTGTAGCTTTTTTCTGTGTGAGTGTCCTAGTCCTGATGCAGCCTGCAAATGCGCAGCGTAAGTGAAAATTGAGATTATAAAAGGTACTATCCAACATAAATAATAACATAAATCAGAAATTCCCCTCAAAAAGCGCGATTTTTAGGAATGGAAATGGACAATACGAAAGCCTTCAGCAAAATGGACAGGCTTCTCATATTACAAGTGCTTCAGCTTTGAAATGCTGTTTTCAATATTGTGTTAGTTTCTTTTGCCATGGTCTGAGAAGAATTAAATTTGGAAGAGTGCTAATAAAAACCTTAGAAATGCTTTTCAGCCTTTGATAATTATAAAACACGATTTCCATTTTCTTTCGCAGGCTGCCCTGTTAATCAGAGGTATGTAACGTGCGGCAGTCCGTGTCCACCACGATGTGGCGATTCGCCGCTGATGGCGTGCACACGCGAGTGTTTCATTGGATGTCAATGCAGAAGAGGGCTCGTGCTGAATAGAAGTGGACAATGTGTGCCTCGGAATAGATGCTAAGGATTGCTAAGGAAGCAAAAGTGGCTGGAAGTAAGCATGCTTTTGTACAGATTTTACTGTGAGATATAGTAATGATATTACATGAGGTCACGCAACAAGGTGTTAGATTAATAAAAATACCAAGCCAAATACAATTTTCAGAGTTTGTTTGTTACTTTCTTAAGAATGCTTTTTTAGGGAATAATTCACAGTAAGATTTGAGAGTATTTCATTGGCATTGTAATATTTTGTCGCTATTTACGAAGTTATGCAAGTGATCTGTAAGAAAGATAAAAGAGCAGATTTGCTGCGAACAAAAATAAAATACGTTTGACACTTGACAGCTCTTAATGTTTTTTGTTATTGTTTAGAGAAAATTTGCTCTTTCACCCTTCAGACTATTGTGAGTAGATTGATAGGAATATTGGAATAAATTGGTCTAGAATGCCTATTAGCTTGTTTATTCATATTCCGGTGAATGTAGGTAATCCAGTTTGGCTGAAAAAGGCCTCCTTCTCGCATTATGATTATATTTCGCAACAACTACGCTCGGAGATTTTTCGCCAAGCGAAGTTAACCCTGTACATATTTGTGAGGTTGGGTAATATTCTCTGGAGTCTCTGTTGTAGGAGTGCTGATCAAATGCTGTTCAAATGATTTTATAGCCTATAAAATTCTATCATCATTAAATATTTATTTAGTTATTTTGGAATCAGTTGTGATGGGTCGGATGCAGCCCGGATGCATTCACACCAGCTGATGCAAGCAGATTTCTCTTCAGCTCTTGGCGTTACCTTAGGTGTGACTGATTTATAAAAATAAAAATGTTTTCTATCTATATTTAATACTATCAAATCAATTTAACATATTTCATTCATAAATATATTTTAATTTGTAACTTTATTTCGCTATCGAAAAGCGGCGCTCAATAAAAATTTTATTTCAATTTGTTTGTATAAAGAAACAACCATTTCTTCAACTTCAACCAAATTAGTTCACGGTGTGTGTGGAGAAAATCAGGAATTTACTTTCGATACAGTATAAGCAAATTAAATGATAAGGATTGTGCAGGTGTGGCTGCTAAAAAATAAGGGAATTTTCTTTGTTTCTCGTTGATTTTTAAAGTTAGAGCGAAAGGCGAAGTACGCTACAGAGTGGCACAGGTACTAGTGACACATTGCCGCGATATTTAATACACAAACATAATAAACATTTAAATTTACACATATCAAACGACGACAAGGCAGACTTCTATAGCATCGCTTTTTCCCAATGTAAGGGAACGTTTAGATAGCTTCAACAGAATATCTTTCTGTACAAACTTTAAATGCCTGCGTTGATGCCGTAGGGTTAAAGTAAACAATTGTTCTGATATTTAAGACACGAGCTTGGAACCAGTCTCCTAGTTTGCTCTAAACTCTGTAAGCGTAAATACAATCGACGTCTCTAATTAATCAGTATCTTCAGCATCCTCATAATGACGTTGCACAATAAGTTCCTGTTAGTACTTGCTGCTTTCGGCTTGAGTGCCATAGTCCTGATGCACTCTACGAATGCGTTGAAAGAGTGCCCAACGGGCTCCATACAACGAATGTTATTGAAACCGAGGAGGACAAATCCATTTGGTTTGTACTTTTATACAAAATATACAATATTGTCACGATATCCCTGCCAGAATCTAGCCTAATTTCTCAGGCGTGTATCTTCTGTAAAAAGCGGTGCTAAATAAAATCTTTATTGTGTAATTCAAATGATTTCAGAAGCAATTAATGTTAACTAATGCTAAGTACCGTAATTTGCTTATTCCTTTGGAATAAATCGTTCTGGTAAACAATTCAAACGAAGACTTGTGAAGATCGGCCTCATATTATATTATATTCTCTTAAATTAAGTTTAAAATTTTGGTGTGATATCACAAGTTCGAAAGTACGCGATTACAAACATTTTCTATTCTTTAAAAAATTGATTGCGCCTCGTTCCACAACTCGACTTTAAAGCCGATTTGGAGAGCCAAAAGAAGACGGCACTATCTTTGTAAAAAAGTTTGCCACTCTACTCTTGTGAGAGAATAGATTTACAGTTCGATATTATGTATTAATAATTTAAATCAGAGTATCACATATCTCATATTTACTAGGTCACTCTTTAAGTTTTGCTGGCAATTGTTATTCTAGAAAATATGTTTTCTCTCTTTATGCAGATTGCCGAAAAAATGAGAAATTTAGTCCATGTAATGGTCACTGCCCATCATCATTTTGTCTTTCTTTACAAGAAGAAAGGAGCGCTAAAAACACGACATGTATGCCCGGCTGTGTATGTAAGCATGGATACGCTCGCACTTCTCTCTACGATCTCAAATGCATTCCAAAACGCACGTGTCCGATGCCCCGACGTGAAACGGTGTAAGATTTGCGGGTTTTCAATGATTGCGAAAAACGAACTATGAAGATTGAGCCGAAGGAGAGGAGCACCATTTCAGTTCACCGTGTAGAATTTGCACAGTAAGATTTGCTGCTATCTTATGATTGACAAACAAAAGAGTTTGGGCTTAAATTGTTGACTTTAGAAAATTGTTATTGTATTCCAAAATTCCAGTATCGCAGCTGCTCGGGATGTATTTTCACCAGCTGATGCAATAGCGCATATCTCCAATCGACTGTATACATTTAAGCAGATTCCTGTTCAGCTCGTGGCTTAGCGTTAGGTGGTACTGACTTATAAAAATTAAAATATTTTCTATCTATTTTGAATACTACCAAACCAATTTAACATATTTCATTTATAATTATATATAAATTTGTAAATTTATTAGACTATCGAAAACCGGCGCTTAATAAAATTTGTATTTCCTTTCAACCTGATTATAATTAAAAAAATACGTAATCCCACAGAATGTGAATGCTTAAATGACTTTTTGATAATAGCTTAATTAGTTCATGTGCGCCGCGGTGGCTCAGTCGACAAGTGTTTGGTCGTTGATGCGGGAGGCCTGTTTTCAAATCTAAGCCGACATCTAATAAAAAAAGAAAATATGTGCTTTTAATTGTTTCTTTCTCATTTCTCGCGATGAATTGGCATTTTTCCGAGAGTATTTTTTGCCATGAAAAGCTTCTCAATCCGTTCAGATATATTTTTTGACTAACTTCTGTTCCGAATCAAAGAATAATAATTAGTGTCCGACTGATACCCTTCTTTAGGCAGAAGCTGACATCGGCTTATTATACGGTTTGGCCGACTGAAGTAATTATTATTACTGGAGATATATATATAACAATAATTTTAATAAATTGAAGACTTACTGTGCAAAATATTCTCTTCTTTTTTTACTGAAATTTTGTGTGCGATAAAACGAAACTCATACTTTTCAATAAAAAAATCTAGTACTTAGTATCTTTCTGGATTGCCGCCATTTCCATATATTTTTTTTATAGTCATAAATTTAAGTTTTTGTTATAAAAAAATTGGTCACCGCTCTTTATAAAATCCAGCTTACGCCAATGCATACCAACAATCATTAATATTTTATGAACAAGTCCACACGCTTAACTATCTGAGTGACTTGTACAGAAAAGTCGCAAACAACGATCAGGATTCTCTTTTATTTTTTCAAAAAATTGAATCTACTTCCCATAAATGATGCCAACTTGGGTACTTACATACATACATAATTGGTCAGTACAACCCGTTACCGGGTTACAACCTGACCTACGGCCTCTCTCCAGGCGCCCCTGCTACGCGCGCGCCTTCTCCAGTCACAAATACTTGGGTACTTGGTGTAGAATATTAGTGTATCAGTGAAACCCGTGAGTTATTTCTTACTTTTCGAACTTTCCTATGATAATGATTAGGCTTCCGTTGCTCCAAAATGAAAAAAAAGACAATTTTTGTCATAGTTTCTTTTGTTTTCACATAGAGAATAGTAATAAATATGACGGAAGCGCATACCAGATGAAAGGAATGGGGGCTTTTTGTGATTTCTCGCTAATTTCCAAGCTGTCTGATATTGCTTTTACCTCGCTGCGATATTAAATACACAACAGTGGAATATTTAAAATATACTAACAATAAACGACAACAAAATATGTAGATATTTACGGCTTCGCTCGGTTCTAATGTAACAAAGCGTGTGGATTGCATCAACGGAACATTTTTATGTAATAACTTGACTGCGCTGTTGCCTTAAGCGATTTTCTTGCTATATAAGTCTGCAACTGGGAAATTCAATTGCTCAGTTTGCTAGAATATCTCTAAGCGTAAACAATCATCGTGTCTAATTAATAAGAATCTTTCGGATGGCGTTGCACAACAATTTCGGTCTAGTACTTGTTGCTCTCTGCTTGAGTGTCATAGTCCTGATGCAGTCAACAGATGCGCAGCGTAAGTTAATACTTTTATCTGTTTCATCTGTGATCGGTGGCTGATACGAGAGGTCAAAGTTCGATGCTTGGCAGACACATATCCTCTAGAAAAGAGAAAATTGTCTTAATTTTTATTTTTGCGCGTGGTATCATCTCTTGCAAAGATCTGGCAACTCTCCGAGAGTATTATTTGCAATCAGAAAACGACTCAATCAGTTCAGATTCACGGCTATAGCAGTAAATAGCCCCTAACTTGTGCTAATAATAAATTGAGCACAAAACTAATGCGACAAAGCTGGAAATTAGTCGCGGATAAAAGGGCTGTGGCTCCAATTACATTATATAAGCGCCTTTATTCCAGCAAACTAGGCGCTAGGACTAATGCCAGCTGATTGCTAGATTTTGTGCCGCAAAATTATAGACTCTTATTGCTGGCTGGAATGGACGTAAGCAACAATAAGAAAAATTGGAAGTATCAGACCATTTATACAATAATATGCTGGTGTATACCCAGAGCCGTCTTGTCTTATCTGCCAGTCTGTCGTCGGGTACAGAGCTCTCTAATTAACGTGTCTATTTAACTTTTCTTCTTGTTTATTCGAATGTTGAGGTTTAGTTTGGCATTATCCAAAACTTATTTTTTCCAAAAAAAATTTTGAAGGCACTGCATTTATCTAAAAAGCGGGTTGCCTGGGAGAAACAATATTTTCTTATTTTCCGTGCTCCATCGATGTTAGCGAATTCATCAAAAGGAAAAAGGTTTAAAGCGTATGTTAAGCATAGTAGGTACTTCCTTAATATCGGAGATCTAGTTCGATTTATCAGAATTGATTTCTGCTGTTTAAATTTTGATCGGAAAATTCTATCTCAACCGATGTTATAGTACAATAACAGACCCTAACGACCTAAATGAGTTCTGCCTAAGGCTACGCTTTTTAGCATAAACTGGCGAATGCTCGTTCTATTTTAGGCAGAAATTAACAGGGTCTTTACAATTATTCTGTAGCCGTGTGTGAACGAAGTTGAGAAGCTTTATTTTCATGACAAAGAATACTTTTACAGAGTTGCCAACTATCTTGCGAGAGCCAAAATTTCTTTTTCATTAGGTGGCATGAGCACAGATCGCGAATAAACTTACAATTTTCTTTTTCTCTCCTATTTGAAGGATGCCCTCCTAATCAGGTGTACAACACGTGCGGGTCCGCCTGCCCCGCAGTTTGTGGCAGACCACCACCAAAAGTATGCACACTACAATGTGTTGTTGGTTGTCAGTGCAGAGAAGGGTTCATGCTGAACAGAAGGCGACAATGTGTGCGCCCACAGAGATGCTAATTCGGTCATAGACTGAGTCAATAGTTTGTTGTATTTAAAATACATAATGAATAAAGAAAACCATACATACTTTGACATTTTAAATTTTGTGTGTATTATCAATTGCCGCATATAAAGTTCAGTGTCAGTTAAGCTAGCGTTCTGTAAAGTCTACGCGGAATGCCTTGAATTGGCGTAATTTGAAAGATGCACCACACTCTTGAAGGCCATTTGTCGAAATCGTTGATAACATTTCGAAAATCATCAGTTTCAGTTTTCCAATAAAAGCAATTTAGCTGCCACATTCTTTGTTGGCGCTACGTTTGTGTGTGTGTGTGTGTGCGCGTACTTGCGCACTTCAGTGTCTCGCACACAATAAAAAAATCGTTAAAACTATGACTTGCATCTCTTCTGCACATAGAGTATTAGTGCTTATCTTTATGAGAATTTAATTTTATATTCTGAAGTTGCTGGAAAAAGTGGAAACCTCGCATCAAATACTTAACCTTTTTAAACAATAGACGAAGTGGATGGAATGTCTCCTTACATATGCCTTTTAGGCCAAAGTGGACTTTGCTGACAATGTGGCGCTTTAAAAGATATCATGTCGTGGAATTCACAAAACATATTAGATAATTCTTATTATTTTGATTTTATAACACAATGGGCCTTTTGGTCTAAGTGATGTCCTTGAGACGACCACCTATTATTTTGATTTTTTTTAAATAGTAATGAATTATAGTTTTTAAATTAAATTTCTAGCACTAGCACTTAAGGCCTTCGGCTAGAGCCTGCCTAACCTTAAGGATATTTAATTGAGGCAATTCATATTAAATTTTTACATATCTTATACTTCATACAAGATGTTTTGTTTCTAAGTATAGTTGTTGTTACATAGTATGCATGTAGGACTGTTAGATCGCTTCTCGGCCTTGTGGTAAATATCAAAGTGAAGTATCGTTTCTTGTAATATTAGTAAAATAAACTATTTATTTTCAGCTGAGAGTAAGGAAGTGCTAGTGAACGAATTCAAAATGCATTTATTAGAGTTCCATGCCAAGCTAACTAAAATTCAAAACCGTGTTTTTCCATTCGGTCAAACAATTAAAATATCTAGTTGAAGAAAACTTGATCTTGAGTGCAGCTCTAAATCTTGTGTGGCAGCATAAGAACAGTGAAAATGTACGTAAGTCATTATCGCATGCTCCAAATCTGCGCGATTGCATGCTTTGCCTTTCGGCATTGTGAGCAACATATTGTTGACGTTCGCAGCGGTTGCTGTTGAGATGCTGACTTTGATGCGCGAATACAACGCTCAGAACTTATTCATTGAGAGGCACAAAGAGAACCAGTTGCTCAGACATTGCACATGCTCGAGCAAAATAAATGCGTATAACTCTTGCTTTCTCTTTCTCGCTGAAGCGGCTGACTGGCTATGCTGCTCTTTAACTTTGAACTTTTAATTTTGTAAATGCAAACTGGCGAGCATATCGCACAAAACAACGCACAGCGCTGCTGATGCATGACATGACAACCCAAAAGACTTAAGCAGCGAACTTGTTTTCAGAACGCTTTCAAGCTGTGCGCATGCGCATTGTCGGTAGCATCATTCCATTTGTTGCATGCCATTATTATGCAAATGGGAAGACATGCATTCTTCCATGTGCACTACGGCCATGGTTTGACATTCAACGACTAAACCAGTTCCAGATTCAGTTATAAGTTGAGTTATTTTTATGCATGAATAGTGGCCAATAAGCTTTAAATGCAAATGAGCAAAGAGATTATCAAAAGATACCCGTTTTTGAGGATTATAGCAAGACTGGCAGCATTTCAAAAGGCTAGTAGCATTCACGGAAGTTATTTTAGTGCATTTAGCATTGACTATTGCATACAAGAGAAATGTACCGCTGCAGCGGCTATGTATGTAGGTAGTATGCAGCTATGAGACATTCCGGCAGCAGATATTTGTGAGAGTAGTTTTAAGTATGCCAGGAATTTGTGGCATTGTTTCTGAATATGCATAATGAGTGCATGTATGCACGTATACATATATCTATGGTCATATGGAAGAGTAGCTTAAGTCGACATAAGAGAAAATTGATTTTTAAGTGCCATCGTGTACAGCGTGTCTTCATCTAGATGCTGTCAAATTTGCTTGTTTGTATCTTTTTTAGAACAGCAATTATCCATCAAAAACCCAATAGCTTTTCCATGTACTGCAGTGAGAATTTAAAGCTTTAAACTGCTCTTCTGAAAAACTTGAAAAACAGACTCTTTCATATGACAGATTTTGTAAAATAACTGTAAAATTTATAAGCAGCAAACCAAAGTGAAAACTGTCATCATTGGGCTATTGCAGCAGGATTTATTATGCACACATTTCTGAGCTTAATATTGTTGCCTTAATTATGTGAAAATTTCAAGAGTTAATTGAATATGATTAACTCGATGAAATGAAGATGACAAAATCGTTTCATTTCTTTCTTTTGCATTGTTGGCAAACTTGCTTTCTTTGCTTTCTCGAGCTGCTGAAAGCTGTCTTGGAATCTTGTCAGCTTTGCACAGTTTTCACATATTTTACAGACTATAAAAGTTGCTACTCTGCTGCTATTTTTGTATATAGCCAGTCAGTAAGATGTAGTTTTGTTGCGATTTGTTCATGTCAATTAAGGTTTTTAAAAAAAATCTTCTACTCTTTTCGAAGAAGTAAAACCGAAATAAATTTAAATTCTGTTTCAAATCTTTTTGCATACAAATATAACAATCGGTTTCCGGTGCCATCGTGTCGTGTCGATTTCGTTTCGCAACTTTGAAAAATATCAAGCTTGAATCCAGTTCACCTTTTGGAATTTCAGTTGATTTTGGTTCTGATCTTTCAACTCTCTTTCAAATTTGAAATGGCAGCAATTCAAAATTCATGATTCATTGGAATTCAAACGGTGCTTAAAATATTGGAATGACACTCCCGTTTCAATTCATTGAAACTCTTTTTAAATGAGATTTTTGTAATTTTCTAAAGCTTTATGATTCGGTGAATGCTAGCTTAAAGTTTCCATTGGATAATTTAGCGCTTAAATTCTTGCTTCATTTCAAAAACTTAGAATATAAAGAAATAAATATAGGCACTGTAGCATGCACACATATATGTACATATCTCTTTACAAAATCGGTGAATCGACAAACATATTTTTTAAATTTTCTCCACACTACAAGCAGCAACTAAAATTTACAGCCGCTCAAATTTAAATGGTAACTTTTTCGATCAAAAGTAGTATCTTGCCATATGCAAGCAACCCGCAGCTGTAATATTGCGAAATGTGGCTTGCTACTGCCACAGCGTGGGCAACGAGTTGACAAAGTTGCCCGAGATAAGAAGGCGCTGTTGCATGCAACATAAAATGAGGCATAAATTAATTGGCAGGCGGCCATAGCGAGCTGCTAATGCTGTACAAAAATGTCATTATTTATGATCGGCTTGCATTGGAGGAGGGGGCACGGAAGCAAAGTAAAGCGTATTCGAAAGTGTTGTAATATTTTTTTTGTTATTTAAATAAAATGTGTAAAAGCATAAAGACATATGAATATATCGAAGATAATATATTGGGTCATATAAAAAGCATTCGCGGTTTTTCGTTACAAGATGATGTTGGTACCAACAAATATGGCAAGACCGTTGCGATTATGTCAAATAAACACATATTTGAAAGGTGCCATTTCAGGCTACATTTTGTCTGACGACAGTTGTGTATTTTGTTGCTGGTGTAAAAAGTCACATTGATTTGTAAATGAGTGAAATATTTGAAGAAATCCTCAAATATTTTTTGATGACTTGGAATAAATTGATGGAACTTGTATGGGAAGTTTTAATGCATCCAATATATAGCGCGATCCTTGCTCCATCTGACTATCATATGGTCTCTGCAAAATTCTTCTTTCAATTGTTAACAATTGAACGAGCGAGAAGCAGCTGGAAATCACTGGACCAAGTTAATTGTCGATTCTATACCGATGAAATTATGAAGCTACCCGAAAAATGGCAAAAAGTCATTTATAATAATGGCCAATGTATACTTGATGAAAATTTATTTTTAATAAAGACATTTTTTGTGCAAAAATGTACCAAAAAACCACGCATAACTTTCTATGAAATCCAATATTACATAGTATCTTTGCTTACTTTAACTGTTCGATATATAAAGTGAAACGAAAACATTAGTTTGCTTTAAGCAAAAAATCAAAGAATCGAGCTAAAACAAAAACAACAAAAAATTGGAAAATCGCCAACAAAGAAAGCGTTGAAATGTGCAGCGAGCGAGTTGAAAATTCGGTTAATAGTTTAATGCGTTAGTGGAGCAGCAGACAGCACGCGTGCATGTGACCAAGTCCACATATTGCAATCGACATGCAATGGAAAAATAGCAAAAAAGAAAAGCAACGACCAGCACCAACGAACCACTGACGGCAGCAGTGTTGCAAGAAGGTGCCTGCCTGATGTATGCGCTTGAGTTGCTGCGCATTATATAAGCCATGCCAACATGCCAAAGTGGCAACAACAACAACAACAAAAGCAACAACAAGACATGCAACAACAAAGCAGTTCAAAGGCAAGAGAACGACTGCTGGCCAGTGTAGAAAATTGGAGCAAATGTGGCGCATTGATTTGCCACAACTGGGACCTACAGTGGGGAGCAGCTGCGGGTGAGAGTGGTTTCGTGTGCTGCACATTTCCTTTGACTTCTTGCGGCTGCACGGCTCATTTCTTGTACGGCTTCAATGTGAAAATTGTGCATCACTTAGCGAACGGCGCAGACGCGCAAGCACAACAACACTTTGGCCGCTTGCCAATTCTCCTGTGGTCACATAGACAACATGCCATTCTCCAAGCTGGTGACAGTTGTCAGTTGGCAGTGCTCAGTTGCTTTGATAGATTTCGTGCGCAGGTCGCTTTTATCTTGTCTGCCATGAGTCTCATGTATTGTAGTAGACTGAGCAGAATTTTTCGGCATGATCATGGCACAATGCAATTAATTGATACTTTATAATTGTAATGACAAAAAGTTAAATTAAATGTTCAGCGAAGTAGAGTCGTTTGCGTAGCAAATGGAATTTGAAAGCTCAAGCTCGAAGGCTTTGCAAAATTTGGGGAAAATATACACACAATAGACACATAAAGATTTAAGAGAAAACGTGGAACAGTTTTCCGCTGATAGTATACCTATACTAGTAAAAATTAAATTTCGCATTTTATTTCTATTTTATTAAAGCCAAATTTGACCAAATTCGGAAATACAAAGAAGCGGGCATTAGGGAGACCTTTGAACACATACTGTGCTACTGGCCACCATCGCTAGAACTCGTCTGACTTGTTTAGGAGCGCCGTTCTTTTCAGGGCTCGAACAGATCTCGAAACTAGTTATCAAGCCTCTTCGAAAATTTGCGAAACACACCCAAATTTTGACAGATCATTACTTTGACCGTTCCAAAACGGAACTCCAACTGGCATCGCTAAGGAGCCAACAGTGTTTATGCGTGGCCTTCTTAGGCAGCCAGCTTAACCCAGCCTAACCTAAAGCCAAAATCCAGGTCAGTGGCATGCAATAATCTAGGCGGACGCTCATATAAAATAATATCTGTACAGAAGAAGGAAAGTCTTCTTGGAGTGCAATTGAACTAAACAGCTACATTTACAGCTATTGTCTAGCGATTCAGTCAGCTTTCTATGGCTCTCGTCAACAAATTTATAATACATTTCTGCATATTTTCTCTATATATTTTGCATTGTGCATGTGGGGCACCATATACCTTTATTCTTTCCTTCACGTATTGCAATAAGTGAAATCTTCAACCTTTTGGGGCACCCTGTACGTTTACTCATTACTCGCATTCCCTTTTTTATTCAAATTTGTTGTACCAAGATCATGCTAGCGAGTTCATTCACTTAATTTTGGAGCTCTTACATAGTCTAAACATTTTCATCTAAGCATACACCTGCTAACTTCTTTAAGCCGTATAAATAAGTTATGAGTTTTATTTAATTAATTTGTAAGCGCGAATTTCTTTTATTTCTTACACTAATTGGATGAAGTAGTTATGCCACGCTCGTCCTCCTAATGCATGTTGTTTTCTATGCACTCTTTCCACTTTAGCAGACTTTTTTCTACATTTTCCATAAAATTATATAGATGTTAATTTAAAGATGCTATTCTTATATGCATACATACTTTAAATAATCCAACTGATAAATTAAAACTTAATATCAACTTCTGCAATAAAATTAATAAAGAGTATAGGATATCAATGCATATTATTCAACTTGATAATATCATGCGCTTTGATTTACACAGCTCACAGCTGTAGGAGTGTTAACAATATAGGCTGCCTGGCTTGCAGGCGCAATATGTTGCTAGTTCATTATAGCAATCATTTGGCTGTTATGCATTCTTGCACCATAGCCAAATCATGGCCTCATATCTCTTTTCTTCTCATTCTGTCGTTTTTGCGGTCTGTGTAAATGCCATTGTTGACATAGAGTTGGCATTTTTTAATTCACTTTGCAATTGTCTGCTGGCATATCTGGGCTGCTCCGGTGTAGTGTATGTTGTTTTGTGGGTCGTGCTGACATTTTGGCTGACAGTGCTGCAGTTACAGATATTTAAAGCAGTGAGAAAAAACCAAAAAAATTGTTTGTCAAAATAAATTGCAAGCAGACAAGGCAAGCATAAAAACAGACACAAAAGCTACAGCCGGCTAAAGAGCAGCTTGCCACCAAACGCAACGCTGGGTTGCTCTGAGCCGGCAATTACAATTGCAAAATGGTATCTGCTGCTGACAAGACAGCTTAAGTCGCCATTATAACAGCTTGATATGTTATGGAAATGTGCCTTCTTTTGTTGTCGTTGGCAGGGCTCCCTACACTTTAATGTAAGCGTATCTTAGCAGATATGCTCTGAATTTGGAAACTGTGCACATTGTTTGATAGAATGCAATGCCGAAAAGGGTTCCACGCTGCAACCGCCCAACAAAGCGGGCTTGCCAAATGTGAAACCTGTCAAAAGTGTCTGTTCAATTCAATGCAATTGTCCTATGGGCCGAGAGGCGATGGCATAAAGTGCTCAGCATTCTGGTTGCTCAATGTAGCGATACTTGATAAACGATGTGCTGCTTTTGAGAGCCAATTTTATTAAATGAACAACATATTTGAAAAAAGACATAGTAGTAACAAATCACTAAAATGTAACTAAAATCAATATTTGCAAGTGATCGTTAAAGATTAATACAATTAGTATTTGCATTAATGAATGAAGGAAGGGGAACTTTGTATTCAAAACTTCTTCGAAAATTGTTATTCAATTTACATAAAATTTATTTTTTAAATCAACTATAGGCCTGTCTGCAGCTCCTCAGAAAAGCGAAAACTTTGTATGAAAGAAGCCTCAAACTAATTCTCTAGAAGTTTACTTGTGTGAAAATGAGTTGAGCGCGTCTTCAGCTCACAAGAAATCTTCTACGATATTAACTGCGCTTAATTTTAGTGAATAAGGCAACACTGTAAATGGCAAGAGACATATATAATAGGAATTATTTTTTCAAGAGAACTGACTTATAGCTTTCAGCACTATAGCAAACCAGTTTTATGCATCGATTGTTATATTTTACAAGCTGAAACTAAACGCAGTGAACTGTAAATATTTATTTCTTAGCTACTGCCATTTCACATACAAGATACAATTTTTCTTGAGCGATCTCTTGAGAGCTGATGACAGTTCGTGTTACTATACAATTTTTAATTGGATAAAATAATGCTTTTTTTCAACATTGCATACCTTTTTTTGACATAGTTACAAGAAAAGCTTACAGCTATTGAGTATTCGCCAAGCGTCATGTCTGTTGGCGACTTGCAAGTTGCATTGCTCAGACACAAGTGCCGGTATGCGAGCGGCAATTTATGCACTTGTGTGCGTGTGTGTGTTTGTGTGTCTCCTCCTCGGCGTGTCTGCCAAATGCATACAAGAGTTCCACAAGAATGTCGCCTATTAAACTGTAAAATTCATGCACTTATAGAGCAGACAATTTGGGTCGTTTCTGGCAGCCGAAAAACAACAACAAAGCCAATGGAAAAATGAATACAAAAATCGTCTGGCAGAAATCGAAGGATACCTACATATATTTCCTATACAATCGTTCGACCACGATGTGTTGTTGTGTTTAATTAAAAGCTAGCGTACAAGCAGGGGCGCCGCTTGTCGGCTTGTCGGCGTGTAAAAGCATTTATTTAGCACCTTCGAGGCGCCGTTACTTTGGAACAGGCCAATGCACGTCGGCCACTTTTCGCTTTACCGTTAGACGAGTTTTTGCCTTAATTGCTGCGGAATATTGAACATGCGCATTTACTCGTATCTCCAGCGGCTTCTATGATTATGTATGTATATATTATATACATACGTGCATTATATAACTTGATGCTTGACCGATCGAATAAGTGCAGAAATTAACGTATAAAAAGCGAGAGCATACAGCAGCTGCCGCCTATTTACTTCATTATTAATTTAATTTTTCCCATCATCATAATCAATTAATAGATTTATGAGTAGGGGAGAGGGGGGTACCTTCGTCCTTGGGGCACATTCGTCAAAGGCGATTTCGGTATGAAGGAGCCATCGGACATAACTGTTTATTAGTTAAAACTAACCCATAGCTAGTATTAATACCCCTCACAAAGTTTGCCATCTCTATCTGAACAGCTGATAAAGTTACATTTGATTTTGTGTTTTCGCGCTTCGTTGCCGAATATTCAGGTCGGTAACGCAAGAAGTTTGTGCTGTATTTATACCATTATTTCGAACAAAATTGTATTAGTATTACTTTAATACTAATTATTTTGTAAATAAAAGTGTATTATGTGAAAATAAAGCACTGAAATTAAAAGTAAAAAAATAAAAAGAAAAAAAAGTGACACCAGGGTGGACTCGTCTTTTTTTCAAGGGGCACATTCGTCAATATAACTTCACAGGTACTAAAAATCGAAATCGAGTTGAAGCTTCCAAGACCCTCGAACCTGGCTTAAACCTCCCGTAACCACACAAAATTAATATTAGGGTCGATCTCAGCACTTTAAACATTATATATAAAAAATTATTTATAAAAAAAATTTTACAATAACTACCTTTTTTTGAAGCTCTTAAACATGATTTTTTTAAATTTTTTAATGCAAAATTTAATAAATACGTGTTGTGTAACCAAAAACATGTCTTATTTAGTCAAAACAAGATTTTGTATCACCTTATGGTACTTTAAAGTATGAATGCCCAAAGTGCCCCGCCAAATGCCGAAGCTACCCTGGCATGGGGGCACATTCAGCGAAATGACTTTTTTTACTAATCATGAAAAAAATAATACAAACGGAACTTTTTAAAGAAATTTTAGTATAACATTTTATTGTTAAACAATGAGGTATTGTAACAGTCTAATCGGTTTTTAAATATATTGATTACCTTCTGAAATATAGGCCTTCAAAAAAAAAGAGACGAAGGTACCCCCCTCTCCCCTATATTACAATATTTTTTAACGTTTTTTTTAAAAGCTTACAGAAAATTTCTCTTTCAGCGTAATTACAGTAAAATACGATAAATTGCAGACATTCGAGTGGGTCTTGCTTTATGAGTAACCGGACTTCTCTTTTTTAGCTCAGCTTATTACACAATTTTGTAGTCATCGTCAATATTTTCGTTGCGTTTCGCATTAAGCTTTGATAGAATTTTCTGTTTTGGCAGATATAAAAATTTTCATACGCTCAATTGGCGAGCTCAATTGAAGAGAGAACAGCAAAGTGCACTGAAATTTGCATTTTGGTATGAAAAATCAGCTTGTATACATATCTTTCAAGAATGTTTACTTTGTTTAGCTCGACAGTTAATGCTTTTAAATCGAAATTATTAAGCGAAAATAGCGCAAAAAATTCAACAATTATTTCTTTGTCTAGATTTGGTAGTATCTTCTAACTAAATTATATATAAGGCCACCACAGGCTATTGTCAGCCACGACCAGTGTGTTTCATTATACACGTCTATTTTTCAGATTTATATACTTGTTACTTACTTACTAACTTAATCAGTATTAATTAATCGGGCCTTTATAGTTTTTGGCTAACGGCTAACAGTGATATACATTGACTTAGTTAGAGACGGTGTCGGTGTAGCTATCCAAAAGTAAAGCAGCAGCTGAGCACTTTCACTTCTGAAGATGAAAATATGCAAACATCTTCTCAAACTGTTCTTAGGAATTAAATAAGCACCACTTCATTATAGATATTTTCCATTTCATTCAGCGTTGCCATACATTTAAGCTATTTTCGCATCAAATCTCTTTGTTGCATATATTGAATATTTGTATATTATTTGCTATTACTCAATAAAGAATTGCAAGGGAAAGTAACAATGAGAACTTGCATTTATTGCAATTAATTATAGCCAACGGACTTTCATTCACATTACAACATATTGCTGGGCATAAAACTACAGGAAAATGAAGAAAATTATTGCAAGCCGAGAAAGCGCGTGCACGAGTTGGCTCGCTGCGAAAAACGCAGCGGGGAGATGCGGCTAAGAAAACATGCAACAATTTAAATTGCTGAATTGCTGTTGTAGCATTGGCTGGCCTCTTTGCTGGCATATGGATAGGAAAAGTGTTTTGCTGCCGGCCGCGATTTATGGTGGCTTGTGAGGATGAGTGCGCACTGCAATAACAGCGGCTTGTTGGACAGCACAAAAGTGGTGCACGTACAAGACAAAAAGAAGACAATGTGGAAATGCAGTTACTTGGAGTATGCATGTGTATGTGTGTGTGTGTGTGTGTGTGTGTGAAAGAGCAGCAGTGGCTTGGACTGCAGCTGCTGCAAGTTGTGCATCTCAAAGTCAATGGCAAAAGCTGTTTTATCGCTGTTTCTTTGACTCGAATGGAAAGTGTGGCAAGGCGGCGCATGCATTAATTGATATCACAAGCCCGAGGGGGGAAAGAAATTAAATTTTGCAAAAAAAAAAAGTGAAATCGCTGCAGTAAAACCATGAAATTGCTTGTGTTTGATTGTTGTTTGGTTTTTCCGTATGTATGTATCATATGCTCGTATGCCACGATAAATAAAATAAAATAAATTTAATTAAAAGTCATAAAAAATACATATTAGGCAGCCTTTGGTTAGTTGGCGCTTTTAGGTGTGGCATTGCTTAAGATATGTATGTATATGCAAAACGCAGGAAATTGGGCCAAATGTTGGCAAATTTATTATGACGTTCGACATTGAAATGCTTAGCTGAAAACTCACACACATATACATACATACCTAAAAAAGGCGCACAAAAGTTTGCTACCTTTTTTTTTATATATATTGTCATTAAAGGTGAAATAACTTATCAACCAAATAACAAAGTAACAGAAAAAAAAGAAGAAAACAACATGCCAAAAATGCCTGAGCTCGAAATTGCTGCAGAAAATAAAGCAAAATGTGGCAAATACTCGTAAATAAAAAGTATCAACCTAGCAAAAACATTTAATGGCAAAAAAGCGAGCAATGCTTTATGGCAACCTTGCCGTCGAATTTCGCAATGACTGAGAGCGGTGCCACCGTTTATGACATTTTCATTTCATTTGTGCAGCACAAGGTGTACCACTCTGACTCTGCCACCAGCAACAGCAGCAACACCAACACAAGTCCATATCGTGCAACGCCCAACAACAAAAAAGTGTAACTTATGTATTAGTTTTAGATTTTTGTTGTGTCTGCACTTCACAAATGTCGAACATGTCAGCATTGTTGACTTGAGCTGCTGCAGCTGGAGGCATGCGCAGGAGGTTGCCAAGCAGCAACAGCTGTACCCACCCAGTGAAATAAGGCAATTAGTGGCGTGCACCTCATTGTGCTGCTAAGCAATGTTCTTTTTATGCCCTACACACAGCGGAAGCCAGCTGGGCAGAACTGGAACTCTAGAGGCACAGCTGAAGATCTAATGTTAGCCATTGTTTGGCGCGCTAACAGCGCACAGAGTAAACTAATAACAGTGGCCACAAATCATAACAGCCTAACTGGAGTTAGCATAAAATTGAGTCGTTTTAATGATATCGTGCTCAGCGTGTCCAAATGCTTTAAATTTCCAATTTTCATGCTTGTATCTCTTTTAGGACTGCAATTATCTATCAAAAACTTAATAACTTTGAAGTGAGAATTTAAAACTTCAAATTTTTCTTCTGAAAAAATTGAAAAACATACTTAGGCGCTTATGACTTGTGACCACAGATATGTGGAGCTCCATGTGGTAGAAGGCTATATCGATTTCATATAAGGATAAACGCGAAGTTTTGCAGATATTATCATAAGAATAATAATATTTTAGTAATAATTTATTTTGACGTGACATTTTGAAAGTAAGAAATAGAGAAATAAACTGCAAAAAATTATATATCTGCTGCCTTCCACAAGGAAAAACATTTGTTAATCTATATAGTTTTGCATTGCAATTTCAATTTAAGCAACAATTCAGCTAAAAATACAATTAAGATTATTTTTTAACGCCTTGAAAGATAAAAATATGAAACAAAACTAAACAAAATACTGTCATAAAATGTAATTAGTACATCAGTTTTAAACAGTTATGAAATACCACTCTGCTGCAAGTGTGTAGATGAGTTGTGGTGTCTAATAAATTGCAAGCCGTGACAGGCAACACTCAGGTTTGCATTTGGACAGCAGATAAAGGCAAAATAAAGAAAATACCAGTGAATTCTAAAACGAGTTTTAGTAAATTCTCAAACATAAGGTTAAAAACATTAGCTGCATGTGCACAGCTAACACAAAGCAGCGAAAAAAGAATATGCATATAAATTTGTTTTGTTGTTGTTTGCTGGGCAGGGAAGGTGTCTAGCTGGAGTGGCGCGAAATTTCCGCATTGCCTTTGCATTGCTTGCAAATATTCGGCGCGAATTTCGTTATGCTTTTCGCTTGAGCTCGTAACGCAGAATAATTTATTAGGAATATAGCGGCCAGGAACATCGACTCGTTTTCATCTACTCCACAAAAGACTTGGAAATCATTTGCTGTCTACTAATTAAAACTTCAGCATTGGCATGAAATGCGAGGCACTTTCTTAAAAATATGTTACCGTGTGCCAGCTGTCCTTCAGACAATTTAAAGAAACTGCCACATTATGATATCGAGCTAATCAGCTCTATTGTCGTCATTAGTGACATGCTATTTATACTTAAACTTCAATACTCGAATAAAATATAAGGTATATGTATATTAAATGCAAAAGAACAATCCAATGCGGAAAGATTTGCCAAGCAACAATTTTAGACCGAATTAGAAATTCTCGAAGAACCGCTAAAAACTGCAATAAACTAAAAATATTGAATGCAAATGGATGCTTAGCAAGCAAGTTTAACATGTTCATTTTTCAGCGGTGCAGATTTCGAAATTCATTTAATTTCGTATCTCATGCATACACAAAATACCATATAAATGCAAAAACGTATCGCTTTTATTCTGCATCTGCAAAGTTATGTAAGGACGAATGCAAATAGAATGTGATAAAATGATAAAATTATGATGTGCTTTTCAAGTTTTATTAAAATTAGAATAAGAATGCAAACTAAATTTTGGCTTTAATGCTGTCCATATTAAGTCGACTAGAAATAGCGGATGCGTAGATAAGTGCTCAAGAAGCAATGTTTTTAAAGAACAATCGTTTTATAGAGCGAAATATTTATTTAAAAATATCTTATTTTCAGTTATTTTTCGAAATAATGCTACGAGGGTGGATCAATAAGTCCGTTACTTTTCGAACTTCCCTCGTAGTTATATGAAATGCAACACTGCTGCCATCAAGTACCACCTGTTAGTAGACTACTGTTAAATTTTGAGCAAGTTCATTGAGGTCAATACACCCGAAAATGTCGAAAAAATCCACGATATGGTGTTGGCCAATCGAAGAGTAAAAGTGCGTGAGATTGTTGATGCCATAGGCATTTCATATGGCAGTGTGGGTCAATTTTAAATGATCAAGTGGGTTTAAGAAAGCTGTCTGCAAGATGTGTGCCGCGTTTGCTCTCAATTGACCATAAACGTAATCGTGTGAACTTCAAAGGATTGGCAAAATTCCATGAATTGGGCTACGAATTGTTACCTTATCCGCCATATCTTCCGGATTAAGCCCCCAGTGACTATTTACTATTTCCAAAACTAAAGAAATGGCTCGGTGGAAAGAGATTTAGCTCCAACGATGAAAT
Source organism: Neria commutata (assembly GCA_963457695.1). NCBI lineage: Eukaryota > Metazoa > Arthropoda > Insecta > Diptera > Micropezidae > Neria > Neria commutata. The sequence continues at coordinate 15,688,232 of OY735247.1, read as the reverse complement.
TAGTATTGATAAACAAATGCCTATTTTATGGACCTCGAAAAATTCTATTTTTTGGAAGGGATACAAAAATTGAAGAAACGTTGGACTAAGTGTATTGAGCTAAAAGGAGATCATGTTAAAAATACATTTTTTTTTTTGCAAAAAAAATGTGTTTCATCAAAAAGTCACGGACTTATTGATCCACCCCCGTATCTACGATAATGACTGTTTGTTCAGTTATTTGCATATTTGAAGTCTACATAATCTACGAAGTAAAGCTTTACAATCTTTCACTTTTGCCAGACGCTATGCAACAATGCGTGAGCGTACCCATGGAATTACTCATTATTGCAGCTACCTATAATATTCTTTTATATTTACATACATATAGTAATTTTGTATGTTTACTTTGCTGATCTTTTTGTTAATTTGCTTAAGCATTTTTTAATCCACAGCTGAAACATAAAACCACACTTTACACACTTTCTTTTATTCTGTTCGCCAGCTGAGTGTAGTTTGCAACTAATGCCTTTCTTTTATCTTTGTTTCGCAACTTTCTTTTCTTCTTTGTTAAAATTGATTTTTGTTGTTGTTAATTACACCACATCCGCTGCTACTGTACGTATCTAGCTTGCTTTCTGTGACGACTGCAGTTTTTGGGTGTGTTCAAGCGTTACGGTACATGTTCCGTAGCGAGCTACAAGTCCCACAATTCACTTATACGTATCTAACGTAAGGAAATAAAAATGCATAAATCACTGACTTGAATTTGCCATTAATCAAGCGATGCAGCAAGTTGGAAAGAGGCATCATGTCATAAGTACTAACTACAGTATATTGTAGTTGGAAATTTGTGGCCAATTTAGGCATTTGAGAGATTCATAACTTGCTTAACTCAGTTTTCAAATAATTAGCCAAAAATAGACTTATAATTCACTTCATTCTTCATATTTTAATGCCTCTAATCGGCAAAACTGCCTTAAAAATAGGATTATAGAATTTTTGAAAGTTCAAGATCCGCAGTTTAATTGCTCATCTACTAGTTTTGTCAACAGCTGAGAAATGAGAAAGGCTGCTTCAGAGCATCTAAATGGGTTAAGGTATAAAGAAATAGTCAGATGTATTCTTTAGATGCTGTGGTTTTTATTGAGAACAATGTAGGTAAGCAATAGATTATTCTGTTTGATGATAATTTTTCATACCGATTTTTGTGTTTGAGCATTCACACACTGTCTTCTTAGACAAAGATGACGATGAAAGTGAAACAAAATAGCTGATCGGATTAGAATGACAATCCAAACAGCATTGGTGAGGGATGACCACACAGGTTTGCGTCAAAAAAAACACACAGCTGTGAAATGGTTAAACATTTAAAGATAGCTGCCTCAGAGCAGCCTTACCGATAGTTAAGAGCGTTACACAGATTTGATGAAATCTACTTTCCGAATGATCAAGTTGATCCGCTACGAATGTTGAATTTGTAATTTGTTAAAATTTTTTGTAGTTCTTCTCTCGAATTGCACGCCAATATTTTTGGCAAGGCATCGGTCGTTCTCTTGGTCGTTCGACATAGATTCAAAATTCACCTATTTAAATTTTAAATACACTTCGGTAAAAAACTAAACCTAAAGCAGCGCGACTATGTCAGATGAAGTGTTTTAAAACAAATAAACACCAAAATTATTTTATTTGCAGAACTTTCCTTCTAATAAAAGGAAAATTGCATTGACTTTCATGGCATATGCCAAAGCCAAGTGTTGCTCCATGGCCACTGTAAGCAAGGCCCAAATTCGAGCGGCTGGCTGCGCATTGCCAACACAATTGAGCACTTTGTCAGTGCAATATGCCCGCTCTCGATGGACGAACATTATGATGAAGTGGTTTTTGGTTTTTCTTTGTTGTTACAGCGACGCTGCCACTCTGAGTCCCATTCGCTGGAGGCATGCAAATCGTGCAAACGCTCGCATTTCTGTCATTTCTGCTGTCAATTAAATTAACAAGCACATTTGCCGGGCGCTTTTTACGAGCACATTTCTTCATTTGTTTCTGTGTGCGAGCGTGCAACGTAACAACGCATTTGGCTGCCATGTAATTAGCCAAATTAAGTTAGGACTGGCTTTATGTAATTCGCTGGCAACACGGCAACACGCGAGAGTACATGCCATGCAGCGGCGCACTCAGCGGCAATCATAATAAAATGCAGTGCAGAGGGGGGGTGCAGAGAAAAGTGTCTGAAAATTTGGTGCGTTCGCTGAAAAATAGCGAGCTAATTAATTTCGTTATGGAGCGCATTAAGGCCGCTTTTAAGCTATTCATTTGCCATGTGCATATCATGTTGCCATATGCAACGGCAACGGCTGCTGCTGCCATGTCCTTACACGGCCGGGAAGTGTTTGCCGGCAATGTAGAAGTGATTAGCGCGAATGCGCTTAATGAGTTTCGTCGCCTTTACGCCAATACAAGCTTTTGACATTCTACTTACAGTCAATTCCAGCTGTCAGCTTCGATCGTTAATTTGCTATTTTCGCAATTACAGCTCAAGCTGAGTTTCTTCTCACTTTTCCAGCGTAATTTTCAGCGCGTGACCAATATTGCCGCAGTCCGTAGGCTGTTGTTCGCCTATACTTTGCTTGCTTTGGCAAACTGTCGTTGCACTTTCCGCATAGCTGCACATTATCCTACGAATATTTTCATCTTGCTGATGAGTTCAAAATATCACAAGCCATAACCGCCTAAGTCTGCATTTAAATGTTTTCAGAAGAGCAGTGTAAAGTTTCAAAAGCTATTAGGTTTTGATGCACAATTGCCGTCATATAAAAGATACAAACATGCAAATTTGATAGCATATAGATAAAGACACGATGGCATTAATAACTCAATTTTGTTCTAACTCCAGTTAGGCTGTTATGATTTGTGACAGCAAATATTTCGACTAAAAGAATGACTGCAAATATTTGTCTTCACATTTAATTAACTTGAGTAGATACTTTGAGTTTTTCAGCAATTTTTTCAATATAGAGGAGAATTTACTCGAATTTAATTTTCATAATTTTGTAAATTAAATTTTGAAGATAATGCGCCTATAATACAAGTAAAAAAAGCATGTGTAATACAGTGAAGCAATATGTATGTGCTAGGGAATGCTGTTGACATGGCATGACAGCAATTTACATGGTGCTTGCACAAGCTGGAAATGTCACCGACATGTTGATGTTATCTGCTGTAAATTTGTTGTTGTTGTTTTTGGTTGAGCTGTGCAAAGCATTTTGTGTGTAGCCAATCGTGACGAGTTGCAAAAAGCGAAGCAACAACATTCACGATAGCAATAGATATGGTAAAAGTGCAGCGTCTTCACAAGCCAAAACAACAATGACAACAACAAAAGCAACAATATAAAAAGCAACAACAATAAAGGCCGTAAAGCGTAACTGGCCTGAGCGCGTGCATTTTTATATGCCATTTTACAGCCATTTTTATTGGTTATCAAAAGCAGACGAGCGAGTTTGCTTTTTTGGCGCATTGCGTTTGCGTTGCATGCCACATGTTCATGGCAACATGTTCATTTTTGCTTTTTACATTTTTACAATTAAATTGCAGTTAAATTATGAATATGAAATTTCTATTTTTTTCAGTGTCTGTGACAAATTGCACCGTCACTTAGCTGAGCTCTGCCGGTCTGGTCCGGTCAGACAAGACGAGACGAGATAAGGCGAGATGAGATGAGACAAGAGACGCCACATTTTGCCGCTCCAATGAATGTCAAATACTGGAAATGCTACGTGACAAATGGAAAAGAAGGAAATGGCAAATGATTTTCCTAGCAAAAGTGCGAAAAAGTTGCACGTTTACTTTTGCTGTGATTATATTTGGACTGTTGACGTGGTTCAGCTGACATGCCATGCCACAAAATGGCTACAACGTATTTTGAGCCTGTTGTTTGCGAGTGGCTTTGTGGCAGCTGCAGTCTTTGAGTTATGAGCCACATTAATGTTACGCCTCGGCATGCCGTAGACCCGGCGTTTCGAGCCTACCTCAGCCTATTTGAAGAGTTTTGCCTAGACACAAAAAGCTCGACATTGAACATATTCAAAAGTTAAGAAAGTTAAGTTGGGTTTTGGCAACTCTAGTTTGACATTGAATATGTTCAAAAACCATAAGAAAAATGGCTTAATGCTTTTTGTTTGTCATACGTCATCCTATCGGCGGCACTGGCAATCAGCGAGTGGCATTTTGGCAAAAAAAATTGTATTATATTTTCTATTGGCAAAATTACAATTATGCACGTTCGCCCAAAGAGTGAGCTGAGGAAATGAAAGGGCATTGGTGAGTGCTGGAATGTGCACATTTTTGTTGTTGCCGCAGTTCAACAAAACTTTATAACTTTGTGTGCAAATTGCAATCTATCTCGATGCTTCTTATGCAATTTGCCATAATTCCTGTATGATTTCAGTTGCAATTTCCACATTGCCCATGAATGCGCATGTCCAGTTCGAGACTCAAAACGGATGTGTTTCTTGTACTTGTGTGAGAGTGCAGGAAGCTATGAAAAGTAGACGAGACTTTAATGTTTTGCCGAACTGCTCACAAAATTGGCTGTTGTGCTTAATTAGGCAGGCGAGTTGGCTATTAAATATAGAAGTGCCACTAATTTCTGTTGGAATTTCTTTTAACAAAGTGTGTGTAAATGCATAGCAAATTAACTGCAATGAAAGACAGCACGGTTTGAGGTACTACTCTGTGAACTATTTTTCATTACTTAAGAATCAAAGTTGGCTCGAAAATCACTTTGGAGCTTTGCATAATTACTACGATAGTTCATAATATTAGCTTGATTTGAAAATGATTTTTTATATACTATGCGTAAATGGCTTTTTACCAAAACATGCTTTCCGCAAGACGTTCCGCTTTTTATTTGCTTCAATTTAATTAAACTTTTCAGCGCTTCTCTGATTTGCTATTCATTGATTTATGATTTATTTTATTTCTTCAAAATTTTGATGTTTATTTCATGATTATGAAATTCATATTGGCAACACTTCAACAATTTCGTCTAGTCACTAGCCACACTTGCCTGCTGCAGATCTGACATGCCATGAAATAACAGCTTGAACGATTTTGTTATTTCATTTCACTTTCGTTGCTAATTAAAAGCAACACTTTCAGCTATTTTATCTGCACATATTGTTTGATCGCCCTGCGGCTAGAAGTGTGCGAGCGTTTGAAAAGCACGCGCCGCCAGTACAACAACAACAATCAATCGAATTTTCGAAAGGGCCGCCAATATTTAATGAATTTGCTCAGGGTAAAGGCGGCACATGTGAGCTAAAGCCACTACTATCTATTTTTGTTAATCTTGATGGGCTTGAAAAATTATTGTAAGCTAATTTTTCATATCGAATTAGATGCAGAGAGTGAAATTTTAGGCATTATATTTAACGCTTTAAAGCTAGCAGCGAGCAGCAGCGAATTAAATGATTATAAACTGAGTGTGCTCAACTTTAAACAAAAAGAAAATGAAAACAATTACAAGCAAAGTTCATGACTTTTGGCGCAATTTTGTGCGAAATGAATTTCCCGTTTTTTTCGTCTTGAGCGCAGCTTCTTCTGCGCAAATGTGTAAATATGTGCATGTATAAGTCGCTGTCTTGAAGCATCAATCAATCGCTCACTTCAGCTTTGCACACCTTTGAAGATGCGCCACTACGGCGTCGCGGCTTGATTAAATCAAGTGAACTCTTCGAGCGCTGAACATTTTGACAGGTAAGACAAAGCAAAAAAAACATTCCAAACAATGGCATTTAAATTAGTCTTAATGACTGTTAGCGAAGAAAGATGTGTAGCTGTCATTTTGACATATGCACAAAAGCCATCTGATTAATAGTATTTTAAGAGACATATTAAAGAAATGAGACAAAATCATCGATAATCATGATAAAATATTTGTGCTGTCAAATAATAAATGCTGATGAGCTACCAAATTACGTGTTGGAATGTTCCGGATGCTGCCTTTAAGCTGTACGTGCTGATAAATGAGTTTAAATGAAAAATGAAATAGAGCCAGCTGTGATTTTTGCTGGTTTGTTACTTTAGTCTTTCGTTTGTTGCAAACGTGTGAATAATTTTTATTCTATCTATAGCTTAAGCAAAACTTGTACACGCTGCTGAGCTGAGCTGAGCTGAAAACGCGTTCTACTACATTCTTTTATGCAAAAAATTGCACACTTTATGGAAACACACTTTCAAGTCGAGTGCGTAAAGTGATGTAGTTTAAAGAATTTCATATGCTACATGCTCATTATAAGCTTGTTTCTTATTGTAGTAGCGGTAGAAGTGTTGTTTTGCATTTAATTAATGAGCATGTAAAGTGTTGAAAAATGCATAAAATTCTTTTCACTTGTAATAAGCTTGTTTGTTCATAAATTGATTAAACTTAATGAAATTCTCTGCTACTTTCCAGTGCCATAGCTTTTGAACCAATGATCGAATCCAATCATTTCAGCCAGCAAGCTAAACTATAAGCATGCACGCCTTATGCAAAAAAAAATGTAACTAAATTTAAGCAATTAGTTCTGCAACTAATGAGCTAATTGTGTAGGCCGAGGACAAATTTAAAAGAAAAGTAACGAAAAAGTCTGCTTTTGCTTTTGAAGTTTTGGAACGATTTGGCCAACATGGGTTTCGCTAATCTTTGGTACTCACATCCACGCAAATACGGCCAAGGCTCAAGCTGCTGCCGATGCTGCTCCAACCGCCACGGTCTGATCCCTAAATACGGCTTGAATATTTGCCGTCAATGTTTCAGGGAATATGCCGGCGAAATTGGTTTCAAGAAGCTCGACTAAATCAACTTCTACCCCAATGACGATTTTCTAAAGTGATGTGATATTGGTGAGAGCAATACCGTAGTCAGTAATTTGTGAAAAACTTATGCACACGAAAGTAAACAATATTTTATGAGAGCTTTTCAGACGATCAATAAATAACAATAAATAACAATAAAATCGGCGTAGCTTTTTTTAATATTGCATATTTTTACTCAAACATTTTTTTGGCATTTAAAATCCCCTCATAATACAGTTTCATCAGTCAACTTACCTTTTTGACGTGTTGTTCCACCGACACGCACTGCTTGCGTTGTCGACACGCCCACTAATAGCGCCACAATGGCAATGAATATCGGCCGCATTCTAGTTTCCGCACAAAGTCTCCACTTCACAAACATTTTAAATTTGTAAAGTATTTTTGTTGTTGTTGGATGTTGAAAATTTGTTTTTTTATTATTGCAAAATATCAAAGAAATGGCTGCACAAAATTTTCAATTTAGCAAATTGTTTTGAATTTAGCACATTTCCGAATCACAGCACTGCTCTGCCTTTGCTTATCCTTTAATGTTATGTCACAGAACAAGGCAAGAAAATGAAAATTATTAAGTAATTTTATTATATTTTACGAAAGCAAAAGAAATTCACAAAAGTTTACACGAAAGTTCAAAATGCTTTTGTAGAATGTGAAATTTCTTTTTCATTCGTAGAAGTAACAAAAATTTAAACTTTTTTTCTGTTTAAAAGAAAACAACTGCACAGGATGTTGAGAGTGAAAAAATCTTTCGGCACTTGCTTTTTGCTGCGGACCACACACTCTGCTAGATACACAACAAACACAGAAGTTAATCCACAAATCCAGCTCAGACGACAACAGCTGCTAATCCAGAGTACGAAATTCGCGCCCCGCGCTTAAGCACCAAACTGAGCTCCGTGCGCCAATTGAATGGATATATAAAACCTTCTGAATGAACGGCTCAACGAGCCAGCGCCAGCAGCAGCGACGGCGACGGCGACGGCAGCTTGTCAGCCAGCAAGAGTACGTCCATGGCATGCCACTCCAATCCACTCCAATCCACTCCAATCCAATCCACTCCATACGTACGCATGCGCTACAAATGAATCATGGCTGGCAGCGTGAGCGAGCTTAGTTGCACCACAGCCAGCGTCTAGGTCTGCGCGGCCAGCGCTCATAGCCGGCCACTCACCAGCTCCATTCGGCAAGTTCGTTTCAGGGCAGCAGCGTAGAGCTTAAGATATGCTGCGGAGTAAAAGCTTTCTGCACGCCGCTGAAGTTGAAGTCTGAGTGACTGTGCGACTTCACTGACGACAGAAGCCACAAGCTGATCTGTTGCTCTGCTGCTCTGTGACTCCGCGGGCTCTGAGCGCGTGAGAGCGCAGTCGAGCGGCGGCAGTTCAGCGCACAGGAAAAGGAAATGACTACATTTTGCCGTTGATTATGAGAAAATTTTGCCATTATTTGAATAAATAGTTCAAGAAAATTATATGGCAGAAGCAAAGATTTAATCGCTTAATTATACATATATTAGCATGGGAAATTGCATATGCGCTGCTGTAATAAGAGAATATAGGAAGTTAATCTTATAAATTGCAAAATGCTTAAAACAACAACAAATGTAACATTTACCATCTGATGTTATACATAATATGCCATTGTATAAACTATTCGTTATGTTATAAGCACACCGATTCGTATCTCGGCCAGCCAAAAGCTGCTGCAGAAATTAAATAAATAAATTCCAAAAATATTTACTTAGATTTTCATAGCGGTTTTTCTAAAATTGATGAACATGCTCTGGGAAAAAAAGACAAACTTTAATAAATGCAATAAATAAAATTACAAAAAGGATGAACCATGAGTCCATTAAGGACTCTGTTTTTAAACTATCTACATATAGTATTAAGAAGTGGGCACAATAGCCCATGTAACCCAGGCTTATGCCTACCTTTCTCTGCCTCACGCCTTTCGATTTTTTGGCAACAAGCACTTTTAGACCTTTTGGGAAAAGCAAGTTTTAACAATTTTGGCATGCATATTACTTTTAAAAAGATATATATTCAGCAAGGCAATAGATAAAAGCTTCTCAGTGGGGTTCTGGCGAGGCCAAAGATAATTGCTTCTACCTGGGTTCCTACATAATGCTCTTGAGTAAAATAAGTAATTAATTTTGCTGGAAAATCCTTCTTCTTTTCTTATACTATTTTCAATTATGCAAACATTGAAGACTTGTATACATTTTCATTGATTGCATTACATTTTCATTCTCGTTTGATGAAAAATCTAGCTCTGAGAATTGCAGCTCAAAAAATAATGCAGAGAAATAAAAGCACATACTTCACTTTTTGCCTTTCAATGAAATATTTTTTTCCTGCAAAAGCTAATAATAAATTGCAAGTGATTCTAGTACTACGCTCATTTCAAGTTCGTTGCTTGAATCTATTGTTTTGCCGCTCTTACTCTTATATGCGACAACAAAGAGACCAGCGCATGCTCACTGCACACACACATATAAGCAGGCGCTCAAGTGTGTGCGTGTGCGCTCACTTAAGGACGCCAGCAATTCGAAAGCTTTTCGCATGTCTGCTTGTAGGCAATCACGTAAGCGATATGCTATGCGAGCGTGTACAGTGGCAGCTTTTGTGGCTTTGAGAGCGGCTCTTACAAGTGCCAGCTGCTTGTCGGTCGGCTCATTACGCAGCCGTTTACGACTTTTACAGTTACTTACGTACAGCTGTGCAGCCGGATTGTGTGGGCAAGTGTTCATTCATAAATGCGGCCTATTCTTACGCTTAACATAACTGAGCGAAGAGTAGTTTAAACAAGCAAAAGCAGAGTCAGAAGCAGCTGCAGCAGCGGAGAGCAACAGGTATGATTGGCAGATGTGCTGCTTCTTCTTCTTCCACTTCTTTACCACGAGATCTTCCTCAAATGAGAACAAGCGCAAAAACTGGTTTTTGCCACCTACTTTTGGCACAATGTCAAGCGTACTATTGCGCTTCTTTTCGCGTTGATGTTATTGTTGTTTTCATTGTTTTTTGGTGTGGGTGTGTTGGATTTTGAATGCAAGTGATTAATCGATGACAACTTGCAAACTGACAGCTATTGCAAATTGTTGCTAGCGCAAAAGAATTTCCTTATTTTCGCGATAAATCAATTTTCTTGCTTCCTGTTAAAGCAGCAAATAAAAAAGTCAGAAGTGTTGCCAACTGAGTGCGCTTATCGCACTGTTTTATACGTCCTTTCGTTCATGTCCATGGTATTCTTACTGCAAGGAATCGAATACTTGGAATCCCTGTCCCGTGGTACCGCAGCATTATTTAGTATTGTTTCGGTATGATTTTATAAGAGGAGGCTGATGTTTTTTTTGAAGAATTTATGTTTTACAACTTAAAAATCATCCTGTTATAAGAAAGTTTCTCAACAGAAAAGCTAAAATAATCATCAAATGAATAGAGTACATCAATTAAACATTTCTTATATTACTTTTAAAACATGATTTACAAACTTGTATATGACTTGCTTGTTTTAAGAACATATTCATCGTTTATTTCGCCACTTCACGCTGCACCACATTGGCAACACTGGTGAGCAGCCTTCAGAAAGCCTCGCGACTTTTTTATGGTAACAAATTTGGAAATTTTTGCAGCGCTGCATTTATGTATTTTATACTGCTTCTGCTACTTTTAGCTTGATTAATCAAATTAAAACACGCAATTTAATTAGCACGAGCAAATAAAAGAAGTGGCTGTCGTTAAAAGTGTCTAAATGAAATTGTGCGCCACCAAGATGATGACAATGCAGCATTGCCGCTGCGCACCTCTTGCAGCAATTAACACTCTTAACAACAATTGCAGCAACAAGAGCATTGGCAGCAGTTGCAAATTGTATTTTTTTTGCAATTAGTGCAATTTTTATGAATTTCATAAAAAAAAGAAACAAATTTTTTGCGCAAAAAAAATACAGTTTACATGGCAGCAATTGCGTGAGTGCGTCGCATTATCAGGAGGCATTTCACACAGTTGCGACAATTCAGTAGCAGCAGCAGCGATCGTTAACAATACAGGCAATTGTTGTCACAGAAAAACGTCGACAATGAAAATGAAATAGTGAAATGTCATTTTGTTGCTGCTGAAAATTTATCTGCGTTTGCTCTGCTTGGCAAGATTGTTAACCACTTTCGCATCAATCTGTTGAAGTGGCAATTGCTTTTGACAGCTGCTTGAGGCGCAGCTCAGCAACATAATTGCCGTCCAAGACTGAAGGTATTTATGCAAATTCTCTATTGTCTGCAATGCCGCTATGAGTCTGCTCAAGTGGCCGGCGATGCGAGTAAACAAACGCTACAAACGCTACAGTCGAGTGTCTATGAGAGAGTCATACCCTACGCCATATGTAGCATTTTTGGGATTTGTTCACTAGGAACTTCGATACCGATCAAATCAAAGTGATCAATTTTAATTTATATGCAATAAAATAAAGCTTGGCAGTTGAATAGCACAATTCTCTCAGGAGTGACTTGCAGCTTAAGAGCTTCCCCCCTTAGTGGGATATTCGGCTTACCCAACACGTAATGTTGGCTCGCTTCAATTAAAATCTCGGCAAATTTTCGATTGAATAATGGTAGCAAAGAAAATTCGTTCAGTTACCTGTCATTTGGCTTGAGTGAATCCTACTGCAGCTGACAAAGCCGTTCTAGTTCACTCCCTTGGCAAATGTGCATCTCGATACACTCTTAACTTTTGCTGATGAACAATGTTAGAATTGGCAAATTGTTTCGATTGGTATAACAATTTCTGGCAAGTGTAATTATTCACATTTATAAAAAAAACTTTGCAGTATTGCTATTGGGTATTGATTTTTGGAGTGAGATCCCAGGAAGCTGGTTCTCGAAATAACGGTATCGAATCTATAAATATCTATCTATTTTCCAAACAACTACTATTTTTCCAGCTTGTACGTTTTCCAACGAAATTTCAGATCTGTATATCAGATGCGAGCTTGTGTATCGTGAATAAACTCAAGTGACAAGCGCTTTTGAAAAAATTAAAATATAATAAAAAAACCATAAAACTGTTAAGAAATCCTAATTATGTGTAATAAAAAGTTTTGAGACAAACCGAATTTTAGAAATCGCCGCTTTTTGGCTGCCAAAGGAGATCTTCCCTCTTCGGGCGCCATATCGTTTATATCGCCAATACACCCTACGACCAGTGTTATAGCGCATGTAACTAAAAATAGCGACGAGAAACTTGTTAAGCGTGTGGGATCAAGGCACTTACAGGCAAACGCCCACAGATATTAGCATATGAAGGCAACGACACTGGCTTGATTACAACTATAACAACAACAAAACAGAAAACAAGTGGAAATTATGATACTTAAAATTTAATATTGCAAATAATATACGCTGTAAAAACTTTCGATAGTAAATTTTCATAAAAATTTCACATCGCAGTTTGCAGCTTTGTTTTGTATAAAATCAACATAATTTGCCGTGTTTGACATTTCTGCCATAACGCGAACTCCGGCTGCAATGAAATTCGTAAAAGATTTCGCAACAAGAGGAAAGCAGCTGCATGGTGCGCAGAGGAGCGAGGAGGCAGACGGGCCACTCGCACAGAATTCGCAATGAAAGTTGTCGCGGCCGACTTGAAATGCTAATTTGTTGCTCTTTTTTGCTTATGTAAGTAATTTAATTGGATGCAAATCAAGAGATTTTATTAAGTGTAACACTCTGCGACGCTTTCCAATTTCGGAATGAGCCGGCGACGTGAAAAGGCGTTGAGCCGGCAAAATCTGCGCTTCACATTTGCATGACTGTGGCGAAATTGTGTTGTTCGTTGGACAAATTGCGGTAATCTCGGCAGCAGCAATAACCTTGACACTGACCTTGAGCAGCTTGTGCGGTGCGTCTCAGTCTCAGTCAAATTCACAAATTCACGAGCAAAACGGCTGCTCAAGTACAACAACAAAAATGCTGCACCTGCGCGTCATGCTTCGGCTGAGCTTCTTCATGACGTCGAATTGCAGTTGAACGCTCTCCAAAGAAGGTGCAAAGCCGTGCGATGCGCTTAATCGGTCATGGCACGGCGCAGACTGCAGACGGCAGCAGAAGTCAAAGCAATGCTCATCTGCAAGTCGGCCTTAGCTGGTTGAATTCGTAAGCTGCTTGCGCACTTAATCAGCTGAGATGCCAATCATTGTGGCCAGCTGCGCGCGCGGATTAATTGGCTTTAGCTTGGTGAACGGGTGAGTGTCTGTAGTCGCACGCTTTGACGCGTTCACACTAGGAATCAACTAATGCAAGCATATATAATATTCATTATAATGGATGCAACCAACCATAGAACGAAGCTTAGGCCTAGCTTTCTTGCTATAATTTGCGGGTGCTTTCCCTACTTTAATATAATTTAATGGCATCTATAGCCGTATCCGAACGGCTTTAATATCATGCCAAGAATACTCTCGTAGAGCTGCCAGCCCTTTGCGAGAGCTGGCGCAGTGCAAAGAAATAATTTTAAAAATAAATTCACTTTCTTTTAAGCTGGTGTGAGTGGAAATCAAGTCGGAGAGCTCTCGCTGCAGAGACCAAGCTCTTATTCACTCAGCCACAGCGGCTCTTTTTAATATTAATTTTCTTTGCTTTTCATTTGACCACATGTTACTAAGGTCTGTTGAAGAATTAAAGCATTTTTATTATAAAAAAAATAATAAATCGTAGGAAAAAGAAGCGATTTGGGTACAGAAAAAGTAGCCTTTAACAATTTGGCTAAGTTTCAAGTTAATTTTTGTATGCTTCTCAAGCAAAAAGTGTCATCGACTTCAGTTAGTATTTTGGCGCCATTTAATTTTGAGATTTTATGCTTTAATAATTTACAAGAAAGAAGGGGTCCTTTTGAAGGTAAGCTATAGGTATATATAGGTGACATCCCTGAGTGTTGGTTTATGTTGAAAAAAGAATCACCCATATGTTCACATGGAAGCATTTTCGACAGTTTTGCATATCTTCGTTGAAGTGCTTTGTTACATTTTGGAAAATGTATTCGAGATTAATAAATAAAGTAAATAGAGAACGGATCACATACATTGGGCTGCTAGGAACGCAACTAAGCAACAAGTTGGCACTACATTATTTCTTATACATTACAAGCTCCATTCCAAGAATGCACGCAGGAAGCTTGTGCGGCCAATAAATCAGTGTACTCTCGTGGTACATACATTCATTGCGGCAAGGCTGGGCGTTGTTGGTGGCTCGCCGTTCGATGGTGCTGCCTGCCCACATGAGGCGACGTTATGCTCGTCGTGCCATGCAAAGGCCTAAAAATAAGCAAACAGAAAGCAAGGCAGCACACAAATAGTCAAAATTTAGTGTGACCCACGCGCTTGCGCAAGCGCGCAGCGTAGATAAAGTATTGCCACAGTTTAAGTGGCGACTCCAAATGCGACCACAGCAACTGTGTGTTATGAGCGTAGTCATGCGGCACATTTCGTGAAGGTGGAAGGGGCTAATGGACTACTTGCTTCCAAAAATGGCAATTAAGTAAATATGCACAAATGCATGCAAATTAAAAAAAGTTTGGTTTCCAAATTCGATTTTAAGCAGTCGAAGTACGAAACTTCTTCATACACATGAAAGTAAATCTCGAGCAATGAGCCACAAAAAAATAAGTAATTAACCACGAAAACGAAAATGGTATTCAATTAGCAGGACGACGAGTCGCGACAGCTGTGAAGATAAGGATTAGGTAAACGCTTTAAACCGTTTTCTGTGTTTACTGATTTTATTCTCAGGTCTCGGTGTTCTGAAAATCTGCCTAATTCCACAAAAATCGAATCAGAAGCTTATCTAGAATCGTCGAACAATGAAAGCAGCAATTTTTAATACTTTTGTTTGCGTGTATCAATTTGGATATGTAAAAAGGACCTCAACCTTTGTTGTACATAAGTATATGAAAATATTTCATTTAGATAGTATGAAAAATTAAAATCAAATTATGCTCATTTTATTAATAATGCATTCAATTTCTGTGCGTTTTCGATTTGCGCGGTTTTACGTATATATATTTTAATTTCCGATTTAGAAGGACTTCTGAGGAATCTATCCTCCACGTCAATCGGGGGACAGGTGTATTATATTTTTGTATGAGCTTGTTTTGCCAAGTTAAACACCTGTATACATATGATATTCATAGTTTGAAAGCATTGGGGGCGAGGGAGCAGCTACCCCTAGTTCCACCCTACAAACGTGCGCGAACCGGTTCAAAATGAGAAATTTCAACTGAAGCATGCATGTAGGACAGTATTGCGAAACAGTCGTACTTATAAAGTAAATCACTTGGAATCCGCTGAGCCGGCTGGCGATCTAGCCATCTAGCGTACTAACGGTCTAGCGGGCTCTGGCGCACCAGCGGCATTTACATGCATGCACCGGCATCGGCAGCGGCGCGAGGACATGCCATGCTCCAGTTTTGGCATTCCTTTTATGAGTTTCGCGGCACCGCGGCGTATTGTAATGCGATGCGCGTATCTGAAGCGGTCTTTGAGCAGCTCGCAAATTTGCGAATTTCTGCGCTCGATTTGGCAAACGTTTTTGTGCTATTTGCATTTGATTTGGTGGCCTGGGAATGTTTTGTGTGCGGTCGCGCTTTCTGCTTTCTGCTTCATCTTGTTGTTGTTGTTGCTTTTAAGCTGCGTCGCAGCGTGGCAATTAATTCATTTGACTTGACGACGCGCGCGGCTGGAATCGATCTGCTGCGCTAATGCGATGGGATGCACGTGTGCGCGGCAGCTGTTGCAACGATTCGCGAACTACAATAAATTAAAGTAAATCCGCCGAATGATCCGCATTGTCTACACACAATGCGCAGCTGAATGTTGTATATATATTCATTTGTTGTTGTTGTTATTTGTTTACGTTACGCCAATATGACACAACATTGACATTTTGGCACAATTTTGGCTTCTTTATGGCTTGCCTTTTTTGGTCACGGGTAAAGTTAAGCAAATGCTTAGGATTTTTCAATAATTAATTGAATTTTTAACACATTGTCATTTTGTTATTTGGCGACACCAATGACATTCTCTTTCCTCTTCTTTCATTCCACAAACCATACTTGTCCCATTCCCATTCTCTCGTTCTTTTCGTGCACCCCAATCCAGACCCTTTCAAATATCAATTTCTTAAGGTTTTCCCGCTCTTGCGCAAAAATGCGCCAATCTTTTATCCAAGTAAACTCAAAGTGACATCCATTTCGCCAATTTGAAACTTTGTTTTAAAGCTTTAAATAGTTCAATTAAACTCACAATTTGGCGCAAAAAAATTTTAAAATCCGTGCGTTTGTTTGTTGGCAAGAAAGTCGACATCGAAGTGAACAATGTTCATTAAATGCTAGAATATTGTTTCAATAAAAACCGTAATCCAATTTTTCACGGCTTTTAATTAAATTTTGTTTTCTGGCTTATGTTGATTTTTGCAAGATAAATCTTCAACATTTTATTAAAGTATATTAAGCGCAGATTATTTTTATAGCCCAATAAAGCAAGCATTTTTACATGCTTTGAAGATACTCTGGCCAGGCATTTTTAACTTAACTTCTTATGCTTACAAGAGACTGTAGAAAACTATGCACAAGTAATCTTGATTCATATGTCTCTATAAACAGCCAATATACATACATTGAACGAATGGTTGCACCTTCGGCGAACAACTTTCAACGTGGATTTCGGCTGCAACATTACGGTGCAACGATAAAATATTTTATAGGCGATAGAAATCAGCCTCTATCAATTTCAACGCAGTCAAGTGTGTGCGCTTTTATTGCACGTAGTGCACTGAAAATCAGTTGGAATACAGGATCGTATTCAAGCGAATCATATAATCTTTCAGAAGCTTAGAAAAAAATTTCGTATAGGCAGATATTTTCGTAAATCGAATGAATTAAAATAATTAAAATGAAAGTAAAAACCAATAATTCTATAAATTTCAGGAGAATGTTTTGTACTATTTTTCCTATAAAATAGAGAATGAAAGGGCCGACTTACAGCATTTGCTGCCACAACTCACTTACCCTGGTTTGGGTACCGGGCTACTATGGAATATCTGGAAATAAAATGTTCAATGAACTTGCCAGGTAAGGTTCTTTGTGAGCCTGACAACCTTCACGTTCAAAGCGTTCATCAGCGACTGCGTTGCCTGTTAGCACGCTCTTAGATGGGCCGGTCTGGCTGTATGTAGACAGACGAGCAAGTGCTGCCAACCATCGACAAGAGAAAATGTTTCAACAATAAGAACTGCAGACTTCTTCTGGCCGTCCTGGCCGCTCAGATCTTCAGTACTAAATGATTGAGTAGTATAAGTCTAATTGACGAAAGCATCTGTGAGGATTGCCTGCAGGAAGACAGCTATTCACTTTATATGCGATTGTTGTGCTTTTCCAGCTCACGATTACAGCTGCTAGCGTCGGACGTGGTGAGAACTAAACAATTTGGTTTCTTGCCACCATAAAAAATGCTACACTCTGCAAGAACATCATATAATGGACAAATGAATGGCTGCGAGAAAGCTAGCCCTAAGTCCCGGCTAAACGAGCTAATGGTGGAATAGTTGTATAATTGTAAAATGGAAACTCGATTTGGCAAAATGCCATTAATTTCACGCCTATCGGCTAAGAAAATTCATAATCAATTAACTACAAAAATTGCAAAATCATGCACATTTAAGCATTTGCCAAAAATTGAGAAAACCCTTCACTATGAAAATCACAGGCAATGCGTCAGTAGTGTGTATGGCAGCGCCAGTGGCAAATTAATATTTCACAAGCATTCCCCGATGCGCATGTGATGCGCCCTGTGCAAGTGTGTGTGTGTGTGTTGGACAGCACAGCGCCAACCGTTGGAATGCGCTTGCTCGAAGTTTTCCTCTGGCCGCAGCGGCAGCTCCGCCCATTAATGCTGGCAGGCAGCAGCTCTGCTGGACACTATGCGCAAGAGCAATCAAGCGAAATTGTTTGTCGTCCGTCCGTCTGTCCGTTCGTCCGTCTGCTGGGCTGACAGTCTGCCAGCATATGCCAGCACAAGTCGGTCAGTTAGTGCGGCTACCGGCGTCAAAGACCTCACTTTCCATTCGATTGGCAGGCGCCTGCGCTATTTTGCTGCTGAGAGTGGCTGTGTGCCCACACGATGCACTCATGTCAACCAAAAGCAGGCCTATTAACACAGAATTTATGGAAATCTAATGCAAAGCAGTCGAATTTGCGCTCATAAAGGCCTGCATAGCATAACATTTTCCAATTAAGTGCAGCTGTATTGAGCAGTTGATCAGGTTTCAGCAGTATCTTGCTTTATCTCGCGATATCATGTAAGCAATTATATTAATATTCGCGGATTTGGGCCGCACGGGGGCACGCACCTGTTATATGTTGGTTACTATTCAGCAGTCAGAAAGCAGAAAGCAGCCTCATCGGTTTCAACTGAGAAGAGGGAAACGCACATTTTCCTGGCACAATTTTTTTGAACGTATGAATTTAGTGGAAAACTCAATTCGAGTTGAAACAGGTTGAATTAAATTTTTTTTAGTTGTTTTATATTGCATAATTGGCGTGTAAATATATTTAGATGGTTGGAATTTTTTTTACAGTGAATATGCAAACTTGTCAGCAAAAAAATGTCAGCACTTTATGCCCTATACATTTTTCAGAAGCTCAGGAAACGTGCTGAAAATTTCTCAAATGCTTTCAATGTTGAAAAAGATATGAACTGTTTGCTTATGTGATTTCAACTAGGGGAAGATTCCAGAAATTAGCTAAATAATTAAGTCTAATATTAGAGATGACAGTTATTCTTTTCCTCTATTCCAATTTTCCTAAATTGCTAGGAATGCCTTACAAATTGAAATAGCTGGTAAAACTGGTATCTTTTCCAATTTCAGAATTGATTGAAAAATTCCAAATAAATAACGAAACTTTGTAGCTAAGAAATGTCAGCACTTAATGGCCAATATATTCTCCAGATGCGCGAAATGTGTTAAGAATTTCTCAATTGCTTTCAAAATTGAAAATGATATGGACTGCTCAAATTATTTTAGTTCGGGAAATTTCCAGCAATTACTTAGATATCTTTGTCCAATATTTTAGATGACAGCAATTATTATTCATAGAAATTGTAAAATATTGCTAGGAATGCTTTAGAAATTGAAAAGCCTGATAAAATTGGTCGGTATCTTTTCCAATTTCAGAATTGATTGAAAAATTCCAACACAATCTCTAAAAATTATTCTGTGGGAAATATCGAAACTTTGTAGCTAAGAAATGTCAGCACTTAATGGCCAATATATTTCCCAGATGCGCGAAACGTGTTAAAAATTTCTCAAACGCTTTAAAAATTGAAAATGATATGGACTGCTCAAATTATTTTAGTTCGGGAAATTTCCAGCAATTACCTAGATATTTTTGTCCAATATTTAAGATGACAGCGATTATTTTTCACAGAAATTGTAAAATATGCAAATAGTAATATGTAAATAGGAATGCCTTACAAATTGAAATAGCTGGTAAAACTGGTCGGTATCTTTTCCAATTTCAGAATTGATTGAAAAATTCCAACACAATCTCTAAAAATTATTCTGAGGGAAATAACGAAACTTTGTAGCTAAGAAATGTCAGCACTTAATGGCCAATATATTTCCCAGATGCGCGAAACGTGTTAAAAATTTCTCAAACGCTTTCAAAATTGAAAATGATATGGACTGCTCAAATTATTTTAGTTCGGGAAATTTTCAGCAATTATCTAGATATCTTAGTCCAGTATTTTAGACAAATATTTTTATTTGTAAGTGCATGCTCGTTCCTATCACACTTTAATGAAAGTATGGCATGAAGGCTCAAGGAATCGATATGCAATTATATTTCACGCTACTTTTCGCAGAACAATTATTTCAAAGAAATATGCAGAGTGGTGTATGGAAAGCCTGAAAGGGTTAATCTAATGTAATGAAAAATAAAGCAAATTAAATGTTTTAATGCACTAATAAAAAGAGTGCAAACGGTGTGAACCAGACAGGCATTTGAAAAACTCCAAACCAATTTTAAGGCAATACGTATAGTACAACAAATACAACAACTAGAGCAATATGCAGCGCAATACCTTTCAAATTATAGCAAAAGCTGTAAATGAAAAGTAAAATTATTTGTATGCACCAAAACCACAATAACAACAACAACAACAACAACAGTAATAATAAAATTAACAATATCGAGCAATAAAGCTAAGTACTGTCAAGACAATTGCCTTGAAGTACATTTCGGTCTGTGTTGGCCAAATCGACACATGACAAGAATTGGCAACAACTGACGCAGCGAAACTGAGCGTTGAGAGAGCGCCGAAGAGCTGTGCATGTGTGTGTGTGTGTGTGCTTGCAATTTCAAGCCGAAGATTAAGCGCAACAGCGGCGGCAACAGTTGCCACTCACAGCCACTCAGGCGCGTTAAAAAGCGCAGCAACTTGCTGAGCGGCGAGCGTGGCTAATAATAATATTGTTAACGCTTTGAAAGCTGCCAGCGTTGGCACACGCACACACACACATACATACATACGAGCATGTAAAGAAATATGCGCGTGCGTAATTGTTAGCTGTAAAAGTGCGCAGGGCTTATTATTGTGTGGCGGCCAGCATAATCCCAGAAAAAAATGGCAAAATTAAACAAATACTTGTAAAGATGTTGGAACTGATTGAAAAGATAGCGAGCGGCAACTCTTTTTCCATTTGGCGAATTTTGCTAAATCATCAACTTGCGCCAATATTCGACATTGAAATGTAAATTGAAACTGCACGGGGGGAGGGGGAGGGGGCATGGTGCGTGCCTGTGTGCAAGCAACTCAATCAATGCTTCAAAGCAAAAGCCAATATTGCTACAACGCCTCACACGCAGTCTCACACACACACACACACATACTCGAACAATTTGCATTGGCATCTGAGAGTGACATGGCAAAAAGGCGTGCGCTGGCTGGCAACTGGTCAACGACATTCTTCGGCGTTGCCGCATTGCGATTTAAATTGTAGCAAGGCTGTGGCTGCGATTGTCAAGGTTCCAGCTGCGAAAACGCTTGCAAATTTGGACACCAAGTGTTTTTGCCTGCCAAAATTCGTTTGGCACCTGGCCAATGATTTGCTGTGTTGCCACTTAAGGCGAAAGATAAATGCGTGCAGTCAGGCTTGTGAAACTGTGACGTGTTTAATGTCAACGAGAATCGATAACTTAATCAATAATTTTCTTGTAGGAAAATTATTCCATGGAATTCGTAAGAAGGTATTTTTTAGCATGTTCCTTGTTTGTATGAAAATTCCTTCGTCTTAAGCATAACCGTGTATTTCTCTTGCTTGGCGTGGTTTGCTCTCAATGCTGCCCGCTTCGTTTAGACAAAAGAAATTAAGAGCACGAATAAAATTTATGTATAAGCGCTGCCTTCTTATGTAAAGCTCTGAGAGTGCTGCTTGCCATAACACACATTCCAAGATGCCAGGAAAACGGTATGTACATATTTAAAGCCTTTTTGAACTGAGAATGCCAGATATTTAACATATGTAGAGTTAAGTCGCCTTCTTAAAATTTAATAAAATATTTTCATAGATTGTACGCCTAGACCACGAATCTCGAGCAAAATATATTTTCTAAATACTCTTTCCAGTGCTCTGATACTCTGCTTTTCAGAGCGTCGATCTTGCAATTGATAAACGCAAGCAGAACAGAACTCAAAGCCATCAGAAAGGCTAAAAACTTTTTTTAAAAGTAATTCCATGGAAAAAAATTTCCATAATAACAATTTTGATATACAATACGTTATTTTTGTTGTTCCAAAAGCACATAGAAAAAACTTTAGATACTGTGCACAACTGAAGATTCGCCCTTATAACATTTTCATTTCCTTCCGAATAATTGATTGTTTGATAAACTATTACTGCAAATACTTATAAAAAGTTTTAAATAAAACAAAATAGTTCAACTGTATCGAAAATTTCAAGACGAGTTGCAGAATTAAAGCAGATTTCATTCATAAATGCGCGTTTAATGTCAAAAGTGAAGAAATTCAAGCTAGAATAATATGCACAACAAGCTTTCATAGCAAAGGCATGCTTTTAGAATTGTTATTGTAGTAAAATGTTTGATCATTTTGATTTGTAACGAAAACAAGGAAAAGCTCTGAGCAGAAATATGCACTAGGAAGAAAGAAAGATCAGCAGAATAAGCGCTTAATACTTTGCCACTTCGCGATCTGCTTTTGACTTGTCGCTCTGTCTTGAACGTTAGAATGCATCCGATTTTGGAAACCAAATCATAGTGCTCCAGCGTACAACAAAACGTACTTGCACTGCTTGGCAATGAAATCGAAAGTGTGTGTATCGCAAAAAAGCATTTAGAAAGCATTTAAACTTTTACTAATTTACAGCTACAAATACAAACGTTTCCTTTTTTTCGTTGGGGAGTGGCAAATTTTCAAAGCATTGCAGTTAAATGAACTGCGAAATTGTGGCTAATCTGCTCACTTTAAAATGTTGCAAATGCTAATTTCGCTTTTCTAGCCGAATTTAATCTCTAAAAATAGACGAAAACGCAGCTAATTTCAACCGAAAGTATTGAAAGCGAAATTTCGAGCAGCGTTTTAGGAAAGCGCTATGAGATAACAAATCAAATTAAGTAAAATTCACTTTCATTTATGAGCAAAATTAACGGTATTACAAAATGCTAGTAAAATGGGCAGATAATTCGCAATTTATTAAAGCATATTTGCAAAGTGATCATAAAATTTGCTCCAAAAACTAAAACGGAAGTGCTTCCGCTGTGTTGACAACAACCAAGCGAGTGAAAGACAATTGCAGCCTTGTGACATGATACCACAAAAATTTGAAATATTTATAAATGAAGCATGTAGTGGTTTCCCCCTAGCAAGTCAGAGATTTTTTGAGAGGGGTGTTCTTAATTGAAATTCGAAATTCTAACAATTCACACTGAACCACTTCAAAGTAGCAAGAAACTGCTTTTGAATGCGCTTAAATTAGCATGTAGGCAGCGGCAGCTTACAGACACACATACCTTTATTAAGTATGCGAAAAATGCCGAAATCCTTCAGAAAAATGCTGCTGCAGAATTTTGGAATATCAAGAAAATTACTGAGGTTTTGTAAGGCCGCTGTCTTTTCAAGCAACTCTTATTTCAATTGAGTCATTAAAGAGTTCACGTGAAGGGTCACATAATGAAACCATTATTATATGTATAATAATGGGTGTGTAGTAGGGCGCAGAAGTGCGTGTAATTCGCACAGCCGCACTCATTTCGTCGGTTACATAAAGCGACAAATGAGGCCAGTCATACGTGCCAAGTGCCCTTGATTACAAGCAAACCGGCAACGAGAAGCTGTCGCCCAATAAAACTGCTGCCAACAGAAGCACTGACATACCAGCGCTATAATTTCTGCCAGACAAATGACCCCAAACTTAGTGAGACTATCTTTTTGTAATGAAACTAAGCAAACTAGGCCTATGCATTTTATTTTGCACTTCACTGCTGCCATAATACTGTTATTGCTGCTGCCACTGGCCACTAAAGCTAAAGGTATTTACTTAACAGGTGCCAACTTTGTCTGCTGAACGCTTGAAAAATCGCCGTCCGTTTTCATTTTGGGCGGTTCGGCTTGAATTGCATTGAAATTAATAGCAAGTTCGTGCCTTCAGTCTTTCGTTTCCAAGCATATTTTTGTCTTTATTTATGTAGTACATTGTTGCTAGTAGCTATTGCCGCCTGTGGTTCACTAGGTGAATGCAATTCGTTTATTTTCATCATAAAATTACTACATTTTAATCAAAAGAAACTGTTGAAATAACCATAATTTTTCATTGTTTTCTGGTTGGTATGTATATCTTGTATTTGTAATGCCATGCAATGCAGTAGTAAAAGTGCTGTTTGCAGTCTTCATGGAAAATTTATTGGAAATATGATTAACAGTTAGCTGAAGTTATTTGTATTGAAGCAGCATCGGACATAAAGCCCTTCAAAAATTCACGAAGGCATGCAACAATCGAAAGAGTAGCAGTACGGTTGATTTGAAATTACTGGCAAGGCAAATTGTTGGGCGCAGCAACGTAAGACAAACGGAAGCAATAATAGGTTAAGCATTGCAGCCAGGCAAATGCTCTGCTGGAAGAGTTTTCATTAAAAGGGCTGTAATTTGAAAGGTTGATTGAAGGAATTTCCAACTAATCGATGGAATTTGAGAGCTCAATTATAGGTGCTTAGTTCGACAAATATGGCTATTTTTCAAATTTAAAGAAATATGCAGAGGCAGTTGAATTTGGCTGTGAATGGCTGTGATCGATTTTGAATGGTAGTGTGAAGAATTGCAATTTGCAGATTTTATGACTATTTATTTTAGTTACAGCTATGCTATTTTATAGTTTAATTATTCAGTTCAGTTCAATTCAATTTATTTACTTGAAAAATTTGACATTTCAGAATTTTGTCTTTTGAATGCCGCATATACAAAATAGATAACCAATTAAATCGATTTATTCTTTAAATATAATATAAATCTTTGGAACGACTGCCTTATGGTTTAGCTGCAAGTCCGCCGTGTGCGAATTTCACACATTTCACAGCCATTTTTATCGTAAAGCCTTCAATTTACATTTATGCATTTTAATACAATTTATCTGTAAAATTATTTCTACAAATACATGTGTAAACTATTAGTATGTGTATCTGTTTGCAAGTATGCACAAGCGATAAATAGCGAGAAAAGCTGAACTTAATCGACCTACAAATCGGCGCATTTTCGCGGTTTTAATACGCTAATGCGCAAGCGGAATTAACGTTTGCTCGAAATCGAATGGAAAAGTTGACTTTCACTTTCGCTTGTTTGTGGTGAGATTTAAAATTTCATGTGTATGTGGGAATGGCAAACCCAGAGACAGACGGACGGACTACTAGGAGCGGACATATTTACTAGACAGCACAACCCTGGCAGTAACCATGGGAACAGACGAACGGATTTGACGAAACAAAAGCGACGCGCTGACTATTCAAAAAGACGGACGAGAAACGGACAGTCGACATTAATCACTCAAACAGTACGGAAGTGGCGCGCACAATATCATTTCACCTCAATAAAACTGTATGAACCTACATAGCTGAATTGTAGTGTTTTATTAATTGTTGTACGGATTTCTCGGAATGGCTAAGTAAAAGCCGACGCTTCTCGTTCAATGAGAACGGGAAGCTCTACATGGGGACTCGTCCGGGATAGGTGCTGCAATTGCTGGAGCTTGAAGGGAAGCTCTACATGGGGGCTCAACCAAAGATTTTTTTTAAATGAAGCAGTGCAAAAGTGAAATGCAGTGGCGTCAGTTTGGCGAAAAGTTTTTAAAAATGCAAAAAGGACAATTTGAAATATCTATTTGGAGACTAAAGCACATAGTAGTGATAGAAAGCAAAAATTTTAAAAGAAACAAAGATGGTGAAATTAGATTGAGCAGAAAAAGTTCGAGAAAACATAGAAAATAGAAGTGAAAACTACAGCCAAAAAGTGCAAACTGTACTATGTAGAAAATGCGCTCTACCAGCAACGAACGTGTAAAGAAAAAAAAGGACGCCACCACAAAACTACAAAAGTGCCAAAGAATGTGAAAAGAAAAAGAAATGGAAGAGGGTACAGTGATTAAATAAAACGAAAAACAGCGAGAATGCCAATAAGCATTAAGGAGAAAATAAAGGGAAATAGAAAAGAGTACAGTGTTAAAATAAAACGAAAAGCAGCGAGAATGCCAATAAGCATTAAGGAGAAAAAGGCAAGAAAAAGAAACAGAAAAGAGTACAGTGTTAAAATAAAACGAAAAACAGCGAGAATGCCAATAAGCATTAAGGAGAAAAAGCAAGAACAGACAAGCAGTGTACAGTGCTAAACTAAAATAACAGCAAAAGTGAGAGAATGCCAACAAGCATTGAAAACCAAAGGAAAAAACAGAGAAGATAGTGTAGAGTGCTAAAATAAAACAGCAGTACGACAGAGAGAATGCCAACAAGCATTGAGAACGAGAGGAAGAGAACAGATAGTGTAAAGTGCTAAAATAAAACAACAGAAAAACAGAAAGAATGCCAACAAGCATTGAGAATGAACGGCAAGAACAGAAAAGACAGATACAGTGCTAAAATAAATCAACAGCAAAAGAGCGAGAATGCCAACAAACATTGAGAACGAACAGCAAAAACAGAAAAGATAGAATACAGTACTAAAAGAAATCAACAGCAAAAAGAGAGAGAATGCCAACAAGCATCAAGCAGAAAGTGCGCATACATACAAACATCGGCAACAAACAGGAGTAAAGAGAAAGAACAGAGTAGCTGCGCAGTAGATGTACGCAGCGTGAAGTGAGCAGAGTAAGCGGAGACAACGAAGAAAGCAGAGGCGAAGAAAGCAAGCAAATACAAAAAGCAGCGACGACCTTCAAGTCAAAAGCTGATCAACATACACACACATGAAAGGAGAGCACATCAGCACGAAGGAGAAATTAAACCAGCGAATACGAAAAGCAGCGACGACCGTCAAGTCAAAAGCTGATCAACATACACACACACGAAAGGAGAGCATATCAGCGCGAAAGAGAAAGCAAGCGAATACGATTAACAGCGGGGACCGTCATGTCAAAAGCTGAAGTATACACACGCACACACGAAAGGAGAGGCAGCAAGTAACATAAGGATTGAAACAACAGCAAAAAGCCAAAAGCGAGTACAGAGTCGAGAATAGTTGCAGCATAAGAGCAGTGAGATGGCAAAAGAAATTGAGCAGTGTAGCAGATAGTACAATTGTTGTGGAAGAAATGCATTAGAGAAGCTCGGTTGTGAAGAGTTTGCATTTGAAGTAATGGTGAAGACGAGTTTGAACGTAGGAAACAAACGAGAGGAAGAGAGAGAAGCAAGGAGTAGCATCAGCCGTTGGTTACACTTGTAGGAAAAGCGAGAGGAAGAGAGAGAAGCAAGGAGTAGCATCAGCCGTTGGCAGGGTTGTCAGATTTTTTTTGTGCCTTATCCCCATTTTGCTTACGAGCAATCCCCAAAAAATCCCCAAAATATATTTCTTTGTTTTTTATAATAATTAACAAATTTTATTTTATAAGTAGGTATATAAAATTACAAGCAGTCATATACTTCTGACTCCACAAATTCTAACTAGTAAAAAAATTGAAAGATAACTTTAAATATACTCTTACATAAATACGCAAACTGAATTCCTGAAAAATTCGTACCATAATTCCTCATTGTATTTGTCATGTTCAAATCTGACATTTTAGCCTGGTGCTTATTAGTATCTGCATGTCTCTTTAAGTCCTTTTTTTGTGCGATTAATGCGATTTTGCATATTTTGCACCAAGCATTTCCCGTGCCATTTTGGTACGCAGAAGGTGCCTCTTCGATTGCGGTTAACCATCCTATAAAAAAAACATCTTGTTAAGCATTTTGGAAAGTAAGTGTAGAAATCTTCAGCATGCATACGTTTTTTCACAGAAACTATTTGCAACGAGAGAACAAAAGCGAATTTCTGGGAATAAGAAGGAATGGTTTGAAAAAGTACATGCAAGACTTTTCAAGAAAATTTTTCACTCTGCTTCATTTTTCAATAAAAAACACAAAACTAATTCTGTTTATTTTCTTACCTCTCGCCCACGACTCAACTGCCCACTGCTTTTTGTAGTATCGGAAAGCATCTATTTTTGATTTCTTGGCCGTACTTGCCATTTTTATTGAGCGCAAATAAAATTACTTCCTTCACTTTTTGGTTTTCTTTTTTATGTAGGGATGTGCAGATCTTTAGGTTTTACCTAAAAATCGATTTTTGATGGTACTCCGAAAATCGCAAATCCCCAAAAAATCCCCAAATGAAAATGGAAATCCCCACCAAATCCCCATATCCCCAAACCCAAAAAGTCGTCCCCAAATCAGATTAAAAATCCCCAAAATGGGGCGAAATCCCCACATCTGACAACCCTGGCCGTTGGTTACACTTGGGGAAATTGAGAAGAGAGGGGTTTCAGAATAGGAAACAAACGAGAGGAAGAGAGAGAAGCAAGGAGTAGCATCAGCCGTTGGTTACACTTGTAGGAAAAAGCGAGAGGAAGAGAGAGAAGCAAGGAGTAGCATCAGCCGTTGGTTACACTTGTGGAAATTGAGTAGAGAGGAGCGTTTTAGGAAGAAAATGAACGAAGTGAAATTAGATAGAAATCGCTGGAAAAGGAATTTGTGAGGATCTCAGCTCTGAATATGTAATGCTGTCTTTGTTTTTCTAATGTTAAAAAAAATTGTTGTATAGCTTGCGCTTTTCGGTGTGTGTGTGAAGAGTAAAAGCAGATAGGAGTTCGAAATAAAGAGTTGCAGTATAGCAAACAACTAAGATTTAAAAATTGTATGACCTTATGCCAATGAAAATTGCAAACAAACAGAGACGAATATGTTAACAAAAATTCAAACGAAAACAAACTGTAACAATATAATTAAACTTTATGAACAATTATTTATGGTATATTGCACTTATATTTTTTTAATAATTAATTTGATATTCCTTATGTTCAATAATTTAATTTTTGTAAAACTTTAATTAATATTTAATCTAATAATTTGTAAAATTTAAAATGTACAGTTCGACAATTTTAAGTGAGACAGTTGACGAAAACATTTCGGTCATTCGGGTCGAATGACGGGTCAGGAGGGCCGAATGTGGGAATGGCAAACCCAGAGACAGACGGACGGACTACTAGGAGCGGACATATTTACTAGACAGCACAACCCTGGCAGTAACCATGGGAACAGACGGACGGACTACTAGGAGCGGACATATTTACTAGACAGCACAACCCTGGCAGTAACCATGGGAACAGACGAACGGATTTGACGAAACAAAAGCGACGCGCTGACTATTCAAAAAGACGGACGAGAAACGGACAGTCGACATTAATCACTCAAACAGTACGGAAGTGGCGCGCACAATATCATTTCACCTCAATAAAACTGTATGAACCTACATAGCTGAATTGTAGTGTTTTATTAATTGTTGTACGGATTTCTCGGAATGGCTAAGTAAAAGCCGACGCTTCTCGTTCAATGAGAACGGGAAGCTCTACATGTATGTGTGTGCGTGTGTATTTAAGCTGCCACTCTAACTGAGCTGTCTGCTAAAGAGGCGTATAATTAATATGGAAATTTATAATGCTTTTTAAACATGCTAGACTCTGCAATTAACAACGAACTAAATATCATAGGTCCCAAAATTTCATATCCAAAAATACTTCTTGCACTAAGGCTCTACTAAAACATGTTGCTCGGGCATCTGGATCGCTGAGTACGCCTAATGAGGCAAAGAGTGCGAGACTCTTCATCGCTTGCAAGCTGATTCCAATGTAAATATTTGTGAAGTACTTTCAAATTTTAAAGCTAAGATCTCTTTCTAAATAAACAAAATACTATTTATTGAAAATATGTACAAATGAAGCCATCACTAATACGATCTCTGTTCTTTATAAGTAGAATTCGTTCAGACGTCCGCCCGTTTTTCATAGCATGATTACATGGGGATAGCGGCTTCTACTCCTATACACTTTTAGTCATCCATGTCCATCGTTTGCCAATTCAGAGCCTTTCTGTTATAAGTATATCACAATAAGTAACCTCATTCGCAAAAGCTTTTGTTTACTTTTCAAATATCTTCGGCCAGCGTGTATGTGGAATCCGAGTCGCTATTGGTAGCTGAATTTTTGGAATTAAAAAAGAAATGTGATTTAATAGATTCCTATATTTTATAGTGTATGACATAATACGCAAACCAATTTCTCGGTTTTAAATCACAATAAGCTGGAAGAAGGCCATGCTCATTCAAAGCAGATACAAGTCAACAGAGCAGCTACGCCGTAGAATTTCTGCTTTTAGATAGCAAACGTTACCGCTGCTAAAACTCCATTCTTTTTTCCCATCAACCATCAACCAAAGTAATAATAATTCGTGCAGAAATTTTTCAAAATGTTTAATTAAAACTATTTTAAGTGAATTGTACAACTTTTACCGCCGCACTGCTTCAAGCTGAGCCATACAAATATTTTGCACTTTACGATGTGCCAATTTCAAACGTTCAACACTTTTAATTCACGTCTTTATGTTCTGCGGTTGCAGCGCAGCTCACCCAGTTTTAACACTCGCACTGTGGTGGCAATAAAGCAACACTCCAGTCAAAATACGCTCAGCCAAAGTATCAAAAACATATCAACGGCGAATCAACTGTGAAACTGTTAATTGCGCATTTAGCGCGCCAATTTCAAATGACTGCAGACAAATGCAGCGCAGCGTAGCTGCCAAGCCATTTAAAAGCTGTTTTGCAAATTTGCGTAATTTACCTTGCAAGAGCGGCAAACAAAAAACAAAAGCAAACCAAACAAAAGAAAACAAAACAAAATAAAAGGAAAAGCAGTTGAAACAATTTAAACGCTTAACGACTTGCTGCGAATGCAATTTTGCCTAATGAGCGCGTTTGTCGCATTGCAAGCCTGAGAAGGACAGATACATACATACATATGTGGTCAGATATCCGCTTGCTAGAATGGAAACTCGCCAATATCCGCTATTACGTCAGCATGAGCAAGCTCTAAGACAATTGTTCTCGGTTTGCATTTTTGGTGCAATTTGTTCGGTTGCCTTTATTTTGGTAGCTCCGAGGCGCACAAATGCATGTGAGATACTTGCGCGATGATTTGCAGTTACTTTGTTGCCTATACGCATGCTTTTCAGTTGTAGCTTGAACAAATTTCCATGATGTATTGCTATTTTTTTAAAAAGATTAATATGGCACAGTCAATCAATGTAAATCGAAATTTTCGCACAAGCGGTTGCACATTTGGTGGCATCTGTTGCTTTGATCGGTCATTGAATAAGTTTACATACTTATGAGATATACTCGTAGCCATGTTTATAATTTTAGGCATCTGTTATACACCTGTCATCCGATTTACGTGGAGGATGCTTTTCTTAGAAATTAACGCAAATTTACATTAAAAGATTATGGAGATATATATTCATATGTCAAGTTACAACAAAGTTTGAGGTCGATTTGTCTATCACGTTGAAATGCAGTCGGAGCTCATTTTT
This sequence comes from Neria commutata, assembly GCA_963457695.1. Classification (NCBI taxonomy): domain Eukaryota; kingdom Metazoa; phylum Arthropoda; class Insecta; order Diptera; family Micropezidae; genus Neria; species Neria commutata. The sequence continues at coordinate 15,657,237 of OY735247.1, read as the reverse complement.
GAATCATAATAAGAGCTAATGATGTGAAATTTCTCTGGACAATCGACTTCTTAAAGTTAAAGCCTTACATATTATCGAAGTATTTCTGGATCTAAGCAGATGCGAATTTTAGTACCTTTTTGTCAAGCAATGACTGATCCTTAAATGCCTTCGAGTTTAAATTTTCAAGTACGATTCGGGATACGAGATGGAGAGTTTTGCAGGCCTAACTACCACCCTGAGGTTTGAAATATTTTCAATGATTATTTCTATACACCGACTATTTTGAATTTTATCTTTTATTTGAATTATTGCATTAGCCTTAGAACTATCTTAATTTCCAATACTGTGAGTTGCGCGACTTATAAGCACGGCTTTAATTAGTAGTAGAAACAAGTTGTTGAAAATTATGAAAGGAGGAGGATTGGGTTGCACTGCAGTTGAGATTCGATATAAGCATCCTCTTGGACATCGATAGTTGACTTTCTGACATTACTGCCTGCCATATGCGGCAATAGCTTGAATTTTTTAAATTGCCGTGCAATGGCGCTGCACAATTAATCCGGCTTGGCCAGCAGTCCAAAGCAAACGTTAACAGCTCTATTAAGCGCATTTTTGTTGCCGTTAAAAGCACATACAAGCATACCTTGCAACATGTTAAACATGGAATAAATAAATTCGAGCGGCCAGAAAACTTGTCCGTCCCCACCGGACCAACACATTCCTTCTAAAAGTCTTTGAGCATAGAACTTGTTGTTGCTGTTTGTCTTAAAAAATCGCCAGCAATCAATCAAGCCAGCGAAGCGAAGCGAATAAGTCATTAAAGTAACAATAGCTCAAAAAAGTCATGACCGGCAGGAAACCAAACCTAACCTAACCAAATCGAAATCGAAATTGAAAAGCGGCAAAATGGGCGTGCGTCTGCACAAAACTGCACTGAACGTTCTCCAATGAGAATTTTTTATTACCGTGCGCAATCATGTCCGGCATTCTTAAGCTCAAAATATTGACCATTGGAAACCCACACCAACGTGCAATTACGTGTGAGCAGTTGTGCATGCTGTCCTCAAGGCAATTTCATGTCAGCAGGCCAGCAGCGCCGGCTTCAATGTGTCAAAACATGCGCCGAGCAGCGGCAACATGTCGAAACAGCTGCAGCAACAAAAACAAATTTTCTGCAAGACTGTTTTGATTTCGAGAAAAATCAGCGATCGTTAGCAGCTTATAATAACGTTCAATTGCCACATCAAAGAATATTTGGTAAATTGATATGACAGAATTGGAGTTACCAAAATTTTAAGTTTATGCATAAATTATGCAAAGTAGTCGGCTATGATGTGAACATAAGCTGAAACTAGGTATAGACAGAAATAAAATATGAATTAGACACGTCTTTTTCAACTGTTTTTAGCGACATCAACTTGATTCTTGTTTTGAATTGTTGCGCCATTCTACATTAAATTTCCACAGAGGAAATAGTTTTTCCAATTGCAGAAAAATGTGCAGCAGCTAATTTTATTTCATTCCGAAGAATTGAACTGCAGATAAAGGAAATATCTACAATGCCTGCCTACAGAATAATGCATATAGCTCGCCTAAGCAAGCAGTTTCATACGAGTATCGCTTACACGTAACTGTCTATAAGGAAGTATCGTAACAGTGGGCCTTTCAGGCCAAAGTTGCTGGCGGACTAGAATGCTACTGCAAATTTAATCTAATCTTAAGAATTTTGGTATGAATTTTAGTTCGAATTACTAAGCAACAATTCAGCAATTTCTCTGCACCAAATAAATTTTGAATATGTCGTTGAACGAAATGTTTTCTGATAACGAATTGAAACCTAACTTTTTGCTAACGTATATCCGAATACACATTTTGGCGACTGTTTTTGTATTGTATTTACAAAAAAATTTTAAGAAAACTTGTAGATATTTTATAAGCTTTATCATGAAATTTTAGAAATATTTTCTTCATCATTTTCTCAGACCATTTTAATCACTCATTCAACTCACTTGATCGATTTGAATTTGGTGAAATATGTTTGCATTATTCTTGGCAACAGAAAGATTACCAATCTTTGATCTCTTTCAATACAAAAGAATATAATTAAGTTGCACAAAAGAGAGTGCAACTTTGTGTATATTATATTTGTTAACATTTCTGAGCCGTTCAATTAGTTCCATTAACTGTGCTTTTAATAAACAGCATAATGTTTTATACTTTCTCTCACAGAGCACTCAGATTAATCTTACACATAAACTATAGAATTTATTTCAAATGCTTCCACATAGTTTTGCACATATTTCTATGGAAGCTCAAGATAGAGCCATTTTGCGCAACATGTTCCAAAGTTGAATAATGCAGAAATTCAAGTCTCCACGTGCTCCAAATTACTTCATTAGCAAATTCTTTGATTTGATATAGTATAAGTAGCAGCACGCATGCGTCGTTTGATTGCAGGTGCGAGATCTAGATTGGTCGGTTCGTTTTGCAGCGGCTCGATTCGTCCATCTGTTATTCTGTCCTTGGTCTTGGTCACATTGATCTTGTTAGCTGGCGTTGTTGTTCACCTTCGAGCGCTCCAGACTTTTGACACAGTTTTAGCAAAGTTTGGTGCAACTTTCCTATTTAAATTAATTTGCCAATTGCGTTAGCATCGAAGTGGCTGAGGCGTGTTGATGATGGCGCGATGACTTTGTTAGATCATGTTCGCTTAACAAATTTTCTAAGGAATGCAGCTTAGTGGCGTGATCAGTTTTCGATGCTTGTATTTTTTGTATTCTAATCAATGTATTCGTTTTTTACACAATTTTTCGCATATTTGAATATTTTTTTGTTTTTCTTATACGTTTTGCATATCACATCAATATTTTAAATAAATATGTTTAGCGACAAAAACCAAGCATTCAAAAAGCGCAATAAAAAGAAGTTTATGCTATTCGCAAATCTAGATCATTCATGTCAGACTCTTGAGACTTGTTTCGTCGATTTGTAATTAGTACCTATACATATATAATATGGTAGGAATACTTACAATTTTCTCGGTAATGCTACAATATGCATCTACATGTACATTTAAAAAATATTAAAAATAAGAGGTGTCAGCTGATCAGCGCATTTCGGGGTGCCGATGAGTTGTGGAGTTTCCTGGCGAGCAGAGCAGCAGCACCTAAGATATAGGGAAATTGGTGGAAAAAAGATAGAGAAATTGGCGGATAAAATAACACACAGTTTCGGATTATGCTTATTCTGTGTTATTTTAAATTTTAGCAGATTTCCAAGCGCAGCTTCTTCGGGGGTCATAAAAACCTTTCATCCCTTTTGCAATTGATATGCCTATAACATATTCCCAATAACTTGAGTTTTTGTAATGTATTAACTACACATACACTTTATGAACTCGAATCGCTAGTCATGATAATAAGCGACAGCCACCCGCTGTGTTGACAAGCAACAAAACGCCATAATTTGTGTAAAATCAGATTGAAGTCGGTTGCAAAACAAACGCGGAACGCCGACACGAATGACGCAGCAGAGGCTGCAATAGCGCCAAGTTGAAAATGATCAAGTGCAAAGGCAACAAAATGTTGCAATCACATTACAACAATTTGTTGTAGGTGGGGTCAAAATGGATTGTACGTGGTATTCCGCAATGGCTGTAAATGCAGGCCATTCATTCGAATTCGCTGGCTTAACGAATCGGAATGGGATTTCGTGGTGGAACTGGAATTTGAATGCTAAATGTGATTGTTTTCTGCAGATTGGCCTGAAATGCTATGCTCAATTAAAGTTCATAGCTTGCTCAAGGAAGTAAAAATAATAACAAAAGAATATGTATATCGCCAGCGCACTCACAGTACAACAAAAACAAGTGCGCTTAACATGCCATTGGACAGTTGAACGCCCTCGTATAATTTAATTAAATCAATTGCTCGATTAAACTAATTCTGCACAAATTACCAATCCACAACGAAAATGTGCAAAATCCGTTTCTAATTGACACGCCGCCAAAAGCCGTGATGCATGTCAATGTGATGACGTGTTTGAAGCCATTGGCAGAACGCACACACTCACACTCACGGGCGATCGCACACGCTCAGAGAGTAAGAATGCATGCAGATTGTGGAGAAGCGTTTAGCTATCAGGCACATACGCCAATCCAATTCGAGCTTGCGCTTGGCTTAAATTTATTAAAATCATCATTGAATAGAATGATAAATATTTGGCGCTCATGTCGAGATATCGGCCTTACATGTTCTACGAAAAACTGGGCGTGGTACGGTAAACGTTAAATTCTCATAACTTCTAAATTGTATCCACCAGAGTGTTCATATTTGATCACTTTATTACTGGTAAAAATATGTTAAAATTTTCCAGAAAATGCGCTTTGTTTATCAACCATGAAGGCAAACTTTTAATATTTTGCATACATCGTCCTATTAAGTATATCTTTTAGTTTGTCAAAAATGGGTGTGTTACATTTAATGCACCCACAATTTCATTTCTTACTGCGGATTATTACTTCACTCGTTCTCTTGGTATATGGTATTACTCTTGATGCTACCTTACTTGTTTAAATATTCATGTTGGAAGGAAGTACAAAAAATTTTTTTGGGTGCTCGATACTGAGAACAGTTTACAAATTAATTTAAAATTACAAAAAAGAATATGTTATATTTGTTTGATAGTATTCAATATAGTGAGAAAATATATAGATTGCATGAGCTGGTGTGAATGAATTCCGGGCATCTGCGAGACTGCATTTCGGAATACAGAACCAGTTAATGGGGCCCACATGGCGGATTAAAGTAGTACTCCTCTGTTTCGGCTCAATCTACATAGCTCTCTTTTGTTATGCTTTAGTCGAATTTTTTCAAATAGAACACATATGTAATGGCACGCAATCTCCGTTTGTCCGGGAGATCGCATATCCATCCGAACATATACAACCGGGTTTGCATCCATCGGAATCGTCATCAAACATTGTACAAACTGCTGCTGGGCAGTGACCATGGCATTCACTGAACTCTTCATTTTCTTCGCAATCTTGCATAAAAAAGGAACCATATTTTATAATCAAGAATTGACAACAAAAATTAAATCGTGACTCAATAGATATGAAATATGGTCATCTCTCATCATCATTTCATTTCTCATTCCAAATTTCTTTTATCGAAAAACCATTTTCTAAGAATAATGTATTTTTAAGCTAAACAAAATTATTCTGAACGTTTCGAACTTGTGAAATCGCAACAACATTTTAAACTACTTTAAAGAAATATAATATAAATAAAATTATATAAAAAAAAACTTTTTAAAAATAAGCTTTAATGTACTAAAAAGTAGAAAATAAGTTGTTTCCAAGTCACCTGTATCTTACTATCCCTAAAAGCTTGGGGCGCTCATGTGTTCAATATTTGTCATACAGTTACCACAATATTTTATTTAAATAATTTTTTGCAAATAGATTCTAGTAATGAAAGATATTTTGAAAATGGATATTGAGCGCACAAGCTTTTATTAATAGTAAGATACAGGTGACTTGGAAACAACTTATTTTCTACTTTTTAGTACATTAAAGCTTATTTTTAAAAAGTTTTTTTTTATATAATTTTATTTTCTACTTCTTCTTCTAAGTCTTCCATAAATTCAATTTTAGAGCTCTGAAATTTTTCGCAAAAAGAATTTTAAACTTGCAGAGCAGTACACAATATTTAGGGTATTCACAGTGTTTCCTATCGTCATATGTCATATCCTCAATTTAACAAATAATACGTGGCATATTTGTGACACGGTGAGTTGTTGCTATTTTGCCAGCAGGGCGCGGCAAGTAAGTTCCTATCGTTTTTCATTCATGTGTGGTGTACCTATAATTATAAACTGAAGCCCAAGTGTGTAGTTGCTTGAAAAGTGCCACGCCCCTTGTCCTACGCCCATAAAATTTTACCAGTGGGACGACACATCCAAGAGGCGACTGCATACGAAATTTCAATGCTGCACGACCTTTAGTTCCAAAGCTAATCGAGATCAAAAATTTTGTTTGTATGGGGGGTGCCACGCCCCCTTATCCAGTGCCCGCCTTATTTTTTCAGTAGAAGGATATGGATATGTAGTAAGTTCCTACCGAGTTTCATTGATGTGTGATGTGTAGTTCTAAAGTTATACACGAATCTGGAGTTGATAAAGAAGTGCCACGCCCCTTATCCTACGCCCATAAAATTTTACCAGTGGGACGACACATCCAAGAGGCGATTGCATACGAAATTTCAATGCTGCACGACCTTTAGTTCCAAAGCTAATCGAGATCAAAAATTTTGTTTGTATGGGGGGTGCCACGCCCCCTTATCCAGTGCCCCCCTTATTTTCTCAGTAGAAGGATATGGATATGTAGTAAGTTCCTACCGAGTTTCATTGATGTGTGATGTGTAGTTCTAAAGTTATATACAAATCTAGAGTTGATAAAAAAGTGCCACGCCCCTTATCCTACGCCCATAAAATTTATTGATTCATGCATTGTCATGGTGGTTACGCATGTATGCAAAGTTTCAGATCTCTAAGTAGTCGGGAAGTGGGTGAAAAATTGATTACTAGATTCCACTACATACCGGATGTGAAGTTAATATAAAGCTTATAAAAAGGCCGATCTTCACAAGTCTCAGGTTAAATTTGTTACAAATACGATTTATTCCAACGGAAGCAGCTTCTAACACGTGAGCATTAGTCGACATTAACACTAGATAGCTCAAGCATTCAAAATAACTACTTTTGGGCAATATAGATATAACACATAAATATATCAGAAACATAGAGGGCGGATGTAATTGCAGCCATTAATAAATGCACTTATATCATGTATAAAAAGTCTCAAAATCCTCATTATAAATTTAATTTTGTTTCTAATTGAAATCAAATAGTAGTCAAAATGACTTCCCTAGGCAATTTAGTGTTAAGTGCTGATTTTGTACCGGTTTTTAACTCTAACTCTTAAGGGAATGAGAGCTCAACAAAGCCTTTGACAAAAATATACATTACATATGGACAAACCTGCTTGGCTTTTTCCCCTCGGTATGAAAGCTCTTATCGGTGCAGGAGGAGGGCAGTCGGATATGCTCAGGTCCCTAGAGTCTATGAGGACAATGGCACTAAAGCAGATAGCAGCAAATACTAAAACGAACTTATTGTGCAACGTCATTATGAGGATGCTGAAGATACTGATTAACTAGAGAAGTCGATTGTATTTACGCTTACAGAGGTTACAGCAAACTAAGAGACTGGTTCCAAGCTCTCGTCTTAAATATCAGAGCAATAGCTTACTCTAACCCTACGGCATCACCGCAAGCATTTAAAGTTTATACAGAAAGATATTCTGTTGAAGCTATCTAAACGTTTCCTGACATTGGTGATGCTCTAGATGTCTGTCGATTGTCGTCGTTGACTATATGTGCGTGTGCAGGAGAGACAGAAGGAGTTGTCAGATTTGGAGCAAATTTGGTAAACAGTCACAGTGAACCTCGGGTTAGGTAAAATATTTAAATTAGTCAAATCGGTTAAAGGACACGCCACCAATGGGCTTGTAAGTCTCGTTACCTCGGAATTTTATCCGTAAAATTTGTTTAATTACTTATTTAAAGGCATGATATTTTGTATTTAAGGTGAGGTGTGGGCGGTCTATGACATACCGAAAAATTGCGGCAAAATTTTTCCGGTAAAATGGCTCTCAATTAACTATTTATGAATTAAACGAATGAAATTTGGTTCTTAAGTTCAGATATCGGCCCTATATGGCATACATAAAAATGGGCGTGGTCCGCCCACCATGAAGGCAGTTAATTATACATACCGATAATTTCTTGTGTAGACTCTCCAGAGTGTCAATATTTGCTATATACAGTCCGTTAGTTTGTCACAAATGGGCACTCGGTTACTTTGTGTAGGGTAGTACTCTGTCGGTGAAACCCGACTGATGCTTCCATACTTTTTTATTTCATACCAACAGTATTGCACTGCTTCGCGACGACTCTCCCAATTTTTTCTCCTATATAGAGTAATTATATCAAATATAGTATTAAGCATTTTGGGTGAATTTAATTAAATTCCAGAACTATTCTAGTGAAAAAATTCAGCTTATAAAAAAAAACTTTTAACTCCTCGCGTGGAAAAAAGTTGCTCAGACTAAGCTAACTCTTGAAAAAGCCATCGATATTAAACTATGTATGTAAGTTAGTAAAATTTCGACTTCAATTAAAAACATGCTTGCTTTGGTAGTTGTGTTTTTTTTACTTCGATAATCTTATATTTTTCACAAACATCTTTCCTTCCGCTGGGAAAAACTACTAAACTATACTACTAACTCCAAAACCGCAGCCATACGGTAAGAATTGGAAGAGGTAGGTTAAGTGGTCGTCTCAAGGACATCACTTAGGCCAGAAGGCCCATTGTGTTCGTGGAAGGGGTAAGCAAATATGTTATTCTTTTTCCGTGAAAAGCATTAATGTTGTTGTGTGGAGAACAACAGGAGGACATGTTATGTTAACATATTCAAAACACTGACTAATGCAATCTTTCGGGTTAAATATTCTGCACCTGCGGCTGTAAGTTCCACTTCAGCAAAGTATTGTCCAAAAGCATGCTGTGAAAAAAATATGTTTTCAACAACATTCAATGCTAAAAGAACAGAGTAACGGTAAAAGTGACATGAGTACGTGTGCAATATGATTTGTATGCTTGAATATCACGGCAAAGTAGCACAAGCACTAGTGTCACTCTGTAGCGTACTTCACATTTCGCACTAACTAAAAGCGTTGAAAATCAATGAGAAACAAAGAAAATTCCCTTATTTTTTACCAGCCACACCTGCACAATCCTTATCATTAAATATGCTTTTACCGTATCGAAGGGTAAATTCCTGATTTTCCCCACACACACAACTTGAACTAATTTCGTTACGGACATTAGAAAACAGAGAAATAACATAACAACAAATCAGGTTAAATAAAATATTAATGGGGCGTTGCTTATTCAATAGTCAGATAAATTTATGAAATCACATCTTCGGCGCAAATTTTGTTCTTTTTTTATTAGAAATGGCGTTTAGCCGAACTACTGGAAAAATCAGCCCGGGCATCTGTTTATGTTACATGCACTTCTCAGGCCTCCAAAAAGTAGCTATGGAAAATTTGATACAGATCCAATGAAGCTTATAAGAAGCAACGTAATAGTTCCCTTTTGCAGGGTTTCAGATCTAAAATCATTCCAACATGTATATGACCTGTTTGCCAGACTACCAATGCATTTGCCTAGCTACGATACACTTTCCTCTAGTTATTGTTATGTTTGCTTGTGTGGCTGCTGATCGATTAATGGCATAACATATGTCGTATATTTATAAATGAGAATATTTTTGTAAATTTTTTAATTAAAATTAAATGTTCATATTTTTGTAGTTGTAAGTTGTAAACTGAACCTCCTATCACTAACAACAGCGCATTTGCTCATTGGCACTTATAGTCACTATGCCGCCATTGCACTCTCAGGCATTTAACAGTAGAACTACTAACAATTGCCATACAACTATATACTAACCCGGTCAAAATGATCGATTTGCTTTTAGGTTGTCAAAATAATCAAATTTGCAAAATTAAATTATTAATTTATAAGAGAAATTAGATTTAAAAAAATTGAAATAGATTTGATTTAAATATTGAAAATATAACAGTTGATGCTATCGGCAATTTTGACCGGTCGGTAGTTCTAGTGTTAATAGCGAGAAGTTTGAAATCGAATTCATAAGCGCTGCAACTTCTGTTAGATATTTCGAAATAATTGCGTCGCTATTGACTCGATTGCAGTTCACATAATTTTATTGAATTAGCGCTTTAAGTTCTGAAACTATTCTTTTCGTATTCGCAGCGCACCGCAACGCAGAAGCAATAACAATTTTAATACAGCATAATAATAGTAATGGAACGACGTTAAAAATGATTATTAACGGCCAACCCATTGAACGCCGAAAAAACCTTGATACACTTGATAGTTGCCGCACTTTTACAAGCGGCATATGCTAAAATCAACAACAACAACAATAGCGGCAGCAACTATATTAAAAGCCAGCTACAGCTGCCAATATAAAGTGTAGTAGAACGAAAGACTTAGCAAACGAACATAAATCGCAGCTACGCGGAGCAGCGCTGGCAATCTTCGCAGCTGGTGGCTGATGTGTGAGTGTTAGCGGTAGTCATGGTAACGGTAGCACCACACCCCAAGATGAACCTGCACCGTTCCGCCGCTAGAATGATGCGAAATGCGTGCGATTCGCTTTGAGAGTGAGACTTGGCCTGATCGATCCTCGGTACAGATGGCGGCTCTAACATTCGAAAGGAGAAACGGCAAAAGTCACGTCGGTATTTGAAAGCACTGCGCTGTGCTAACTAAGGTCACGCAGCCGATACAGGATGTGAGAGATCACGGCTCCGATCACCTGCCGCGCATGAGTCAAGTCAACTGTTGCCACCTCACTTTTGATTTCATTATAGAATTGAGTTTGGCTCAGTTTCGACTTCAGTTCGACTTGAATGGGTTTTGTGTATTTTTCGTGGAGCGTGGAGCAGCCATTGGCTCAAAATATCGTGCAGCAGTGAACCGTTGGCAGTTGACGCTAGTCACGCTATTAATATTGCTAATTACGTGCAAATGTATTTCTTCTTATTGTTTACTTAAACTAACCACAAAATGTTGTAGCAACAAATTTGTTTAATAAGTAGCAGCTGCTTTAATGATTTCGCCTGTGATTGTGTTAGTTTCGAGCTGAAATATCACAGTTGTTTATAAACGAGCGTAAAATATGAGATATAAAGTGGTATAGTATTGTTTTATTTTAACAAAATTTGATATGCTAATTATTGCGCTATGGGTTTAATAGTCAGTCGAAAGTTGCCGCATTTAGATCATGAGTAAAGACAGAGAATAATATGTATGTTATGTGTTGTTTGGTAAAAAAAGCAGCCATTCTGTCATCATCAAATCACCACACAGACAATACAAAGCTTGAGGTCTATCTTTTTGAATAATGATTCATTTATAATCAAGCGCTTTGGAATTATATGATTCCTATGCCGCATTGGTATATGAATGTCTTCGCTTTAGCTACTGAAAGTTCATTAAATAAAGCACGAAATCTCTGATTATCTTGTTAAAAGTTAAAAAATATCAATTGGAAATTGAACAAATGTTTATATACTTATACCCCGATTTACTATGTACTTTTTCTACTTTTTCGATTACTCTTTTACGCGGAGTTTGACCAACAAAAATATCTTTTATTTATAGAATATCTTTGAATAGCCAGGCAAGTGTGTGGCTTAGCACAGCAGAGTGACACATAGTAATCGATAAATCTATGAGAAAAGTGACTACAATGTAACAAAAAATTGCTATAAATGTGGCATATCAAGTTGAACACATCCAAAAGCTTAACGTTCCGACCCAATTCTCTGGGCATCAAACTGACAAAGTATAAACAAAGTCTTTCGCACAATTGTCAAATTGCAAAAGTCACAGGAAAATAGGCAATTTGAAAAGCAAAACAAGCTTACAAAAAAAACCAATTGAACGTTTTATGGTGCAATTGGAAAAAATTGCCTTAAAATAGTTTTCTTTTTTTATGCAAGCCACAATTTAATCGAAGTCTAAACTCAATTTGAATGTAGCAAAGCGGCTAACAAGCTGCCGTAAAATGACAACGATCTGAATTGCATTGTACAAGCGGCAACAATGGCGTCCGTGCTGCCCCTCTGTGCCCGCCTTCGATTGCCAATTGCCAATTGACTTAAAGCTCAAAGCATTTCACTCTGCCACTGCCCACAGCTGTCAATGGAGGCACGCACAATTGACAATTGTCAATGCGTCGACATGCGTGTGCCCCTCAAGTAGCGGCGACAAGCGACAGGCACTGGCTGCAATATCGTACGCCACTCGAGTGTGCTTTGGCATGTGGAATGTGTAATTGTCAGTTTGTTGTTGTTGCTGTTGCTGGGACTGGGACTGCTCACCACAAGCAGTTAGTCATTGTCGATTTAGCATAATGTCAAAATGGTTTTGTTCCTGCGAAAAATTGCTGCTGCGCTGCTCAAAAGTGGTGTTGGTGTCTGAAGCCTAAGTGGCGACTGACATTATCTGCTGAGTGTGTGCATTGCTGCCCCCGCACAAACACAATCAAGCACTCACTCTGAATGAAAGCAAAGCTAAAGTGAAAGGGCGAAAATTTTACGTTGAATCGAGTTAATTAAATCGCACTTAAAAATTAGCAATACCTGCTAGTGTTGTAAAAGTAGTGAATACTTGCTAATTGTATACACGATTACTCTTCTTAAATATGCGTAAATTTTACGTATACTGAAATATGTGTGTCTATAAATTCGCAGTGTGAACTTTACTTTTTATTACAACACTTCTAGATTGATTTAAGACTGGTGCCAATTAATGTCCAAAAATTCAGTATGATTTTAGAAATATTCAAATTGATTTCCGAAATTTCAGAAGCGTTAAATGGGCTACATTTAAAAGTAGTCAAAACTAATTGCAGAAGCTATCAAATATGCAGACGAGCAGTTGTGGTAAAGTTGATTTGAATTGTTAATGCTATTTTTATGTTAATATAATTAGAGAGTTTCGTGGACATATTTTTTTCTCAATATATATAAGCACTTATGATAAAATTTATGCGACCGTTGACCCGATTGACGAAAACAATTTTACTGTTGCCAAAACTCATTAGCTCGTTTGCGATATAAATTCAACTAACTATTCGGAAGACCATTTAACTATTTCGAAAATAAGTGATGAGTAATCTGAAATCGGTTTTTTAAACAAATTAGTGTAGTTTTAAATGAATAGTCTATTTTTCAATCAAAGTACTTCCCTCTGAAATTATATTTTTTCAAAAGTCTCAACTATAATATATATTTTCTCTGATATTAGATGATTGGAATGCCCGTTTCGAATAGTCGGCTGAACTTTATTCTCTACCATCTTCAGTTGCCGACAGCAAGAAGTAGCGCACATCCAATTCAGTAATACCGAGTTGTATTGCATTGCCAAATGTATTGACATTTCAAATTACTAATATCGAACTTTCTTGTTATTCGAATTTATTATTATTATTTAGGGAACACTGCACTCATACAAATTCAAACATTTTTATACCATATCTTTGCAAATTTAAAAAGTTGCCGTCGTGTGTCCTTTTTTGCCTTCTCGCCGGTACCTTCACTTTTGCCGTACCACTCAAAATATCGAAAGTGGTCGCACGCACACACTCACAGAAATATGGGCTTGCATTTGAACATACGTTTTGCAATCCCAGACGCACGCACTTTTGCACAAGCGACCTAATTTTCAGATTTTCCAATCGCTCCACCTGCATTTTAGTTGCACTTATTGTCAACGCTTTCACGAGCAGCGCATTAAAATTATAAATTCAAAAGCACATTTGCGCCAGCAGCCGCCTTGGTCTGGGCCGGCCTGCAGCGCTTAATTACTGGCCATGTTCAACTTGCCAGTCCATCAGCCAGCCAGTCAGTCGGTCAGTTGGTCTCTCACTTTTTGCGCCCCTATATTTCTTCAATTTATTTTGGTCTCATTTCTCAATCTGGCATAGAAAATGCCGAAAAAAAATTACTAAAACTTTTATGTGCGTAATCTATAAAAGCAAACCAATTATTTTATCTGAATTCGTAGCAGCGCCGTGAGAATTGGTCACACTTTCGCTGACATCGCACTCATAAAGGCCTGAAGGTGCCTCTTACTTTTGAACCATGAGGCATTTGCAGGTTTTACGATTTCCTCTGTCTTTTTTCTTTGGTTTGTGCCAGCGGCAAACATTTGTAAATAACTTGTAGCTATAAAACTGAAAATAATTTGTAGTTCAACTTAAAAGGCGGATTCCAAAATTTTTTGGAAAAAGGTGTTTTTTAAATGACAAACTTTGCTATTTATAGTCACCTCGCTCCAATATCGATAGTAATCATACTAGTTTGGAACTTGAAATTTATTTGACTAATTCAACGAAAATATTTCGAATTTCAATACTTCTTTACATTTCTATTATATTCATTGTTAGATTGGCTCAAGGCTACTTTCCATATTGTTTGCATTTAAATATAGCAGCAATGCGCACGTGATATAAAGCATTATAAAGCATGATCGGTAGCAGAATCATGGAATAATGGAAGTTTAGTTTTTGCACCATAGGTGAATGCATATTAAACCAGATGCCCGAATAGGCCATCTTAGCAAGGCGTTCATAATCAATTGGGCATATATAATGTGCACACATAGTCCCAGTCTTTCGCTCTAACTACTACTCCACCGATTTCAATGTGACCTTGACCCTCAAAATCCATAATCTGAAATTGAATGCCTAAACACACATACAAGCTATACTACACTTTAAAGTTTGACAGTTAATTAATTATATGATAAACTTGAGTTCATTTTATGGATTAAAATGCGCACATTTTACACTAATAAACAACTGATGTACAACCGTTTAGCTTCTTTCCTTTCCAAATCTGTGTATGGAGCATTGATTAACTTCTTTGAAATCTTTCGTAAAAATTGTCAGTTATAGTTTTTTACATAGATTTTGCGGTCGCATTTTTCTTGTTGCGTAGTGTTATTGAACATATTTGATTTAAAATAGAAAGCAAAAGTTTGGTACAATAGTAAAGTTCGTGGCACATAGATTGAGGCTGAAATAAGAGAGGAAGGTCTACTGCAGGTTGGGTGCGTGTTCACACGCCTTATTCAAATTTAAAAAAATTTATATTTTATTGAAACCAGTTCTTGAAGATCTTAGTAATAAATTCTTTTTGGCCGGGGCAACTTGGCGCTTGCCGGGGGTGCCGTTGAGGCTGTGGAGTCGGAGGTAGTGAGCGGAGCAGCGATCAAAATCGACAAACAAGAAACTTAAACTGGGGCAAGGGATTCGGTTGATTTCTCTTTATTCACTTTACTTACTTCGTATTAACAATTGTTGGTGAGCTGAGCCGGGTTTGGGTAAGGAAAAAATCCCTTTCCTAAGTTCGACCACAGCCTAAACTTTTCTCGCCTATTATACTACGGGGTTGGCAGGTTAAGCCAAGCCAAATACTCTACGTGCACCACTGTGCAGCAGCTTATAGCTACAGGGTGGTCCAGCATAGGAAGCTAATTTTCAAAATGAACCACTGAACCAATCGACCTTATATTCACAACATTTGTTAATGTGAAGCTTCGGCTTTTTTTCGTAAACTCATATTTTTGGACCGATTTTGCTCAAATTCACAGCATATATAAAACTACTGTCATAATTGAAATACATTTCATATGAAAACTTGAAATAAAATAATTATTTTAGACAGAGCAACGTTTGCCGGTCGCTGTTTTCGAATGGCTGTCGATTTATTGACAGAAGCAGCCTTCAGCCTATAAAAGACTTTTGTACACATAGCTTAAATTCCAAATATATTTGTTAGCTGATTCACAATTAACAGACAGCCAATGCAAAACCTTGCGAGCACTGAAAATAGTTACGTAGGTACTTGCGTATGTCCGGCTTGAGTGCAACCAAATCTTTTCGCTTTGTTGGCGCATTTAGGTATTTAGCACTTGGGGCAGACTTCAAACCTTTTGTAATAAAAGCAAAATGCCTTTGCTTAAAATTACCCAAATACGAGACAGCGCGAAGAGCATAAAAATGTTTATGGCCAGGCCAATTTTCTACAGAGAGCTCGTGTTTAGGCAAATTAACCATTGTTAACCAATTGTTTGCTAATAATAACTTTGCAGTTTCCTATGCAGCCTTTGGCTGCTCCACATTTGTCCGATTCGGCTGCTGTGCGGCGAGCAATGCAAGGGGAAAAGCATTTCAATTAACAAATGAAATGCGTTTAAAATTCGAAAAAATGAAAGGCAACATTTGCCTATACAAGACTGCCAGCATAAAGTGCAAAAAAATCAGCGAAACAACAGCGAAAAATTTGCCTAAGCAAATTTCGTAAGAAAAACAATTAAGAGCAAACCGTTTTGTGGCAGCTGCTGCCTTGCAACGCGCACGTACACCAGTACACGCCCTCCCCTCTTTGACTTATTTCTTTTTTTTTTGTGCCAACTTTTAAGTGATTTTTTGCAAACGATTTTTTCCATAGCTGCTGTAGTTTTAATTAAGCATATCAACGTCATCGCCCAGTTAGGCGAAATGCTTGCTGCTTGCACCAACAACCAAAACAAAGATGGTCTTGGCTTTGCATGCTCGAATGCGCAGTCGTGGTGGCGCGGCGCATGTGTGAGCGCGCCCCCTTTCGCATGATCTTCATGGCCTTGCGACCTGCGCCGACAATTAGTTTGCTGCGTTAATTTCACCGCAACTGTTCCACCACACCTGTTGCAATCGGTGCTGCTGAAAAATTGCACTTTTATGTGAGTTTGAGTATTTTTTGTGCAAAACAAGATCTCAAATGTTTATGCTTCACTTCAAAACTGTCTGAAAAAGAAAGAAAGCGCAATAACAATGAAAGATTGTGCAAATTTGTTAAATGCTCAGAAATACAATTCAATTGGAATGCGATTATGTGCTCCATTTCGAATGGAAGTCTTTCGTAACTTATTTGAGTAGAATCTTTACAAGGAAAACCTTCTTGCTATCAAAGACTTCTGTCGTGTCTGGGCATACAGATGCATATTAGGTGCCTGAAATTAAAGGCTTTATTTCATCATCGATTATCCACTCCTAACTCTATAATATTACAAGCAAATTTTGCCGATAATAAGACTAATTATCTAATACTCATTATATTTATAAGAGAAATTTGTTTTAAGATCAACAAAGCGCTTTTAAAATTTAATAAAATTCAGAAATTGTAGTTAATCGATTTGGCAAATGAAGCATTCATTTAGCATAGTCAAAATGATCCCATTTAGCTCAAATGTTTACCGTCTTGTTCGATAACTTGTTGCCATTTTTAAGATTATTCCATTATGCCTCTGTCATAGAAACCCTCGTCCTTATTGGCAAAAACTGGGATAATTGAGTTTTACAAGCTTCTTTTCACCAACAACTCATTCGCCACAGACAGTAACAGATGGCAATCACTTAATGCCAGGTCCGAAATATAAGTTGAATGCATAAGAAGGTCCCAACCAAACTCCCGTAGCTTCTGGCGAGTCAATATGGATGTGTGTGGCGTTGTCCTGGTGCAAAACAATTGCTCTCTTATTGCATTTTGAAGTTAATGTCTGAAATTGTGTATTTCTAAATCTGCACTAAATGCTTTCTCGCACGTTTATAAATTCATTTGCTGCCTCTGTGTATTTAAGCAAAAATTAACAGCTCAGTTTCTACAAAAACAAAAAAGTTGAGCACTGAATCACGTCAATTGCATGTGTCGTATCTTGTGTGACCGTGCATGTATCTCAGGCAGCCACATGACAGCTACGCCCCAGACGCGGTGGGTGGGAATTAGCACAATTGCCCAACTGACAACTCAAAACAAATGACATTCACTTAACAACGGCCCACTCTGCTGCTTGTGTCTTAAGTCTTTCGTTTGATACGTTTGCCAGCGCGCATGCAAGTAGTCATTAGAGACCCTTTTCTTTTTGCTGAACTGCCAGCGCACAGATCAGCGTGCAACAAGACAACAGCGACACGGCGACACGTAAATAATCCGACAAAAAGAACCGACAGAACAGCTGAAATGTACAATGGACAGCATATACATGTATTTAAAAAGTTCGTGCAGAAATGCACACTGGCAAAGGACATTCACAATTGAGTTACATTCGAAGCGTTACTCTTAGAACATTGATTGCCACGTACAAGCAGAGCAGATAAGCCGCGAACGAGCGCAGCCAATTCCGCAGCGATAATTAAAAGTCGTTAAAAGGCAAACTCAATTTGGTATGCCGTAAATTGTGTTTGTTTAGGAAGCTGGCTGTGCATGCCAAGCAGCCTTGAGTTGCAGTGACCAAAGCAGGCCAGCTCGAGCGCCAGCGCCAGCGAGCATGGAAATGTGATCGCTTGTATAGCAAAAATGCCATGAAGGAGTCCGTTTTTTAGCAGCTTAATGTGTTTTGATAGTAGCGCGAAAATGTTTGGCATGGGACATGCAGCTAACAGCTAACAGCTGGCTCGAATTGAAGTCACCTCTTAGCTGAGTGCCATAGTGCAATATTTTAGGCGCTACTATGTGTAATAAATATTCAGATTAGTAAAACGATAAAAACTCAGCATGTCTTTCAAATATTTGCATTATAGACTTATAAGTGGGGTCAGTCAGTTTGGGTCAATCAACTTGGCAAGCAGAATACTTAACACTAGATAGCCCATAAAAGACATTTTGACTGCTTTTTAATTTCAATTAGCAACTAATTTTTGCTTATAATAATAAAATTTTGTATGATTTTGACACTTTTTATGCATGATTTAAATGCATTTGTTATTAATGGTTTTATTTGCATGCCCTCCTCCTCTTTGTTTCTGATATATGTACGTATGTGTGATATCTATATTGGCAGTCGTTTGGACTGCTTGGGCAATCTAGTGTTAAGCATGCGCTTAGATATAAAAGTTTCGGCAGTGGTATAGGTCTTCTTCTTGTTGAAAGAATTAGCAAAAATCGTTTTTAAAATATAGCTTTAAAAAGTCTGCATAGATGACTGACTAAGCTATAAATTGTAATATTTTTTATACGGTTTCTAAAAAAAAATGTGCTTTGTTATTCTTGAGCTGCCACAGTCTCGAATTTTTGTCGCTGCTCGAATTTATCAAGCAGCCAATATCAAGTTGTTATTGTTGTTCTTATAAAAACAAACGTGACCAACTTTTTTGCAGAAATAGCAGCAGCAAGGCACAGTTCATGCCAAGTATGCTTCTCATTAGCCGGTATGTCCGAGAACATGCTGAGCGCCATGCGCGTGTCAGCAGTTTTCCTTTTAAGATTTTGCTTGAATTATTTATCGATTATGCAAGAATTGTTGTTTTTCTTTAAAAAATTGCACGAAATTTTGCTCATTCAGTGATTGTGTAACATTCATAGTTGTCAATTGTGCTGCAAATTTTATGAGCGAATGCTAAATAAATATTCGAAAAGAACTTTGCATCGATATGGATAAACGATGTCAAGTATCTATTTCTTTTTATTTATTTAATCTACTGGCAAAATATCCCTCACAGATATAAAACATTAAACTTCTATACAAATTTTAAACTATACATAGATAAGAAATCAGCAAAAAATTGCTTCAATATTTCACTATTTATACTGAAATTCACACAACTAGCAAACAGAACTTCAAAGAGATAAACATATACATATATGTATTAGCCATCTAAGGTGATAGTAGTGTACATTCGGTAGCTTAGTGGTGTAGCCGGATGGCGGCGAATTGGGGCTGTTCCTACGGCACTGTTGATAATGCCCATAGTGACTATCGTAGGTATAGAAATGCCACTCTTTGATTATGAATAAAAAAATTTTCTTTTGAAGCGGAATTTCCAAATAGAGGAAAATGCTTGTAAACTTTTATATGCAGCTGAATAGTTTGCTCTTATTGCTTTTAAAGCCTTTATGCAAAATTGTGACTATTATTTAATGCAGCTATAATCAAAACTAAATACAAGTGCACCAACAAAAAAGGCGTCAGCTGAAACCATTTAAATCGTAATCAAATTTGCATAAGAATTGAAAATTGCTCAAGCATAATTATAAAACAGTGCTACATTTCACAATGCCATTGCAGCCTCTCATGAAATGATCTCTCCTCTTTGCTTTCAGTTATCTTTAATCGCTTACAGTGGCACATTGAAATGGTGAAAAGATGCAGACACTCAAATTGCGCCGAGTTGCAATTTCCACTGAAGGCGTTGCCTTCGTCATTAGGTGCAAAATATAGTTGGCAATTTTCACAGCTTTTATTGTAAAGCAGTCCGTCCCTTTTAACTGGCTCGCTTGCATAATGCACGAAGCGTTCCACGTGCGCCATCGTGCCAGCAACGAACGACCCCATTAAGTGCAGCGGCAGGCACAAACGGGCGCACTTGGTGGTCGCCTTGCTAAAAGCCAGAAAGAGTAGCTGGAAATCGATTGGCATAAATGTGGGATAAAATAATGGGAAAATGCTGATTAGTAAGTGCGGTAGCAGTGAGCCTGCGCGACCCGGTGGCTGACTCACTGACTCGGCTGTCTGACAACGGCAGCAGCGCATTCGCACAGTTCAAGAGTTAATCATGGAGGTTGGTTCGCTTTGCGATCATCGGCAGCGGCTGCAATCGCAATTCAATTCAAGCAGCCCAAGCAGTGAGTTCGCAGGAGGAGCAGCTGCTGCTGCTGGCAATTGCCGAAAGCGCCATTAACTGCCAACTCACGACGATCAATAGCGGCGGCGACGGCGGCCAGCGGCCAGTGGCAACGCTGTTGGCGCGCCTGTCGCTGGCGGCACTTAAACTTGCCAATTCGGCAATTATGCACACCTTTTATTTTAATGTTTATATTACATTTTCTTTAATATCGCTTCATAAAGATTGTGGCCTATGTTGCCTTTGCTGTTGCTTCGTAGGGCCACCAGGTCGCAGCTGAGCTTTGGCAAGGAAACGCAATTTAGATGTGTTGAAAGTGTGAAATTGCAAATTATAAATTAAAAATCCCTATAATTGAGTTGCCGTATGCCATATGACGTCATAGTGTTGCCATGTTGCGCAAAATTTTGCAATTTAAATTTTAACAGTTATGAAGCAGCTCTTGGCCAAATGCAACGAATTCGTCAATAATTCAGCCAAAATAAAGAAATTTATGCAAAGGGTCGCCGATGCGAGTCATAGGCAAAAACAAAGCACTTTATCATTGAGCGGCTTATGATCGGCAGAGATTGCACTAGAGGGATCAAACTGTGGCGCTTTTGTAAGCGTTTTGTTTATTTCTTCGTACGTAAGTATGTGTGTGTGTGTGTGTCCAGTTGAATATAGCGCATGCGTAGCGAACAGTTTAATATTTATAGTTGAATGAAGTGGGCGTTGTTCGTTGAGCTTGCGCAACACCAATTAAATTGTCAATGCGTACAGCTCGAACTGTAAAGCAATTATATTTTTTTTTCTGCTCTATATGCGGAATTTTTGGTTCACTTAACACTTTTTTTGTGTAGCGCGGAAAATGTGGCCGTTTGTTTTTGTACGGCATTGCACCGCCAAAGAAAAGAGAAAGGAAATAACTTCGTGCGGCGAAGAGTCAACAAATAACTTTTTCGAAAAATCATAGCCTCGTTTTTGGCATGATTTCGAAGTTGTAATTTTCAGCAATTACGGCGCATGCTATTTGCATGTGCCTGGCTGTAATTACTTTCCCAATCTCACATGCCTGCTGCTCATAAAAATGAGTCTTCATATTGGGCTAACGTGAGAGTCAAATTGTGCTTGCGTGTGAATTTGTTATATTCGAAATGTTGTGCGCTCTATAATAATATGATACCTTCGATATTGTTACTATAAACTATTACTAAATTGACAGAGTAATTTTATTAAATTTTAGCGCTTAGCTATTTCGTTTTTTAATTTCATTGCCAAAAGCATGCATACAATCGTAGCAAAATACAATATTTTTGCATAGAAACATATTCACACGATTCAGGTCAACAGAAGCCATACGCACTTCGGTGTTTACATAAATACATGATACACTTGTATGTATACTTGCATGCCAGTCGAATCTTTGTGCTGGTTCGCCCTCGCTAAGAGTGCTTGACCAGCTGCTTTACTTAGTTTGCACATTCCTTAGTTAGAAAGTCCAAACTCAAATATAGGTACGTAGGTTTGTTCCTCGTTGAAGTTACTCGAAGAATCTGATCTACGTCAACTTAGAAAATATTTGTTCCGAAATTCATTAATACCCTTGCTACTGTTCTCAGTTTGGAACTTTTCTAAAGTTATTTCCGAAAAATTTGATTCTGAAAATCATTAATATCTTAACTAGTTCAGTTTGGAACTTTTTAAAATCGCTTCCGTAAAAAAAATTCTTTCAAATATATTTAGTATCAGGCTACTAGGCTTGGATTAACATAGCGTGACATTTTCTTGGTAGTGTGGTAGCTCTGTAATATTATTAGCTTTGGTTAATTTTAACACATGTGGCAAAGAGAGGGCTGCCAGTGAAGAGAATTCATTCCTTGTGTAAAAGTAAGAGCGACAAGTCGACATTTGTGTTCATATATACATAAAATGCTAAATAAAGAAAAAACTACTAAAGTAGTAGGTATATATTTTGTTAAGCTATTAACTGCCACTCTGACGATATTTATCGCTTTTGTTGTTGTTGTAAAATCTCGTTGAACTCGCTGATAAGTTCACCATGTCGGAATCGCTTAACCTTAGAGGCAAAACTTAGGCTTTTTTCTAACAAATACATATGCAAAGTTCTGACAGTACATTATATCATTATATTTCATATAATAACTTAAAACCTTTTCGGCTTACCAAACTAATCAGAGTTTATTAATCGGGCTCAAAAAATTTTTCAAACTACTTTTTCTATGAATATTTTTTACCAAACATTTTTTATTGAGCTTTGTTTCATAAATTTATCAATTGTGCAACTGCAATCTGCCAATTCAAGGCATTCCGCGTAGACTTTACAGAACGGTAGCTTAACTGACTATGAACTTCTTTTTATGCGGTAAGTTATAATACACAGAAAATTTAAAATGGTAAATTATGTATCGTCTTCTTTATTAATTATGTATTTGAAAATGCAACAAACTATTGACACAGTCTATGGCCGAATTAGCAATTCTCTGGACGCACACATTGCCGTCTTCCGTTCAGCATGAACCCTTTTTTGCACTCACAACCAATAACACATTGCTTTGTGCATATATCTGATAGTGGTCCTCCACAAACTGCGGGGCAGGCGGTGCCGCACGCGTTATATACCTGATTAGGAGGGCATCCTTCAAATAGGAGAGAAAAACAAAATTGTAAAATTATCAGCAATGAGCTGATCAATTACAAAAATAAAATCGCAATAAAGTAGCGCACCGGCGCGCCGTGGCTCAGTGCCCAAGTGCTCGGTCCCTGAGTCGCTGGTTCGAATTCCAGCCGACACATGCCACCTAATTAAAAAGAAATTTTGGCTGTCGCAAGATAGTTGGCAACTCTGTAAAAGTATTATTTGTCATGAAAATAAAGCTTCTCAACTTCGTTCACACACGGCTACAGAATAATTGTAAAGACCCTGTTAATGTCTGCCTAAAATAGAACGAGCACATACAAGATAATGCTAGAAAGCGTAGCCTTAGGCAGAACTCATTTAGGTCGTTAGGGTCTGTTATTGTATAACATCGGTTGAGATAGAATTTTCCGATAAAAATTTAAACAGCAGAAATCGATTTCAACTTCTGATAATTCGAACTAGATCTCCGATATTTAGGAAGTACCTACTATGCTTAACATACGCTTTAAACTTTTTCTTCTGAAGAATTCGGTAACATCGATGGAGCACGGAAAATAAGAAAATATTGTGTCTCCCAGGCAACCCGCTTTTTAGATAAATGCAGCGCCCTCAACATTTGTTTGGAAAAAATAAGTTTTGGATAATGCCAAACTAAGCCTCAACATTCGAATAAACAAGAAGAAAAGTTAAATAGACACGTTAATTAGAGAGCTCTGTACCCGACGACAGACTGGCAGATAAGACAAGACGGCTCTGGGTATACACCAGCATATTATTGTATAAATGGTCTGATACTACCAATTTTTCTTATTGTTGCTTACGTCCATTCCAGCCAGCAATAAGAGTCTATAATTGCGGCACAAAGTCTAGCAATCAGCTGGCATTAGTCTTAGCGCCTAGTTTGCTGGAATTGGAGCCACAGCCCTTTTATCCGCGACTTATTTCCAGCTTTGTCGCATTACTTTTGTGCTCAATTTATTATTAGCACAAGTTAGGGGCTATTAACTGCTATAGCCGTGAATCTGAACTGATTGAGTAGCTTTTCTGATTGCAAATAATACTCTCGGAGAGTTTCCAATTCTTTGCGAGAGATGATACTACGCGCAAAAATAAAATTTAAGACAATTTTCTCTTTTCCAGAGGATATAAGTCTGCCAAGCATCGAACTTTGACCTCTCGCATCAGCCACCGATCACAGATGAAACAGATAAAAGTATTAACTTACGCTGCGCATCTGTTGACTGCATCAGGACTATGACACTCAAGCAGAGAGCAACAAGTACTAGACCGAAATTGTTGTGCAACGCCATTCGAAAGATTCTTATTAATTAGACACGTCCTTTGTTTACGCTTACAGATATTCTAGCAAACTGAGCAATTGAATTTCCCAGTTGCAGACTTATATAGCAAGGAAATCGCTTAAGGCAACAGCGCAGTCAAGTTATTACATAAAAATGTTCTGTTGAAGCAATCCACCCGATTTTTTACATTAGAACCGAGGGAAGCCGTAAAAGTCTACATACTTTGTTGTCGTTTACTGTTATTATATTTTAAAATATTGCTTTGTTGTGTATTTAATATCGCAGCGACGTAAAAGCAATATCAGACAACTTGCAAATTAGCGAGAAATTACAAAAAGCCCCCATTCCTTTCATCTGGTATGCGCCTCCGTGATATATATTACTATTCTCTATGTGAAAACAAACGAAACTATGACAATAGTTGTAATTTTTTTCATTTTGGAGCAACGGAAGCCTAATCGTTATCATAGGTACCCAAGTATTTCTGACTGGAGAAGGCGCGCGCGTAGCAGGGGCGCCTGGAGAGAGGCCGTAGGTCAGGTTGTAACCCAGTAACGGGTTGTACTGACCAATTATGTGTGTATGCAAGTACCCAAGTTGGCATAATTTATGGGAAGTAGATCCCACTCCTTGACAAAATAAAAGAGAATCCTGATCGTTGTTTGCGACTTTTCTGTACAAGTCACTCAAATAGTTAAGGGTGTGGACTCATTCATAAATAGTAAATGATTGTTGATGTGAATAGGGGTGGGCTGGATTTTATAAAGAGCGGTGACCAATTTTTTCATAACGAGAACTTAAATTAATGACTATAGAAAATATATGTAAATGATATTTAATTTATATTACAGAAACTATTAGCTTTGTATTATGCCACAAAAAATTCCATTAAAAAAAGTAGTGAATATTTTGTGCAGAAAAGCTTGAAATATAAATT
The DNA here is from genome assembly GCA_963457695.1 of Neria commutata. NCBI lineage: Eukaryota > Metazoa > Arthropoda > Insecta > Diptera > Micropezidae > Neria > Neria commutata. The sequence continues at coordinate 15,632,047 of OY735247.1, read as the reverse complement.
CTTGGAATATTTATTTGTGTAAGGGTTTTTTAGGTAAATAAAAGTAGCAATCAAAAAACTGCAATTGTAATTTGTTTTCAGTAGATATTTGTAAAGAAATAATAATTACTTTAGTTAGCTAAACAATATTCGTGAATTCAAGGCAAACGTCTACCGCCACTACTCCACTTTCCCCCCACCCACCAACCTATGATCCTTTCTAAATCAACAAGTGCTTTGCATGTATAGGGGGTATCCCCTGAGTGTTGGTTTAAGCGGAAAAAAAAGAAGATAAAACTGTAAAATAAGCCGTAAGCTTGGCATCCGCTTCCAACTAAAGATGCTTATCATTCGGACACTAATTATTATTCTTTGATTGGGAACAGAAGTAAATTAAAAAACTTGTCCGAACGGATTGAGAAGGTTTTCATGGCAAAGTATACTCTCGGAGAATTGCAAATTCATCGCGAGAAGTGAGAACTGGAATACAAATTCTCTTTTTTTTTAGATGTTATGAGGTCGGCTTAGATTTGAGCTCAGAACTTCCGCTTGAGCGACTAAGCAGTTGTCCACCGCGGCGCCAAGTTTGAAGCTGTCAAAAATTTAACTCAAAAATAAAATCTGTGTAAAGGATTTCATAGTTTCAGGCTTATTCGTCAAGCATAAGTATAAGCCTATAGCTATGCAAGAGATCATTTGAACCTTTAATCTTAAAAGCTTATGCGTTCTGAACTCACAGTTAAAAGTAGTTAGGAATATTGATTTCTTGCGCTTCTTGCGCGTCTTCTAACGAGCACAAATCTGTTATTTTTTCGGCTCGAATAGTCAGCTATTTTGCTTAGCTGTAACGCACTTATTGACAAATTTTTGCGTACGCGATAACTTTTCTAGCACAAATTTCAATGAATTTGAGCAAATTTTGTAATATGAGCCATTAAGTGCATAAATTGATTAAGTCCATAAAAAAAAAGTTTAAAAATGCGATAAAATAATGTAGATTGTTTTTTAAAATTCCCTCCGAAATATATTACTTATTTTGCAATGGCCAAAAACATTTTGTCGTTTAATGGTGTTAATCCTTACTATTCAGAACGCTTACTATCAATATAAAAAGCATGTGCTTTGACACTTGAAATTTAGATTATTCAAAAAGTGGATTTAATGGGTTTGTGCACTGAGCGGCGCAAATGTCAATTAAAAGATAATTTGGTTTATGTGATTACTGCTTTTCGTCAGCGAACTGTCAACAGAATAGAAGCCCAGTCAATTTCTTTATCGTACGGAAAATATTTTTACGACTAACGAGCCGCCGCTGAGTGCATGTTAGCTATTTTAATTTTTATAAAATCCAATCGATTAGAAATGTATTCCGGTTTCTGGTGCCGTCGAAAAAGGTCCACGGAATGTGAGTTGTCGTTTCGGTAGCCGCTGGTCGCTGCCATTGTGAAAAGTGCAGGTTTTCTGTTGATTTATGTGGCAAATTGTGCGCGTAATTGACTTTCACATTTGCTGAACTGAGCCGCAGCCGTAAATTCAAATTCGAAGCGTGGCAATAAAACGAAGTAAAGCGGCTGCGCTGCGGAGTGAAGTGAACGCGTTTGGCGAATGCTATTGACTCAATTAAGACCGGCGGAAAATTGCTCAAGCGCTGTTGCCACACGGCGGCGACGACGCCGAGATTAAAAGTGTGCACGCGCGCTGTTGCAACACTGGCCGGCCATAAGCTGCAGCTGATAACAAACAGGTGCACTATTGGCAGTAGCGAGTAGCGGCCAATTGAAAATGGTAACGCGCCGTGATTCTGCAACGCAATTTCTTGCTACTTGCGGTACGCAGAGAGTTGCGTGAGGCGGCGTTGCCTGAAACTCGTTCTCCTTTAATGAATGGATCATTGATCCTAAAACAGCGGCACTTGCTTCCTTGCTCCCAGTTAGCCAGCGAGGAGCACATCACCAGCTGCTGTCACAATTCAGCGGCACTGTCAATTGCTTGCCACACTTTGAGGCGTACTGTTATAGCTTGCAGCCAGAGGCAGTGAACAAGTCGAATTGCTGCTTCCAGTGGCACCAGTCAGTAGCCGCAGCAGAGCAACCAGCCAATTTGTGGCTGCATGTGGCACGTAGGTTGCTGCTGCTGCAAAGTGCCCGTATGCTAATCGCCGTGTAACAGGCGGCATTGTAGGTGCGTATTGCAGACACAGGCTCACACATATTTGCACAATTCCAGCAGGAAAATAAACATCCACCAGCTGTCAAAGTGACTGTTTTTACTGAAAATAAACTGACTCTTTTAAACAGGGTGATGGCCGAGGCCAAAATAAATAAAGCAGATAGTCACTGCAGATAATTAATATTCATCAGCCACCCTGTATATATGTAATAGGCGCAGCAGTGTTTGTAATATTTGTCTAGGTCCATGTCCGAAAGGAATTCAGCAGCTTTTTGTCATTACAAAGCATACTCTAGAAGAGTTGCGAATTTGCGAGCAAGAAAAACTTTAAAGAATTCAACCTTTTTTTATTTCAGAAGGCATAACTCTGCCAGGAAATGAACTAGCCACATCCCGCCGGACCAGCGACCACTGCGTCACTGCTGCGGTTCAATATTTTCGCTTCAACTGATTGCTTCTGCATACTTTTTAAATCGTTTTAAAGTTAGTTGCCACATTATCGACTGATAGCCTGCAATTTGGACCAACTAGTTGATGTCGTTCCTGCTGGGAGTGGCTCAAAAGACACGCATAATGGTTGCAGCTATCATCGCTATGTGGCAGCACCTGTTGCGCTTCTAGTTATTTTTGTAATTTTTGATTGTTGTTGTTTTTGGACAGCCAGCGCTGTAATTGCTTGCAACTGTTGTTCACACAAATTGGCGATGTCGCTTGAGCGCAGTGAACCATTTCATTCAATTTCCACACATGCTCACTCACACTGAACTGAAATAAGTTAGTAATGTTAACTAGATTGTTTGATTCCACAACTAACTACAATATTTAGTGCAATATTTAGATGAAATGTATAATTGATGCAACAGCCCGTTTAACTGAAGCTAAGTAAAAGTTTTCTCACATTAACTTGTGTGTGCTCTCCATATTTTAGCACAAGGTAATTGGACTATAGGTCCCATTTATTCTATAGCCTCATCAATATTGCTATATATATATTGAGTTGTGTAAAACTTTATTTTACGGTGAAACCAATCTGACAAATCGAGCAAAGGCATTTTTGAAACTGCGAAAAAATCCAGCATACTTTTTTGCTTGTACTAAATTTTTTTTAAGACGTCACTTAAGTTATCAGCTTGTTGCCATATCTTATTTTACAATTTCTTATTTTTCTTGATTTTTCTTATTATTAAGTATATTCTTAATAGAAGTAACTTGTTTTTTATTTAAAAATATCGCAATTCGACAAATCAGGTGAAATATTTCTGAAAACTGCTATGCAAGGGTTTTTGGTAACTGAGAATTTTAATAGAAGAAATGAAAGAAGTATTTGTTAATTCTATGCAATGCTCACCAAATAAAGATAATGTCACACTGTGCGCTTTAGAAGGGTTTATTAACTAGTTTCTTGACAGCTAACTAGTTGCATTTTGTGCTCTTTACTTGAAATATAGTCAAAAATTGGAAGAGCTATCCAAATACACACTATTTCTATTAACTATTTCTTTTCCTTGCCATGTTTTCATGGTATGTCTGTGTGTACTTGTTGACAAAAATGGCAGCCTCTACTGTCACTAATATTTTTCAACTTTATCTTGTGTGGAAGATAATACAAAGTTGACTTCAAACTACCGCTGTACAGTTTACGCAGCGGCGGCCTTTGATTGATAAATTACGCGCTATTTAGATTGTGAAAATGAGAAAATGCCTCGTCAAATTATTAAAATGCCAGCCAGTTTTCAGGCAGGCTTTTACTTTATATACGTCTGTACATAATCGTAAACGTCGTAAACTTTAAGAATGACAGCTTTAGCATCTTCTGCGTAAAATAATGTCAAGTGGAGCAATCTTTCTAGTAGCAAATAAAAAGATAATTTATTGGCTGATTACGCAGAAGAAGCAGGCATGTACATTAGGATTATAGTAGTAATTGGTCTTCCTCCACTTTGAAATGATAATATGCAAATTTTAAAAGCCCAATTATTTAATTGAATATTGAGTGTTTTATTGACAAGCTGGCCACATTAACCCCCGGAAAAAACTCAAAATTACAGCTTAAAAAAGTTTGTCGGGTAGAATGGAGATGATTTGATGCTAATGCTTTTTCAAGTAATCTTTTGTACTAGACGGCAAAAGGCAAAAGCAAACAAGGTTAACATAATATTTTAATATGCAGTTCAGAATTTCGAATGATACATTGCATCAAAAATTGTATTTATATTAGCGAGCGGTCTTTACAAGTTTGAATTCAAGTTTTCTAAAAAAATTTAAGGAAAAATCAATGTACTTGAGCTTTCTCAAGTCTACGAAAAGAGAATTATATGCATAAATTTAGTTTAGTTAATAAATTGGATTAGAACTTGGTGTAGGAAGGCATTTGTACGATTTACAAGTTCTATGTAGAATAAGTAGTATTTCCATGTAAGCATGTAGAGTAGAAGCAACAAGCGTTGATGGAAGAGAACATCATAAACAAAGAGAATTTGTCGTAGCCCATTACTAACAGGACGGCTATTGTGCTAATTACACTCGCTATATTTTAGTTACTAAGCTACTTTTTTTTCCAAATAAGCCAACACTCAAGGGATGCCCCTGTACATGCAAAGCACTTGTTGGCTTGCAAAGGATTATTGGTAAGATATTTTATCTCAATCGAGCATCTACCGCTAAAGTAACGATAGACAAGGGTTAAACATCTAACGTTCCGATGGTGCTCCAAGAAATCGATTGAGCTGGTAACCATATCATTTCCTATTAGCTTTAGCAGGCGACGTTGTATACGGAGCTCCAGAAGCTCCGAAATAACAAAGGCTGCTGTCATCCGCAAGCGAATGTATTGGATTCTTAGTCAATGTCAGGAGATCAAATAAAGTGTACAAGTGGAACGGAATGCAATCTTAAAATAAAATAAAATTATATAAAAAAAAACTTTTTAAAAATAAGCTTTAATTTATTTAATGTACTAAAAAGTAGAAAATAAATGGTTTTTAAGTCACCTGTATCTTACTATCCATAAAAGCTTGGGGCGCTCATGTGTTCAATATTTGTCAAACAGTTACCACAATATTTTATTTAAATAATTTTTTGCAAATAGATTCTAGTAATGAAAGATATTTTGAATATGGATATTGAGCGCACAAGCTTTTATTGATAGTAAGATACAGGTGACTTAAAAACCATTTATTTTCTACTTTTTAGTACATTAAATAAATTAAAGCTTATTTTTAAAAAGTTTTTTTTTATATAATTTTATTTTCTACTTTTTAGTCTTCCATAAATTCAATTTTAGAGCTCTGAAATTTTTCACAAAAAGAATTTAAAACTTGCAGAGCAGTACACAATATTTAGGGTATTCACAGTGTCTCCTATCGTCATATCCTCAATTTAACAAATAATACGGCTGTGATCGACCCTAATATTCGTGGCATATTTGTGACGCGGTGAGTTGTTGCTATTTTGCCAGCAGGGCGCGGCAAGTAAGTTCCTATCGTTTTTCATTGATGTGTGGTGTGCCTATAATTATAAACTGAAGCCCAAGTGTGTAGTTGCTTGAAAAGTGCCACGCCCCTTGTCCTACGCCCATAAATTTTTCCAGTGGAACGACACATCCAAGAGGCGACTGCATACGAAATTTCAATGCTGCACGACCTTTAGTTCCAAAGCTATTCTATATAATCGATTTTGTTTGTATGGGCGGTGCCACGCCCCCTTATCCAGTGCCCGCCTTATTTTCTCAGTAGAAGGATATGGATATGTAGTAAGTTCCTACCGAGTTTCATTGATGTGTGATTTGTAGTTCTAAAGTTATACACACGCCCCTTATCCTACGCCCATAAAATTTTACCAGTGGGACGACACATCCAAGAGGCGACTGCATACGAAATTTCAATGCTGCACGACCTTTAGTTCCAAAGCTAATCGAGATCAAAAATTTTGTTTGTATGGGGGGTGCCACGCCCCCTTATCCTACGCCCATAAAATTTTACCAGTGGGACAACACATCCAAGAGGCGACTGCATACGAAATTTCAATACTGCACGACCTTTAGTTCCAAAGCTAATCGAGATCAAAAATTTTGTTTGTATGGGGGGTGCCACGCCCCCTTATCCAGTCCCCCTTATTTTCTCAGTAGAAGGATATGGATATGTAGTAAGTTCCTACCGAGTTTCATTGATGTGTGATTTTTAGTTCTAAAGTTATACACAAATCTGGAGTTGATAAAAAGTGCCACGCCCCTTATCCTACGCCCATAAAATTTTACCAGTGGGACAACACATCCAAGAGGCGACTGCATACGAAATTTCAATGCTGCACGACCTTTAGTTCCAAAGCTAATCGAGATCAAAAATTTTGTTTGTATGGGGGGTGCCACGCCCCCTCATCCTACGCCCATAAAATTTTACCAGTGGGACAACACATCCAAGAGGCGACTGCATACGAAATTTCAATGCTGCACGACCTTTAGTTCCAAAGCTAATCGAGATCAAAAATTTTGTTTGTATGGGGGGTGCCACGCCCTTTCATTCTACGCCCATAAAATTTTACCAGTGGGACAACACATCCAAGAGGCGACTGCATACGAAATTTCAATGCTGCACGACATTTAGTTCCAAAGCTAATCGAGATCAAAAATTTTGTTTGTATGGGGGGTGCCACGCCCCCTTATCCAGTGCTCCCCTTATTTTCTCAGTAGAAGGATAGGGATATGTAGTAAGTTACTACCGAGTTTCATTGATGTGTGATGTGTAGTTCTAAAGTTATACACAAATCTGGAGTTTATAAAAAAGTGCCACGCCCCTTATCCTACGCCCATAAAATTTATTGATTCATGTATTGGGCTCTAGATTAGGCATGTATGCAAAGTTTCAGATCTCTAAGTAGTCGGGAAGTGGGTGAAAAATTGATTACTAGATTTGACGACATACATACCGGATGTGAACCTAATATAAAGCTTATAATGATTAGTATTTTATTTAGCGCATGAGGTAAGTAGCTAAGCTTTTCATCAAGCGCTATCTGCAGTCGCTGTTGGGAGTGCCGCGGGCTGCATGCCACTAAAACGGCGCTACCTCATGCTTATGCAAGGAGGTGCGTTACTGGAGAATTCGCGTAAATGACCGCGCACCACAAACAGGTGCTGCGATTACGCCACAGGCATCCACAACCGGAGCAATCAAAAGGGTTGCCACGCCGCAGCAATCAAATGGCTTAATGGTGGCACATTTGCGCGAGAGGCATGTGCCACTGGCGGTATAAAAAATCTCAGAGGAAAAGTAGCAAATTTTGATGGGTCATAAATAGTTCAATCAATGCGGCAGCTGCTCGTTTCCACCTATGACGTAAGGCAGTTGAGTGGCAGCGCCGAGCTCAAAGGAAAATGCAAGCTGCCAGCACTTTCTTCTGCTTCGCGGCGAGACGCGGTACTTTAATTTCAGCACGCGCTGGCGAAGGTGCCACATTCGGTGTCTTACCACATAATTTATGTGCATGCAAATTGGTAAGTGTGCGGGCTGGCCGCATGCGGCTTCTACTTGTTCGCCACTGCTGATGCAGTGCTCGCCTCGTTGGACAAACCTTGGCGACATGCCTGCATCTAGTAGCAGCAAAATGTTAGCTGGCTTTCGGCTGGCTTCGCCGACTTAGTAATGCCCCCAAGGCATTGAGTGAGGAACCTTAATAAGAAGATTAGTTGAAAAAGAATTGCAAAATTTTTTCCAAGAACGGTTTAAAGTCGTTGCGGAAAGAGTTTTGCCTTTAATAAATTTTAACATTTTCTTTAAATTTTTCCACAACTTATCTTACTTAATTAAACTATCCAAAGAACAGTTAAAATTTTATACGAATTTGCAAGACGATATATGAATACATACTACACTGTTCAAATCGATTAACTCCGATTCCTAAATTTTATTTAATTTTAATGTCAAAACACTTTATTGACTCCTTATTCAAAACAAATTTCTCTGATAAAAAGAACAATTTTATAAGCCTTATTATCAAAGATATTTGTTTTGAATATTATATAGTTAAGATTCAATAAATTGTTTTCACATTAAAATTTTAAAAGATACAGAAATTGCGGTCAATCGATTTGGCAATTGAATCGTTCATATATGACTTATAAAAGTAAGACTTTTTGGTAAAACTCATTGAAAAAATTACTTAAAATGCTTTTCTTATGTAGCGTTCATTTAATGAAATAGCAGCAAGTTCCTCAGATGGAACTGTATGAGGCGCATATGCCATATGCTCACAATATTTCGAATACATATACATATCCACCAGAGCAGCAGCATTTGGGGAGTAAGTAGGTATATTGTTAGAATATACATATTTTCAATGTTTCAAAAACGAGCCGTTATTGCCGGTAGATTGAACGTACCCATAATTTAAATTCTTTCAGTGATTTATCGCACCACACGGTTGCTTGTTGTAGGGTATTAATCTGTCGGCATAACAGGGCTGATGCTACACTGCTAGCTTGTAATTGCACTCTGGTTGGCGGAGGCGTATATTTTACTATTTCTAATATGCAAGTGGAGTTACAGTTTCCAACGAAAGTGGTGGAAAGTGAAAATAAACATAATCAAATTGAATCGGCTTGGTTTGGCTTGGCCAGCGAATCCAAGCAGGGATTTCTGGCTACAGAGAACAAACACTTATTTGCTGATACTGGAAAACTTAATAGTGCCCATCAAAATAGCTGTAGGGTATGGAAAAAGTGCTACAATTTATGCGGCACGCTGCTCTGAGCCAAGCGGAAACTGTCTGTATGTGAAGTGTTTGAGAGTGAATTTCAATTCGGTCATTTGCATATGCAACAGGTGCAGCAGGTGCAGCCGAGCGGCAGCAGCAACATAGTAAAAGAGTGCATTAACAGCAGCAGCAACAATTGTCTGCTGAATTTCACCACCTTCACCGGAGACGTGCAACAATTGCGCAGGCCGGCGAAGTCTGCTTCTATAGTATGCGCTCGCTAATCCGAACAGCCGATAAACTGATAAACTGAAAATCCAGTAATCTGAATAAGAGATATTCCGCACCCCCTCACTCACTGTACTACTTGTATACGACTTCAGGGTGTAGTTGCTCTTACGTCATTGTACACTTTGTAGTATGGCGGCTCACCAAGGTCTAGGCGGCCTAGGTCTAGGTCTATGGCAAAATAAGATAGATTTGGCTATGGAGTTTCGAGCACCCGGCACTCTGCTGTTAGTGGAGATTATCGAATGCGAGAGTAACTGGAGTTCGACGAGTCGAGGCTTTAGTAAACTTTAGAATAAGAAGAAGAGAAGAGATTATACAATAATATTGAATATTGCCTTATTATATGCGCTTTATAGGGTTCCGTTCTCCTAAACAGAAAAAAACGGGAACATTTATAAGGTCACTTTTGTTTTGGTGTGTACATAAACATTCCTTTTTTTCAACGTAGAAACTTGAAGTTTGGCATGATATTAGGGGCTCATAGCGTTAACATATTTTCGCTATAAAAAGTTAAGAAACGTTTTTGAAATATTTTTTTTTAATTTATAAAGGTCGGCCAAAAAATAATAAATATTTTTATATCGTAACGTGTGGGGTATCGTTAGAAAAGTGGGTGAGTAGGGTGCGTATTGAGTCATAGATTACTGCAAAACTGCGTGTATTTTCGTTATGTTTTTGTTTATATCTTGTGGGGTATCGTTAGAAGGGCTACGTCCATTGATTCCAAAAGAAGAATAAAAAAAACATTTTCATAGTTTTAGGTACATTGGTTTCGAATATATAGCTCAAAATGTAGAAAAATTTATGGACAGACGGGCACGGAAAAATCGAATTTCAACGCTAAAGAGGGTATTGCTGGTACGGAACCCCGTGTGCTCGAGTCCGACTTGCGCTTGACTTTATTTTCCATTTATTGCATAGGTATTCAGTATCTCTCTGTAAGCCGGTTATCGAGCGCATACTGTGTTCTTTCGAGCCTGAAAGCTTGAGGCTGTGTGGCAGTAATGCGCCGCTTCGTAGCGGAACTCAATGCCAAGTTGAAAATCATGGCGCATATCAACTGTTGGCCGCAAATGGCAGCGGGAAATGTGCCATTCATTACCTGCCCACAAAGGATAGAAGAGAAGGCTAACACCTCTCTGCTTTTCGATTTAAGTTATTTCTCTTTTAACCAACTGCTTTGTCAATTTAAGCAATTTTCGTCAGTTGTGCTTCCATCAACAAGAAAAAACAGCAACAACAAAAAACCAGCATAACCATATGTTTGCAGCTGCAATCAGCCAATATTTGTTTCGGCCTAGAGAATATAGTCATTTGTGCTGTCAAATCACGTGCAGAATTGTGCTGCTTAGAACGACGCCAAAAACAACAACATTCAAATATTCTGCATGCCCAGCGGTCATAAGCCGCTAGTAAGCTAGTAACTAGCGGCTATGCTTGAGCTTGTAAATTGGCCACAAAATACGAGCACAAACAGTGGCAGCAACATAAATTGCTCGGCTTACAACAACAAAAACACACCAACCTAGCCAAAATTGAGGTCTTTAATGCCGCAGGGGAGTGTGCCTAACAAGTCTTTAGGCAATGCTACTACAAACAACAACAACGAACAACAAGCCAAAACTATAAGCTGGCCATCTCGACTATTCGTCATGCACTACACGTCTGCTTTGCCTATTGTAGCGATAGCTTCTAGGTTGACAGTTAAACAAATGCATAGAGAAGCATATTTTGCAATGTTTCTGCTGATGAGCTGCTGTCATTGACGAAGTATCCTGTACATTCGCTTGCAGGCGACAGCAGCCTTCGTCTTTCTTAAACATTTGTAAATCGTCCAAGCTCTGTGGAGATTGAGAGCAAGCCAAGTTGTATGAATTATACACTCGACAAAGACCTGCAATCAATCTGAGAGTGGGTTCGAGCGAAGGAGCGAGGGTCAAGACCTAAAGCTACTATCCAACACACTGGCATAATTTTCCTCGCCAACAAATTAAACTTTCCGTGGATGGTGTAAATATTGAAGAGTCGGCAGCCTTTGACGTTCTAGGCTTGTCAATTAAATATGATGATCTGCGTGTTACAAGCATCTGGCCAAAATTAAATATGCAATCAGCTAGTATAGCACATTAGAGTAAGAACTAATATATTGGTGAGCAGCCACTGCGGGCTGTAGCTAGCCGCCGTAAATATGTGGCAGCACATTATTTGCCATTAGCATAGAACGCATACTCATTTGTCCAATGGTGAATGACATAATTGAAATGGATTGTTTAACTTCGGTGTAACAATTTATTTTTATTTGTTATTAATTTAAATTCAGTGTTGTGTTGTTGCGCTGCAATCTAGAGCACACAAACATGCGCACATACACACGCACATGCATGCAAAAATTGCTGTAAGTGTTAGTGTCAAGTGCGAGAACATGTGAACACTTCGTTTTGTTGTATATGTATATTTAATAATTTGGCATGCATTTTAGTCAAGCTATGAGTGAATTTTCGCTCTAATCAAGGTTACTCTTATTAGTTGGAATCAAGGTTACTACATATTATGTTCTTGCTTGTTGAGTTTTAAAATTGACTTGGCATGCTTTGGTTTGGTTTAAATTTTCGCGCGCACAACGCAATCTTGCCCAGTTCTCAAGGTGAGCAACATCGACTTCAAAGAATTTCTTAACAAAAACAATACTCTAATAAAGAGATGGAGTTATGCTTTGGCACTTACTTGCGTTCTCAGACTGAGTGAATAAAGCATGCGATGGCTGAAGGCAAATATTCCGGTTTTGATACAAGCCTGTGATGGATGAAATCTTACAGGAAAATAAATAACTGTTTTTTTAGAAAGTGCCATTTTTAATGATGAACTAGAAATTTGACGAGATCATTCCCTATTAAGACAAAGCATTTCGAACATTTAGAACATTACGGATTAGCATAGCATGTGATCTTTTAATCGATCATTTTCAATACCAATAACCATTCACCATTCCATAATCCTTACTAATTTTATTTGAGTGCTACTCTCTTCTTCGCATCGATTTCTTCAATAAATTATTCGCATTAGCGAACTGATATATTATAATACATATTTTATGATGCCATGTACTGCAGGAATTAGTTCAACAATCTGCAAAACTATTACTGAGCACACATTCAAAAGACTTGTTTGAGTTTGAAAAATGAGATGAGCTTATACTAACACATATGCTAAAAATTCAAAGATCTTTAAAGTTTCCCAGCCAAACTATAAATTTATTCTGAATATCTTAACGAAATATCTGCTTTTTGTGATAGTCATGGTAAGAAGTTTTTCGAAGTCTTGAGAACTCAGCTGATAGTTGCGTAACTCCGAGAAAGAAAGAAAGTGTGATCCCAGGCCTGGCCATATTCAATATTGTTACCAATTAGTATAGTGAATATAATATAAACGATTTTCAGCCATTTTCCGGCATTTTCTGTGGTTTTCTATTTGTATGATGATGCTCCGCCCACTACCAAAACACTCCACGGCTTAACGAGCACCCACAAATGGTCGCAACTAGCATGCCAGACATTTTGCGCACAACATCATCATTATCTAAAAATGAAAATTTCGGAAAATTATAGAGATGAGAGATGGCTCATCAAAGATCACGCTTTGAAGGAGCTTTGAAGTTATTAGATCTTTCTGCCATAGCGAATATCTTTAACCGTATTAAAAACTGCTTCTAACTTTTGCGCTAATATTCAATCGGTTTGGTTAAGATTGCAAAGCTATGCGTACCCGGAAGAGTGTGTGTGTGAATTAATGAATCTAAAAGAATGCAGTTATTTACGCAGCGTATAATTTCAACGCCACCGAATTGCTGCCAGCGGAATTTGCATATTACCAATCTCGGTGGTGATTATGGGATTTGCGCAAAATTCTGCCAGACAAGCTGACATTGTGGATATCTTTGGAATGATCGAGCCGAACAACACTTTAGGCATGTTAACTTACCTGAAGCACAGGCGCGCCGCGAATTCTGCTGCTTAATACGAGCGGAAAAATGAGGCATACGAGCAACCACCAGTCTGCAACTTTGTGGCACTCATTCGTCAAATGTTGTCTGTATAGTAATTCTATGGCAGTTAATGAATGCAACTGGACCACTGCTTGCAAGCGACAGATTTGGTTATTAATTGATAAAGTGCTTAAAATGCCTGAAATGTTCGTAAAATGGCGCGAAAGTGTGGCATAAAGCTGAAACCCACATGCCAAAGTCTTATGCGCATATCGCAAGAGGCGTTGTTGCATGCTACAGCAAAAGCAATAGCAGCTTCTGTTGGCCACCGTCGACGATTCAATCGCATTAAAATCAGTCTGTTTAATTTGGCTTATGAGGCAATAAAATTTCAAGTATTTCAGTTCAGAGCAAGTGGAAATATTGCAAAAACCATTAAAATTTAAAACTGTTGCATAAATGCAATAAATTTACGAGTAACCCGCAGTATTATTGGGAAACGACGCCTAGAGCTTAGATTCTTGAATATATTCGAAGGAATGAAAAATCCGTAGACGACCACGTATAAACTGATAAAAACATAATATCATTATTTGTATGACTTATGATGCTAGAAATCTAATATTTTCCACAATTAAGAATTGTAGTCTGGAAGGTAGTGGTAGTGGTAGCTATGAACCAATTATGGTTGTGTAATAATTTATTTATATGCTACAAAAAAAAATTATAGATTTGATAAAAATATTCATTGCATTTGAACTGCACTTTCATATATATACATATATCTGTGCTCACTAACCATAACCGCCTAAGTCTGTTTTTCAAGTTTTCCAGGAGAGCAGTTTAAAGTTTCAAATCTTCAGTGCAAATCAGAATTGGGTTTTTTTCTTCAACTTTCTTACAAATTGGAGAAACTTATTCTTTTACTTGCTTCTTTAAAAAAATTAGTTCCTTCATTTTTATGACTTGTTGAACGAAAATAAAATCAAAGAGTTTATATTGGGTCAGGCTATTATCCCGCAGGAAATAAAACTTTATGTGCATTGTAATTCGGAATAACAGCTTAACTCAAGCTAGGAATATAACATATTTTCTTTATTTTGCGTAAAAACGACTTAAGTTTATTCAGGCAATATTGAAAAGATAACGTGTTGTAATGGTTGTAATCGTATATTGAGTTAGGCTGTTATTCCAAAAGAGTCATTTAAAAAAATAACTGAAGCTACTAGGTTTTTGATAGTTAATTTCCGTCCTCAAAAAGATACAAACAAGAAAATTTTATAGCTTATAGATTAAGACACACTAAACACGATGGCATGAAAAAGTTTCATCCTAACCCGACCTAGGCGGTTATGGCTTGTGATCACAGATATAACATGACAATGAACGCTTCTTCTGCATTATAGAGGCATAACAAGTCCGTATTTTCTTTAAGAAGTGGAACTTTCATTGCGCCCACTTCCACGGAAGCAACATTTGCATAAAATCGTCAATTCGTAATTTGTACGCTTGCAACGGAACATTATGGACGACAGCTTCGAAGGGAAACCTCAGCGAAAGGCGTGCGCTGCACCCGGCGCTGTCTCTGGCCAAGTGCCAGCCAGCCTGATATGCCGCAGCGTTGACTGCGATAATCACTTGCACAAAACGAAAAGTAAAGTGAATTGCTGTAAGCCGAACAAAGTGCGACAGATTATGAAGGAAAACTGCATTCGCCATGCAGCAGCAACGCGCAACGAACGTGCAACAATTGCTGTGAAAATAAGTACGAGAGGTGGGACTGCAGACTTTGCCACAGACAAGCCGAAGAAAGAGCCACAAAGAAATGCCTAAGAAATTGGCACCCAAGCAAATTATGAGCGAAGCAAAGTGCGCGGAAAATTGTGGGTTTGACAAGGCTTCGTGACAGCAGCGACACTCTGACTGCAACAGCGGCAGTGGCAGTGGCAGCAACAGCGTGCAACATACAAAATTGCCGCCGCACCGCAATTGTATACGTGCTGTTATGCTTGTGTATGTGTGTTTGTGTGTGCGAGTTGTTTAAGTAGTATTTTGTAGCTACACTTACAGCGGTGGCATGCCCTGTTGTTGTTGTTTGTTGCATTATGCAAATATTGTTATTTCACAGCGCGTAAAAGAGTGCAAAGCAGTGCCGTCAATGTCGTAAGGCCAACAAGGGCCCGGCCCACAGTTCCTTATTTACAGAATCCAAATGCAAAGTAGCGAAATATTATAATAAAAATTGGAAACTCCAATTTGCGCATGATTCATTTAGTAAAAATGAATATATTTAGAACAGGAATGAAATTTGACTCTTCAGCATTATAGTCACTAAATAGCTCAAAAGTGGCTTACAATATTTTCAAAAAAAGTTTTTTTGTATTTAAAGTGACAAAGGCGATCGAACTTCAAACGAAATTCAGCTATATATGATATACAAAATTTGTATAAAATCAGACTTAGTAGTTATTTGATCATAGATTACTGGAAAACTGCAGGTTTTTTCGTTATTTCTTTTGATATTTTTTGAAATTTTAATTTAAGATGACCCTCAGCAAAAAATTCTTGTTGTTTATGAATATCTTAGGGGTATCGTTAGAAAGGGCTATGTCTAAAGATTTCAAAATTTTTTTAAATTTAGCAGTAGATTTTGCATAATTTTAGGTGAATTGGCTACGAAGATACAACTAAAAATGTCGAAAAATTATCACTCCCCACTAATCCCTCAGCAATCCATGGTTTCTCGTTTAGTCAGAGAACGTACATGACATTTCGCATATACCTACTATCTGACATACAGATATATATGTACGTTCTCTGCTTTAGCAATATGGTTTCTGCCTGGAACAAAGTTGATGTTTGACATCTAGCGCGTACTTGATGATACTATCGTTGCTTCAAGGACAGACGGTAAAAAGGGTAGTGAGAGCGAGCATGAATAGACTGCTTTTTATTAACTTTTCTTTCAAACACCCAAAACTCAGAGCATTTAATAACTACAACATATTTTATTTTTGCAAAAAAAAGTGTGCCAAATGGATTGGGCCTGTGAGCCATCCAAGTGCCTTAAAACGCCCCTGAGTGTAGCTGGAGAAAAGACTTTGTTTCTGTATTCAAAATCCGAAAATTGCAAAGTGATTATTCAAATTCAAAGCATGCCGCAGCAGCGACCACAGCAGCAGCAGCAACACTGCCACTCAATGTGGCATGTCAGCGCAATTTGATACTTGGCCTACTACAAGGCGTAGGAGGCAGAGCGCGGAGGAGAGTGCCACCGCCAAGAAAGTATCAATCAGTGCGACAATAAATCACTCGACGCAAAAGAAAGAAGGCGTTTGGCAATTGTTGCAAGTTGCTTCCTGCTTCGTGCCACAACATGCAAATGTACCAATTCGGCCATTTCAACTGAATTGCTTGTCAGCTGCAACCCACCCCACCCTGCCCTGCCCTCGTTAGACAATTAAGTGTGCGCAGCAATTACCACCAAATCGCTGCTCATTGGGTGCCAACGCTGCAACACTTAGGCCGAGCAATTAGCAATCAATTTAATTGTATGTTACATGAAATCGCCTGTTGCGACGCCGCATCGACCGCAGCGACCTTGATGCAACTCGCAGCTCGAGGCACAGCTGCGCTACTCAACGCACTCTCTAACGGCCGAAGCGCGTGCAGACACTGCCTTTGCCAATGCAGCCTGGCATTCTCTGCATGCGATTAGCTGCGGCGCTCGCATTTAGCCTAATGAAACGACCATTTAACGTCGGCACTTAGGCTTGGTTAACACGTTTTGTCTTTGATATCGAAAACACGATTAATTAAGGCCAAATTTGATTTGTATGTTATCGAACTTCGCAAATAATATGACCAAATAATATGGCTTTGTTTCGACTAGGCAAACTTTCATATGTACATACATATGTACATACATATGTACATATAAACCAGTACAATGGACAAATACTTGTCTGCGTGCTGGTAGGTTTTTCATATTCCGACATTATAAAAAAAAAAAAAACATATAATCTGAAGATAGCACACTCTTTCCAAATACCTACTTACAAAGTGACGCAAAAATTATCGACTTGATCATATAATTTTATATTATTAGAATCGCCGGAATTTAGAATTAGAATTTTCCGGATGCATAATTCTACCGCGAATATGATTTTTACCTGTTTGAATCCCAATTCACTTTCTTGCGAAATTTTTAAATTTAAGTTTACTTTCTTTGATTTCGTGCCAAAAAGATACAAATCAAAATATCACCTAATTTTTGCATGTAAGCAAAATCAACGTAACCCAAAATGGCCAACAAATAGACCAATCATTGAATGTAAACTTGTATTTGCTTTTATTATGCTATGATTTTTTGCAAATTACAGCTTAGCGCCATAAAATATCACAGCTACTTACTCAGATACAACATTATAACGATTAGTCTATACACTGCCGATTCAACATCTATATTTTCTTCAATTTCCTTTAGCTCATCCTGTTCATGTTCATGGCAGTGGCTATAACGGCATGCAAAAAAATCTTGAATTTTTACTTTACAAGCTGTATTAAAAGTAATGTCACAACTAGTTTGAAGTATTATATAAATTTAAGACCATTATAACACGTTGATTCCACCACTTCAAGGAACATATTGAACTAAAATATCTAAACTGATAAATAATCCAACTAATAATGTACGTTTCCAAAAAAACTCAAGGCTGAGTGGTTAGTACGAGGTTTGGTTATGTTGGCTGTGTAGGGCACATATGGACTGCCAGAAGGACACACTTATACCATGTTTGGAACCGTTATAATACCACAGAAGGGGATTGTTTTTGGCAAGTTTCCAGAAAATCTAAGTTGAGCCTAGCTCGAGCTGTTTGGAGAGTTGGTTGCACCTCGAATGGTGCTTTATATTGACCGATTTTAGTAGCTACAAGCTGTGGAAGAATGGATAATCTATAGTAAGATTCTGACGTGATAAGCAATTATGCCTTTTGCACTTTTAATACAAAAAGTTTTAGCTAGAACTAAGCATTCCAGTTTAACTAAACGTTGTTTAAATAAGCTGAAATAAAGAAGATAATAAGAATTCAAAATTTGTGTCATTCAGCTTGCCAAACTAAAATAAACTGTTAAAAATTTTGCTGTCAGTGCGAATTGCACAAAAGCCAACGCCAGTCAAATTACAAATCGATTTTGCAAAATTAACTTCAATTTACAATAAAATAGCTTATATTTGCGAAAATGCTTCATTAATGTTGACAGCGCGTATGCCTCGAGATATCATCACTGCCAATAGACACACAACCAGGCAACAATAACAACTTTGTTGTTCTTGTAATGCCACTAAAATTGCTAGTAATCATTCATTTTCGGTTTCGTTTTCCGCCTGATTTTCGTAATTTTCTTCCGCTCGAAATATTATGCAAACGCTTCGAAGATTGAAATGGACAAGTTTACAAACTTCTGTGCTTTATTTTGATATGACAGTGAACTCGTGCTGACCGCAGGCGCCATCTAGCGTCGAGCTATGACTACAGCGCCAACACCACTCAGCGATCGCGGCAACGGGCGGGCGAATGGCTTATGGACCAACGGAGAGCAGCTTTTGCTAGGCATGGCCCAAATTGATGTTGTCTGAGCAAAATAAATGCAAAGTCATGCTAAATGCCGCCAATTTGGCTCATGTCCACAAAAAAGGGTTTTGCATAAAAAACGGAATTTAAAAAAAGAGGGTAACAAGTCATGCTGCACGCTTGCAGTCAGTTCACATGACAAGTTCGTACTCTGATAATTTACAAATCATTTTGAATGCTTGGCTTGCCAGCGCCGGCTGCTTGTGCCTGGTTGGTTTGGGCCAATTTGCATCGTGGCCCAAATGAACCTTAAGCATTTGCCAGTTGCCAGACTGCTCCTTCTGCTGGCGCAGGCACGTAGTCGAGGCACTTTCGCCACAGGCAATCGTTCTTGCCATTTGAAGCAGAAGCACTTAGGAAAGTTCTGTTGAGAGAGTTGAAAGCTATCTTTCCAACTTCGAAATCAAAGCAGATTTGAATCGCTCTGGATGAGCTAAGCTGAAATCGTAAAGTCGCTCTTTATGCAATACGAATCGCAGACAACAAACCGGCATTTTGTCTCGGCATCAATGGCCTGCTCTAAAGGCTCAGTTAGTGCTGACGTATCGTATCGTAAACAAAACCTGTTTTACCCGAGCTCGGATCGTAACGCAGAAATTCTCATAGAAATAGGTCTTTCTCATACATTTACGATACGTCTTCACTAACTGAGCCTTAAGGCTCAGGAAAACTGGTAGTTTCATTCCATTTCCCCGAGTCAGTTTTGTCCCCTTGCAGTGCCTCCCTCGCTGTGCCATGTACTTTCCATGCAAACAAAAACGAACCCCAAAATCTGTTATATTGATCTCAGCGCAAAGGCCCCTCACTTCCTGCACTGTCACCCATTGAAGTTGCAGTGCAGCCATTGTTTTGCATAAAATCGTGATTTTTTTTTCTCACAATTTTTGGGTGTACCGCCGAGCAACGTTTTTCGTTTTTTTTTTTCAAATGTAGTTTTTGTATTCTAAACTTACTATCGGCGTTCGTTGCTCAGCTCAAGTGCTTTCCAACTATTTTAATGTGCGCACATTTCGGCCAAATTAGTTCGGCTTCAGCGATTTATTTGTTCTCGCAGCCAAGCGACTTTTTTCTTTAATTTTTATATCGAGTTTGCTTTTGTTTTCGGCGCTATGCGGCAATGTGGGCTTGGATGCGGGCACGGGCACGGGCGTGGGGCTTTAAGCGACTGCTCCACAACAATGAATTAGCTAATGCCGTGTGTTGAGCTATGAAAGTCTGCGGACGCGAATTACAACACAAACTTTTATTGCCAGTCCAAAAAGTGAAGGTAGCAATAGATCTTATGCAGATAGTGGCAAGCTTCAATAAAAAATTGACCCAAATTAACAAAAGTAAATTAAGCAAAATTTGCTACCAAAGCGGCAAAGAGTTGCTGTGCCATATTCTCTGCAAGCTGTTTGCTGCTTCTCTCGGCAAAATGTTGTCGCCAAAATGTTGTCGTCAACCTTGTTCCCAGCTGCGCAGAATTCTAGGCCGTGTAAAGCGCGCACAGCCAAAGATTGGCGTGGGAATGCCCAAAGTTGCCTGCCACCATTCTGTTTGTCAACACAAAAACAAACAACAACTAAAAGAACCAAATTCAATAAAAATATGAAGCAATGCCAGTTGGTCTTACGTGCTGCTGCTGCTGGCGATGTTTTGTTGCTGGGCTTGTTCACTCTTCTTTGTTGTCGTTGCTTTATGACTAGATTGTGCTCGTATTACCATAAAAGGCATTTTAAGGTGAGTAAAATATTTCAAATTTCTGCAAATTGCCTGAAAAAATAATGTTGTTGCGAAAAGCGACCAATCATTAGATAACTGTAACTTGCATCAGCATTTGCGCTGGCCACTTCTTTTGGCCGACAGCAGCAGGCAATATTATGGTTTGGACTGCGACGGCGCAAAGTGGCTCGTTTGGCCGAAAAAGTTTCAAAAATCATAACTTTTGAAGGGATAGAGATATCGGCATAATTTTGCTTTCTAAAGAAATTTGTTATAGATTTATTCACACCAAAATTTGTTTGTATGTATATACAGGGTGCGACGGAATCTGTTGTTGAAGTGCAGGTTTGAAAAAATCGTACATTTTATATAAAAAATTATGCGGAAATATTTCAAATTTAGAAAGATTTTGCATTTTTAATGGCAAAAATATATACAGGGTGTCATATGGTGAACATATAATGTGGAGAAGTGAAGTTTTTAAGATCGTTAAAAATTTTGATTATTTACAAGGTGTCAAAAATTCAATAGGTATAAAATAAGTTAAAACGATTTTTTAAATATTTTAATAAAAATTTTAATAACTTATTTAATAGAATCCTTCCTTTTTTCTTAATAATTACATTGTTAAAATTTTTTTTTTAAGAAAATACAAAAATTCGTAACGCTCCAGCAGCCAAAAAACCGAAAAATAATATATTTTTTGAAAAACAAGAAAATGGGCGTAGTCTATGATTAATATATAAGCTTTTTAGTTAATTGGATTGCCTTCATATTCGAATAAGATCGTTTTTTTTTTAATTTTCATATAAAAACCTGAAAAAATTTAATTTTAATAAAAGTGGCCGTGGCAGGAGGCTGGTTCCAAAAAGTTTTAATTTTTAACTAAAACGACATGAATGGAAGTCGTATACCAAATTTCAACTTTCTAGCTCAAAATTTAAGATTCCGTAGTTGTGAAATGCAGTCGGATCTGTAGACTTCGCGATAAAAATCGCTCTATCTCGCGAATAGGCAAAAAAAAGGCAGACAATTTTTTGGATATATTCTTAGAAATAATCAGTCATTAGTCTCCTGGTAAGCATGCTCTGAAGAAATTTGAAGTTTTTTTTAAAACTCAACGCAAAGTTTAAAATCAATGGTAAAAAGGAGATTATTAAAAAAATTTTTTTTTTTAGATATTTTGGTTTTGTTGAAATTAACGAATTTATTCAATTATATTTTAAAAATCTAATTTTTGTGCAGCCGTATCACAGTTTTTTTAACTCAAACATGAAATTTTTTTCCCAAATTTCATTTTTTTGCTGTGTTTGAAAAATCAGTCAACTTTGACCAGCTCTACAGACCAAACTACTTATGCAAATAAGTTGAAACTTTCACTTTCTTATAGTACAATCAATTCCCTATCTGATACATATAATAGTTTTGCTAAATCTTTCTACAAAAAAAATTGATTTTACGTATTTTTGAAATTTTTCCTACCAAACGAGCCACTGTGCGGCGGCTACCTTGAGGCGTACGCGCTCATTAGTGCAAACTTTTACTAATTATTGGCAGTTTTATATAAGCACTGCTGCGGCTTTTGTCGATTTTTGTTGTTGTTTTAATTTAGTTGCAGCCAAAATGTAAAATTGTCAAATGATGCCCAAATTTGAACAAACGTAAATAATTGCTTGCTTTTCGCATAAATGTTCCTCTCTGTGATGTCACGCCTACACACACAGCGTTGCATTTACTTGCTGCCATGCTTTTGCTAACGCCTTGACACTTCCAAGGCGTGAGCGTAGCAGAGACGCTCTGTGGAAGGGCATAATCCAGTAACGTTGGTTGTTACGGCCATTGAAGTCAGTTGCTCTTCGAAAAATGCATCTCTAATTTTTATAAGCTTTTTACTAGCTTGCCTTCAGGTATGTAGTGGAATCTAGTAATAAATTTTTCACCCACTTTCCGACTACTTAGAGATCCGAAACTTTGCATACATACGGAAACAAACACACAATACATGATTCAATCATATAAAAATTTAAATTTTTTACTTTAAACAAAGTTATTTGTGAAACTGCAATAGACAATCAGAGCACAGACAGGCAAGAAGAAGCACGTAGCGACAGACGGGCCAGGAGCTGTTTAATCACATTATATATAATTTTGCTGTATTTATAGAATACAAAATGTGTAATGACCTAGATTTATGCCTGATTTAGGCCCCTACAAATATAAAGGCATCACAACCAATATTTGATACTAGATATAATATTAAATCACATTACATCAAATACATCAACTCATGTTCTGGGACAGACGGGCTAGGAAATGCGCTGCTATTCAGCAGAAAACAACCAAAACCAAGAAAAGAGCAGACGGCCAAGGAAAAGCACTACTATTAAATTAAATAGAATTAAATTGAGCAACAGCCAATAAGAAGACAGACACGGAAGAAGAAGCACTGTTGTATATAAGCAGCAGCTGTAGCAAAAGCGGACATAACTGTACGAGCTGCCAAGCAAAGAGGTTATCTGATGGTTACTCTTCGTTTCTTTTGATTGAATTCTACCCTCAGTAAGGGTTTTTCTGGTATGGAAGCCCTATCTACACTTTCTTTAAGAAATCTGCTTTGCCAAAAGCCCTAACTAACATAACTATAGCACGAATTAGAAAAATAAAAATATTTTCCTTAATTCGTATTTGTCTTCCTTTTTAAAAAGTTTTAAAATTTATTTTGTTCACGTTTTATAATGTTTTTTGCTTCTCCTGTAAAATTTCAGAAATGTTTGTTAGGGATTTTGTACATTTTGCCAGCGATATACATACTTAAATTTTTTTTATCAAACATAAAGAACAAAAAAAATTTCTATAAAGCACAACGTTGAAGATTACACTTAAATTCATGACGTATAATATGCCGCAAATTCTTTATCTCTGCGTATCGAAAAAGCTCCAACCACGTCTGACTGAAGCTTCTTTATCATACAATTTCTTTGAATATACTACTATCTCTGTTGCAAAAGAGTGAGTGCATATTTTTAGGCTTTCAGCGTATACAATGAAGCTCTTTTATACGCAAAAACCTTCTCGATTGGCACTCAACATTTTATCATGTGTTTAATCAGCTGTAGCAGTTGTTCTCCATCGAGAGGCAATGTAAATACTTTGGGTGAGTACTTTAACTGATAAGATAATATTATTATATTGTAATAATGTTAAGCATGATTCACCGAGTGAGCGGCAAACTCGCGAAACCGTTCAGTACGTTCCAATATAAAGAAGCAACTGGTTCCGTGTATTCAGCATTTGTGCAGCGAATTGTTACGTGTGAATTACGGGCGAAAATTCTAAAACGAATTACAATTCGAATTTACAATTTGCCAGTGTTTATCTCAACTGATAGAAGATGAAGCTGCACGCCCTTCTGAGCATCGTATCCTTTGTGATTGCGGTCACGCTGCTGGCACAGGGTGAGGCCACCAACAGCACTTGGGGATATGTGGGCCGCTACGATCGTTTGTTGCATCGCCAGGTTGTGATAGCGGGTTCGCACTGGCTGCAGGTGGTATCGCGTGATGTGGTTTACCCACCCAGGGTGAGTGTTTGAGGATCAGAACTGCAAGCTTTGTATTTGGCTGCAATAACGGCGTGCGTTCTTTTATTCATAGGGATATATCAACTACTTCAATATCACTGCCATCAAAGCCATTGATCGCGATCGCAAAAATGGTGGCTATGCGGCACTGTACAGCGGTGGAGTTGGCGCTCGCAATGTGACCCTGCACTTGAAGTCGCAACGCAATCATGGCATCAATTTCACTGTTGAGATTTACGGACGCTAGAAAGGCGCCACGTCTGTTTGGAGGGTATGCCACTATACAAAGATCACTTCAAAATTGCGCGATTTGGGCTGACCACGGAAAACTCTTTCGATTGATTTAAAATTTGTTTATTAAATTTATTATGTTTTTGTATGTGAGTGCATTAACATAACACATTGATTGATTTTTCAACAAATTGACTATAAGCAAAATATGTATATGTTTTATTGGCCGACTTAAAGTGAAAAAAGGAAACAAAAAGCATGAACTTGTCTTCATTTGCTGCAGATCGGACGTAGCATCTTGAAAGTTTGTACTCTATTAACTAAACGAAATGACTTAACCTAAAGAAAAGAGTAAAAATTTTAATCAGTTTTGATCAATTAATCAAAAGTTAGTAGCAAAAATGAACACAAACGGAGTTAGAACCAAGGCTTGGGCTGTGGTGGGTTAAGCAACTAAATGCAACATTCGCGCGTCCTGTGGCATGCACTAATAGCGTTCGATCAGGTAATGGCCGCGTCGTCTGCAGGAATTCTGCACGATTTCGCGGTACAAAGTCAAAATGGGTACCCATTTGGGAAAGCGTGGACGGAAAACAGGACGACAACGGCATGTGGCTAGTGTGGATGTGGATTTGCTAATGGGAATTTTGCTACGGAGCATTTGGAATGGGCATGGCGAAACAGTGCTGCTGGAGCATGCAGTGATTGGTGGACGTGCACGTTTGGCTGCTTGGAAGGGCTGCCACATTTGCATTTGTTGGAAAAAGCGCTCGAAGTGCCATTCAATGCGACGATGCAGACGCATGCGTGGAGCACAACAGCGACACTGTCTCTGGCATGCACTGGCAGCGCACGGCTCGAACGCAAAGCGACGCTGCCAGATGAAATCGTAGTAGTTTTTACCTGTCATCACTTGCATGAATTCTGTTTGAAAAAAAAGAACCAAAAACAAATTTTAATTTCTTTGCAATTGTCGCTAAGGCAAGAGCAGCAATTTGAGCTTACCATCAAAGTCGACCGTGCCCGAGCCGTCCGCATCAATCTCCTCGATTATATTGTCCAGATCGTCTTTCGACAGTTTGTCGTCGAGCTCACGCAGAATGTCACGAAGTGTTTGCACCGTCAGGTAGCCCTTGCCCTCCTTGTCGTACACACGAAAGGCTTCCTTCAGCTCGTTGGCCAAGGCGTTGACGTCCTCCTCCACCTCGACGAAGCGCGAGGCCAGGCGGCAGAACTGACTGAAATCCAGTCTGCCCGAGTTACCCTTGTCCACCTCCTTGATGAGCGCCTTAGTGGCTTTATCGTCTAGCTTCTGGCCGAGTATCTCCAGTATAGATACCACATCGGCGTGATCGATGTAGCCCTTCTCATCGTGATCGAATGCTTTGAAGGCGTTGCGCATGACTGCAAAAGGTAAAGGGTTTTCATAGTTTGAGTATGCTTATGACTGACTTTCACCAGTTGATAGCGCAGTTTCTCCAAAAAATTCGGTAAACTTTCATTTCCGCCTGTACTGGTTTGCCTTAAGACTTATGTACTATGTTGAGTGAGAAATTTCCAAAATTTATATTTTCAATGTTTATATTTTTGCACTGGCAAAGCATAAAATCATTGATTATGATGTAAAAAAAGGTTGGGCCCTCAATCAAAGCAATCGCATATTGAAGTGCTTATATGGAATAGTAAAAGCACAATTTGATGTTCTTCAAATATTTCTTCAGTGGTTTGAAATTGCCATTTTAAGTCAAAAGTCAATGCTAAAAGTAGTCTTGTGTAAACCAAAATTTAAAACATTTATGACTAATCTTCTTTTAAGCAGCCTTTAGTAGAATTTTACGTAGAATATTAACTTAAAGCAGCTTAATCCATTGTGCCTGTTCGATTGCATATCTGAGAATTTCCATTAAATGCCAATCAAAAAGCGTATTAAAGTGCTGAAATATTCTACAGAATTGTTTACTGAAGATTTTACAAGAAGTCACCATAGACAAGAGTTAGCTATGCAGACATGAGAGTTAACAATTTCAAGTAAAACTATCTAACTAACATTAAGCTTAATTCATATATTGATTCGAAATCTGAGATTTCTCTTGAAATATAGCAATATCGCTTTTAGTTATAACAATTAGCTGTTAAAAAATTAAATGCCATTCAGCAAAATTATTTATATTCATTTTATTTGAAAAAAAGCTGCCATATTTATTGGCAAAAATTCCATGAATTCTGTTTCAAAATCATATACGATTAAACATGATATGTCATTTAATGTAATGCTCGCACTTACTTCGCAGTTGTTCCTTGTCGTACTCTTGTTCGCTCTGCAAATAAAAATATGAATAATTAATTTAATACATTTTTTACAAGCTTTAGGAATTCACAATGATATTTCAGCCAAGTATTACACGCCTATTAAATAAATTTTTTACACGAACCCAGCCCCAACTAAGTCAACATTGCACAGCGTGCGTGTGTATTCATTACCAATTGGCTGTGGCGGTCTAAAGTGACCCAATTATAGCAAAGGCACAGCAAGAAAAACTGAAAATTCGAGCCTGACGAGGTGCGATAGATTTTCCGCTGATTGCACACAGACACACGTTACGAGAATTTTCCCAATTGTAAATACAAACAGCAAATTATTAATTGCCCTGTCGCTCGTTAGCGTTGCATGAGCGTTGCGCTGGCTATGCTCAGTGTGACCACTGGGAACGCTTCTAAAGTTGTTCGTAAGGAATTTACTTTCCTTTTTACGTTAAAAAGGAGTATTCATAATCGCTTCTGTGATAAGGAATGTAAAAGTGGGCCAATCTCTTAGACTTCAACTAGGCACAAGCAAGTTCTAAAGCTGCAAGAGCTCAGCTACATCTACTGTCCAAAATATCTTTGATATGCAGGACTCATTAGATTTTATGGCGACTGCAAACCTTGAAGAAAGCAACATCATATTATTTTCCAAGATTTTAAGTAATGCGATTTTAGCAAATCTTCGCTCAACGGTTTCGACACGGGCTATAAGCGTCTCGGAGGATGGCTCTCAGATACTGCAATATTATTCCAGAATGCCGCTTACCAAGCTAACAAAAATCGATGCTTGTGTATAAAGTTAGTTTAAATCTTTTGTATTGCACTTTCGAAAAACCCAGCATAAAGTTTGCTTTGGACAGAACGAACATGCTGCTTATAAATTTTTGAATTGAAATATGACCAACTCTTTTATAACAGACTCAGTTGCAAGGCGATGACACTCATAGCTGTATCTAAATAACATGGCTGTAACATATAACACCTTCTTCGTATAAGATACTGACTAGCAAATACTCTCTAGCAAAAGTTTGAGTTAATGTAGCTAGTAGATCATTTCAGAATATTGGCTGAAGAGGCTTTCTCTATTTTCGACGAACAATTGCAGAATGGTGAATGGTAATTTTAGCAATCGATCGATTTCTCTAGCAAATATTCGTTGGCAAATCAAAATATGCATACGCACAATTTTTGAGTGCTTTTTAATGCCAATTATGTATCGATATAAAAATCCGCATTCTATAAAAAATCATACACAGAACTCCAATAGCAAATCAAGTGAATTTCATTTGGTGCAAGAACGTGTCTTATTTTTGTGTGGCATCTTTGAAATATACTAGGCTGCGCCACGATTCGTTACATATCCTACATTTGTCCTCTAAAAACTTCGAGCACAATCGATTGATTAATTTCTTTTTGTATTTGCAAATCAAGGCCGTGCTACAAGCTCGCACAAAATGGTTAGCATGAGAGCGATTAATGGTGAAAATTAAACAAACGATTTATATAAATTGCATAAAATTATTATCTATTTTTGCAGAATGAATTTGTTAGGAATTTAATCAAATTCTAAAGCGGTATGATTATATGTATGCTTCGATTGTCACTGCCACACATACTTACCATTTTGTTGGTATGTGATTAGTAATCCGATATAATATATTTTAAGAAATTTCCAAAAGCAGCTGCAATGGAAGATGTTAGAATATTCGAGTTAACTTATTTATTTTGCGCTAATTTGACATTTATTCAAATTCACAAAAAATCTGCTAATCAGCAGGGAAATATAGCTGAAGGAAAATCAACGCGAAATTGCACAGACCGTGGCAAGAGCGCGCGTGTTCACCGCACCGTACTTCGATAATCACTCAAGACCGCTGATTTGCATCAATTAAAAAATTACCTTTCGATCGCGTACACGATGAGATTGGATGGGATTGAATGGGATTGGTTTGTGTGTGAAATTGATTTTCGGATTTAGATTTTGTGCTCGAGTCGCATGCAGCAAATGCGAATACGTTTCGTGCGATGCAATGCAGCTGGCGAAGTTGTGGCTGCTGCCGCATAATGGTGGTTCTATTTTTTGGGGAGGGGACTGGCGGCGAAACGATCGATTTTTGTGGCGTCTGCTTTGTTGATGAGATCTGAAGCTATTTGTGTGAGAAAGTGTGAGTGTGTGTGTATGTGAGCCAGCAATGCAAATATCATCAAAGAGAGGCGCAGCATAAGTGCTTTGTGTAGTCCCTACCTAGGGGAGAGGGCCCCCCAACGTGCCACCACAAATCCAAACTTGCTACGTCGGCGCAAAGAATTTGTAGAATTTTCAAATTAATTGCGAAGGGTGCAGATGTTGTTGTTGCTGCAGCTACTTTTTCCTATAACAACAAAAGCGCATAGATACATACAAACATACCCGATTTCGTTGCCTATAGTACATATGGGCTTTGAGTGGACGCACTCAAATTGAATTGATAAAATTAATTAACGTTTGCGATTTGGCAAATTGAGTGCTTGAAATCAGTGTGGGCAGCACTTGATCGTTGTTGTTGCGATTGTTGATTTGATTTCATTGTGTTCGTATTGTAACTTGTCAATCAATCTGTTGTTAGCAGCAACAGCAACAACAATTGCAGCCGCTGTACATACTTTTTAATTCGTCTGAATTTAATTTGCTCGCTCAATATTTGCCAACATTTTGTCAATTTAATTAAATCCGATCTGTGTGTAATTTCGCTGTCTTCATTGAGTATTGCGTGTGAATATTTTAAAATGTGCAGACCTTTGTAAATTGTTGTAGTTGTTGTTTTATGACTCAGCGGCAGTAGACATGTGGCATTGGAAACCATACGGCAAGCCATATTCTTTCAGAACTGCTTCTAAGATCTTTCTTTGTTACGGAACTCATTAAATGACGCCTAAATGATCTTGAGACAAAAGGGATCATGCGCGTATACTAAAATTCGGCAGAGTTATCTTAGGTCCAAAAGAGAGAGCTTTCTTCCGAAGATATGAATTCTATTGGAACTAAACTAAAAGGTATGTTTCAAATATGTTAATTATCTGCTGGGAGCGTAATTCGTTCTATGTAAATTGATCGAATGAGTTAGAGGTTGTAGAGAAATGTTTTGGTAATATCTCTACAAAAAAAGGGGCGGCACAGTCCCGAAATCATTCATGCTACAGCGCAGCCCTGTAACCATTGGCGTACTCTTCAATTTGGGGATCTGGTTGAGCTTCTCACCTTCTCTCTTAAATAAAATATGTTTTAAAAACACGCCCGACCCGATGGATGTAGAGGTTGGGTTGAAAGATCCAGTTGAGAAGAGTGCACATAGTACAAACTCTACCCGGGATTCTTCCAGGATCAATACATGCAATTAATTGTTGTGAGTCAGGAAATCTTTTCAAGAGCTGTCTTTGGATGAAACATTCCGAATGATGACTACAGTCGATCCAGCGGCGAATTTCGCTGACTTCAAACCAGTCGAACCAAAAGGAAAGGAAAAGGTCGGCTGAACTCCTGTGCTCTCTTAGCAATGGAAAGACGAGTGCTTCTTTTTTGAGCATAAAGTTCCTAAATGAGATGCATCGCACTAAATGAGATTGAACTATATATGTCACGAGGGACCACTTTTTAAAGGAGTGCATTCTGACCGCATGGCCACAGTTTATGAACAATTTAGTAATTTTTTCCAGCGAAAGAAAAAAGAAGTTGACGAAAAATATAAGATTATTAAAATAACTTAAAAAAAAACACAACTAACAAATATAACTGCCAAACTGTGCCACAATGGTCTGCAGGCCGTACGTTTGCCACATAGTGCCGTTCGGCACGACAGGACGTAATGACAATAACGATTCATCATAGAATGTAGGCATGCACAAATATTTCATGGGTCATGCAACTCTTCCGCATTTGCATCAGCACCGGCACCGGCAGCAGCACCAATCTTCGGCCAACAACCAGCGTCATTGGCATCAGCGTCACCATCGCACCGTCGCAGAGGCCACACAGCTTTGCCTCACATTTCACAGCGCGGCATTCCACTGCGATGCTGTGGTACGTGCATTTTTAAACTAAAAGATATAAATTGCAGCCAATAAAAGCAATAATTCATATCACAAGTAAATTAGCGCAAATGAACCTCAGCCGCGCCGCTGCCAGCGACTTTACTAATGTGCCACAAAATGAACGCGCGCTTGCATTCCTCACTTAGCTGATCTGCATATAGCGAGTATGGCCGTCTGACGTACGCTGGTGTGTTAGTGCGCAGTGCCTTTTGGCGGCCCACGGCAACAATTAGCTGGCGCAGCATGTTGCAGCAACATTGCACTGCAGATTTTTAATGTGCTCGTGTCTTTTCAAAGAGATTCAATCAGAGCAAAAACCCCTCAAAAAATATACGAAGCAAATTTAAATTTTTTTCAAATGCCTTTAACGCTGAGAATGATTTTTTGTTGCCTTTACAACATCACGACGCAAACGCATTTATACAATATCTTTGTGAAGTTGTGTGTGCTTATAAATGAGTGCATTTGCAAGGAATATGAAACAGAAAATGTTAACATGCCATCTGAGAAGAAAGTGGAGAACTCACCTCTTCCGACCAATAACGTTGTGTGGTAAAATCGAGAGCAACCTACGCATTTGTATGCCCTATAGCCCTATAGCATGGCAGTAGGGTACATTAACTTTGCTAGAATATTGTAACGCCTTAAAGATGCCGTTATAGGTACGGTCATAAGTACTATATAGAAATCATCAGAATTACTATCGGTCTTGATTTTCGTCTGTCTGTCTGTCTGTCTGTCTGCCTGTGTTCGTGAAGTTTTATTGGCTATAAATATTTACAAACTCTTTAAAACACAAATTTTAATTGAAAACTTGAAAAGTGATGACTTTTTGACATACCTTATATCGGACACTTACCTTAATAGCACACGTCGGCGTATTTTTTTTCTGTATAAACGTAAATTCAATATCTCGTCTAAGCGAGCGTTTTCAACAAATCTTGTGTCCAGGAAAGGTCTAACTAGCCGTCAAAAATGGGAATCGAGTTTCGTCGCACCAGTTGCAATTGGTCTTTCCGACGAAGTTGTAGAAATCGTTGTACATATATCATTTTAGCTGGGAATATGTCGTTTATTCGCTCGATATAACAAAGTTGACGGAACCACTGATTAACATACTAATAATAATAATATGTACCAGATTAATGTTAGCGTACTGCTGATAGTCGCAGGCCAAACGAACTTGGTGTTCACTGTTCACGCAAATTGCACCGTAGAAATTAAGAAGGATTTTCTTTCTAACCTCTCATGTCATCGCATCGTTCGCGGAGATTCACACCAAATAAATTCTTTTATTGGCCCCATATAAATATATTTTTTTGAATAGTAGATACACGAAGTAGTAAGATTATTCACAAGCAGGACCTTAGCTGACTGACTTGTGCATTGATTGATTGATCTTCTTTCATATTCAATTGTTACATTATGCGAAAATGATGTCAACCAAGATACAGAGCCTCGAGTTCTGGATTGACTTGCTCTTAAATTACAAATTTCAAACTTATGACCTTCAGCGTCTTGAAATAAAACAACAATCTTTACGGAAGCCTGCTCGGTTACAGTTCACTAATGAAATATATCTTTTATTTTTTTCAATATTACTCCAGTTTTTGTAAAAGTAATTGAATTATTCTAAAAGATAAAATATATGTTGAAAAATCTGCTCTGCTACAAAGGGGAGTTTGTGTTTGTAATCAAAAATTGTTTCATATGAACTTTTAGATAAAAAATGAAGAGAACACAAACATGAATCTATACAATTCAATACAATAACAAATAACATTTTAACATATTTTTTGCATATAAAACGAACAAAATATGATCAATTAAAAAACATGGTTTGGAAGAAATCCTTTGCTTAAAAAATACTCGTGTATAAGAACATCGAAATGTCAAGATTGTATCAGACGGATACAGAGACGTGACACTGTTCGATGGCTTGTTGGGCTCTTGTAAACCCCTTGCAAAAGTGACAATTGTCAGCTGTCGGATGTGGCAATGCCGAACTGTGGCAGCGCGTGCTGATGTTGTAGATACCAGCACACAGGTGCCACTCAAGTTGATTAATGACGCATGTTGGTGTATAGTTTATTTTTGTTAAACTTTATTAGTAAAAATCAGTATTGCTGTTGTTGTTTTCATTTACGTAATGAAATCATACACTTCAATTGAGTTCTGTATAACTTTTCATTCATGAAAACGTAACAACGTCTGAAGGCGTGAATGCATACAGTAAGAGCTTAAAGTAGGCATACATGTATACAGGTGGGTCATAAGTAGCTGTGTAATTGTGTGTGTTTGTTTTGTGCAGTTGTACGACTGAGTGACCGTTGAGCACTTCCGTCGCACATGCCACAATGCTGGGTGTGTCTAATCATCGCCGCCAGTCATGACCTCCATGAATTCTAGAGCGATAGAAAAGCCAAATTAACTATGCTCAAATCAAGCTTCATATATAGACTATAAACACTTACCATCGAAGTCGACGGTGCCGGAGCCGTCCGAATCAATTTCTTCGATCATCATGTCCAAGTCATCGCTGGTCAGTTTGTCATCCAGTTCGCGCAGAATCTCGCGCAACACGCTGGTGGTTATGTAGCCGTTGCCCTCCTTGTCGTACAAACGGAAGGCCTCCTTCAGCTCGGCCTGCATCGCCTCGGCGTCCTCCTCAACGAGGAAACGCGCAGCCAGCGTGGTGAATTCCTCGAACTCGATCTGTCCGGAGCCATCCTCGTCGACCTCGGCAATGATTTCGGCCAGCGTGGAGTCGTCCAGCTGGTGGCCCAACATGATGAGTATGGTGCCCACCATGGCAGTGTTGATGTAGCCATTTTTCTCCGGATCGAAGGCGTTGAACGCATTGCGCAACACTGCAAAGAGTGAAGTGAATTGAGAAGGTGAAAGGGAGTGCAATGCAAAATTGAATTGTCATAAATCAAAACAGTTGTGCATGCATTAAAATCATAATTTCCTTTTTATGTTTTGGACAATAACAGAGACTGCAGAGACACAAATATCAAAGTTATGAACGTGCGCTCACTTATCGCCCAAATTTGTCTGGGCGTAATGCGCGCGCAACAGATCAGACAAGATTGCGCTGACCATGCTCTGCAGTTGCTGCAGCCATACTCTCAACTAAAAAAACTACTAACTTTGACTAAAAATTTAGTCATGAGTACAAACTTATTTGTCAAAAGTTAGCAAATTTCAACCTCTCTCACCAAAATAAACTACCAATGTTGACTAAAAATTTAGTCATGAGTACAATCTAATTTGTTAAAAGTGAGCAAATTTCAACCTACTTCAGCATTCAAAATCGAAAGCGTGTGTCCGAATCATTTGTTAATAGTCTGCTCTTAACCATTTCATTAGTTAAGAATTAGTAAAGTGGTCAATATGAATATTTTCCTAAATCCATTGCTGAACATTTTTGAGGGGCGTATGTATTTGACTGCGTATGTGTGTGTGTCGCGTATTGGTCGCTTATGACGTGTGCTGCAGCTCCAATACAAATGCACGCAGGCGTGTGGGCGTGTGGCCAGTGGAATATCGCCAAATTGCTGCGCACTGGCAACTCCAAAAACTATGCATACTTTTATTCCAAATATTGTGGCATTTGAAGGTGTATGCAAAAAAGTCTGTCGTATGTTGACATGTCAAGTTGTCAAAATAATAAACCGTTGTATATATGTACATATTTAAAGCATCTGTATCTGTCACTTGGGAAACGGCTGAAGGCAGTGCGCGGCGTGTTGTTTTAAGATTGAACGCGGGCCTTTTACTTGAGACTCATATTCTTTTGAACAATGCTGAGTATATTGCGACAATTGGAATTGAAGTGTCTCAGCTTGCCATTGTAGACCGAGCACACAACCTGTACGGTGTTTCTGATATAATCCAAAATACTTACGCGCAGTTTGTTCCTTGGATAGTTCCTCCTGTAAATAATAGAAATAGAATAAATAGTCTATTAATTGTATATGTATTAATATTTGCAAAATTATTCAATTCAATTTATTAAGTCTATGATTAACAGGAACCTTACAGACAAGATATTACACGGAATACTTATAAAGAAATACTATTATCTAGTAAAAGAAAGCGAGTAACGAAGATTTGCATTCATATCTAGCCATTGAAAATTTAATCGACATTAAATTTAGCACTTAAATTATTAATTCCTAAGAGTTATTGTCTCATTTAAAGCAAAGTTTGGCTTTACAGCATCAGTATAATAGATGACGAAGAGGTTTCAATGGAACATTAAATTTCATTAGCTTCAGTAAATCCGGGCAATCAATATGTTCGCAGATTACTTCGTAAATAAAATAAATTACAGTGAGTTTTCGTCGAGATTCAAGAGATACCATACATCTATCTATTCGAAAAATAATATTTCGAAATTTAAACAGTAGCTGCATTGTGTGTGGAGTAATCAAATCTTAAAAAGCTTTCACACTCTCTGAATTGTTGTAATTACAATATAAAATCCGAGATCACAAAACTTATTGGCATAACAATATTTCTTTCTGCCTCCTTTTTTTTGGTAAGCATAGATTCGAAGATAAGGGCAATTTTCTTGCTTGGGCATCTTAATGAAATTGTTCACTCTATAACACTTAATATTTTCATTTATAACAACAACAGGTGCGCTGAATAGAAACACTATTTCGAACTGTGCGAAATGCACTATGCACCTATGCACTTAAGTTAAGACTTTCTAAAAAAGAATCAAGAAATGTTCAAATTTTCAAGCTATTAACCCATTTTGAACAGTCTTCCAGAAATTAAGTCTCTAGCTTGAATCTAGTAGTTACCGACTATACACAGGTGCATATACAAAATATGTCGGAGAGCATATTAAAGAATTTAATTTTCTCATTTGAACTGGATCTTAAAAACCCGAGAACTTTAAGAACCAATAAATCTGCATTGCTGCAATGGAGGATTAACTTAAGCCAGCTGCTTCTATCCATCGGTTTTATTTATTCTCAGCAATGTCGAGTGTTTTTTATTCGTCAGAAGGCGTAAGCTGGTATTTCATGTAAACTACTTATAGCCATTTAATATTACTCACTAGTATCGAAATTTTTTATAAGTAACTTTTCCGTAAATAACAGCTTCGCGATCTTTTTGTTGTTGCCAACCTATGGCGGTTTTAAATGGATCAGTCCACATGAATTTGAAAATATATAATATTTCTATTAGGTATGCCTTAATGTATAGTTTGAAAATTGAAGAAAAGCATATATCGATGCCTTATTAGGTATAACTTTTAGGGATTTCTATTTTTTTGTACAACCATCTTTAATGGTTTTTGGTTAGAAAATTCTTGCCCAAAAATATTCTTTTTGATCTGTGAAAAAAAAATTATTTGTAAAAGCAGTATTACTACTTTGAAAAGATAAAATATAGCATATCTTATATAGTGGATCTTATGATTTTCGTATTTCCAAGTGTGAAGAAGAGCTCAAAGTTGCTGTACAAAAAAGATAGTACAGATGTTAAAAAAGTGGCAATGGCATTTTTTATGAAGTACGCGAAAAGTGCAGCAGAGCAATATTCATATTGCCGAAGTCATGCTCGTTCTGCCACTCAAGCATATGCAGAGCTGCTGAGGAGGGTCATTATCCAAAAATAATCACACGAGTGTAAATATAGAATGCACTAAAAGTGACACACAGCGCGGAGACTGCGAATGCGGCAAGGTGCGGTTGGACGGAGGAGCACATAGCCAGGCGCTGTACACACGCACACAGCGACACATGAATGCTATAATTTTAAAGTGCCATAACTTTTACGCTAATATTTACGGTTGTCAGTGACGCCGAGCAATTATGACATTTTCAATTTTAGGGTTATGCCTCTTGTTAACATTTGGCTTGGAGTTAAGGGGGCAGCGCGACACTTACACTCATGGCGATGTATTAGTTAACCACACAAATGTCCTTAATAGTTCCGTTATGGGGACTGGCGGAACACAGTAGAGTACGGTGCACAAGACACAATGCAACAAGGACGAAGACACGTAAAAGGACACGAGCGCTGAGCTCACGTTGCGCTTGTACGGATGTTGCGTTGCGTGGAAGTGTTGGAGGAATACTAAAACGAACGAGCTGCGCCGCGGTGGCTTAACACGGACCCTCAAACACTGGCCAAGGAGCTGAGCGCGCGCGGCAGAGTGGTAAATGGTGCGGACGATGATGTATAGATGCAGATGTAGATGCAGATACAACTGCAGATGCAGTTGCAGATACAGTTGCAGAAGTGTATGTGTGTGTGTGTGTGTGTGAGAGTGTTTGTAGGAAGGAAGAAGATGAGGTGCGACGAAGACGACAACGACGACGGTGCGGTACCGCTCCAACCAACCACCTCCTGCTGTTTCGATCGAAGACGAAATAATATTTCGATGCTCAGGCCAGACAAATTATGTCCACCAGCGTTGGCGCAGGCAGCCAACTAATAAGAAGAAGCAGCAGCGGCAGCGGCACCTTGAGCAAAATAATGAGATGCAGGCACAGGCAGCGACGCCAACGAGCCAAGCAAGCCCAATCGCTGCACAAATGCAACAAATTTTCACTTGTTCTAAGGTGTGAGGCATTGCGAGTGTACATGTGTGTGTGTGTGTGTGTCTGTGTAAGTGTATGCGAAATATGGGCACAACGTTGTGTTGCTTTGCATGCTTTGTAGATATGAGTGCGAAATGATGTTGTTGATGAGGTGCGCTTGTCACGGTGCGATTAGCGAAGCATAAAGCCAGCGGGGTTGCCAAGTGCCAGGCAAAGGCGCATTTTGTTTTGTTTAGATTTCTTGTCGAAATTAACAAGTTCTTTAGAAGCTAAAATTATAAAGTAATAACAATTCTAATAACAGCTTCAAATAAAGACTTGATATTAATTGTTAACCGATTCTG
The DNA here is from genome assembly GCA_963457695.1 of Neria commutata. Classification (NCBI taxonomy): domain Eukaryota; kingdom Metazoa; phylum Arthropoda; class Insecta; order Diptera; family Micropezidae; genus Neria; species Neria commutata. The sequence continues at coordinate 15,594,500 of OY735247.1, read as the reverse complement.
CTCTTATAGACCAAGCAAATATGTAAAACGTTGATATAGAGACGAGATAAGAAAATGCTAATGCAAAAAAAATTATGAAAGTGTACAGTTGGGCTTTCAATATAAAACTAACTTTGAATTTTTCTTAGCATCTTCGACAACAGATTAGAAGTCATAACAAATTTTTTTGTGGCATATGAAATATACAGCATATTATGTGAATATTTTCGTGCCGCGGAAGGGGCAGAAAGTTGGGAAAAAATTTATGGAAAAACGAGAAGTTTTTGTTCAGGTATTATTTATAATAAGTAGGAATTTTAAGTTAATTCAATTTAGTGAATTACAATTCAAGGAATGTACAACTAAAGAAACGTTCAAGACAATTCAAAATGTGGTGTGAAATTTATGCGTGGATGCCGAGTGCGTTCCACTGAATGATGTGGTTCCACCATCTCGCATCGAGAGACAACCGATCGGCCCATGCTAGGGATGGGAGAGCGCCGATAAAACATTTTGAAAATGCTACATTAATGCCGAAGCCTCGACCAATTAAATTGATTAATTTTTATATAAACTTGCTTCAGTTTTTAAAATCCCAAAAGAATAAACGATTTTGGCAAAATTCCAGTGATTTTTGTTTCTATTAAATGCATACCGAAAAAAAAAATTATGCATTCAAAATTCATCTCAAATTTTTTTTACATAAAAGTTAGGTAAAAGAAGGAACGACAAGGGCTCGAATCTTCGATGAAGGAACCAAGTGAAAGCAGCCATAGCTATGCTTGCAACCAGGGAAAATTGAAGGCGTACACAAAGCAGGGTCGCATCGGGAGAGCTGATATGTGAGGCCTGTAGCCGGTTGTAATGGCCCTCTTAGTAAGTAACTTGAAAGTATGTATAATTAAGTATCCGCCGTGTGCTCTTCGAGCAAAGTATGTCATTTGTTTAACAGATCAAGTCTCGTTCCCTTTCTAAATTAATTGATTTTTTTGGCTTATATATTTTACATGAATATGAGCTCGATATCTGCTTAGTAACTGAAATATGAATGCATTTATTTAAAGCACAGCTGGCAACTCTGAACAACATTCAAGCAGACGAAGTGCTCAACTTAATGCAATAAAAATAAATTAAAATTTGCACACATTTAAGCAAATAGGAAAAGTCGAAAAATTTGTAGGAAGGCATAAATTTTGCCTGCAGTGCATTGCGCCTGCCTCAAGATGATGGCATTTTTACCACTCACATATGAGTGTATTTTGAATAGCTCTTATTATTGTTTTGTGCTGGCGGAATTCTACAAAGTGCACAATTTTTGAAAAAAAAAACGCTTCAATGGAACAATGCAAATGGGCTGCGATGCGGTGAGGGGCGGGGCATCAGAGCTAGGACACAATTGTCGGTGACCACCAAAATGTGTCTTCTTCGAACGATATGCCTGTTTGCTTTAGTTGTTGTCGCTGTTGTTGTTGTAGTTGTTGTTGTTGTTTGTGAATTGCAAATAAAGCAATACAGACGATTTTGGTTTTATAGCCGATTTGTAGATTGCTGCAGTTTACATTTTGCCCGTGTCCGCTGCGTGTTTGTGTATTTGGCAAATTTGTCATGACTTTCTCAAAGGGGCGTTCGAACTCGTTGGCCCAGGCAGCGGCATAGTGGCGCAGCGGGCAGAGGGGCAATAAGAATTTTAAAAATTATTGCTGTTTTCTGATGAAAGCGCTTATAAGCAGCCGTGCGCTCGGCTGTTGCTATGTGTGTGTGTGTGTGTGTGTGTGAATGTGTGCGCCATAATTTGTACCTGTGCATGTGTCATGTGGCAAGGGTGTTATGTGTAGGCCAACTGCACTAAGCACATGCAACAGGTGGATCGGCGCCATTAATGCACAGGCATTAATTCGGTTGGCTTGTGGCAGACTGCTCAATGGATAAAATCGCTTGTTTGTGGCCAGAAATCGAAATGTTTACTTTAAGCACTTGCCACATTGAAAAGTTTGCTATAAAAAGAGACACGTCAGTTCCACAGTCTTTTATTTGAATTTTCAATCAGCGCTCAAAATAGAGAAAATCATGCATTCAGGTTTCATTAAGTTTGAGCATAAATTCGGAATTATGTTGCATAACAAATTTATTTGGAACAACTACATTTGAAGAAAAAAGAGGTGCAGCTAAATAAAATACCTTTCAATTCCGCTTTTGATGTCAAACAAATTTGATTCCTGTTTAAGCTTCATTTTTCTGCTTCTTTAGATAATCAGTTAGATCTCGCACTGCGTTTTTTAGTTGGATATATTATAATTCCAATCGCTCCTTTATTTTAAAAGATTTTTTTTTTTAAATACTGTTTCTATATAGATTCAGCAAGAGAAAATTCGTGAGTAGCAAATGCTTATCTTATCTAATTTGTATATTTTTATAGTTGATTGATTTCATAGGCTGCATTTTGCTTGTGGGTGAGAAAAAGGCGCTTAAAACCGAAACATTCCACATGCTTTCATATTAGGTGTAATAACAAGAAATACATTATTTTTCCAATAGATTTTTCCAATTAAGTTTGCTTGGCTCATTTTTGTTTGAGCGCGCGTCAAAGATGGATACCAGCAATTAAAAAAAACGCCATATATTAAAATTTTTATACGATAATGGTGAAAACGCCAGACAGGCGGCTGAAAATGTGAATAGTGTTTATTGTCCTGATACTGTAACAAGCAATTATTTCGTTAATTCGTTTGCGTCGATTCCGTTCCGGTAATTTTGATGTCAGATGATGGAGATGCTCTGCTAAGTCACTTGTCAAGAATGTTGATAAAATCATGAAAATCGTCGAGGCCGAGCGTCATGTAAGCGCTGTTTCGATTGCCCAGCAGCGCCCAAACTGGATCATTCTAAATAAAGCCTTCATTTTCGTGCAAAAATAATGGATTTCTTTTCACTACACCTAATATTTAAGCAATAATTTAGATTTCGCTGAAAATTTTTCGAATTTCGGTTGCGATTTCGTTCCTGCAAATCGAAGGGATTCTGGTTTCGGTTCCTTTAGCATTCTGTTTAAGTAAATTTACTAAATGATTTCTTTCTAAATTAAGTGATAGTAAGTACCTGAGACGTCATCAGTGATATTGATAACAAAACTGCGAAAATCGACAAGTCTGAGAAAACTTAAAGCAAATCCTGGATCAAGATCAGATACGCACGTAGGCAATCAACCGCACAAACTGGAACAAAACTTATCTGTTATCTCTTAACTTTTCTTCCATAGAACATAAGTATCACATAGACATAATCCTGTTTAATGTAGCTAAGAAAAATATCTCTTTAATTTGATGGACCATTTATGTAACATCAAAAGTAGTATGTGGACTCATATCAAAGGTATCTCACAGGCAAATTAAAAGAACGAGGCATCTCCTAACAAACAAAAATTTTAGACATACAAAAAACCCTGTAGAGAAATGATGATTTAAGAAAGCAACATTTTGCTTGTTAAAGAACATTGACCAAAGTGGAATCCATCGAGCCAAGCGCTGTTGTCTTCCAATTTATCAATATGTTATCCTTTCCACAGCCATTTTGAACAAATTTATATGTGATCTATGATTGATATCCTAGACGTGGAAAAGGCATTGCAACCTTTGCAAATTTTTCAGATAGCTTATATAAATATATCGACTGCTTGTTTATATCAGCGAACATATTTTTCAAGAAACGCGTTCATAATATTATGTTTCCACACGATCTTTTCCGCGTTAAAAGGAAATAAAAATCGATCATAAGAGTTCACTAAAGTTAGTAAGCACAAACGACTTTAAGACTAGATAGACTTTTTCAACAATATTCAAACTGCAACTGTGCGTCCGAACAGCTGCGGAACGAGTATCTTTTCAAAACAAAACCTAAATGAATAAGAAAGATTGTCCAGCATCGTTCTTATACTTGTAAAAGGCCGCTATTATATTTAATCAAATCAAAACTATGTCATCAAATATCCCTTCAAATTGTTATTTACCATAGTTGCGTTGCCCATTTTAATGTAGGTTTTAATTGTTTACTTTTGTAAAAAAAAATTATAATAAATTGGCAATCGAAAAACTCCGGTAGAATAGCTGCAATGCACACAAACCACAAAATCAGACTGTCAAAACCGCCTTCAATACAATTTCGAATGTTCACGGACGCTTGCCGTTTCGTGTAAGTGACAAAACAGAACTGGACGATGGAGACACAACTCACTTGTCCACGTTAAAAATATGTATGCTGCGCCATGATGGGGCATTTTGACGTGGCCGTGTCCGACGCCGGACGCCGGATGCCCGGTGAGATTGGTGACGCTTGGCAACGCTTGGCGTTGAGCGGGTTTCTACTTTGGAAAACTGCTATAAACCCCGCGCCCATTCCGAGGAAAGTCAGCAAGGCAATGTGGACTGAGCAAGTGAGTAAACAACAACTACAACAACAAACACAAGCACAAGCACAACAATTAAAGGCACAGAGGCAAAGCGAAAAACTATTATTTTTCATATTTCAAAATATATTCAATAGACTCAAAAACATTCATATTCAGCATCAAATGATGCCGAAAGAGCCGAAAAAATCACTCATATTTTTGCCAGCGAACCAGCGTAACACCGCATTAGTCTGTCGGCCCGTTCGCCAGCGGGCTGCATTAACCTGCCTAGCGTGTGTACACGATAAAAGCAATTTAACGCAAATGCTACCAAATGCTGTCCCCCAGTAAGAGTGCTGGGGGGGAGGGGGGGGAGGAAGAAAAGCGAAGCGGCCGAAGGCAGCAGTCATTCACATGCACCCACCGCAGGGAAAGTGTCCCATATGCGCTACGATCCAAACTGCCCGCCAGCAGCAATGCGAGCGAGACAAGCCACACACACGCACTTCCACTCACACGCACGCACTCACTCGCTCGCTTGTGCTCATTCATTGACTGAGTCTCGGAAGCTGCTGGTGGCAGATATCGAGTCGGTTGACAGCTCCCCAATGGAAAGTGACTGAAACGCTGCACCGCAGCAAAAGTCATTGAAGTGCGTGGAGAGGGGATGGCATGAGGATGCCCAATATTGGCGACTGATAAAAAGCTAACAATTGCGATGGTTCCGACACTCATGAACGCTTGTTCTGCGCGATCAGCGCATCTGCGTATCAATTTCAACTGGCCCAGACATTATGTGGGAGGGCAAAATCTCCGGCAAACGCACACTCACATATGCGAGTGGCAGCTAATTAGTATGCCAACAGATTGGGGACCTAGGAATGGAAACAGCGAGCTTTAAGATGCATTGCGTCAGTTCATCATGCAAGTTAATATACGCCACGAATGTCACATTATGGCTCAAAGGAGTGCGAAACTGTGCCTCTAGTTTTAGGTCACCATTCCTCTTTCACCTTCCACCATTCTTCTGAGCAGATTTGGTATCCTATTACAGAAGGGTATGTGAAGTTTCGCGCGGAGCTTCTTTAGTTTTTACACTATTTTCGACGAGAATCTCAGCGCAAAAGTTCCAGATTGAAGATTTGACAAACTTAAATATGACAGCTTTAAGTTAGTCCAAATAAACTGGGTCCAAGCCTTATATATATTTTTTGAATTGCTGCGGCTGGCGAAGGTGAAGGCGATCTGAACATTTGGTGTCCATGTAGATTTCCAATTGCATATGCCACAATTATCAATTAAGAATGTATTTGTCTCTGATGTTTAGAGGCACAGTGCAATGCCACAACAACATAATAGTTGCATGCAACAAAGGCGTGAGTGGGCGGAAGGATGGCAGTGGTTAATGTAGCTACCAAGAAGACACGAACGAGGCACATGCGAATGATGAATGGTTTTGTGGGCCTCCGGGCCTGCGGACTATTGAAGCGTATGACGAATTGCACTTATGGCATGTGCTGTCGTGTGTGCGTGTATTGCACACATAAATCCGCACAAAGGCATCGGTCAAGTGCAGCAATTGAACAAGGAAAAAACAATATTTTATGAGCGCCAAAAACAGAAGCCGCCAAGCAAATTTATAAATAATTTGTTGTAATCATTTGCACAAAGAATAAACACAGACGAGTCGTTGCCTCGCTTCAGAGTACCTGCCAAGAATTCGAAATTTAAGCGCAGTGCAGTGGTACACAATATCGCTAGAGTAATCCGCTAGAATCACAATGGGGCAATCGGCTATAAGCGCACTACAGCCCGACGAGCAACAACAATCGTTGAAAGTGTTGACATTGACAAAAAAAATTGTAAGCCAAAAATTAGAAGAAAATACTACGAAATAGCAAAGAATTAAATAATTTCACATTGTACTTTGAACGCGTTTAGCGCATCATTTTATGATCCAAAAAAAAAGAAGAAGAAAAGTTAAGAGCAGCCGAATTTATGCAAAAACTTATTATAATAAATGAGCTAAAGCTTTTAAAGCTCTTAAGCATGCTTGTCGCTGACAGGGCAATTTGTTTAAAAAAAAAATTTTTTAGTAATTACGAGTGTCAAAATAATGGACATGTTAGTTGGCAGGGAGGAAGAGGGTAGACTGATAGCTGGCTGGGCAGTGTAGCATGGGCAAACTGCCATAGAAATATGTTTATTTACATGAATAAATCGAATGAAATTAAAAATATGAACGAATTTATTTATTATAATGAATTATATGAAAAATTATGAACGAATTATATGCACACAGGCTAAGAAAAATCGAAAATTCCGTCATAATTCCTTTCGATACCATGAGTATATTTAGGCAAGGCGATCCTTTATCTCTTCCTTATGGGGAACGTGCTGCGGAAAGACGGTGTGCATCGCAATGGCACTATTTTCTTCAATAGTGGCCAACTCCTGGCGTACGCCGATGATGCTCATATCGTGCTTCGCACCAAGCGAGATGTTACCATTGTTTTTTATCCGCTATTTAAAGACAATCAGCCAAAGTGGGTCTGGCGGTCAATGAGGGCAACACGTAGTATATGATTTCTATGGGCACGGAAATCCGGCAACGTGACTCCTATTTGGCTACTGGAAACTATACTTTCGAAGCTGCCGAGAAGTTTACATATCTTGGCACCGCCATTTTTTTTCACGCAAACCGACACTCAGGGTATGCCCTTGCCAGCTTCTTTAACAATACCGAAAATGAGGTCGTTCCAAAGTAGATCACATTACCACAACTAACGACATCAGCTTAATGAGATCAAGCGAAGAATAGCTTGTGGCAATAGCTGCTACTATGAACAGAGCTGGATCATAATGATTCCTTTAGGAATTACATCACTCTCAATTAAAAATTAAAGGGAATTGTAATCAGTAATCAATTCCTTTAGTCCACAGTAAAGGAATTGATTACGCTTTCAATTTCCATAGTCTATGGAGTCGTTAAGCAATTGAGAAGCAAAGTTCTCTCCCGTCTGACAAAACTGACCACAAGTCACTCATTATCCTCGTTTCGCTTGACGGTGCTAAAGCATGGGTGATTTCGCAGACTGGTGCAGGCTCGGGAGTTCGTACCTCTGATGAAAAGGCCAAGTAGACCAAGTAGGCACTGTAAACGCTTGGTATTGCCAACTGGGGAAAACGAGCGCGTAGTACGTTCGCCTGTGGAGGAGCCCTACGTCAGATCGTAACCGGTTCAGGTTGTCATTGACAAATTAAGGAGAATAAGAAGGAAAAGAAGGAGAATGGTATCAAAAATGAAAAGAAGACCAAGCAGAAAAAAACCGTTCGCCTTATTAAAATACACACCACACTTTTAATATTGGAATCGACTCCCTTCCTTCGCCCATTCTTCACTATTACTCCAGTTACTCAACCGGGATTTAGTAGTATTTTATTCTGGAAAGTTTACTCAACAACTTGCTGAAGGCAAAAACTTGCATGTTTGAAGTAACTGAATTTCCACAAATACATAAGCAACTGTTGGCAACCTTTAAGCATTTTTGGCCACTCACACTTATGTGTGCAATTACTTAACCAGAGTAACCACTGTGCTCGTTTCATTGCCCAGGGTTCTAAAATTTATGGCCGCGACACGCGACGCTATTCACGCGACACGCCAAGCAATAATGTAGTCGCTTTCGAAGCAGCAGCACGCCTAAAAATAACTCATCTCGCCGCTATTTCGGGCGCAACACAGTGACCGATGTGCCAAGAATAGTGCGGCGCACAGTGTAGCGAGTGTGGACAAGAATTAACGCCAAAATTTTAAGCTATTTAGTGCACTTCTGAGTAATATATGCAACTAAGGCTTGGCATGGATTTTGGCAGTGTAGTGCAATGTTTCGGACTGCTTTCCGATTGGAGCTAGCCTGAGCGATCCTTGTCGCTTCCATTGCCAAGTTGATGCACAGCCTTCACGTGGAGTCTGCTGGGTAGCTGCTTGAAATTCGTCGGGCATTGAGAGGATATTTGAAGCGAGCTCTTCTCCTAGACTAAATTTGGGGGTGTGCGCAGGGTTTGGAACCCGTCAACATTAAAATGTATCCAAGAAAAAAAAACTCAAATCCGTTGACGACCACGATGTATGGATATGCATCTGCAATACTCGGTTCCTAAATAGGGGAAGCTGCGTCTATCAAACTGGCGGAAGCTTTCGTTAAATATAAGGCTCACATCACCGCCATTCAGAAAATGTAACGGGCAGGGCAGGTATGCTCAAAAAAGGAGATCGGAGAGGAGATCGGATGTGGACGTAAGTTGAGGTACTTTAAACAAGACAACTCTTCGAGAGTATTCTTTTGCATGGAAATTAAAAACTTCTTAGTCTCGGCTACGAATTACGACAGAAAAATAAATAGATAGGTACCGTTTTCTTTAAACTGCCATATGGGTGTGACTGTTGAGCGATATTGTTCAAATTTATAACTTCCTTTTTTTGCAGACTATCAACAATCTTGCATACAATTTTCGAATTTTTTACCGTCGATTTGTACTTGTTGAAGGTGGGCGTGGAAGTTGAGAGCTAACGCACATATTTCGCACATTTTACTATCATTACGCAACATAATTGTGCACCAAATTTGTTTGAAATTGCAACACGTTCACAATTTTTGTTCCACGCTTGTATGCACTCATTACACTGTGCACCGCTTGCACTTTCTTTAGGTTTCCACTCAAACAATCCATGCAATAGCGCCAACAAAGTGAACAACATTATAATTGTAGCTCGAGCAAAGCTGCTACGGCAGAATTTATTTGCAGAAAAATAAAAATAAAGCTTATAAAAATTAAGCAATCATGGAGAATGCATGAGGCACAAAGCGAAACGGAAAACTACATAGCAAATAAGAAATGTAAACACTTATGCGTGGCAGGGAGCGGAGGGTGGAAGTGAGGGAGGGAGCGTAAGCAGCACTCTACACCAGCAAATCCGTGCGCGACCTTTTGGTCTTCTATAGACTCTGCTTCGAAGTGAGTTGGCCTCCCTCGTCGTTGCTGCTGTTGCTGTTGTTTAAGGTGAAATCATGAAAATTTATTTGTTGGCGCTTCTGGGCTGCGCGCCGCCTGGCGTGCTTCTTCTTGGCAGTAAGGCGTTTTTTCTTGGCAGCAAGGCGCTGCTGCTTGCGCTGTCTTTCGGCTGACCCGAAGCGGAAGGAGCCGGAAAAGCCGGAAAAGCCGGTGCCACTGGTGCGCGCCAGCTTGCCATTCTCCACAGAGGTCAGAATGTAGCGCTCGACCAATTTTAAGCGCTTGCTGATGTCCATTTCGTACTGATTATTATACTCCTCTATATATTTCCGGATTGCGGTGAAGGAGACGCCGCGACGTAGTATCCTTATCATATGCACCTTGATCGCTGCGTCCATCATGAGAGACGTGGGCACGCTTTTGGCGGGTGCGTCCGTGCGCGGCGACCCCTCCATGGTCGTATTGTTGTCAGCATCGGTCAGGTCGACATCGATATTCTTCTGCTGAAAGGAATTCCATTTTGCTCCGGACTTGACGGTGCCTCGAAATGTTCAAATCAATTTACTAAAAAAAATATGTTTATGTGGAGTAAAAATAATTGTAGAGCTTTCTTCTAAATTGAAATTTTTCTAAATTGAAAATTTCAATCACATGAAAGTATTTTTCAAAGATTCCAAAAAAAGTTTATAAATTCTCGCATTCATTCGTTGTGAATTAAAGTACATATACGAATAACAACTGTACTCATGTCGATGGTTCCACCTTAAAGAAGGTTAAGTCGACTTAGTCGCCGCGGTGGCTCAGTGGACAAGTGGTTGGTCGCTGATGCGGCAAGCCTGGGTTCGAATCTCAGCTGACCTCATAACATCTAATAAAAAGAGAATTTGTTTTCAAATTCCGGGGCAATCGAATTTTTGCAATTCCATTTTTAGTAAATAAAATTAGAAAGATTTCTGTATTCAATTTCAGAAAGGTTTAACACAGAAAAAGACTATTTTGATAATAATAGTTATAATTGACTGGCGCAACAGCCCGTGTGGGCTTTCTCGCGTTAACTTGTATGTGCCTGTTATACAACGGGACCTACATTTACAAAATCCGAACGGATTTGGAAGCTTTTCACAAGAATATTCTCGAAAACTTGTCAATTCATCACGAGAAGTGGCGCTAGACTATTTTGGCCAATTTTATTCATCGGACTTTACAGCCGCCACTTTTCATGCCATGACATGAGTAAACATAAAACATAAACATTTGCTGCATTGCAATTCTAACCAGGGGCCTTGTTCTTCTTGATAGGTCAACAACAGGGTTGTGAGCTTACGTTCGAACCAGTATCTGAAAATTATAAAGTTAAAAACTTTAAAGCTCAGCGTTTCGATATTAATCAAGAAACTGTTGCTGCAATGAAAAGTCTATAGTAGGGCTGTTTCATTATTGACTTTATTATATGTAGTTAGGCATATTGACGTAGTTGAACCTGCTAATTGAAGCAACTGTCATTCGGACCAGCTTTCAAGGCACAATGAAAAGACACTTGTTATTGTAAATTTGCTGCATTATTATATACATACAATACATGAAGAAAAAAAAAGCTATGCTACCCCTAGCACACTACATTCAATTGTACTGGCCAAAGCGATTGTTCAAAGCACTCTCCGCAATGCTGGAGTTACGTTTGGGCAAAGGCGGCGGCAGCGATGGGCTGGTGGCATAATTGTTGGGCACACAGCGTTCCTTACAATGATGATCCCGCTCGAAAGACGTTGGCATTTCATACTCATCTTCCGGGAAACTGATAGGCACAAAAGCCTCTTCGAAATAGGTGGAGCAAGACTTCAGACTGGGCAGACGTTCCAAATCCCTAGCCGAAATGCTGTACGGCATGTTGGGCGTCTCAGGCAAGCCGGGTCTGAAAGCAAGAAGTGGCTGCAAGACGACTTCGAAATTCAAAAAGCTTTTATACTCACTTCTGTTTCATGGAGGCACTCAGCGGCTTTTTCTTGAACGACGCCTGCGTCATGTATTCAGTTTCGGTAATTGTGGACACGTAGCAATTCTGTTCGGGTTTCTTAACAACGAGCACATTCTTGGAACCCTCCAGCAAATCCGGATACGTCTTGATGCCAAAGTAGGCCACCACAGCGCCAAAGAATATGGACAGCATAAAAATCAAGCACAATATGCCGACTGTAAAGGCTTTCTCATCGGTCGAAATCCACACATTATCATCGCCCTGCACCGCGGCCGGTATATGTAGTGGCAAACAGTTGAAGGGCGTGATCTCCTGTTCGTTGTAGTCCATGAGACAAAACGTGTAGGTGGTGTTCTCCAGCATATCGTCAACGATCAGGTACGGACTGTTGTATACCATGCAATTGTAGCCCGCATTTGAACCGACATCTTTTTGTTGTGTGCTCTCAAGTTCTTCATTGAACCAGATGATGGTGATCAGCGTCAGTGCAGTGTCGTCGGCAACGGTGACCTGCACCGAATGATTGCCCAGCAGCTGTAGCTCGAACTCGTGGCTGGGTGGACCAAATTCAAAGAAATCTAAATTGCTCGAATACTTGCTCGTACCCGACTGATTCGAGTCCACACTGTCCGCACCCTTGTCCTTCCCAGTGATCAGCTTCAATATTTTATTGCCGGCTGTTTCTTTTGTGCTCTCGTCTGACAGCTGGAAGTCGATTTTCGCAATCGATTCGGAGCTGCTGTAGACTGAGTCGTCAGCTGAAGTTGCCAATTCTTCGTCTTCGCTTGAACTCAGGCAACGCATTTGAAAAACTTTAGCCTCCTCGGTCTTCCCGCCGTCGCCATCGCTATCACCGTCGGCCAACACTGGAGAGTTACTGCCACCAAGACTTCCGTTCAAGTTTGTTGCAGTGCTGCTTATGGTGGCGACAGTGGTTGTCGTGGTCCTCCTGGAATTATTCTCCCGCCAATCACTTTCCTCAAAGTTGCTGGTGACTGTCGTCGAAGTGATGTCGCAATAGTCAAAGTCCACCTCGTCCAAGGCCGTGCCGTAGAGCTGGTGTGGAGCCTTGCAGTACAGCGTGTCGATGAACTGGCAGCGGTATTTGCTGTAGATGCGCACGAATTCACGCAGCATGCAGTTGCAATTCCAACTGTTCATGGCCAGATTCAAGAATGTGTGCCGCTTATTTTCCAGCAGCGGCATGAATATATCCGCGCTTACCGACGTGAACAGATTCTGCGAGAGATTGAGCAGCACCAATTTGCCCGCCAACTTGTCAAAAGCATTCCGCTCGATGCAGGTTATCTTGGCGTTGATGATGATGAGGTATTTGAGGTTCGGCGTGGCGAGCAGCAGCTTCTGTGTCAGCGGTCCATTGAAATTGTTGTAGCTGAGGTCAGCATATTCCAGCTTATTCAATTGGCTAATGCCGAAAATGTTGTAGTCCTCCGGTATGGACAGTCCAGCGTATAGTTTGAGCGTCGTAAGCGTCGTCTGCACCGGCTGGAAGAAGGCGCGATCCAGACTGGGCACCGGCGTATCGATGAACAGATACTTGAGTGAGTGCAGACCCAGCAGCGCGCCACTATCGACCTGACTCAGGTTCAGTTTGCGCCACGACAGCAGAAAGGTATCCGAGAAGATGGGCGCATTGAAGGCGCCATTGCGTATTCTTCTAACCTGGCTGGAACGCAGCATCAGTTCACGCACGGTAATATTCATGGCTGGCCAATTGTTCTTCACCACGCCGAGTGGCCAGTGCTGATTGTCGATCACTAATACGTCCATAAACTGACAGGAACTCAGCTGCAATGGCATTAAAGGAAATTGTTTTACTGAAAGCAAACGCCGCTGTGCAATTTACCTTCAGCAATTGGTGCAGCTCCTCATAGATACTCTTCGCCTTTCTGCAGCGCACTTTGCAAAACAACTCCTGACAACCTTGCAGCTCGGGGTTGAAGTTGTCCAAAGCATCGTTGTTGACGCCTCTGCAAATATCAATGCAAATAAATGTGCGCAACACAACGTCGCTCTAATCTACAAAATGGCTGATGCCATACGAAGCCAAGAGCACTTAGCCGTGCTCCAGATATGCGTATATGTATTGGTATGGTATATGAGATCGCGCTGCTCACCGCACACTCTTGTTCATCTCCAGCATAACGCTGCTGAAGTTATCCTGATAGTCGGGGTAGCTCTCATCGTACTCTTCATTGGGCTGCTCCTGCTTGCTTCCGTGCATGGTCAAGTAGAATGTGATGACTATGATGCACAAGCCTATGGTGAGCAGTATCCAGGCGGTCACTTGCACGCAGCTGTCTCGCAGGAACCACGGCCTCTGCTTCTCCGCACTAAAGAGCGAGCACTGTTACTCAGGCTCCTACTTCATTTGCCATATTTACCATTGCTCCGCCAACTTGGCTTTCTCCTTTTCTGCATTCTCCTTTGGGCACTTTTTGATCTTGGCCTGCGTCATGTCACCAGCGCTAAATGCCAACGACGACTGTGTTGCACTCTTCGTTGGCTCCTGCCTAAATATGCGAATATTTCCCAAAACTATTTGCCTGCTTATCAGCGTCGCCTTATCGAGCAGCTCCTATCTAATCTATGCAAATTAGTTACATTTTATCAATATTTTCTGACATTGTACGCTAAAATATGGAAAGGATAATAATGTTTTTTTGTGTTTGTTGTTTTTTCTCCTAGTTGTTGCAACTTCTCGCTGTCATGTTTAATAGCATAAATAATTTCATATTTAGTCAGAAATCAATCAATAATACTACAAGCAAATACATAATAGCCCAATTCACAATCTTGTGCAAATGGTCTGGGATTTTTGCAATTGACAGTTTTGTAGCAAACTACTGTCAAAACTAGTGACAGTTTTGTAGCAAACTACTGTCAAAACTAGTGTAGTTTGCTACAAAACTGTCAATTGCAAAAATCCCAGACCATTTGCACAAGATTGTGAATTGGGCTAATATATACATAGTGCATATGACGCGCCCAGAGCAAAAACGACTTTTATACCTTCATAGCGCATGTGCGCAATGAGGCGAAAATTGACACTCGAAGCGTTTTTGCTCTGTGCGCGTCATATATGAACATATAATCGATGCAATTTTTAATAACTTATGAATCGAAAAGAATATGCAAATGTGTTAAAATATCGAAGGCCAAACACTTCAAAAAGGTACTGAAGTTGGATTCATTATATCTAGCAGTTTAGCCAATAAATCGAGTTCGGTAAGCTCAGCCTGAAAGATCTACTCTGACAAATCTACATGAAGGCACTCACAGTTGATTGCATGTGCATATATATGTATGCCTGCACCTAACATTCCAATTTTAGTATTTTCTAAAGTGTTCCATTGTATGCCGTAAGCCTAAATTATAGAATTTCGACCAGAAAATTTAGCATTTATTATAAATCTAACATTTTGGTAAAAATTATTTCCAAAAAAATTAAATAAAGCACAAGTTGATTGAACCGAGGATTGCCATCTAGACTTAAAAGGTAACTTTCCCTTTCAATCGCGCAATGAAATTAGTTTATATTTCTTACTGTGGAATTTAGCAATTTCATTTGTGGCAGAAATGTAAATAAAAAAATTTTTTCAAAGCATCTGAATTTAATTAATGCACTTTTATTTCTAGAAATGTTCGATGCAAAGGGTAGTAGGTAGGTACTTCGATTGGCTTAAAAGAAAAGAATTCGTCTATTGTCTTCATGAAATATTTAATTCATAAACAAACAAGTAAGGAAGCATCAGTCGGGTTTCACCGACAGAGTAATACCCTACACCAAGTAACTGAGTGGGCGGACCACGCCCAGTTTTTGGAGAATTAAGAGGTGTTCTTACCAGAAATGAAGTGACCAAATATGGACAGACTGGTGTATATATTATGGAAGTTATAAGGATTTTCCGCTTACCGTCTATATAGGGGGCAGACCACGCCCATTATTTTGTATGACATAGAGGTTCCACACCTTACAGTAAATACCTAATACCATTCCTTTTAATGAATAATTACACAAATTTAAGCAATTTTACTGGAAATATTCCGGGGTAGTGGGACTTACAGACCCATTGTGGGCGTGTCCTTTAACCGATTTGGCTAATCTCGGAACTTGAAGTAGTGGAAGGTTCACTGCGACTGTGTGCCAAATTTGGTCCAAATCGGACAACTCCTTCTTTCTCTCCTGCGCCAACGGACAGCAAGACAGACGGACAGACGGACAACCGGAAATCAACACAGAAAGTGATTCTAAGCATTTCTATATACTTATGTCTATACCTAGGATGGCTCCTTTCATGCGTTACAATTTTCGCACAAAGTTATTATACCCTATTATCATAGGTGTAGGGTATAATAAAGGCATAAATAAAATTGCAATTCCATTGGTGCACATCAGAAAATCTCCTCATAGACCTCAAGACTTTGATATTCATAGTCCAAGCGTGGCGCCTGCGTGTCGCATATGAAGTCGTCCGCGCGTGCTGTGGACTGGGAGGATGTGGGGCGGCTGAGACTGCTGCGACCGCTATCACTATGGCTGGGTATGGATGGAGCACGGTCCATTGGCGGCTTGTGCTCGACGAACTGCTCGCTTCGCTGCAGACGCGACAGCTGCAAGCCCTTATAGTATTGCATGTAATCAGCTTTTGAGTGGCGTGCCGTTGGCTTGCACTGGCAGGGTCCTTTGCGAGTGCCAACTTCCACCGAGGGATCCATATTCACATGGTAGCTGAAAGTGAACAGCATCAAGAAACAAAAAAGCTATATACAAGGCCTCAGCGAGAGGTGCTATTCGAAGTTACCTGCAAGCATAGGGACACTCCACCGAGTGTATATCGTAGTCAGCGCAGGGCAGCAGATATACCTTATGGCAGTCGTGCTCCACACGCAGCAGCCGTCGGCTGCCCTTCAGCAAAGTCGGGCGCCAGCGCAGCAGCACGTAGATCAGTGCAACGCCCACGCACAACGCTACAAGCGTGCCCAGCACCGACAACGATATGAAGAGCGCCGTGTCGCTGGCGAACAGCCAAGGCTCCAGCAATGCCATGTGCTCGTCCAAGTAATGAGCACGACAGTCGAACGGTGACACCTTCTTCTCGGCATCCGGTATCAGGCAAAACAAGTAGTTCTCATTGTTCAGCAAGCCGTCAATGTCGTAGCTGGATGTGGTCGAGACGCTATCGCGGAATCTGGCACGGCGCTGGTAGCCCGCCGTCGAACTGTTGCCAATAAAGTAGAAGTATTTCATCTCGTTCATGTCGCCTTGCACGCGCAACACCACCTTACGGGCAGTCGCTGTGTACACCCTGAAGAGTGCAGCGAAGTCACGTATGGAGGGTGTGTACCATTTATTCGGATCCGTTGTTGTGCATTTAAGGATTACATTTTTGGGTGGAGTAATAGAAGTGGTCGTAGAGGAGGTAGTAGTTGTAGTAGTAGTGAAAGTGGGCGGAATCGTTTCTGTTGTAGTTGGTTGTTGTGGTTGGGTTATTGTAGTGTGAATAGATTCCAACGTTGTTGATTCAGTTATTTCTGTGCTGTCTGTGGGATCGGTTTCCATTTCCTCAGTTTCACCTGTCGTAGATGGATAAGTTGTTTGTGCTGTAGTGTTATTATTTTTCATTGGATTGCTTTGATCTGTGCTGAATTGTGTTGTTGTATGTTTAATAGTGGTAGTATCTAATGTGGAGGTTGCGGTTTGTGTTGTTGGAGTTGGTTCTTCGTGTGTATTGCTTGTGTTGTCTGTGTTAACTATGTATAGACTCTGCCGCTGTCTCACCTGAGCTGCTGCTCTCAGACGTTTCGTTGCTCTCGGATTCAGTTGATGCTGACTCAACACCTGCATCCGGCGTTGTGCCGCTCTGCGTGGTGTTCCACGCACCTGTGCTTGTGGTGCTGGCGAGCGGCGGCAGAGTCAGCCCATTGCTCTCACATGTTAGTGTCACCGTCAGCATGCTCTGATCGCGCCACTCTTCCGGTGCGCTGCAGTTGGGCACCTCTGCAAAGGACACTGCCGGATCTTGTATGGCGCTCACCAGCGCAAGATTGTCGCACGTGCAACTCCAGGCATTGTGGCTTATCTCCAGTCTGAAGCCGGTGATTGGTATGCTCGTAAGGAAGTCGGCGTCGAGTGTTTGCAGCTTATTGTGGCGCAGGTCCAGATGCACCAGCGATGCCATGAGCCCATCGAATGTGCTCTTGCCAATGGACTGGATGCCGCAATGAGCCAGAATGAGCACTCGCACTTGCCATATATGCACAAAGGATTCGTTGTTGAGCGTTTGTGGAAAGAGATTGCCGCTGAAGTCCACATGCTCCAGCAGCGTGAAGTAGGCTTCTGCCAGCCAGTCCTTGGGATCGTACGCAGTGCTCCGGCTCTGCACTTGCAGCACAGTCTCGTTGAGCGTGTTGGCCATGGGCGACAGAAAGGCATGGCCACGGAAGCTCGGCACACTGGCCACATTGATCAGCTTGAAGTAGCGCAGATTCTGTAAGCCTCCAAATGTGGGCTTTGTCAGTTCGGTTAGGTGCGTGTTGATCAGCGTGAGCATGTCCAACTTCGCTACAGCGGGTTTTTTGAATGCCTCCGCAGCGATTTTCTTCAAATTGCAGTCTTCAATAACTAGACTCCGCATGACGTAGCTACCTATAAAGAAGTTCTTATCCAGCTCGCCACTCGGAAAGTCACAGTCCCGTAATATGACATTCAACGTAGTGGAGCAATAATAAGTCTCCAACTCCAGGTTCACGTTGAAGACGTCGCCTGTACAGGTTATGCTGCAGTTGGTATTGTCATCGGCCCTGCAGTAGGATCCAGAGCTTTGTAAGAGCAGCCGAGCTGTGGGTTCCGTGGTACTACTTTGGATATAGAAGAACGAAACAACAGTTCACTTTAAGCAGGCTGATAAATGTGGATACGAACGAATTGCTTGCAAAGTAAAAAGTAATTAGCTAAAATAATCGTAATCCAAAAGATATGCACTTAGTGAACACAACCTAAAAATAGTTGTTATCTTTAAGTGGTTACTTTGTAATCAAACACTAACAGTGAGCAATTTCCACCAGTTTTTCGCATTAAAATGAATCACAAAATATTAATTGCTTAATTAAATTTGTATAATTTGTGCGCATTTTAATGGGAATGTGGAGGATGTGATTTTCAGGATGCGGATGTGATGAAGAAATCTTAATATAATTGCGCTCGAGCGCACAAGCAGCTTTATAAAACGAGTATTTCGTCAATATTAATAGTTTTGCTGCTTTAGTTTAAGTAAATTAATTTATATCACTTTCGATTGCTCTTTAGATTACTTTGGCTGACGTAGAAGAGACGAGAA
This sequence comes from Neria commutata, assembly GCA_963457695.1. NCBI lineage: Eukaryota > Metazoa > Arthropoda > Insecta > Diptera > Micropezidae > Neria > Neria commutata. Next base: position 15,575,788 of record OY735247.1, on the reverse strand, counting down.
GAAGCCAACCTACAACTACGTATATTTTATTGAAAAGCTGAAAAGCTTGTCACGAAAAACCACGCATACTTTTTATATGACCCGTTACATTATTTACCTGGCGGTACGAGGCTGCAGAGCAGCTGCCTCCATTTCTCGACTATGAATGCGACCCTCAGTTGGATGCGAATTCTCAGCTTCATCATCAAGCGCTCTAATGCTAATTGAAATTGGCGTTTGCGTACTGCTCATGGGCATTGTCTTCGTCTCTCTAGCGTGGGTCCCAGTGGTATGCTTTGTTGTGGATGTGGCCGGTCGTAATGGCTGGCGCGTTGACGACGCAGTTGGTCGTGCATTTGCATGTACAGTACTGCTGGAGAGCAACGCTTCGGTGGTGTTCTCATAAGGCTCATAGGGTACTCCATTGAAATCCACATTGACTAGTATGAGCAGCAGCATGAAGCCCACGAGCGCCGGCACGGCTATGAATCTCATGCAACTGCAAGCCAGGGAGAAGAAACAGAAATGTGGACAGCTATCGAAGAGATACGATGCCTGTAAAATGGCACAAACTTACCGACAACTCGGCGCTGCGTACATTTTCTCCTTTTTCTTCGTTTTTTCCTGCTCCTTAACCAGATCGAAGGAATTCTTATTGCACATTATACTTTTCCTTCTGAAATAACTTTAAAAGTAGGGAAAAAGGACCAGCTGTTGCGCAGCTCGCAGCACCTGAATGCATCACAATTGGCTGCTGACTGTTGACTGGCATAAAATGGCAATTTCCTGTTTTACGCACTGAATCCCCCGAGCCCCTCCCCCCAAGGCCACTTTTCCACTACACCATATTAGCATTTATTTAATTGAGCAAATTAGATTTACGCTTATCAGCTAATCGAAAAATGTGATTATATGATGGTGCCGCTTGATAAGGGGCGTGCGTAGCGTATTGCAAGTTACGGTAGACTGCGAAACGGCTTTGATCTGTAAACGCTTCTACGGCAGGTGCTTACATGTTTGTTGGATTCTTTGAAATATTTTGATTTAATTATCGATTTTCTTGCCTTCTAATGGGTTTTCCACACTATATCTGCTGTTCCTGCTTATCTTTGCCAGAGAGTTACTCACAGTTGAGCCGATTTGTTTGACGAAAGCGAAATATAATCGACAGATTTGTTCCGCCCACCACAAGCAGTTTTTTCCAATAATTTGTACATTCGAATTTTTTGATAGCAAACATAAAGTTACTTTTTGATATCTTTATGAAAAGTACTTCTGAAATTTTCGAGCTCGTACGTTTTTGAGCTCTTATTAAGACTCCTATTTAGTTGCTTATTTCTTTGCGCGGCGCCACTTCTCGCGGTGAATTGGCAATTCTCCGAGAATAATCTTTGCCATAAAAAGCTTCTCAAACCCGTTCGGATTCGGTAAAGTAGATCCCGTTAACTTGTGCAAAAATATGACAAGCACACACAAGTTTATGCGAGAAAGCTAGGCCTAAGCCTCGTTCGCGGGCGGTTGTGCCAGTTATTTATTTATTTATTATTTAGTTGCTTATAAGGTCAGAACATTCGCTTCGAAACTGTAAATACAAGGTGTTCTCTTACGGGCGTTCGCTAGGAATATTGTCTCGCAGTCGATATCAGAGCCCCCAACTCTAATTGAAAATTAAATGAAAAAATTTTTCATTATGCCACTCCTTCTTTGGCCTTAACAAAAAAATCTTTTAATTTCTTACAGAATTACAACTATCTGCACATTGGCCGGGGAAGTGACACATCTGCGAAACACGAAATTTGCCGAACCATATCTTAAATTTTATGGGGGACTTTTGTACATATATTTTCTTCTTTACTACTTTTATGCAAAGCCTTAATGTCGTTGTCCAACTCTTCATAATTTAAACTAGTATAAGTAATTTGTTATTGCTACATTTTTAAAGGCTTCTACTCCGGGAGCAAATTTCCTATCTGCTTGAATTTCTCCAAGCTTCTTCGCCGAATTGTCACAAAATAACCTTGGATATGTTCTATAGTTTACACTATATCCGGAGGATGCACAAAGTATTTGCATTGCTATTTGTAGACGTTATATACTAGGAATATGGTATATATACTTAGGCATGTTGGCAATAAAAGCAGTAGGTAGACCTCATACTTCTCGCAATAGAGAAAAAAGGAGTTTAGTGAATGATTTCGAGTATCTTTACTAAAAAATTCGAATTTCAAGCGCACATTATCTTCTGAGAAAATTATTTGATATGCTTCAAAAGTAGCATGAAAGAGAAACGTTGAGAAAGTTTTCGTCAAATGAAAACACTTAAACTTTAAACGTCCGCCTGCAGTTACCCTTTGCAGTTACCTATTGCACTGTTGAAAGTATACTTCATATTTTGACAGATTGATTTTCGTTGCTGAATTAAATGTTCTATTTATCTGAATAAATATTCATTGGTTTGAGACACTGTCAAAATAAAGGAAATAATTTTTTTTAAATTTTAAAATTTTATGCTTTTGAACACTCGACATTTTAGTGTTCCATAAATTCAAAAGAAAATGGCGCCCGTTGATATTACACACCAATTTATTGTAGAATAAAATGCGGATAAACTGAAAAATAAAATTCATCTTAGCCGATTGCAACCGATCGCGTCCATTGCAGCAAATTAATCAAATGCAAAACCCTGTTGTTTCTCTGTCGGAATGCTTTCGGCATGTGCCTCAGCGCGGCCGTGCCCTTCTACACACGACTGTTCAACGTGGTGGCATACGTCACGTACTCCTCTTGCGGGTACTTCTCACCGCACTCGCTCAGCGGCAGCGAGAGCGAGAGCGGCGGTTGATCGAGCGGCACTTCGGGCAAGGGATCGTCTGAGGTGCGTTTCGTGCGGTAGGGTATCTCCGCATAGCTAACCAGGTTGCCATCGCTGGCGGTGGTGGTCAAGGTGGGGAAGTAGCTGCTCATGGACGGTGCGTGATGCAGCGGCGGCAAGTCGTCACGAGCCGCGTGCGCGCCATCCAATTGCAGATAGGCTGGTATCACTTCGTACAGATTGGCATTCATGTAGCTCGTATTGCTGTCGTTGCTGCCGGTGGAGTCGCGCCTGGCGACGCAGGATATAGTGCTGTAAGAAGGTAGATGTGAGCATGTGATGATGTTTTCATTCAACTTCCCCTCCAAAAAAACTCACCTCCTGGAGGAGCGCTTTGCCAGCATTTCCTCCTTCAGCTTGAAGTGCTCCAGCGTCTTGTCCTTGGGGAACACCACAATTTCACAGGGATTGCTCCGCGTTGTGCCAACGCGTTTGCTGCCCTTGAGCAGCGTGGGCTTGTGCTTCAGCAGCAGGAACACCAGCATGATGCCGAGGAACGTCAGCAGTATGATGCCGAAGACCACCAGGGAAATGCCGGCGGCTCGCATATCCTGCGTCAGCCAGGCGCTGTAGGACACTTGAAAGTTGCTGCTCATGTAAATGGACTTGCAGTTGAAGGGCGACATGGTTAAGTGGTCTCGCAGAACGACACAGAAGGTGTACGACTCGCCCGGCAGCAGATTCTCCACGGTGGTCACGTACGAAATGCTGCCGTAGCAGCCGAGCCCGTACTCATTGTAGTTGATCTCCATTTTGTAGTAGCTTTTGGTGACTTTGCTGAACCAAACGAGCCCGTACGAGTCGGTTATGTTCTCCGAGCGCACGATCACGTCGACGGTGCTCGATTGCGTCAGAATGTCGAACTCCAGCGTGGCGCGCCTGATAAGCTGCGACGTCTTCTCCAGATTTGTTTCCGACGAGGCATGACATTCCAATTGCATTGTGATGCTATCCTCCGGATCTAATGGTAGCGGCATATAACCTGGTCGATATGTGGTTGTGGCCATGGTTGTTGTTGATGCTATCGCCGGTGTTGACAATTGTGTCGTCATGAAAGGCGGCGTGAATGGAGAGCCATTAGTGACCATTGTCGGTGCCGCCGCACCGCTCCCCATGCTTACACCTGTGCTCACCACATACGCCGGCGTTGACTCCTCGCCCGTGGTGTCCTCGTCGCACAAACGCATATCAAAGACCGACCAGTTGAGATACTGCTCTGGGCTGGAACAAAACATTTTCTTCGTCGACTGATAGATGAAAATGCTTCGCATCTCCTTGTGCAGCGCGCAGGTGCAATGCCAGTCATTGCCATTGGCCATTATCTTCAGTGTGCGCGATACCTCATGCCAGCCGAAAATCGTCGACGACAACGTGGTCAAATGATTGAAGGACAAGTCCAAGTACTCCAGCGTATCGGTAATATCCGAAAATATATAATCGGGCAGATACGATATGTTGGAGTGCGACAGATCCAAGTGCTCCACCATGGACAGTTTGCTGAAGGTGCTATCAGTGAACTTGTCACCAAAGTTGTTGTAACTGAAGTCCACAAAGCTCAAGGTATTGAGCAGATTATTCGATGCGGTCACATTGCGCACACATGCAATGCCCACCTCCAGCACAAGGAGCTTGATCTGGTACTTGACGTGATCCAGAAAATCGGAAGAGACAGATGGCAATGCCTGCTGTCGCTGCACTACGATCAGGCCTTCGAACGTTGAGGATATGCCTTCGAAGAAATTCTTTTCCATTATCTCGAAGTGTAAGTTTTCGAAAATCAGCTCGCGAAAAATGCCGTTTGCGAAGGCACCACCCTCAACGCTGGTGACATTGGACGAGGCTATGTACAAGGACTGCACCTTGTCTGCATACACACCCAGAAAGCCACGCGGAATCTTACGTTTGGGAAAATCGTAGTTGTACAGACGTAGTTCCTCTATGAAGGAGCACTGTGCCAACTGCAAAGCGATACAGAAAAATTTTTACTATATAATGTATCTGGAGCAGTTGTGTGTGCTTCAGCAAACTTACATTGTTCATCTCCACTTTTCCAATGTCGTTGGCCACTCCACTGGATTTTCCATTGAAGCATATAAATTTACATTCCATTTGTATGCAGTTTGGCTGAGCTTCGTTTATTGTAATTTGTAAATTGGAACTGTTTAAAGCAGAAAAATACGGTTATTTCAAAGCGGCCGAATAAAACGAACATATAAATATACAGACTTATGATATAAGCTAAAAAAATCCTCATTACATCATTTCGAAACGTCTATGCTTTATTGAAGTATTCTTTTGGAATAGTAAACTACTACAGCGAGAGCGTCGATGTGCCATATGGGGCAGCAACTTTTCAAATCTGTGGCCAAAAACAAAATTTTTTCGCAATTCAACTTGTTACGATTTCGATCTTGAAGTTCGATTTTACATACAAATTGGGTATAGCCACTTATGTATGCTATCGTCATAAGAATGTCATCATCATGGTTCCAAAGCACTACTGAAAGGTGCTTCTCTAGCGTCTTCAGCGAGGAACGTTTTTCTAGCCATATCAAAATATTGTCCTTTTCGCCAAAGAAAAAATATAAATTTCGGGCTGTTCATTTATATATGTATATTTCGATATGTTGTTGAGTTGATCTGAATTCGAAAGTTTAATTTTAATCGAATATTTTTTCACGATTCGAAAACAAAGAGAAATACTACACTGAGAAATCTTTTATACAAATCTAACTATCGAATCGGATTTACTTTCAAACATAATAGAATAAACACAAGTGATAGCTGTCTCTCTCTTTAAAAATTGCTAACAAAAAAATGACAACAACAAAAGCAAGTTATAAAAAATATCTATGGCTAATAAAGTTATGCTTTTATGCCGTATCGCAATAAATAGAGAACTTTCTATGAGCACTGCGGCACTCTTCGATGACAGAAATGTAAGAATCAATCGGATATGAGATAATAGCGACAAGCTACATAACATCAGCGTTAGTTCAGCTCTTTTTCGGCCACGTCGTTTTTGATAATTTATGCAGAACTTTGGCCAGACAAGATAACGCAAATAGCAGAACAGAAGCAAGACAAACACTTTTATCGAGCCATGCGAAACTGTTCCATACAATGTTGACGGGCGGCTCTATCTGCATGAGATATTGGACTATATTGATTTATTATTTGTTATTGTAACGCTCGTGAACCAACGACAGCGAGGAGTGCAGGTAATGCAGTTAATCTGTATCTATCATCTCCTGTTGAGCGTATGTATCGCCATCTCGCCTAATTTACTTGGGAGTCCAATGGTTTGCTGAGCTCTCGAGCATCTCCTGCGTCGCTGTCCCACCAGTTCTAGATATTGCCCCGTTTGCCTGCAGAGCTGCAGAAGCACTGACAGCTGGGAGTCAGCTCTCTACAAAAGCTTGCTAGAAACTACTTGCCGCACTTCTAAACGGATTGCCACCTGGTGTTGCTATAGAGCCCACAAGGGTATAGGCGTGGTCTATTTAGCCAACCAGTCTAACCTAAGCTCACTCGTGTTTAAATCCAACATCGAATGCAATCGCAAATTTCACTTACGTTTTGTCCACAGCTTCATTTTTGAGCCTTTGCATATCCTCAATAATCTCCGTAGTGGCTCGAAGGCGCTGCTGCACGGTATGACATTTCAGCAAGGACGTTTGAAGATACACAACAAAAACAACAATTAGTAGGCGAACATGCACTTTCGGCATGGCAATCGTGTTGGAGGAGCGCTGCTGCAAACACGCTTCGGTAATTTTAGTATGAATAAATTTTGTCTCTTTATTGTGTTTTGCTTTCTAGGATGTTGTTGTTTTATTGATTGCAAAAAATCACATGAATATTCCATTGGTACCAATTTATCACATGCGAGAAGGCAAATATTCTTTTTGTTGTTTCTAATTTTGTGCCTGGCCTTTGGATGCGTGCGCTTAATCCAGAGTATCCGTCATAACGCGTTCAAAGTTGCACCATAACTGAGCGATACCGAGGCTTTGGGAGTAGCGTATAAAGCGTATATAGCATATTGGTTGTATATTGACCTTATCGCGTTGCTGTAATGTCGCCGATAGCGATTTGCATATTTTGGAAAGCGAAATTAAGAGTCGAAGCCAATGTTCGATAGTGCAACAAGTGGACGCACCGAAGCCAATTTGTGGTGTCAAATTGTGTGCGGAACTCTGTTAAAGGGGGCAATGGAATTTTTGAAGCAGGGCCATAGTGAACGAAGCGCTTTAAGTGCTTGACGAAAGGTATAATATTTACCTATATTGCAAAAAACTGTGCGGATGGCAGATATGAATTTAAAGTTCACATTTTTTTAGCGAATTTTCGGAAGAAGAGTTTTCAATTTCCAAGAAAATGTATATGAAATCTTTGCTTAAATATTGGCAAACAAATGTTGCTTTTATGGGTTACACGAAAGACATTTTAATCCTTCGAGAGCTTGCTTGTTAATTTTTACAATTGAGTGATTGTAGCTGAATATGAAAAAATCTACAAAAACCAATTATAGCACATGAGTATTTTTAAACATTTCCATATGCTTGAATTAGAGAAATGAACTTTTTTTTTAAAAGCAACACTGGTGAAAATTACGCCTTTTAAAGTAAGTCAAAAAATATGTGATTTAGTTGAAGTTGTTTATTTTGCGACTTTTTAGACAGTATCAACAATTCAATGACCCTCACGGAGCAATCATGTAGGCTAATATCAAAACTAGAAACACATTCTTCAAAGTTTCCCCTATGCCTATCAATGTACCTGTAATGATTCAAATCGGAAAAGGGATTCTTCAAACATGTGTTCTTTTTTTTTATCAAAATTTCATTGTTTGACTTCTGCAGTATTTTGGAATATTTGATTGCCACTACTCGTTTAACCATTTGATGGACGCACAACAACCAAGAAGAAATGTACCTAACACTTTGCCTTGCCTGGCGGCTTATCGCTACTAATAAAAACCTTGTCATCATGTATCCTGAAGAGCTATCATCTGGCGTTATCTATTTGCGCTCGTTGACAATTTGTTCGCTCGCAGCGCGATTTAACCAGATAAGTCACAACAATGTAGTTGTGGTTGTTGTTTTTTGTTTGTTTTTGCTTGCATAAAACAATTACATGTAATATTTTTTGCAATGTGTGCTAATCAATAAAATCGCACTACTGATTCCCGAGCAGGTACTTGCTGCTGCCTACAGCTTTATCGATTTACAGGTCTGGGAATCAGCAGTGCATCGCAGTTGGACGTTGGTTGAAGTGGTCCGAAGGCATGCTTACTTATGTATGTATATATCTATATAGTATATCGGTTCTGCTGGCAGTTTTGTAATTTGGTATTTTATAAAGAGTTACTTTCAAACTACATGCAGATTTTTTTTTACTAAATAAGCTAATCGATTATAGTCCAAAACATACATAATCTTTAATATAGTCGGCTCCAAAACAGAACTCGGCATATTTCAGTCGTTCATTCCAGCTGTCAAGTTAAAGTAAGTGCTGCAGTTAAGAAACCCAAAATATTTTGAAAATTTTGTGTTCATTTATTTTTTTGAAATTATCAATATCAACATGAATAACTTTTTTTCAAAAATTTTCAAAATCAAAACAATTTTTTGCTATATCTTTTCAAATATGTCGTAAATGAAATTTCCAATTTTAGTCTTGATTTTAGCTAAACCAAACACACCTAAAATTTGAGTTAAACGACCCAACATTTTCCAACATACATATGTATGTATGTATGTAGTACCTACTAACAGTTTTTTACAAATCGGATCATTCCTTCTAATTCATTGGCTACGTTGTAAGCAACTAATTGGAAACTTTGATATCGAATCTTTTCGCACTAATTTAAAATTTAAGCTATGTTATTCGAAAATCACATTTTATATAGTATAAAAATGGTGTGCTTTACAAGTCGAGTTCATCGTATTCCGATAGGCTTTTTTCAGTTTCCTAAAGTTGCCACAAATTCGTACCCATGCTAAGATGGACTTTGTTATAGCGTTGATTAGTGAAGAGCCATCAGATTTGGCCTTTGATGATCCTCCGGCTTCAACTGGTTATGCTTCCGGATTATAACTCTTAAGTATTGGAGTCTGCAAATGAGTCTGAAATCGACATCGCCATACAGTGGAAACATAAGACAGGGTACAACGCATATTTCCAGTTCATATGAACAATCATTCCAGGCACCAGTTAAATGTATGTGTGCATGTAACAAAGGAAGGATTTAATGGTCCTGTTATAGATTTCTAAATAATACAAAATTGTGATAATCTTCGCTTCTTTTTTCTTTATTTGGATTTGATTTTTTTTGTGTGTGTTTGCTTACTTTGTTTTCGAATTTCGTATTCTCTAGATCTATTTCACCCATACAGCTATAGCTTAGACAATATATTAATATTTCATTTATTTCAAATATTAAATTACTTAATCTCAAAGCCAGCGTAACTTGAAATTGTATGCCCTACGCTTACGTCTACACTAGCTGTAAGTTTAACTGCAATTAATTAAGAGTAGCCATTTTGCAGTTACTTACCAACTACTTAACTTAAGAGCGCAAATTAATACGAATTGCTAACTTTTTTGTCTGAGCAAATGAGCTGAAAGTACAATCGAAAGCGTGCGATTTGCAAAATGCAATTTTTATGGGTGTAGTTTTTTCAAGTGGCTTATTACAGTGACTGCAATTTACAAAATGTCCTTATTAATTTTACAGCAAATTTTTACTACAGCGATTATTTGTGCCTTAGCGGCAATATTTGCAGTTGGAGGGAAATTACCTTAAATGCTAACACCACACATTGTTTTTGTTGCAGTCTTCTAGTCTGGCGGGGGTGGTTGGGGAAAACGATTTTTCGAGTTTTAAGTGCTTAAATCTTAAAATAAGAACTACGTTTGAAAAAAGTGTCCATTTCAAAATTCAAAAAATCTCCTGAACCAAAAGTCAGATTTTAAAAATGAAAACCATTTTTTAATCATGAAAGTTTAAACAAGTTGATACTTAAGCCTTTAGATTTTAATGTGAATTTGTATCTAGTCGAATTGCTATAAATTCGACCTCATTAGTGAACGTAAATTTCAGGTTCGAGCGGATGGCAACTCTTTTAATTTCAACCGACTTTTGATACTTGTGCGAAACTCTAAAAATATCAAATTTATGAAAACATTGCAAATTAAACTCTTTTTCCCTTCTTGAAAATACTAATAACTTTTCCTGAATTTTTATGATTTTTTGAGGATTTAGTTTCAAACATCAAGTAATAAGTTCATATTAAAAGAGACGTACAGTTCGATTTTCACAAATGTTTTTGATAGCAAAATTAAAAACAACAAACCAAACTAGAAGACCTCTTAACTGCATGCGTATGAGAGTGTGATAGGGGAGAGCATGTTGGATTGCTCTAAACTATTTTACACTTAGACAAAAATAAATAGTCAAATCTTTGTGCAAGTACAAAAATTTAACGTCATTTACGCTAAAACTATGGAATTCTCTTTTACACGCACACAAACTATAGACAAAAATTCAATACATATACATGCATATGTATTTATTTATGTATAAGCAGCTTACATGTATGTAAATAATGTGCTACCACTATATGAGAGCTTATATTAAAATTACTTAAGCGAGTGTAATAAATTAAGAGTTTTTTGTTGTGCTGTAAATACAAGAAAGTTCTATAAAGCGTTAAATAATTCCGATTGATAAACGCTCCTACTACTTAGTCATAGCTTTAGATCTAATTAAAGAGATAATGGGGGCGGGCAGCGCTCCGGCCCACCCCTTCGTCTTCGTCTGCGCCGGCGCTTCGTTGGCGCCCGCCTATTTACAAGTGTGCTCCTCGAGGACCTTCACACACACATCACATTTCACCTGGCAGCACCAGTGGAATTTGCAGTTGCAACGCTCGCGCACCACAATATTTTTGGTGTTGTAGCCCCGGCCGCAGCAGAGTATGCCGCAGCCGTCCAGGCCGGCTGACGTTTTGTTGCAGATGCGGCCGTGTGTGCCTGAAAGAAGGAGTGAGGGAAAGATACATTAAGTTAATTTACAAATTTAAACAATTACAATTTTAAAAAATTATATGGCTGAGGTGAACGTAAATTCTCTGACTGCAGCACCTGTACTAATATCACCGGCCGGTATTAATATTGTGTGGTGATACTCGCTAACAAGCACCCAGAGGTTGTTGTTTATGCTAAGCTGCGCGAAAAGCAAACACAAAATTTCTTTACATTTCTTGGGTTTGTGCATTAGGCAAATAAAGTCGCCGAGGTGAAACCACTGCGCGAAAATAGCCACAAGAAATTCACCACATATCTACCACGTTCGCGCTGTGTTGTCAATTCAGATTTCTCCTTCAAATCTGGCGTTTTTAATTGAAGGGAACAACAGCTTTTTAAAATTATGTTTGCTTGCTTTTTTGGTTTTTTCTTTTCTCGTCTATATCCTTAAAAGTCATATAATAAAAAAACATTGTTTTTAAATATACTGATATAACCAGCAGCACTCATTTAGTGCGAAAGTGGAAGCCTTTGAATATGCAGACTGCAACAATACTTTTTCTCTGAGATAAAACTACATGATAGTAGTGCCATTAACTTAATTTAGTGAAAAGTATGAGGTGGATTCAATATTAACCACAAGGTTAAATAAGATTCTCAGTCTTTAGTTTACCAAAAATCTATATTAAACTCTGCCTATTGTTGTCTTTAATATATGTAAATATACATTTAATACATATACATTGTATATATAGACTATACTTATGACTGAAATGACATACTCAAATAAAAAGTACAACTTCATAAATGCTTGAGGTGTAAAATCACAACTCACCAGGCCAGTGCAACTGCCGGTTATTTCGACACCAGTCCGGACTTTCATCCAAAAACACCAAATCGTGCGCTGTGGGCACTTTGAATTGCGAGTCCTTCACTTGCAGACGCCCACGCTTATTCAGCTTCACCTCCGTAGCCTCCTCGTATTTCTCACGCAGATAGTCGCCTGAAAGTGTATTAAAAAAATGTTGCCATTTAAAATATGAAACAATTTCTGAAGCAAATTCTGAATATGTATAAAAATTACAACAAAATGGTAAGCCATTTCCAGAACTCATTGCAATATTGCTTGTAAATATGCGGGAACTAAAACTAAATTTAGTGGTGTTCCTGTTTGTTATAAAAATAAGCTAGTTGAACTATCAGCTTTGCAGTCTTTTGTTATAAAGTGGTTCCCTCCACAGGTCAAGCTCTACTCAGCATTGCTTTCGCAATGTATTTTATTACAGCTCGTGGCTGCTTTTATTTTTCTCTTTGTCGGAGTTTGTCATTCGAAATTTGAGCTGTTGTGTTAATGCCACAACCAACTCGGCCGAAAGGCCAACCTGCTGACGACAAGAATCGAGCACGACGACCTCACCTGTCACCATTTCTGCGTGTTTACAACAGGCGCCGACCCTTTCCACTCTGCGCCTAAGAATTACGGTACCCACATGTAGTGCAGCGACTTACCGATTTCCCGTATGGACGACAACTGTTGCCAGCATGTTATTAAACTGCAGGAACCGGAAACGCCATGGCACTTACACGTGATGCGTGTTTTCTTGATAACGGCCTGCGAACGAGACGAGAAAAGCAAATTAAAGTGTGTGTGATATAAGCAAGGGGGGGGGGTGTAAATTTTACAATCATATTGCATGTTGTAAAATTAATTTTCCAAAGCGTTGGTAATTAGTGGGGTTAGGTTGTGTTTCTAATTTTTTATGATGTTGATTAAATACACTACATATACAGAATGAACCGAACGTATTCGTACAAATCAAAGCGTGGTATTTGACGTTTTGCCATTTCTAATTATATACGAAACATATTTAAACTCGTTATCCAACTGAGTCGAAAAACCGGCTGAGCTCAGCTCAAACTGGTTTCCGCTTCGAGTTTCGGTCTGCCCGGGCAAACAGGCAAACCGTTTTGCAAATGCAACCGCGATTCATTACGACATCTAATTAAATTAAAAATTTTTTTTTTAGCATAGCCTGGAATGAAGGCAACTAATTAATAGTCTGTACACTTTCGTGTCACCCTGTATAGCACGTATTTAACCACTATTGCATATTGCTGTTAAAACCACAACCTTAAACATTTTATAGGTTTAGCGTGCAAAGCAGGCTGGGTTGGTTACGTTTTATGAGATTCATTAACATAAAGAAAGGCATTTTATGATTCGGTATTGCTGTTTTTACCGAAGGTTGTGATAAGACTGTAATTTATCATTTCACTTAAAAGAACACCATTTTAGTTTCGAAATTTCTATGATATAATTTTACTTCAAATCGCAACAGGAACTCTCAAATTATGTGTATAGATTGTTAAAAGCCAAAAGACCTAACTTGAGGAAATGAATATACTTATGTAGTTTCTTCTTTGGCCGAAGCTGGATGCCGAGTTTTTGGGGGAAGCCGAAGTCGAATAATTACCAGAGATACATATATGCACTTTTACAATTTTTTAAATAATATTCTGCTGAAATTTTGAGTTCATTTCGCATTACCAAATTTTGAGGGAAGCCGAAACCAAATATTTTATTAGGTCGATCTTCAGTAGTGCCCTCTTTCCTAGTTACATAGGTACTTAGTTCCAAGTTCAAAACTCTGCGATTTGTGGAATATTTTTCAAAAATAATTTTATGAGCCTTTTTGGAAACAAACAAGCTTAAATTGTTCATAGTGACAAACATAAACAAACAGACAGACAGACTGAAAAACTGCATTTAACCAAATTCTTATACGCGAACATGTCACGCTAAACCGAAAGGCAACAACAAAAGAATGGAAGACACAAAAAAGAGGGATGTCAGCAAATGAAATCCTTAGTAAATTTACGACACACACTTACACTTAATGCGACAACACACACACACTTCTTGCGAGCACTGCAAGGATTGCCGCAGCTCACAAATCTTCACGAAGAAAGCCAAAACGTATTGAAGGAATCTCATTGCCACAGCTGCTGCGGCGTACGTGGCTTAAGCAGCAAAGTATAAGCCAAGCCAAGCCAAGCCAATGTGGCAAAAAGGCAGCAACAGCAGCAGTGGCAACATCGGCAGCAATGCAAGAGCCAAGACAAAGAAAGGCCAGCAAAAGTTAATGCCTTTTGTCAAAAACGCTGACAGTTTTGATTGCTTGTGGCGTAGCGACATTGCACAAATAGAAGGGTGCGATGGGGAGTGGAAGTGAGTGGGGCAGCAAATAAATTTTGCAGTCGAAATCGAGGGGGGGATAGAAAAACCGCAGTCAAAATGCGTCATGTTTTTGAATTCTGGCAACAGAACAAAACAAGCGTGACAAATCGCTTCAGTTTTGAACAGTTGTTGTTTCCTTTGTTGTTGTTGATTTATCAATGCTGCCATGATGGAAATGCGTTGCTGACATTTTGACATGGAACCCGCTGAGTGCTTTAAGCTGCTTGAGTTGATGTTTTAAGAGGGGGAAATTATTCTATTTGATGTCGGCATTGGCGTGAAACTTTCGATCGGCAATCAATTTGAAAGCTTCCACTTCAAGAAACAGCGTTCAGAATTTCAGATTTACCAGAAATCAAAATGGTGGCGTCAATTGCATCGGTTATTCGAAATTGCCTGTTCTACAACTTGATATTTCGCTTGACAATTATGGCTACTCTTAAGACTGTCGAGTAATACATACACATACATACATAGCTGGTCAGAACAACCCGTTACCGGGTTACGACCTGCCGTGTAGCCTTTCTCCAGGCGCCCCTGCTACGCGCGCACCTTTTCCAATCGGAAATTCCAAGTTTTGCCAGGGCCTCTTTCACTTGGTCGAGTAATACCTACATAGTTGAGAGTTCCGATTTCCAACTCTGGGTTCCCTGCTTGGTCTATGCATGTACATTAGAAATTTTAAAAATTTGTAGTTTTAAGTTTCAGGCGAATGAAATTCAGACTCCACATACCATGATAGAGTCCTTGTCCTATATCAGACATGTCTTTTACTCAGACATTTTGATTTTATTAAAATCGTATTATAAGATTTCCTGGTAATATTAGCGTCGAATGTTTTTACTAGCCTAGCTTGCCTTTTGTATTTATCAAACTTCTTTCAGCGTATGTTGTACGTAATTGTATACCCTACATTTGGTATTTATACTATCGAAGTACCTACATCTCTATTTATTGTGCCATTCCCTCTACTAAAAAACATGTGGTGTTTAGGCCTTAAACAAGCTTTATTATTATATGCCTTCATACTTAACTATTTGTCGTCAAAACTGTATTAAAGTAAAAATATCACCATCATCGCCATCATAATTTAATCATAATTTAACTGAACTTCTAACAGCGAACCCGCTTTCCTCGGCAGCTTTTGCTTTTAATCCTTCATCGGCATATTTTATTTTTGCACACTTTTATTATCAAAGAAATTATGTTACTATAAACGTTCCCTTTTTTATAATAATTGAACCCTTCATCTAATATTTCGATCACGTTATCTTCGTATCCTTTGGAAATTAAACTTGGCATGCTTTAATTTTAAATCAGATTATATTTGAACTTCTTTGCTACCGATCATTTTATATAATTTGACTTTGATTGCCTTACATTAAAAATCTAATTATATTTTTAGCTACAAAATGTTATCGTGAAATTTGTTGCCTACTTACATAAATCAATTAGGTTTGATTATAGTATGTTCGTCACAAGCTCAATAGGAACTCGCTTTATATAATTTTCAGAAATATTCAGACAAAGGACGTGTCATCCATCATAACAATCTATGCTCGTCATATTTATGGAAATTGAGCCATTAAATTAGGGCGCAACGGAATTTGCAATTTCACAAATGACGTAAGCTTCCGACAAACTAAATGAGACAATTTCAGGATGTAATGCATTTTATTTCAAGCAATTTATGGCCTTCTGCTGAGCAGTTGTGTCCATCCATGTGAGTGCTGAAATCAACTCGTCGCAGACTAAAAGCGCCATTTATTTTCAATTTTGGCAGTGCAAACAGAAATACAAGATTTTGTGTTGCTGCTGCTGCGCTTGTTATTGCAATCCTTGCCAGAGCCCGGGGCAGGGCCAGGCACATAGCCAGAAAAGCAACAAAACCTGCCGTCGCCAAAGTCACTTGCCCCGCAGACGCACAGCAGCGAGCAAACAAAGCGTCATTTTTCAAAAAAGCAAATTGATGCAACATTTGCAATTGTGCAACATATCAAATGTCAAACAAAAAGCGCACACGCCGGGCAGCCGTGGCTGGAGCTGAAGCTGGCAGCCGGAGGAGGAGCAGGAGCAGCACATGCGGAAAAGCGCAAATATGCCAGCTCAGCAGCGAGCATGAAGGTTGACAGCAGGCGGCAGTGGCAAGCAACTGGTGGGGAGCAGACACGTCGAGCTGATGACGGGGAGTGGGAGTTGACGAAGTATTGCAGAAAATTGCACATGCTCGCTGCACGTGAGCCAGCACGCGCAAAAAGTTGCAAGCTGCACTTGCCACATCACGCAAGTTGGTCAATGTTTTCTGCCGTTGGCAGCTTTGCTGACTTTGTTGTGGCGGCGGCGGCGGCGGCGCAGCAGCAAAACGAAATCAACGAAACTTTTGGCGACAGTTTATCGAAAGGCCGGAAAGATCAAAAACGCCGAAATCGCCGTCAAGTGGCATGAGCCATGCATGGCGAATTCGTTTGAGGCTGCTTTCATATGCCATCCGAAAATTGTGTACGAAGAGAGACGCTGACGATGAAAGTGCCACAGCGTTGCTACGTGTTTAAGAGTTGCGCTTTCTAAAAGTGCAGCAAACTCTTTAAAGCCACAAAATTTCGATTGTATTCTGTTCTTCGGTAAGAATCGCATTGACGGCTACCAATTAATTTCACAACTAATTTAATCTAATTTCCAATTTTTGAATATTTCATTAAAAACTCATTTCCTGCCTGACGGCTTGCTGACGAACAAGTAACTTAAAAATATGCCAATTGCCATTTCAGTTATTGAGTTTTTATATATATTTGTATTGGCTATGGAACGAAGGTACCTACTAGTCACTAGTGTAGTAACGCTATATGCCATTGCAGCGATAGCCAAGGCTGTTGGAAGCGCATATCGCTGGCAAAATCTACAAAGACCCTAATCTACATTTCTGAAACCTTACAGGAGCAGCAAAAACCATTATAAAATTCCCTAGCATGGACATAGAAAGGGCTTTTTTATATCAGCTATAAAATGGTCATTTTTGGCTTGAATAACATTTTTTGTGAGAAGGTGTATTCTAATACCAGGCTACCAGAAACTATAAGAAACGTGTTTCTTAAAAAATGTTGCTTAGTGCCGATATGCATCTAATCTTTCGAAATATTTTAAATAATTTCCAATTTAATTTCCAAAATTATCCTGTGCTTGAACGTTGCTATCAAATGGTTTACATTTTGATTGCATTTTTAAAGAATTTCCCACGTTCCAAGAACCAATACCGCTACTTTTATGGCAATTTTCCAACAATTGCGGTTTAACTTGCAAGCCGTTTTTTTCAAAATTTTTAAAATGTTAAAAAGTGTGACTAAAAACGCTGCAATCGTGAAACTGAATAAGGCCACGTGATGCCGGAATTAAATGCTTGAATGTTGAAAAAAAATTATTGGTTTTTTTTATGTGAAAAGCAATCGCATTTATCCTGAATGACTTCCCAATGCAGGTAATGCTGACTATGAAAAGCACAGAGAATATGCTCCATTTGGAACTCTGTGCCGATTTTTCTGCTTAGCAGGGAAATGTGCAAGCGGCCAAGTGCAAAAGCGGCAACAAAAATTGGCTGGCAGCCATGCCAACGCGTATTTCAATATTTATGTGAACTTTTGTGTGTGTGTGTGTGTGTGTGTGTGTGTGTGTGTGATTTTTTTGTTGCTATTTTCCATTGCTTGAGTGTGCACGACTGCGGCAAAATGCGCTTTTACCGCAAATAATATTAACTTTTTGGCATTGTTGCTGCCGCTTTGTGGCACAATTTAAATGGCATTTTTTCATATTAATGAACGCGGCGGGGCATGGTTTTTGTGCTTAGCTTTGATTTGTTGCAAAATGTGGCACGAGTTGAGATTTCTGTCAGCGATAACAACAAATTAAAACAACAACAACAGCAGCAGCAACTTGGCAAAATTGCCAGCATTTTAAAAGGCTATAATTTGTGCGCGCACACACACACACGCACACTAAGATTCCGCTTTGAAGTCTGTTTTCGGCCATTTGCAACTGCATTTGAATTTAAACGTCAAAGCGCAAATATTTATTAATAATTTTCACAGCATGTCACACGCACGCACACCCCCACACCCGCGCACGCGGCGCACTAAAAATGCGAGCAAAAGAGGTGCGGCTAAAAATTGTCGCGCGAATCCAGCCGCTTCGTCGACACTCGACATTTTCAACAGCTTCGCCAGCGTGAGCCAGCTGGGGGACTTACTACATAGAACCGCCTTGAACTACTTGGCTAACCGTTTAAAAATATGTTTGCTCCCATCAAATATAAAAAAAATACTGCCGGTTATTCAACTCGATTGAATAGTAATTTTATATCGATTTACCTTTGAAAGAAAATGAGCCTAGCATAATTGTTCTTACTTTTGCAAGCATTTTATATTTAGTAATATTAATTCGTGGCGCCACCGTGGCTCAGTGGACAAGTGCCTGGTCTGTGTAGCGTGTAGTCTCGGGTCGAATCCCAGCCGACACATACCATCTAAAAGAAGAAACTTCATTTCTTTGTGAGCAACGCCATTCCTCGCCAGGTCGTTGGCAACTCGCCGAGAGTATACTTTGTCATGATGAAAAGCTTCTTACAAAAAGGTTTGCCTTTCGTATATGGCTATAGAAATAATGTGTTGGTGCCGTTATCTTGTCTTCTTGCGCTAAAATAATACGTGTACCTACATATGTACATAGTACATAGAAGCTTATGGCAGAAACCTAGGTCTTAGACTCGGTTACACGGGCTTTTGTGCCAACTATTCGAAAAATTATATGCTTTTTGAAATTCACAATGAAGCAAACATGAATAACAAACAGAAAAAATAAGTAAACCAATTGGTAAAATTTTAAAATAAAAAGTTTGATAATCTAAAATTTTTTTAATAATGATTTATGTCAAAAACTTAAGTACATATTCAAAATATTTACAGAACTTTAGCCCCTTAATCAGTTTCTTTTTCAGAAATTTTAAAAGTAATTATAGTGTCGAGTTTCCAATAGTTGGATAAGTTTTAATTAGCTTATCTACGCTTTAAGTCTTTTTGTTTTGTATGCGTATTGACATAAGTTCATTTGTAGAAATTGAAAAAATAATATTTTACTTTGGTTACTCCTATTTTTTGGAACACAGCTAAGTATCTGAAACTTATTTAACTATTGAAAAATGGGCCCTAAAGCAAGAAAAAGGTCAACCGTTCAGAACCAAAAAAGTATATCAGCAAAATTAAATGAAATCTAAATTATTCACGGCATGCGAAACCCGGTTTTTATTTAACCAAATAGTGACTACCCTTGTGCCAGCTCAGCAATATTGCCGCCTTATTCAACAGCAGCAACAGCGGCTAATGCGACCCCGCCAACTGCTGCCGCTGCCACTTCTGACACGCCGCGTCGTGTAAATGGTGACAATTGTAATTAGTGCGTTCGCGTGTAGCTACAAATATAGCTCTGTTGTTGTTGTTGTTGTTGTTGTTGTTGTGTGTCATGTTGTTGATTTGTGTAGCATAGGCTTTAAGCAATTGCTAGCTAATAAATTTTAAACCACTTTGACACATAAGAAAAGTTGTTGTTGTCGTTGTTTATTTGAAGACGGTTTAAATGATTGCGGAGCGCCTTTTGTGGTATTTGGAGTGGAAAAGTTACAATTCAAAAGGATTTGTCATTCATTTAAGACGTTTAGCAACTGAGCTTAATCCTTTATGACTAATTCATTTATGTAAACTTTTCAAATGCTGTTATTTCAGAGCTTAGAGTTGAAACATACTAAATATACATATATAGGAAAAGGTTGGAGTGCGAGTTGGCAACTTTTTGACTTCATGCTCAATTTCAGAAATTTGAGTAGTACCCTTTTTCAGTGAATTAATTTTGATCTTGTAGACGAGGTAAGGGATGAGTTACGAAAGGGGAAAAGACAAATCATTAAATTAAACGAGTTGTCCAACATTTAAACATAGTATACAAGAAGCAGCAAACAAATGCCATTTAATGTAAACGTAGACTAACTCGTAATATAAGTCTTGTTTTTCTCTGGAGACTAAAGAGAGCACTTACGTAACCTAGCATAAGTTGTAGCCGCTACAAATTTAAATTTGGCCACGTATTCATACTAGACTTGACCGTATTATTCTTATTATAAAGCTGACATTTCGACATTTGACAATGACATTAACATTGAGTTGAGCCTTAAAAGCCATTTCAAAAGTCTTTATTGCCAATAGTATGAAAAATCCCATACTAGGTTCTTACTTCTTAACTCAGAAAGGTGTTTTAGATCCTAATAGCTTCTTTGTTATTTCATAATGCATAGGGCCAAAAATGCGCCGATCTTTCAACTTACTCCTTCTATACATGTTGAAGTAATAAACTTTTTTGTAATAAACTCTTCTTGTGATTTTTGTTTCATAAATATTTTCACTTCATAAATTCATTGCAGCTGAAAGCTTAGTATTTTTCCATAAACCCTTCGCAAGAAATTTTTCCATATTTTCTTTCACTACATAAATTCAGTGCAGCTGAAAGCTTTGGCATTTTTTTTCGTAAAACAACAATTGCAAATGTTCAAAATGCACTTGAATAATGCGCATGTTTTCTTTTTTTTTTGCAATGAACAACAATGAAAGTTGTAATTGTGGCCATGAGCAAGCACGAACCGTGTAAATGCCACATTTTGCGCTAATTCCTCTTCTTCCTCTTCTTCCTCCAGCAATCTGCGCTGTGACCCAATTTCACCCACTCGACGTCGAACAACAACTTTTGCCAGCTAATGCACAGAGTGGACCTGTTGCTCATTTGTGCGTACCTGCCAACCTGCCAACCTGCCCGCCCGCCCAACCACCCACACAACCACTCACCCACTTAAGCTCCCACTCATGCCAGCTCAGCGTTAGGCTACATGAAGTTCCCGTAAAACGTATTTTTGCTAGGTTTTTACTACTTTTCAATTTACTGCGGAGGAAATCAACGCAGACTAATTGCCTCGGGCCATTTTCATGTTTGTTGACGTTAGCGTTACATATTGGATTGCTGTTGCTCTGCGCTGTTGTTGTTGCTGTTGTTGTTGTTGGGCCGTTTTGTGTCATATTGTGTGTTGGTGTGTTTGTATTTGTGCAGCAATAATTCGTAGTAATTGGCAATTGCTACTACCTTGTTTACATTCGCACACACACACACTCACACATACACTCACACACACATACACTCACACACATACTCACACACACTGCAATACACTGGACGCCAACATTGAGAACGCAATTTCCCCCAACAACGCTGGGGGAGAAAATGTTGCTATGGCTTATGCTTGATCGAGTGCTTTACTACGCGCGGATACGCAAGTTTTAAACTTTTTATAGCATTTGAGTGTAACGGTAAATATGAACATGCAGAGGAAGTAATTCAACTATTTTTAAAATTCAGTTTAAAAGTTAATGTAAGTCCCACAAAAGCCGCTCAGTTAGCCGCTAACAACGACGACAACAAAGTTCTGATGCATATGAATAACAGAGTTTAAGCGCTTTTTTCATCAGTTAAGGGATTAATTTTTTACAATATCACAATAAAATTAAAATCATTAAATCAAATCGAATTAAATCATATTATTTAGACTTAAAGCAAATCAAATGAAATCAAATCCAGTTATATAAAAGTAAATGAACTAAAATGAAATATAATCAAAGCAAATAAAACCAAGTCAATTTAAATTAAGTCAACTCAATTCAACTCAATTTAATGCAATTAAAATCAAGTAAAATCAATTCAATTATATCACTATTTTAATTCATTTTGAATGAATTAATATTTAGTTAAAGTCAATTCACCATAAGTCAATGCAATTCAACTCCATTCTATTCAAATCAAATAATTTCAAGTTAAGTCAGTTCAACTAAATGTAATTCAATTTGAACTCATTCAACAAAATTGAATTTAATTTATACATATTTAATTAAATTTAATTGAATTCAAATCAAATCAATTAAATTAATTTTAAATACAGTGTTATTTAAAATTATAAAATCAAAGTCAATTTTAATCAATTAAATTGATTTCAAATCAATTCAAAACAATTCAATTCAAATCCATTCAATCCAAATCAAATCAATTAAATTCAATTTCGATTCAAAATCGATTCAATTCAATTGAAATCAATTCAGTTCAATTAAAATCTTGTAAATTCAAGTCAACTGAAGTCGATTCAAATCAATTAGATTCAATTTAAATCAAAATATCATGCTTTAGTCCAAACTTAAAGCTTGCAAAAGAAGAATTCTAGAAAACATAAAAATTTCATAGAAAATCTAAAAATTAATTGCATTTTGTGCAAAAGAATCCTTTTGTGAAATTGTTTAAAGCTGTGAAATTTTTTAAGCATTCGAGGTTTTATAGTAAGTTTCACTTATTGTCCAATAGAAAAGGATCAAGCTACATTATTATATTACTATATAGAAGATTTCTAAACATATGCAAAAATTCTGTTTCAAAAGCAACAATAAATTTATCAAGCCTTTACAAAAAAATCACCCTCGCTTTACAACATTGTTTAATGGAGCAAGCTGCTACTCCCTTTTGCGTATTTGTTAATTACAATACTTAAACTGGCGAGACAATAAAATTTGCTGTTGACATTCGATGTTGCCACACTTACCCTGCGACCGGCCTCATTGTTGTGCAAATTCATTAAGCTGCGCGCTTTCGCTGACACGCCATTGCGCCACTTGCCACCGGCAGCGCCTGCGCCCACTCCAGCCGCCGCGCCACCGCCTCCACCGGCCGCCGTGCCACTGTCGCCGCCCATATTCGCACTGTAGCCGGCATCCGAGGGGCCACCGATGCCATTGACAGCGCGTTGATTCTTGCGTCGTCGCTTGCGTTTGCTGTTGCCCTCCATGTTGAAAACTTTCGAGTTCAAGATTTCACGATTGATTTTTTCCTGTGGAACAACAACAAAAACAAGAAGTCATAAATGAATAAAAGTGGAAGTAGAAACGTTATGCAGACAAAGTTAAAAAGTTGGCAATTAATTATTAAAATTTCTTGCATTTGCCCCCAGTCTCCCTCCCTGTCTCTTTCTCCCTCTCTTTCTCGCTATAGCAAAAACCTTGTCTGCCACTATAAAGCTAGTACTGATGAAGCAAAGAACTGGTGGAGGGTGGAAAAGGTGAATGGCGAGAAATGCTTTGACATCGCTGACACCTTCAGCAGCTGTCAACGCAACAAGGTAATATAAAAGTGCAAGCAATAAAAGCTGCACAGATGTCGCCAACTCAGAGTGGAATTGTACATACAATACGAGCAACTGGAAGGAATAATAGAGCTGGGTAAGCGGAATTGTATGAGCGATAAAGAAAGCTGTTCAAAGTTGGCTGAAGTGGCTCTTTGACGTTTGCATGAAAAGAAAATATAACTTTAATATTTACTCGTATATAACATGATTGAATATATCCGCATTTAAATCATTCAAACCATGTTTTTCAGAAACAAAAAAGCTCATGCCGGAAAAAGAAACCATTTCCTTAAATTTTGTTGTTGTGATGTTTTGTTTCGGAAAAAAAACTATGATACGATTAAATTAAAGTTTTAAATTTGATTTTTATGCGTAAGCAAGTCTAAGAGTTCCTTTCCGATGTTGTTGCAATGAAGCTCCTATTCCTTTTTTTTTAAATATATTGCGCTAAAATGATCTGTTTCGTTGCCAAAAGATGTTGCCTCCATTCGAAATGGGTTCAGCCGAAACACTGATCTTTTGTCCTTTTTTGATGAGGGAAGTTGGCTTATGCTCAAAATTGTGCCAGCAATTGTTGGCTCTTTGAATTTGGGTCTTTAAAGTTGGCCAACTAAAAACTTAAACTAAAAACCACGAAACTACTTCGTCTCTAAAGCGTTGTTGCAAGCTCATTGCTTGCTTTTTACCATGTCCCTAAAAATATTGACATGAAGTTTTTTTTGCTATTTCGCAAAATAATGCTAACTAATTGCCTTAATCAGATTTAAAGATTTTAAATAGAATTCTCTTTGCCGTCGGCAAGTTCCTGCGCTGCTATTTGCTACAGAAGCTTGACTTCAGAGGAGCACTCACCTAACCACACACTTGCTCGCTCACTGGCGTGACAAGCACGGCACTCACCTGCAATTCCAGCATTTCCTTTTCCTGCAATTTGGAATTGAGTATTTCCTTTGTGATGCGCTCTTGCAACTCTAATAAATCTTCCGGTTTGATACCGCCTGCGCCGTCCTCCTCGGAGGAGTCCTCCTGCTTGGGTGGCGCCACAGACGATGGCTTGTATGCTGCCGTGTCCTTTGAACCTGCTGTTGGCGGTGTTGCCAATATGCTGCCGCCACCATTACTAGTGCTGCTGCTGCTCCTGACATTGCCATTGCCATTGCTGTTGTTGTTGTTGCTTGCATCAATGTTGACAGTTTTATTGGAATTTTGCTGATTGTTGTCATTTTTGCTGTCTTTATTTTGTTGCTCTGCTGTTGTGCTTTTCTTGCTGTTGCTGCTGCGGCCGATGTCGAGTATTGTTCGAACGGTTGTTGTTGTTGTTGCTGTTGTTGCAGCAGTCCCATTGACATTTGTAGAGGTCGCTCTACGGTCTGCCTGCATGGCACCAGCTGCTCCGACTGCTGTGCGCGCATCATCCGCCTGCATTTGCTGGTTGCGCCGCTGGTGGAGGCGCCCCCGCTTGCGCTCCGGATTGCCGGCTCCACGCGTGCCGCGTTTGGTTTCCTTTTCACGTACGTCAATAAAGTCCGTGGCAAATCTGAAATGGTATGTTGACATTGCTTAATGTAATCTCTGGCTGCTCACAATTTACCAACATATAACAAAAACTGAAAATATGGAAGGCGTCTTGAGGCGTTGAAAATTCGAAGTTGATTTGGAAGTGAGACAATTCCAAAGTACCCCCTGACAACGCCGCACTTTAATTTATTAATTGCACCACAACAAAAATCTCAGCAAATTAAGCAAATGCCACAATTATACCAGCCGCCTATGCCCCAAAGTATCAACATGGGATCTGCCCTCGTCTGTAGTTATGTTTTTGTTGCAGCTCTTGTTGTTGTTGCGTAATAAATTTAGTGCCAGTCTAAGTACAACAAAACACCCACCAAGGATACAATTTGCGCTTAATTGCATTGGTTGCACTTTACCGTAATTGTTCGTCCTGCAGGAGCATTTCAGCTTCTGCTGTTGATAAGATTAACAGACTAACAGCGCAACTGTGCGGCAAATGCATGCTCGCCGTGTGTGAGGGTGTGAAAATGCTAAAAATATGGGAGGGTAGAGGAGTGTCTGCCTGAGTACGGAGTCCTCAAAGTGGGTGGTTTCCAGCCACAAGTGCCATATGTGCATGTTTATTTGGTGCAATAAATAAATTCGAAAGATTGCCAGATTCGCTTTCTTTATAAGTGGACTTGTTTGTGGTTGGCGAGAGGGCGGGGTTAATACAAAATGGAACTTTAAAAAAATTAGTATTGCCTACTAAAGTAAAAAAGTTATTAGTTATACAATAGTATAACTACGACATATGCTATAAAATATTCACAGTTTCTGGCACT
This sequence comes from Neria commutata, assembly GCA_963457695.1. Lineage (NCBI taxonomy): Eukaryota > Metazoa > Arthropoda > Insecta > Diptera > Micropezidae > Neria > Neria commutata. The sequence goes on along the minus strand of OY735247.1, from coordinate 15,550,085 downwards.
AAATGGTAGTCTATAAAAGAACGCTTATGTTTTTAATTTAAACAAAATTATGAAGAAATATTTCAAATTTGAACTGATCAACTAATGTTAATCTTCATCGTCCGAAGTGAATACAAAAAGTATTCAAGTATGTTTCCATACATCCATTTATAGTGTGAGCAGCTATTATATACCTACACACATACATACATACAAACTACTCTCAGTTTCCTCTTAAGATACTTATGGATCATCGAACTTCCTCTACGGAGTGGAAGGAGCAGTCAAAATATTGGCTTACTTTTTCAGCGCAAATATTAGCCATTATTTTACTACTTTCTTTTTCTTATCACGCAGCACACAGACGCCTTCCCCACACCCGTTAGAGCCACCAAAATTTGCAACAAATTACATGGCACTTTATGCCTAAACGCAAACAAATCAACACGACACATTCCCAAAAGACGTGAAAGACACATTTTGTTGACTTGTCATGTCGCTCGGCGCAAGTAGGTACATCAAATGTGTATCCGTGTGTATTTCCTAAAGAGGCCAACAGACAGACAGACAGACAGACAGACAGACAGACAGACAGACAGACAGACAAACAGACAGACAGACAGACAGACGGACGGCAAGTGCTTTAAGCCGTAAAGTGCAAAATGTGCCGCACCCCCGGCGTACAAATCAAAAACCCTACCAAAAATGGAAAATGGGATCACAGTCTGGAAGGAGAGGCCACATTACACGCATATGCTCTCTGCTTGCGCTGCTGTGCACCCGAGGCGGACTGGGCTGGTTTGTGGCAGCTTTATCTATCAATGAGTTGGCAGCACTGTTGTGTTTTCCGGGGAACTGTAGGTGGGGCAGACGTTGATGCTGGTGTGTGTTAAAAAGGCGAGCCAAACGTTGCTCTCATAAAAAAAAGTTAACAAAATAAAAGGAAAACAAAACAAGTAGATACACTCACAGAAACAAGCTATTTATGTTAACAAGAAATTTAGTTAAGACAACAAATTACTTTGTTAAAATAAACAACTAATTTGTTATAGCGAAAAATTTTTCTGCAAAAAATATAAACTTGAAGAAATCAATGCCATTTCAGTAACTTTTAATGACCAGCAGAAAATTTGTTAAAATTTAGTACGATTTTTTGTTGTAGAAGAGCAAAGACTTCTTCTCGCCGTAACTTTTAATGACAATTATAAAGTTTGTAGAAAATCAAAGACTTTTGCTCACCTTACGAAATTTGTTGGTAAATAAGATGTTTGACAGCCAATTAATAGTACATATTAACAAATTGCATGCAATACGCAGAACTAAACAAATTAGTTAAAATCAAGCGCTGAACTAACTAATTAACTAAGAATTAGTAGAGTTTACAAATTACAGAAATCTTAAATTTCGCTACTGCAGATATTTTAAGAGTGTACGAAAACGATACACAAAATTGCACAAAAGTGAGGTACGCATGGGTAAATATAAACAATTGCTACAAACTGGTTGTGGAAGAGAAAGGGGGCGGACTAACAAACTGGAGCAGCGGTGTGGCGGTGCAAAATGAACACCCTTCAAATTTGCTACAACAATGAAAATAAAGGCAAAAACCTCAACAGCAAATATTTAAATTGTTGTAATGTGCAATCTGCGTCGGCAGCAGCAGCAGCAGCAGCGGCACCAACAACAACAAAAACAACGAAGAAGGGTAGAGGTGTGCTCTGCTGCAAAAGCAAACATATGACTGCGCCCAATACGACAGCCATTAGCTAGGTTAGTGGATGGTGAGAGACACGTCTTTTAATCTGGGCTACTGATAGCAGAGGCACACAGTTGGACTAGAGTGTTCACAAGTAGATGCCACAGTGTTTCGGGCTGAAAAGATTTTGACTGACAAGCCATTTTTTAAAAGAATATTTGTTTGCTAGGACTGCAGCAAAAGCAGAAAGCTGGTAGCTACAGACGACATTTTGTAGGAAGTGAATTTGCACATACTCTCGCATTTATGTTTCAATATGGCAATAATATATGGACAAGCAAAATTTAGGTGCATATAAAGATGTCAACTAAAAAGTGTAAATAACCTTAACTGTGCTTCAAAGAATTGAAAATCGATATGAATTTTGCAGTCATTATATAAATAAATAATCGGCTCAACAGCCCAAATGAGCTTAGGTCTTGCTTTCTCGCATTAGCTTGTGTGTGCTTGTTATATTCTAGCACAAATTAACGGGACCTACAAATAAGCGCATGCGAACGAGTTGAGAAGCTTTTCATGGCAATGAATATTTTTGGAGAATTGCCAATTAATAGCGAGAAGTGGCGCCGCGCAAATACTCAATTTGATAAAAAAAAAGACTTTTTATTAGATGTTATGAGGTCAGCTGAGCTCCGAACCCAGGACTCCCGCATCAGCGACCAAGCACTTGTCCACTGGGTCTACGCAGGTTTACAATAACTACTTGATTTTAATGCTCGGTCTATAACTTTATTTAAATGCTTCAGCATGGAAAGCAACACTTTAAATATATAAGGGAAGCACAGCCCTGGTAGTTGCAGTCTACGGAGCCAGCCACTACTTGAGTATCGCAGCATCTAAAATCAAGCATCTTTAAAACAATTTCAAAGCCAATATGGGAAAAGTATTAGATACAGAAATAGACAACTATTGTCAATTCTCTTTGGCAAGTCAGTCCGAATAATAAGTATTAGAAAATGGTAAAACTAAAAACATATACCAAAGATAGCATTCCTCTTATAATAAAATATGGCGCTAATTTTAACTGAGCGCTAGGAGGCTACTTAATGCCCCCACGAAAAATATGCAACACCAAACCCAGTAAAGTGCTACTTTTTATTAAGAGCCTAACACAACTGGGTTAAATACCTTCTAACAATAACAATAACTGAGCTATCCTAAGTGGCTATATTTAGTCAAAAAGCAGTTTTCCGAAAGGCATAAACAATTCCGTTTATAGAGGAAAGTTTGCTAAAACTTCCTAAAGCCTGCAAAAGAAACTTTAAAAGTGCTAAAATATGGAGTGAACAAAACTGGTATAAGAATCCAAATGTCTAAAATGTTCTCTACACAGAATTTCACAACATTTTCGCCATTTCCTTTGAATATTTCTGTTAATAAAATAATAAATCCGATAAAATTGTTTAAGGTGCCAAAATGCGCCCCCCTCTTCCCCACCAGATGAAATGCCAATAATATTCACGATATGTGAGCGTGTTTCCTCAGCCTTATTGCATGTTTTATTGTGACCATAAGTGTCCATAGAGCGCACGCAATTGTCCCTTTAATCAATCAATATGCCCGATGGCAATGACCAGCCCATAAGAACATGCGTTCAATATGCCCGAGCAAGATAATGCCACACGCAAGCACAATTCACAGCCAAAATACAATGGACAGACGTACAACAACAACAAGATAACAACAACAGCGGGCAACCCCGAACCGTGGCAGGCAAGTGCCCTCAGCAGACTTTTGGTGCGTTAATAGAAATGCCGCCTGCCGCTGTACGAATGTGTGCGTTTATAACCGCAATTGCTGTCAATTCAAACTTACACACGCATGCACTTACACTCGCACTCACTTGCATGAGTACGTGCGGTGGCTTAGGGGCACGACTTGAAAAGGGACACTCCCACGCGCGCACAATAAAGGCTCAAAATGGTGACACTTAAACGCTGCTGACATGACGTTTGTGTGTGTAATCGGCCGATATGTACGGTACTTTTGTGTGCCGCACTTGTGTGAGTGTGCGTAAGTGCCCCTAGATAGCAGTCAAGAATTGCAGGTAATTATGGCCATAACTCCTGCTGTAATCCTCATAAATTAACTCCCAGACTCTTGTGGAATTTACGTTCATTTCTAGCGGGGGCACAGGGAAAGCGGCATCTGTTTGAATATGAATTGAAAATTTCATTTCAGACTTATATCTTAAGAAATTAAAGAGTAAAGAAAGAGAATACAAATTTAAATTTAGATATGAAAAGAACATTTAAATAGAATGAAATTTGTTTGCATTTTTTGCAATTTTTTAATGGTATTATAAGGAGATATTTTACTTTTGAATACCATCTCTGTAACTTGCAGAGATACCAGAAAAGTTTATTTAGCAATTCTATTATTTGTTGCAAGAATATTAAAGATGGTTTTACGTGCGCTCCTTCAAAGTTTATATATAATTTGAATATGAAAAAGTACCTAGAAAATTCATGAAATTTTTATTTTTATTTTTATAATATTTCAGATTGCAGTTAAAATGAGCGCCGTTAAGTAAGTAAAAATTATATAGGGTGCTTTTGAGGTCTTCTTCTTGTTTTCGAATTTCCCTTTCCCCTACTCACCACTGCCACGCAAACTGCAGAAATCTTCTCAACTTGTCAGCCTTGATATGAAACAGAATGTCGGAAAATGAAAGCACATGAGAGCTACCCCCACATGTGCCCCGAAATGCGGCAAAGTCTGCCAAACAGAAAGGGCAAAAATTCGATACAGGCGCGTGCTCCGCTCGACAGGCGCACAGAATATAACTCGCATTCGTGTTCCAAAGGGCAGACAAAATATTTGTCCTCTTGGCATACAGGAGCAGCTGCAGCATGCCCCACATTTGTGCTGCCTGCCACTTGCCATACTCTGAGCAGCCACTTTTGCTTGCAGTCACATCCTGCGCACCCAGGCAAAAGGAAAATGGCGCATGCCGCGTGCGCCGCATTAGAAAAGTGTCACTTCGCTGCCACGACATGTGGCAATGTTGCGCTTCCGGCTGCCGGCATTTAAGCGTGATTTGCGTAGCATTAGGCTTGATTTAGATACAGCGCGTAAATAGTATGCAAAGTGTGCGCGATAGGTTTTACTTTTTATTTCCGGTTTTAGCGGAAGTCGCGCTCATTTTTGTTGATTTTTATCCACATACTCAAATTAGTGTTACAGGCGCCCAGCAGTCGACAGCAAGTGAATCAGCTTCCAGCTTTGAGTATGTGTTCCATTTGTGTTCCGTTTGTGAAAGTGTGGAGAAGATTTTTATGCTGAGAATATTTGAGCACTGAAGTGGATAGAGCAAGGGCGACAGTAGGAAGTCCAAACAGAAGGCACGCAGCCGCGTTATCATATCAGAAGGAGTACTACCAATACAACTCAGACTGTCTGAATAGAGAGAAAGAAGAAAATATTTGGGGAAAATGTCGATAGCATTGGGTTTGCCAACGACTAAGAGTCCTGGAATCAGGGTTCCTGATAAGTATGGCAAGCGGATCCTACGTCATCAAACCGGCTGAGAGTTTGTGTTCTCAGTTATTCAAACCTACAACATAAGGGCTGAAAGAGACAACTCGAAAATGCCCAACATGAAGGATAATTGACGTCTAAGGCTGCCAATAGCAGTGTTGGAATTCGCTTCTCAAACTATTGTATATTTAATATAACCTAAGCAAAAAAAGTAACTTAACCTGCTCGATAAAAATTAGAGAAAATTGTTAATTTTTTATACAACAAAGTTTTAAAAAGAGAAGTTGTAATTCTGCAACCGAGTTCCCCAAAGCAGAAACTGGCAACTGAATATGGCTTGGCTTTTCTATACAAAATTAGGGTTACTTTGGTAGTTATTTTGAAAACTGTAGGAACTAAACAAATTTTTTTGCACAAATATTTGAGAATATCAAAATACTCTTCGGGACAGAAATAAGTGTGTTAATGATGCTGAAAGAATTGAACAAAATTTAGAGAACAAAAAATAGTTGGTCAGATTTGCGAACCCTTCTTAGTCTCGGGTAACGATTTGCTATAAATAAGCAACTTTTTTTTCCGCTTAAACCAACACTCAGGGGATGCCCCCTATACATGCAAAGCACTTGTTGGTTTAGAATGGATCATAGGTTAGTGGGTGGGGGGAAAGTGCAACTAATACACTGACAACGGATAATGAGTGAGGTTTAAGAACAATATTTAAATAAGGATACTAATTATGTTAGCCCTAAGTTAAACGGGCTTTTCCACCAATTATTTATTTATTTATTATTTTGAAATTGATGCTAGCCTTTTTTTGGTATGTCATAGAAAAAGTTTGGTTTAAATTTCCCTTTCTATAATATTGGTGTACCGCACATGCGCCTGCCATGTACCCTGTCCGCTTTCTATTGACCTTCCTTTTTCTTTCCTTAAAATGCACGGAATTCAGCTAATGCATTCTTCTTTATGCATAGCAGTGAGTAGGAGTAGCTCCTTGCATGACAATTGGCATTTCCGCATCCGCCTGCTGCTATTCACATGAGCTGCCTCAGCTTCTATTTGCCAAGAATATCTCTTCCTGCAAAGCGAAAGCATGCACATGCCAACTTTTCTTCTACTTTTTTACTATCTAAACTTTCATTTCTGAATTTTTCACATAACAGGCGCCCAGGCGCAGCCAACAGGTAGCCACATTCCAGAGCAAACAGCACATTTCGTACGTGCAACAGCGCCACGCCTGAGAGCATGGGGCACACGCCAACGATTCTGTTTTCATTTGACCGTTTTTGCTGCCGCTGCTGCTAGTAGCGATTACTTTCTGTGAGCTCATGCCGCAAATACCCATGCAACGCAGTGGCATGAATTGGTATCAGCCAACAACAACAACAGCAACAAAACGCCTTCGCTTGTATTTCACATTTTGTGCTCTGCTTTCGCCCACTTTCGTGTACCCTTCAAATGGAAGAGAATGCTTTCAAGCAACTGGGCATGCGTTTTTGGGGTTGCTTTGTTCCAAATGGAAAATGAATGAGCGTAAAGTTTTCGAAGTATGAGCAGTTAGAGGAATTACGCCGGAAAGAAATGCAGTTCTATGCTGCAGGCTGGTTCAGCATTTGGAATTTTTAAGAGTCCAACGTTATTATTGCTTTCGTGATTTCATTCTTGCTCTACATGCCGAAATTGTTAAACTGCATGAAAAAAGGAAATGCGCAACGAATTCTGATACAAATGATTAGTGTCCGACCGAACCCGAAATTTTGGCCGAGACCGAGACCGAGCGTTCGGCCTTTTTTTAATGTTCGGCCGAGACCGAGACCGAACCTTTTGATTACATATGCAAAAAAAAGAAGAAGAATTTTAATTTAAAAAAATTTATACATTTTTAGGAAAAAATACATTTTATTATAAAAACCAATTCTTTTGAGGTATAAATACCTACATTAAGCATCTGATGTATGAAAAATCAATAAAAAGTATTATTAAAAAATTTAAATTTTGTTTAAAACTATACAATTTGTTCCTCAACTGTTCGGCTAAATACTCGGCCTTTTTTAGCCGAGACCGAACCGAGACCGAACCCGAACCTTTTGGCCGAACTGTTCGGTAACCGAGACCGAGACCGAGCGTTCGGTCGGACTCTACAAATGATGTGTTTTTGCTTTCATGACAAGGGATTAGGTGTGCCTTTTTTTTATAGACATGGGCGGCTGCTGCAACGATCTTAAGCTTACACAATACTTTAGACTTCTATGGCAGTCTTTGATTTTGACGAAATTGATATTTTCGCTGTCGAAGAATTAGAACGAGTTTTTTTAATATGTCAACAGAAATTTTATAATAATGTCATACAATTTGGTAACCCGTACTCGTAAACATTTCAGTTCATAGAATATTGTTCTGCAATCAGCGTATTTGATTGAGTAAATTCTTCCTCTTCGTAATTTTGGATTAAGTGCACGAATGGCAACTTCCCGAGAGCATACTTTGCCATGTCAATTCCCGCTCGAACACGGCTGCAGAATAAATGAGTAGCGCTCGCTATCTTGTGCTAAAAATAGAATGAGAACATACAAGATAATGCGAGAAAGCTAAGGCCTAAGCCAACACGGGCTATTGCGCCAATCAATAATCTAATATTTAATACTTTTATTAGATGCGTGTGAGTAAAGGCATAGTGCTTTACTAACTAGCATCATAATCATATTTTATGAGAGCCTAATTTATTTTTGAGAGCTGTTAAAATTGCGAAATATATACAAGTTTATGTTTTTTTTGGCAGATTGGATGTTATTCGCACTGACTTGTCAAGGAGAAATGACAGTTGATGAAAAATGAAAGTTCACAGACTTTACCATTAATGCTTCTACTTCGAGTAATTAGTCGTTTAGAACTTATTAATAGAATTCACATTTAAAGTCACTGATAAGGTTTTCTGGCAAAAACCGAAATAGCTATATGACCTGCCCATGTGAGCAATAATTCTAATTATTTGTTGTTGTACACTTAAAATCGCTTTGCTTCAGAACAGAAATAAACAGCAATTAGAATAAAACTATTCTTTCATTGCAAAATATATTTCTAAATATAAAACGAAGTCATCTTCAATCAATAACAAGCTTCTGAAGGTCCACTCAACTATACCCATCGTGTTCCCGGTAAGACTCAGCTTAACTCTTTCCGGTTTATTACACCAAAGCGATTCCGCGCTAACAAAGTCCATTTTAACTGCCGTCGCGTCATGCCCAAACCATGCCCTTCCTCCTACAATAATTCAATAACTTCGGCAATGAACTCTTGCTAACTGCACAAAAACATAAATCACACTGCCACAAACCCTTACCCCAACCTCCCGACCGAACGGCGAATGTGCGGCAACGTAGCAGCATATGATTGATATAATTTGGCGGCGAAGGAACGGTAGTAAGTAGTATTATTAATAAAAATATGGCTTTTCCGCCAGAAATTTGCCGCAACATATTTGTATGCATGAAAACAAAAACAAAAACAATAAAAACAGATATGCAAAAAAATGAGCAAGGAAAACAACGTCAAAAAAGGGCGCAAGATAATTTATGCACCCCTGCGGAAAAGCGTCAAATTTGTGCATTAAATTTTTGGCCAGACCCGAAAAGCGCCGAGAGCGGCTGAGAGCGACTGTAGCTGACTGAAATATGTACAAATATTAAATCAGCGCGGAAAAACAATAAATTATGAGGGACGTGGATGGAGTGAAAATGCCGCCTGCATGCATTTATGCGCAATTTTGCATGAAAGGCCAATTCGAACACCAGCCACAAAAGCGCCCGCTAAGAGGGGCACAGGAAGTCGCAGACAGAGCAGGGCGACACCGGGGCAGAACGAATCGACGGCCACGGCCTTTTGGAAATATTATGATTGTTGGGGATCGGAGCAGAATGTATACAGATTCGTTTGAGCATTTAATTTGAGTGAAAAACTTTAACGAAATTGCGGCGGCCAATAAAAAAGCAAAAAAGTTAAATGAACGCTGCGTAATTTTACGCTTAAATTGATAGGAATTTATTGTTCCTCACTTGTTTGTAGACCCCGCATGGAAATAGCAATATAGACACAAGGATATTAACTTTAGTGTTTTTGGAAATTAGCATATTTTAATTAGGTTTGTACGTACAATACTGGAACAATCAAGGTTCAGTTCCTAGCATAAATAATGTTGTCTTGTCGGATTTTCTATCCAGAGAGAAGGCAAAAAAAGCCAGTCTAGTGAAGCCCATTAATTTTTTGATTTAACTACACTTCCCTTAAAATCTGTAGTTAACACACCTACACTTTTGGCCTAGAAATATTCCAACTCTTTTTTCCTCAGAAAAATTTACGAGGCATCAGTATGTCCGACAGACAAATTTCCTACATCAAGTAACCGAATGGTATCTCCCTTAAAAGCGTTATAATATAGTATCGTAATTGTTTTCCAGTTCGCGGGTCTCCAGTTTAATAGTCTATGAGCACAATAGTTTCTATTAAAATTATTCCAAAAATTTCGAAGTATATACTTATGATTTATCACCCCAATACACTTTCCCGATGTAAGAGTAAGAATGCTTAGTTTCTTTTCAATGCAAAATGATTTACAATGTAGGGCATCACTGAGTCGTTAAAGGTCGACTAAAGCTGTCATAATTGTGTTGTCTTTAAAAATATTGTCTTTATTTTATCATTTCGTTTGCGACTTACTTGTAAGCATATTCCAAATTGTCACCGCAGCCACCCCAAGTCCAGTCGTCGTGCAGCTGCTTGGGCCGGGTGCCGCGCGAGCAGCCGCAGGACGCCAATTGGCCGTCGCGGCAGGCACGTGCAATGAAGCTGGTGACTGTGGCCGCGGCCAGGGCGTGTATAAAAGCCATTTCCGGTGAGCCTGTAACGAAACGAACAGCAAAATTGTGCGGATGAAGTTGATGAGCATAAAATGAAGTAGCACTCGAGAAGAAGGAGAACATGAAGCGGAAATAAGCATAAAACAGAAATTAATTAAAAGGCCATCAAACAATGGCGGCCCAAAAGCAAATGACACACGTGCGCCTGTCGCTGAAGACACTCATTAAATGCAGCCTCAATTTGGGCGGCCAACGAAATTGCGACAGCGACATCTGCCTGTCAATTTGGCGCGCTGCGACGACGGCGGCTAACTGTCAACAACTGTTGTCTCTGAGACTGATCAACTGCGCGGCAACTGACGGCAATAATGAAGACTTAATAGAGTCCGCGTGCATGTGCTGGCACCTACAACCCATACATACAGACACACACACACACACACACCCCCCACCATCTTAAGCCAAAGAGACGCCATCAATGACACTCAAAATCACTTGAGCGCGGTGGCGGCAGTGGCAGTGGGGGCGATGCTATCAAATGTCAAATCAATTTGCACAACAACAAAATCAGCACGGCCTACTGCCGACAGCGTAGCTGAGCAGTGAGGTGGAACGGAAGTCTGCTGGAAAAAAGTTGCTCTAGTTGGCAACAGTTTGCAGCAGAGTTGCTTACGATTGAAAATTAGCTGCGCTTCACAGCGTCTCAATAGCGCGCAATCTCCTTCTCTGATACAGCGTTTAAATCGGCGATAAGCGAATTTAGAGAGGGATATTCAGAGGGCTCCGGAACCTCTACAAAAAGCTGGGATTTCCCAGTTAGCTGTAGAATATCATCAGAAAACTGAAGGACCCGCAAAATTCTTATAAGTCGGAGCTTCGAAAAATAAAATTAACGTTTTTGAACGAGCATCAGGCAAACCGTGCCCTTACCTACCACTTTCCTGGAAAACTGATGAGTCCCAGAGATGCTTTACATTCAAATTTCGAAATTAAGAATATAATGTCTCTTGTAAGAAGCAAGTTTCTTTACAAGTTTTGGGGAAACTAGTGAGCGTCTATGGCTTGTCGGTTCCACTACAGAAAGCTAATCTATTCTCAGTGTGACCGGCAACGACTATAAAGCTAAAGCATGCATCTAAATAGTTCGAAATAAAATTTTCTAAATATAAAAGCATCATTTTATAATGCGGAAACATTAGCCCAATAAACTGAAAGGAAACTTTGTATAAATTCTCAGAAGGTTGCTTTTTTTATGCGGAAGCATGTGCCTAAGAAAAGTTTTCAAATTTTTAACAGTACTTTTTTGCCGCAACTGCCTTTTTGACAGTTTTAGCGCGTCATCATGACACTGGGACTGCGGCTTGTAGCAGCCACATAAGCAGAGCCCCTTTCTTGCCGCATTTCGCGGCAGTCATAATGACATCGATTTTGACTTATATTTATGCGGTTGAGTAAATTTTAATGAAAAGTTGCTTTAAGCCGCTTACAAGCGAGCACGAGTAATAAACCGGCTACAGTCATGTAATGTGGTTTCGGTTGGGCAGGGCAGGACAGGACAGGACAGCAGTTCTTGGATAGGGGAACAAGACATACGAAAAATGTTCCTTGATTTGTAATGCGCATCTGTAAGTACCTTCTTAATTTTGATGATTTTTATTGAACGACACACTAAGCGTCTTATTTAAGCAGCAGTGAAATAATGGCGGGCTGTCACATTTCGGGGATTTGTGCTGTTGACCACGTTTTGTGGTAAGCGCTTTCAAGGCAAATGCGGTCTGAGCGAGCTATTAAGCAGGTTTGCATGTTTATGCTAAGAAGAGTTTAAGGCAAACATGTTGTTTTTGCTGCTTTCTTTAACGAATGTAAGTAAAATAATTCTTTGGCGTTGGCTTTTCTGCTTTTCTTTGGTCTATAATGTTTTGGATCATGGATCATGTTTTATGTAAATGTCTATGTTTAATTGAAGAACAGTTATTCTTTTCTTCATACGTTCAGTTTGTTCTTGGTTTTTGGCAAGAAAGAATTATCTGAAGATAGATAGATTATATATGCAAACAGGTAGTCAAGCATGGAAGTAACCGTGACAGCTGTAAGACAGAAGCTGCGCCAAAATCAATGAACTCATAATCGATACTCTGCTCCTGTGTTAGTTAAATGACAGTCTAGTAACTGTTATTATTTAGAACCATTTTTTTGATCTTTTTCAATTTTAGCGTTTTATAACATGATTTATTATGTTAAATTCTAATAAATCTTTCTTAGCTAATTCGGGACCGTAGATTACGAATCGGTTATTCTTTTTCCGCTTTGGATTACGATTTCCCGAAAATTTTAAACTTTCTAAAGCACCTTGAAATTTATGATATGCGGAGCACACTGTAAATTAGTATTCAGAAAATTTGCAGGTGACGCTTGCATGATAAAAAAACACATGTCTTGTGAAAGTTATTCACAATTATTAATACAAAGAAACATCTGCATATTTCAAAAAATTTTTGCTCAACTGCAAAATGCAACTATCAAAAGGTTATAACTTGGAAACTGTTTTTATTGAGGAGAACTTTTAGCATATACTATGTAAGTGATAATGTCTAAGGGCAATGCCATACATCAGAGGCTTAGGGCTAGTCCAGCAACAGCGCAGTGGCAGTAAACTACGCCGGAGATCGTTTAATCGATTTCCATCAAAGAGAAGATAGAGCGCTTTGGTAGCTTGGGAAAAAATTTTCTTTTTTGTGTTGGCAATAGTTTGCTAGAACTTGAACCAGCTGTCTCTCGCATCAGAGCCCGATCACATATCCACCGAGCCACTGCATTGGAAGTAAGCAAAAACCTTTCACACGTTTTAGAATTACTCACACATTGAAATGCATCGACAAGGAATAAGCAACGATTGGCATAAAGTTATAAGTCAAAACATGAAGGACAAATATTTGCGCTGCGCCAGCACCAGCGGTCAACGTGCGCCATATCCTTGCGCCTGTCAGAGTGAAATGTCAACAAAATGGAGTAAATACACTCCCTCTTTTTAGGGCGAAGTCGAGCGAATGTACGCGCTGTGTTTAATTAAAATTGTTTGCATAGCAACATTTTTCTGTTTTTTCTATGTTGACTCGAAAACATGATGTTGCTTTCATATTTGAAGGCGCTGTGTTTGCATTTGTTGATGATTTCATATTTGCAGGCCGGGCCGTCAGGCCGCACAGCTGACACACTGACAGTTGTGCCCTGCAGAGAGTTCGCCAGAGAGGGCGAGCGAGATTGCAATCAGAGGCCGACATGGAAAGGGAACTTAGATTGAAATCAATACCTTTGCACAATGCTCGCAAAGGAGCGGCGCTGTGTGTGCCTATTGTAAAGCGACGTAATTGAAAACTGATGAGGAGCGTCCTGACGTCCTGACAGCATATGCAAATGTGCGCCATTAAGGAAAACCTCATATCTCAGCAGGCGTAGAAAATGAAAGCGAATGTGCGCTCACACATTTACGCACATACATGCAAATGCAAACAGGACACGCGGTCGAGTGGCACTTCAGCCAGGCTTTGAAGGATATATGGCAGCATGTTTGCACAGCGACAGCTGCTGTGCGACCCGAAATAAACGCTTTACATGTGTGTGTGTGTGTGCCTGTGTATTTAGTTGTGTGTGTGTAGTAGGCGTATCATGTGCGCTAATGCGATAATCAGCCAGCATCTTGGGCACTCAATCATGGCGGCTGTCAACTCCTGCAGTGCGCTTCAGTTCAATGCGGAATTGTGTGAGCCATTTCTGCTTGACTGGCTTCACTCGTCCGACGCATCTGGCGGCCGATCTTTAACATGCATCCGTTGTTATAACCTAAATGTAAAGAGCCTCATTGACTTCCTGCAACGATGTCCATTATTTGCCCTTGCCTGTGAACAGGGTTGTTTGTTTGTCTCTGGAAGAGGAGGGGGGAGCTCGCTTAATTTGAAACTTTTCAATATTTTTGATGGATTTTGCATATCAAATTGGCATCTAAATCAGTTTTGAGTTGCTTGATGTAGTCAGCTGGTATTTTAAATGCACACAAAAGAGCCGAGTTATACTGCACGACTTGATGATTCGCTGACTTGTTAAAATGATGGATTGCAGTTGGAAGTCATGCGCAGTTAAATGAAGAATTTATCATGTAGAAAGTTTCCGAAATTATTTCCATATGAGCTCATCGCAATTTATAGCTTTTAAAGTGCAACCGATTTTATTGAGACCTGAGAAAAAAACCTTCATTTGAAACAAGTAAGGAAGTATCAGTCGGGTTTCACCGACAGAGTAATACCCTACACCATGTTCCAAAGGGGGGTGATAATTTACTGAAATTGTGGGTGCATTTGATTTACAACCTACATAGTGGGCGGACCACGCCCATTTCTGGAGAATTAAAAGATATTCCTACCAGGAACGAAGTAACCAAATCTGGACGCTCTGGTGTATATATTATGGAAGTTAAAAGGATTTTTCGTTTATCGCCTATATAGTGGGCGGACCACGCCCATTTTCTTCTATGGCATCTAAGACCTATATATCAACTTGGGAACCGAATTTCATTCATTTATATTCGTAACTAGTCAATTGGGAGCCATTTTACCGGAAAAATTTTGCCGCCTATATAGTGGGCGGACCACGCCCATTTTTTCGTATGACATAGATGACCGCCCCCTTAACTTGAATACCAAGTATTATTCTTTTCAATGAGTAATTAGACAATTTACAGCAATTTGATCGCAAAAAACCCGAGGTAGAGGGACTTATAGGTCCATTGGGGGCGTATACTTCGACCGATTTGAATAATTTTAACACTTTACCTAACCCGAGGTTCACTGTGACTGTGTACCAAATTTGGTCCAAAGCGGACAACTCCTTCTTTCTTTTTTTTGCGTACACGCAGACAGACAGACAGACGGACGGACAGACGGACAGACGGACAGACGGACAACCGGAAATGAAAAGAGAAAGTGTTTCTGATCATTTCTATATACTTATGTCTATACCTAGGAAGGCTCCTTTAATGCGTTACAATTTTGGCACAAAGTTATTATACCCTATTACCATAGGTGTAGGGTATAAAAAGGATCCCATTCAATTTACGAAATAAGAACAGTTATTTTAAAAACTATGCAAGTAGAGTCAGAATCAGAGCCTAACTACAATAATAATTTGTTAAATGAAGGAGCCAGTATAACACAAGTAAAAAGGAAATACTACTCGGAATACTTAAAAAACGTTCGCAGAGGGAAGGCCAAAAAGTAATATACTACTTAAAATATTTATATTGGTTACTCAATAACCAGCATTATGGCGAAGCTCATTTTTCAGCCGCGGTGGCTCAGTGGACAGGGTTGTCGCTGATGCGAGGAGACCGGGGTTCAAGATCGGTCTCAGACCATCTAATAAAAAGAAAAGTTTTTTTTCTAATTGTTTCTTTGCGCGGCGCCACTTCTTCCAATGAATTAGCAATTCTCCGAGAATATTCTTTGCCATGAAAAGCTTCTCAACCCGTTCGGATGCGCTTATTTGTAGGTCCCGTCAATTTGTGCTAGAATATAACAAGCACACACAAGTTAATGCGAGAAAGCTAGGCCTAAACGGACTGTTGCGCCAATCAATTATTATTATTAATTTTTCAGCCACAAAATGGATTTTAAATCAGAAGCGGAAATGGAAAGCCAATCGATAATGAAGCGAAGGGAATGATATTGGTACTATTGTTCTAATTTGTTTGCTGAAACTCTAAAAAAGATTGAGCAGATTTGTAATTTTAGCTTGTTATAAAATAGAATGAAAAATTACTTCAAAATTTAATGGAATAGCATTTCGAAATCGGAATAAAATTTGTATGAAATTGCTATAGAAGTGTACTTAATTTCAGTTGCTACCGATTTCATTATACTATATTATTATAATAATGACAGAGTGTAAGTGATTGCCTTTCTCAAATCTTAAGAGTAAAATTAATTAAAATAACTGTTCAGTCGGAAATTTGAATAACATTGAGCATAATTCCGCACCCTTTTAGAGAATTTTTCGGCAATTTCATTAAAAAAGGTGCCAGTGAAAGTGCAAAACGAAAACTTCTGCAATAAAAGCAAAATTCTCATATGTACCAAATTTCTGCGCAAATAACGCAACGAAATATTTGTGACAACTTTTATGAGCGTTACTAATGCAAAACACAAAAACGTCTTACGCACGCACACATACACACACACACATACACAATGAACGCTTGCAAAAAGGGGTGCGCTCAATAAATACGACTTTGCGGCGTAGCAACCCTCAATTTGGTAGCGCAAGAAGGCTATAAACGCAAACAAATAAATGAAGCACGCACACATACGCACAAACAAAGGCTTCTGCCAGGCCAGCAAGTGCACGACACACACACCCCAAAAGTAGAAAGTGCGTACGCCCCGTAAACAACGACAATCGGCAGCATAACTTAAAACCGCAACAAATTGTTAAATTAGTGCGCGCATTTATTACATTTCAACTTAAGCGAGGTTAGGACGCGCACATCGCCATAATATGCGGCCCCTGCCCTGGCTCGTGCCAGTGACGCTGCTCCCACCACCCCCCGCCCCAACGTGCAACATCATCATAATGCACAGATAAGTTCCCAAATGTTTTTGTTGGCCTTTTGGAGATTATTTTCATTATATGCAGACACAATGGCAAGAAAGGTGAAGTCGAGAGTGATGTGCAGGCGCGCCGTAAAGGGATCTCACTTGGGTGATATACGCCATGGAAGTATTTGAATTTTTATCAAACTCAGAAGCATTTCAAAATTTCCAAAAAATGGTGTGAAAGAAAGTCATCATGTAGTTGAAGTATGGAAAAAAAAAAACGATTGGAATATTTTGCTTTGGTCAAAAGCAATAACCGTCAACGAAAATTATGCTTCTTTCGACGATTAATTAGTGACTGCTTACTAATTGTTTGCATACAGATGAAGAAAACTAATACAATTTTAAAGATACCATATTTCGAATTCTCATATGAGATACATATGTATATATTTTGGGAATTCGAGAACTCTTCCAAAAAAGTGAGCAAAATTTAAAATAAACTGTTCTTTAAAATGTGTTTAATAGACAGATAATTCTATAAAATACCAGCTTCATACAAATAAAAATGTCATATAGGCAGATAGGTGCATGCCTCTTTTGCAACCGAAGTTCAACTTTGGACATTCGAGACCATTTCCAAAATACTGAGCTAGATTTAAAATAATAAGGTCTTTAAAAAGTGTTTAATTTCCTAGACTACCAGATCCTTACAATTAAAAATGTTGTATAGGCAGATAGGTGCATGCCTCTTCGGCAACCGAAGATAAGCTTTATTTAGTGACTAAGTTGACTCAGCAATGCTCCGAATCTCCTGCTGAAATAAAATTCAGCGCACGCCCCTCCGCCGCGCAGGGTGTGCTGTCGGTCGCAAGGGCTGCTCTACACAATCTCAGCATGTTGCAAGCACTACCAGCGGCAACTTAAAGCAGCGGCAGCAGGGTACACCATCAACATTAGAGATACCCTTGCACAACATTTAACGCACCCGGATTCGTGTGTACGTGTGTGTTCAAAATTTTAATTTCATGTCAGACGAAGCGTATGATACTAATAAGTGAGCCAGCAAGCGCGTGGTGTGGCAAGTTGCAGACGCGGCGGCCACAACCGCCACTTGGAGCGGCAAAAACGACGGCAGACCAAACGGCGGGGCATTCAAGGATGCAGGACCAAAGCCAGGGCGCAAGTGTTCGCCGAGTGTATGTGTGTGTGCGTGTGCGTTCCGCGTCACTTTATGTTATGCAAATGCAAAGTTTGCTTTAGACTAGCGCTCCGCTCGCCGCCCGCCACCCTCGCCATTGCTAGCCGAATGAGTTAATATGAATTTTATTATTTAATGAAACATTTGCGCATCTCGTCTGAGATTTCTCAGCGGAGCAGCAGAGCAGCAATGTTCACTTTTTTGCCGCAATGCAACGCTGAGCTTACGAAAACTTCGGTCCCGTTCTTTGTCTCGAAGCCGGTCTGGCATGTGCGCCAACATTCTGACTATAAAGTCTAAGGACTTTCGAGGGGAGCAGCAGGGGAAGATAGTGAAGTGCGTCAATGTTTGAATAATTAATTTTGACTTTGCACGGGTTTCTTCAACTGCAGTTGGAATGTGGCAAAACCTTGTAAATTTAATTCGCGTTTTAAATGACATGGAAAATGCAGATTTAATGCATGACTTTGAAATTAGAGTGTTATTTAATGGCTGTAGATATTTGCCTAAAGTTTACCAATGAAAATTAAGTAGTATACATAAAGGGCAAAATTTTAATACAATTGAGTAAACAATTTAATGGAATTAAATTTGTCAGAATGTTCCTCAATCTAGTGCTCAGTTTTCGGTGTCGTGTAGATTTCATAAGAAAGCGCATGATTTGGATAAGATTTGACAAGGCTTTAAGTGACGATGAACATACAACAACTTTTTGAAACATAAACATCAGCGTCTCTGTGCATATGACGGCTAATTCAGAAAATTTAACTTTAGTCTGAAGTTTTAAGTTGGCTTGTTTCATAAAAGTAAAACGAAGTAAACCGGACTTTTTAATAGAACAGAGTTCTTTATATGTTGCAATTAACTAACTAAAAATCTGCCAAAATCAATGTAAACTTATTAATGATAGTAGCCATTCATCTAGTTAGCAAATCATAAAAGTCGTTTATGAAAAAAGTCGGAGCAAAGTATTTTGTTCGCAATCACTATTACTACTTCATCGATTTTTTTGTTTGAAGACTTTTAGTCAAATCGCATTTTATGATATAGCCTTCTATATATTCAAGTTGGAACAGAAACTTGGATGGAGATATTATGCGAATGCAATTATTCGAAAACACTGATTCAACTTAAAGACAAGGCCTTCCCATACTCCCCCAGCAAATGATAAAATATATACAAATTCTCAAACTTGAGAGCGAATTTTAAAGCTGGCACAAAAGATCGAGTTATAGGTTAGAGAGTGCATCTAATGTAAAACCAAAGATGCCAAAAGATATAACACTTAAAACTTTTTGTGATTTGAGAATCTTAAGCAAATATCTCACAACAAATTTGCTTCTGAAAATCAGCCTTTAGAGCGATTACTGGTCCATATCAAGCTGGGTAGCTTCACTTCAAGCTAGTTTTCCAAGTAAAATCTAATGCTTGCACTACTACCATTTCAAAAAGTCCTTTGTGCCTGTCGTCATGAGCGTTTGAGCAAGAGTTTTTAGTGCTACACTTTTGCTTCTCACACGCACACGCACACACACGCACACCACACAGCCTGCCGTTACAAGATATAGAAAGGACGGCAACTCAAATTACGTACTGCCAACTATTTGCACTGCTCTGCAATCGTTGCCTTTGATAACTGAATCCTTACAAAAGTAAACTTTTAATTAATACAGCACGATGAAGAAGATGTTGTATATAGCTACTTTGACTTTCTTCAATCTGCCGACCCTCCACGCCAGCACTCAGCTTCACAGCAGCGATGGCAGTGGCTGTGGCAAAGTACTACGAGGCGACGTCAAATCAATTTTTGTGTCAGAACAATGGCCATAACAACACAAACTGTAGCAGGCGGCAGTGGCGCGTATAAAAGGAATGCCCCATTAGGCGGGTAGGCGGGAGGCATGCGGCATGCGGCAGTGTTATGGATTGCCTGCTCCTCGAGATTATGCTGCGAGATAAGCATTTGTGGCAGCAACGGCAACAGCAACGGTAAAGGCAACTGCCAAAACGGCAGGCGCACACAGCAGTCGACCTTTGTTGTTGCGAATAGTTGATTGTTTATGCACAATACAACAAAAACTTTGCAGACAGGAAATATTATTCATCATTTAATTAGGACGCTTCTGAAAGAGGTATTTTGGTTAATGGAAATTAAAATCGATTAGAGTAATTTAGGAAGTGCCTGCGGGAAAATGTACACTGCTCAAAAAGATGGCAGTTGCTACAAGATTATTCACAACGATTGTCCTTCGAGCATGCTGTCGGTCGAAAATTTATAGATACACCAAAAAGACTTTTGCTATCATTTCACCAAAGAAATTTTTTCAAATTCGATATATCTCGACAAGAAACATCAAGAGGAATGCTGTCAAATTTCTGCAGTTATCCACTTTCTAAACAATACGCACTGGAATTGTTCGGACTAGAGCTGTCAATTAAATTCGCTAATCCTGATAAATCACGTGATCTCAACATTGCTATTTTAACATCCTGAAATCCTGTGATCGGCAAAAATTTGCTGGATTAATATATCGAATATTGACGAATGTAGAAAAATGGCACTCTTTCGTAGTTATTCTACTATCACATTCAAACCTTGAGTCGTATAATAGTTGCGAATTCTGAATAAATCTAGACAAAAACGAAAGAGTTGGTGTTCTTTAAGCAGCACTTGAAATTTCAGACTAAACTTATTACGATTTGGAATTGGGTATAGCAGCACTATAACTCAGAACCAAATTTCAATTCCAGGAGGAAGACTGCTTTTGTTTGCTTTAATTGATCCTGGAATCGATGGGTGTTTGCAGCTGCAGGTTAACGAGGATATAGACGAATCAGCGGTATCAAAAGCAATTTTTATTTTAATTATAAAGTCTGTCTGCCTGTGCGACCTTCGACGCATGTAAAAGAGAGTAGTAGTTCGATAGTCACTACATTTATTGCTGCGGTTTCCAAGTGGTCCTAAAATGTCGTACAGAGTATGAGAAAAATTGTGTACGATACTAAAAGGTTTAACTGTTACTTAGCTTAGTGGAGACTTTCGAAAAGGTTTAAGTAAAATGCCAATTCCATATGTATATAGCTCGATCATTTCTTCAAACATTTTTTGAGTTTTTTCCCGATTTGGTATCACTTTTCTAAGTTTTTCATAATCGCTTAAATAGTTTGAAGTTGTGCAAATACTAGTTTTCAAAAAAATTAGTTCAAAAATAGAAATTTTGTCGAGATGCCAAACAATTTTTAATGTATTCTAACAGCTGGAATTAAAAAAGAACAAATTGCAAGACAAAATTGCAGCTTTCTTTATTGAAAATCAACGGAAATTGTCTAAATTTTATTAGTACAGCTGTAATAGCAAAAAAAAATTCAGACTTGCGCTGAGAAATTAATTGAAGCTGAAGATATTTCTCCAAGTGTCGGATGCAACAATTTAACAGCATTTTGTGGACTCTTCCCGCTGGGGAAAGAGGAAATGGGTTAATTTTGTAGTTAAATTAAGTTGCTCAACTAAATTGCAACTCTGCTGCTGGAATGTTGCTCACAAGCACACACACACACACACACGCTTAAATGAACAAATGAACACAAATTCACAAATAATTGAAATGGATGCAGCACTTACCTAAGCCCGTCATCGGTCCGAACACGGTGCTATCCTCCGTGGTGCTGCAATTCCAGCGCCGGTTCTTAAATTGATATTGGCACTCCTGCAACAAGGAGAAGCATGGGAGAGAGTTTGAAAAACGAATGTTTTAATTAAAATACAAAATAAATTACCATGCATTAATTTATGGCAGCTGCTGGTAGCAGCATAAATTTTGCGAAATTGCACAAAAATTAAAATAAATATCTGGCATAACTATGCGCACGTATTGAGTAATAAGCTGCCAAGTGCTGTAAGCCCTTGTTTTGGCCAAACGAAGGGTAAATTATAAACTAATTTGCATTTTAATTTGCAAATACAGATTTATGTAAATTCGTTAATTTCTGGCATTTGCACACCAAAGCAAAACACACACACAAATATGCGGAGTCTACAAAATGCATACATATATGTATATATATATATATATATAGGTACATACATATGTACATAGTATATGCAGATGTGCAGTGTCTTCCTGATTATGGGCCAGCCTGATTTCCGCTAAGCGCTTTTCAAATGACCCGGAAGACCCTGCATCAATTTCTTGATATTTTCTAAATTCAAAATATTTGGCTTTTATTATTTTTTTCGAAATATCAATTGAATGCTCTGCATAGTGCCATATAATTTGGGTTTGTATTTAATAACTTCGAACAAAATTTCCATTTTGCAAATCTCTTCTATTGACATAATTTCCATTTACATAGATCAAATACTTTTATTTTGGATTATAGTTTACTCAGTTTATTTAAGAGAGTTTTTGTTGGTTTTGAATTATGCTTTTCAGTTCAATCGAAAAATTTAGCGTATTATAAACTGAAAAGATCTTCGAAGTGAATAAATTCAAAGTAATCTAAAATAAAGTGTGAGATTAACAGTTAGCGCCTCGTTGGGTTAGTGAACCAGTAATTGGTCGCTTTGGCAAGAGGCCTGGGTTCCAGACCGGTCTCATACCATCTAATAAAAAATAAGTTTTTTTTGCAAGTGGTTTCTTTGCCACTTCTCGCGTTGAATTTGCTATTCTCCGAGAGCATTCTTTGCCATTAAAAGCTTTTCAATCTTTTCGTTCGCTAATTTGTAGGTCCCGTTAATTTGTGCAAAAAATTAACAAGCACACACAAGTAAATAAGGAAAAGCTGACTTTAAGTTGTCAAACACATCATAAGTTCATTAGACCTAGATCTCTCGTTATCAAACCAAACTTTCCGAAATCTTTTAAAATGTTTTCTATCAAACAATTTCTGATGGTAAGCTTAAACTTACTATAAGTTCTTATATGTTATAGTCTGTAAGGTTTTTTCAAAGACTAAATTTGCAATTTTGATTTCACTTTACAGACTAGATTTTTAAATAAAATAGTTGCGATTTTTCAACAAAAATACTTTTATGATAAATCCAAATAGCATTTTTAATTCGAAATGCGAGTTTTATTGATGCATTCATTTAAATTTTTTTTAAAAATGTTTCATTGATAAAGGAATGTTTTGAAAATTATTGCTCAATAGAAATTTTTGCAAAGCATGCCCAAACAATTGAGGCCCGCTGCTGCCAACAATTGAAGACTGCACTGCATTTGTGCGTGCGTGTGCGTGTGTGTGCAACACATAAATGAAAGTGATTGCTGTTTCACGCTGCTAGAACACTAATACGCACACAAATTAACACACATACACACATACGCATACTGGCAGACACACGCATTAAAATGCATTTATGCAACTGCCACAAATAACAAATGCGCTCGGCTAATGCAAACGGGCGCCGCGGCGGCTGCTGCGGCATTGGTGGCACGCCAAAATTGTTTAATTGCAATTCGAGCATTTTTTATCGTAGCGCTCAAGTGGAAATACATTTTTTTTTAAATAATTTTATTCATGCATTTTTCAGATTTTCCTTTGATATTTGGCGAAGTGTGCCGGCAAAAATGCACTTTAAGCGCTTAATGCATTTCTGCTGCACTCGTCTGGCTGGGAAGGCTCTACTGGCAAGGATTGGCAGGCGCCCTTGCATTTTAATTAAGCCACCCTCGCGCGCCAATTTTGACACTCAAGGGTTGTTACCCTCTTACAATGGACCACAAGTGTCTTTCCATTTAAATGCATTTCACGCCCTGAGGCGCCGCTAAGCACACACACACACACACACACACACACACACACACACACGCACACACACACACACACACACACACACACACACACACACACACACATACACACACACACACACACGCACACTTTTTCGTTTCATATATTTTTTATGTTTCCGTTGCTGTGCCGCCCCGCCTTCGAAAACGGCTCTTAAGCATGCACTTGTGTGGCAATATTGCTGCTGAAAATCGCTGCTGCCACTCGCTTTCATTGTTGACAATTTGCGGCGTAAAGTAACAAGATTAGTGCGCATTTGGCATGCTGCTGAGCTCCCGAGGGCCGGACAAGTTCCAAATAAAATTTGCATAAATTTGTGCTCCTTTTTTCAAGCATGTGTATGTCATGACAACAGCTTTCAGCTTTCAGGCGGCCATTAAATGCACTCAAGCACATAAACTTTACACATTGCCAGCAAACATTTTTTGTAGTGGCTTGTTCAGCAGTTTTTTTTTTGGAAGCCGGTTTTGTGCATTTTGGTAATCGAGGCTTCGGCTCAAAAGAGCTGATGATGTGGTAATAGCAAAAGGCAACGAAAGCAACACTAAAATTTTAAGCTATATGCTTCTGCAAGAAATGGTCTTATGCCCAAACAATGATTTGCTGCAGAAAGTGCGGGGAAAAGCTAAAAAGTTCTGCTTTTTGGATACTCAGCAATATCATCTGCATTTCGTCAACTATTTCAGCATACAAATATGTGACACTCATAACTGAGCTTTTCTAAACATATAAACTTGATGATTGCCAAGTCTAAGTCTATGCTAGACTTTGTAATTAGAAATTCAAATTAATTCCAGCATCTTTTTACTCTCGAGCTTGTATTTTGCATTCGTAAGATCGAACCTGTAATATTGCAGCATCATTTGGTACCCATTCTATTCGGGTTATTCCTAAAGGATTGAGAAAGTTTAGAAACGTTTGACTACATATGGCATTAAGAGCCTCCGTTGAAATGGTAGTACGACTGAATATAAAACTATAAGTACTTGTGTGTGCTTTTTGCTGGAACTGCCGACATTGGAAACGCGATGAAAAATTTTTGTAGAGGTCTCGAACTTGAAATCGAAATAAAATATTAAAACAATGAACAATGAACATAATATTCCTATAAAGTGGCTTGACTTCCAGTTGATTTTGTTCCCATTGACCCCGAATGTTCTTTAGGCGTAAGTCTCTTCATGATAAAATGGCAAACCAAATTGAGCACAATTGATATTACCGTTGCCAGAGCTGTTCAATTTGTGAACGTTAAATTATTATCGGAAAATGGAACCTCTAAAAAACACACTTTATAACGCCGCAGTCAGATCAAGTTTACTTGAAATTTTTAGTGAATATTATGACTTTCAAGCATTTTCTGCTCAAGAGATCAAGCAGGTGTGAAAGTTAAGCACTCAACTGGAGATCAAGAATATCTCAAAATTATACACTCAACTGGAGCTCAAGAATGCAATCAAGCTGTAGAAGTGCATCAGTAATTTCCACTGCAATGCCACTTCCAAGTCCTTTTCCGTCGCCAACTGCCATCGTCTTTCACTTCCACTGCCTCTTCCAGCTACGAGTGCAAACTTTAAAGCCACACACAAGTCAGCCATTATAAACACATCAAATTTCGTTATGCAACAAACTAATTACAATTTGGCAATAATTGTTTTCGCATTTGCGCCACATACGCAGCATGCAACACGCAATGCTTCCTGCTGCGACGCTGCTGACGATGATGTTGCTGTCGATGTTGCTGGCGACGACGATGACGACATTTTCACTGCGCTGTACAATATTGATACGGTGCTCTGCTGAATCTGTGCAAATTGGCGTTTTAATTTAATTTGAACCCTTGCCACCTCCAACAGCAGCGGGTCGAGTTGGCTGCAACATGCAGTCAGCAGCAAAGCGTCATCAACAGCAGCAACATGCTGTAGCAAGTAATGAGGCCTTTGCTCCTGGCGCACTTCATTGTGTCGGAACATGCCGTGTCAGGGGCTTTTTCCGGCTGCTTGCAGGGGCGTGACTTCACTTCACTTCCGCTCAGGCCAATTTTGGTTATGAGCCATCACTGTTACAGCAGCAGCTTGCTGCTGCCCTCTGTCTTGTGTGTAATTAATTTTTAATTAGTTTCACCCTTGCCAGGCGAGATAAGGCAGCACATTTTCCAGACATTTTGTTTACTTTGCTTCAATTAATTTGAATTTGAATTTGTATTGAAGAGCAGCCGAGTTCATTGACATGGAAATAATCGTGTTCTTCACTCATTCTAATTATACCCTACACCTATGGTAATAGGGTATAATAACTTTGTGCCAAAATTGTAACGCATTAAAGGAGCCTTCCTAGGTATAGACATAAGTATATAGAAATGATCAGAAACACTTTCTCTTTTCATTTCCGGTTGTCCGTCTGTCCGTCTGTCCGTCTGTCTGTCCGTCTGTCCGTCTGTCCGTCTGCGTGTATGCAAAAAAAAGAAAGAAGGAGTTGTCCGATTTGGACCAAATTTGGTACACAGTTACAGTGAACCTCGGGTTAGGTAAAGTGTTAAAATTAGTCAAATCGGTTAAAGGACACGCCCACAATGGGCCTGTAAGTCCCACTACCTCGGGTTTTTTTCGGTAAAATGGCTATAATTTGTGTAATTACTCATGGAAAAGATTAATACTTGGTATTCAAGTTAAGAGGTAGGTCTTCTATATCTCAGGAAAAAATGGGCGTGATCCGCCCACTATATAGCCGGCAAAATTTTTTCGGTAAAATGGTTACCAATTGACTAGTTACGAATATAAATGAATGAAATTCGGTTCCCAAGTTGATATATAGGTCTTAGATGCCATACAAGAAAATGGGCGTGGTCCGCCCACTATATAGGCGATAAACAAAAAATCTTCTTAACTTCCATAATATATACACCAGAGAGTCCAGATTTGGTTACTTCGTTCCTGGTAGGAATATCTTTTAATTCTCCAGAAATGGGCGTGGTCCGCCCACCATGGGGGCAGTAAAATAAATATGCCGATAACATCTGTTGTACACTCGCCAGAGCATCAATATTTGGCATGTGTAGTCCTATTAGGTATATCTTGTAGTCTGCCAAAAATGGGTGTGGTCCGCCCACTATGTAGGTTGTAAATCAAATGCACCCACAATTTCAGTGAATTATCACCCCACTTGGGAACATGGTGTAGGGTATTACTCTGTCGGTGAAACCCGACTGATACTTCCTTACTTGTTTTATGTTAAGGTCAGCTGTACCACGAAGCGTGAGTAGCTATTTATAGAAAAAAGCTGCAATTTTCCATAACATGTTCTTTAGAATTTTAGCCAGCGATCGAATGCAGAGTTTCATTTTGTAAGTTCTGAAGCAAGGTCTTTTTGGGACAAGCTGATGGCTTAGGTACATTATCACTTATAGTGGGAACTCGATTACTGCACGCAATGCAAACCAGGCTCGGTGCAAGTTTCGAGCTTGTCGCAAGTACCGAGTCATTTTTTTCCATATAAATTATAAGTGGTTACTTTCACTGCAAAGAATCAAGTATTTTTTATTTAATATTTTAATTCATTACACTTGTATAATGATACATTTTAAGTGAAATTAAAGAAATTTAGTGCTGCACTGCTTCCATGCAAAAGTTAAATAAGAACAGAGATTACGTCAGCATATGAATTCGTGGGTACCTACTTCCCCGAATATTTTGAGCTCAAAACTGACACATTGGCAGTACTTTCCCGAATTTTATTCAAAGACAAAACCAAAATTGTTGCAAGTATTGAGATCAAGATTTTTGAATGTCGCAAGTATCGAGGTGTGCAACTACTGAGTATGTGCAGTATTCGAGTTCCTACTGTATTATAATTCATCAAAAAATTTACACACTTGCTTTACAAGAAAGCAAAATTTTATAAAATTTTTAAGTAAACTGTTCAATTAAAGATTCCAGGCATTAATTGTGTATAGCTTATGAATCGGTTGTGCCTTAGAGAACTCGACGTTCTGATTTGCTATTAGTTCTGCAGTTATTATATACATAGGTAGATCTGCTGAGAAATGTGCAGAGCTGACTACCGTCTTCTTTCAATTAAGATATGTTTGACTTCCGTCTCTATTCGCTGATTTCCATACAGATGCATTTAATTCGTATGCTGTGCTTGCTTCAATGAAAGCTCCATATCAGCCGCGAAGATATTGTACATAGTTAATACAAGTAAACTCTCACACAGACAATTATTTGATCGATTTTTGGCCAACTGCGAGTTCCCTACTCACATCAATTTCCTTTGAATTCCTGAATGTGGGCTTTGCCATTGGCTGTTCTTGCAGAAGACCTCAGCTCGCAATGAAATGTCAATAAATTTAATTTGCACATTCTGCATTGACGCTATTGATGAATGGCAGCTTCCAGTGTCGCCTCGCTGCTGCGCACCACCCAGCAAGCAATAAATCGCCACATTGCAGCATTAAAATGTCGGATTAAACACTTAAAGCTTGAAGTTTTCGCTGCAAATTAATCAAAGTATTAACTTTTTATTGCTGCCTTTTCGATTTTTTTCCTCCGCCGTTTTTACTTCAGGCCACTTCTTCGCCGGCATGCTCCATCACTTTGTTTGTCAACCAAACGTTTTATGATTGTAAACATATTCTGAGCGCTATCAATGAGCAGCATAGTCGTTTGCAACAACAACAACAACAGCCGCCACTGAAGCTACTGTTCAAATGTTATTCATGGTTTTTTAATAACCTCATAAAAACTATACTCCCAGCACGCACACCAACCAACCAACCAACAACAAAACTAAACCACAAGCGCGAGGAAAACGCTTTGCAACGCAGCGCTGTGTTTATATTTATTCCGCTGCTATTGACTTATTTTGTTGCTGTTCCTTACTCGCTTGTTTTTTTTTCTTCCTGTTTGTTTGTTGTTGTTGTTGGTAGTGGTGGTGTGGGAGCGCATTTAAAGCCAAAGTTGTTCTGCTTTTAATGACACCGAATAGCAGCGAAGCAGGAGCTCATATATCACACGTTCAATGCTACTTGGCGGGATTATGGCTTCCAACGGTTGATTTGTCGCTCTACAAAGACTTTGATTATTGACTGTAGGAATTCGCTGCTCGAAGTTTGCTTTTATGGCGTAGTTAAAAACAGTTCATAAAGAACTTTTATGACTTTGGAAAACTATGGCACTGCGCTCCAAGTTTGTATCTAAGTAGCTTAAATATTCCAACACAGAACTCAGGAAATGCCAGCGAATTCGACATTATAGAAGCGAACATATTTTATCACTACAAAAATGTTATGTCATGTGGACTTTGTATTGCACATGTACTACATACATACAAGCTATGTTGCATAAGCAAGCATAGTATTAGCATATAAATAAGCTCTACTTTTATTTCATTGAGATATGTCCTTGATGAAAAGAAAGTAAAAGCTGTTGTAATAGCAATTTAAATTCGAAATGATATTTTATAAATAATTCCAACAAATTTATTTTCCATGACATACAATTTTTGAAACTTGAGACTTTTCTTACAAATTAAATGCTGAACAGTTATATGCTGCCTTCCATCACAGCAGATAATTCCATCACATAAGAAATTTTGATTTGATTTGACTTTAATGTATATTATTAAATCAGTTTCAAAAATATGTGATATCACATTCATTTTAATTGACATTTATTAAGTCTGAAAAGCAAATATAAATGATTTGCTTAAAGACAAAACAGTGTAATATTTCTTTGAATTTATGCAAATACACAAAAAGTAGTTTCCTTTAAAAAATTTTCTGCTCATTTCTTCTAACAAACATTTTAACAAGTGAAATTGAAGTGAAAATGCATTATTGATGTGAATTTAGCATATTAATATTGAATGAAAAACATGCCGCTCTTATTATAAAAGGATTTACATACGTACGTAAAATAGTAAATCAATATTTATTTCTCAAACTGAAATCATTTAATTTCTTGTACAAAGTTAAAATAATTTTATTTATTCACAGCTAAAAATTACAGCATATTTGAATGAATTTTTTAATATGCCATACATTTAAGCTTTCATAGAAGACAACTCAGTTGAAAGTGTTTCTAAATGAAGGGTTTTTGTTTAAAATAACAAAAGTATCTAAATATTAGCTCTGCCTGAAATATATCTGCGTGTGCTTTAACTTTTGTCATTGTCCGCAATTTTTAGTAGACAAATATCATGCTCAGCAATTTTTTAATTTGTATGCTTGCCAAAAGTACACAACTCAATCATCAAAGCCTTCGGTTGCCTTCTGGATATGATGTTAAGAGTCAACTTTCAATTTCTTAGCAAAAAAAATCGACAAAATTCAAAATACTTTCATAACGACAAAATCTTTTTGAGTGTGCCTGCATATTTCTTCCCTTTCGCTTCCCCTTTTAGCAATTGTGACAAGCAATACAGCAATTTGAACATCTCACAAACATGTCACATTTACTGCTGCTCTCCTCTGCTCCCCCCTCCGCTCTTTGCTGCCCATGTTGCAACATAGTGCCAGACAATGTGGCCGCCACATACGCGTGTGTGCACTCCATTTGAGCGTCGCTTGCAACTTGCGAATCATGCCGGCGCGACTGTCTGCGGCAAAAACGGGCGCACTCCTCGCAGCGAGCGCCTGTCTAGCGGCCAAGGAGCAAGAAGAAAAAGGAGCACGGCGGCAGAAGTAATGGCGCTCAAGTACAAACACGGGACAGCGCGGAACATAACGTCTGCCAATAAATCATAATCATGGCGAATGGTTTAATAGATGGCGCTCCACACACTCTCCCACACACATACACACACACACACACACACATCCATGCATGCATGCACAGACAGACCAGCACAAGTGGCAAATTTATGCACGAGCTGTGAACGAAGCAATTGTGTTGGCTAGCGAGCGAGCGGGCGACGCGACGCGACGCATGCGCAGAAACTTTTGAAGTGCAGCCAAATTGCACTCCTGAGTTTAATTCAATTTTGAATTATTGCATATGTGTATATGTGTATATGCATGCATGTATGTGTGTATATGTATGTGCATCTGAATAAGTGCGCTGCCTTTATGCTGTCTGTTAGTCAAATTCTTAACGGTGTTAACGGGGAAGTGCTGTCGATGAGCTTGCAGGGGACTGGAATCAGAAATTTCAAATCAGGAAGACCAGCATCAAAGTAGTGGCCTTCTAACATATAAAAATAGTTTTTCTTAAAAGAGATTGCTTGCATTTAAAAAGATTTTATGAGAAAATGCAGAAAATATGCAGTTGAAAATTACTAAACATACAGATACACATACATACATATGAAAGCATAATGAGCCCAATTCGCAGGCTCCAGATGGAAGTAGAGTTTCCCACTACACACCCCTTCTAAAGCTTATCTTATACTGGATATGGAATAGGGATCTAGCCCTCTAGTCGCCATGGCTTCAGATACCTGTTGTGGGACCTGACCTTAAGTGTCGATATGTAGCTATAAAATTAAGACTGATATTACTTAGTAGCCTCATATTTGTAAATTACATTAATTTGCGAAATTTGCAATTTAAAATTTCGTATTTAATTTATTAAATGGAGTTCCTTCAATTAGTTTTTCTTTAAACAGCTGAAGTAATTGTTAACTTTAAGAAGTTATTTTTTAAAATTTGTTTATAATAAATTCATTGAATAATCACTGCCAACGTGCCTCAACTCAATTGATTCATGGTCGCAGCTGTAAAACCATTCGAATATCTTTACTCTACTTTAGTTGATGAGAAGAACCTGTTACCGGAATACAACCTGACGTAACGATTCTCTCCAGTCGCCTCTGCTACGCGCGAGCCTTCTCCAGTTGGAAATTCCAATTTGAATACTTACGATTGGAAATTGTTTCCATATTAAAAGTAATATTTTCATAGAGCCCTCGGTTCCGATTGCACCCGGCTTCTCCGAGCTCACAAAGACGACACCGTTCATAAGTATTGTTGTTGTTATATTCAATCTTTTTGTGGCATGTTGCCGCCTTCTGTGCAATTGACGGCATTGCTTCCGCATGCAAGCGACTTCCAATGCGGCGCAAATGAGGGCACAACTCGTTTCGTCTCGCCCGCACGGGGCACGCATAA
This sequence comes from Neria commutata, assembly GCA_963457695.1. NCBI lineage: Eukaryota > Metazoa > Arthropoda > Insecta > Diptera > Micropezidae > Neria > Neria commutata. The sequence continues at coordinate 15,518,335 of OY735247.1, read as the reverse complement.
TTCAAGCGATTTTCGCGTTTGCGGCAAATGCAAATAGCGCGTATGATGAATTTGTTGCACATGTGCGTTGTCGTTGCCGTCAGCTGACATTTCACATATCGTTGAGTTTGCAAGTGGCTCGCGTGCATTTCATCCATTGCCTTCCGTGCCTTCCCAGCGGCACGTCAGCCCTCCCTCCCGCTACTAATTTTATCACGACGCGACGCACGCATTCGTAATTAGCCCGCATTGCTGGTTGTTGCATGCCACTTCTAGCGATTCGCTGGTGGCTCATTGATCGTCAGCCAGGGCAGCCAGGCTCCTTAAAGTCATGTGCCACAATATGAGTGCGCATTTGCATGTGTGTGTGTGTGTGTGTGTGTGTGTCGCATGTGTCACTCGCAGCCTTTCATATTTGTTAGTGTGGCATGCGGCATTTGTTGTTGCTCTTTGGCTGCTGCAAATGATTGATTGCCCCTTTTTGCAAGTGAAATGACTTGAAGAGTGTGGCTTGTTGCGTGTTTGTGGGCGCTGCCACAGAAAGTGAATTTTCATGCGTTGTAAAGAAAGGCTAACTGTACTCTTTTTTGGAAACAACTTAATTGCAGACATGCTGAACTCTGATGAGTCTCTTAAGTAAGATTTGCAGGCGCATATACCAGAAATATTTAGTAAAATTTACGGGCATAATTTGGCTAAAATATACGAAAAGAAATTCAAGAATGTTCGCTTGCAATGATACAATTAGAGAAGCGCTAAGCTAGTCCACTATAGCCGCTTGAACTGAACTTATTGTTCGAATTTACATTTTCGTATTAAAAATACTAACATTTTTTTTTATTAAAAATTTTTATATTTTTGTGTTAACAATATTTACATTGCAGTTATGGTCATGAAAAAAGTGTCGTTTTATTATAATTAAATTATATTCAAACCAGAAACCAAGCCTCTTTTGGCTAAAATGAAACTGCTCAAACTTCCATGTCAACAACGTAGGCTGTACTGAAATTGTTCAAGATTAAAAGAGGCAGATTTTCTGCTAGTTATTCTGATGCACCTCTGCCTGTGATCTGACCCGAAGTCTGACTTGCTATAGAGAGATGATGTTAGACTGGTACAAGCATCAGCCTGTTTATTTCTCTATATTCCAATGGTCAGGATGCACAGAATGGACCGACGGCACACTAAAGCAAACGTTATTCCTTGCTGAACTGCTGGCACTTGCTATAATCAGAGTGCTTTCGATTTGGTTGTGCCTTTCTGTGCACACGCTCGATTCATTTCATGATGAAGGAATTTTATAATTTTACCATTTATTTTAAAAAGTTGCTCTAAGAAATCGACAAAAGCTTCAAAAGTGATACAGTCTTTCTGAAATATTTTCCACAAAATTATGAATTTTTATGATGGAATGTTTTGCTGAGAAAATATATTAGTAAGCCTGCTTCTTAGAACAAATTTTATGCGCAGTGTTCGAAATTCATTTCTGCACTCTAGACCAAAAAAAAATTAATGAACATTTCAAATATTTTTTGTTAGCGATTTTAGCATTTACCACTACAAAGTCAGCACTTTTAGCTTTAAAACCGAGGCAACCTCAGTTAAATAAAACAGAAGACCCAAAAGCACAAAAATGTGGTTCAATGTCAGTAAAAATTCGAGAGCCTCACAACAACGACCAAAAGCGCTTAGCCTAATTAAAATTAGTTCAAAAGCCATACTTTGGCATGCCTGCCTGCCCGCCCGCTTCCTTCTCTTGCAGTTCCATCAAAATAAAAATTAAGCGAAGCTGTGTACAAAGAGCAGCCAAACATTTCAACATAATCTCGTTGTTCTGATCACTGGAGGACATGACTGAGACACAGCAAAGGAACGACTAGCAAGAGCGGGCGGGGCGGGGTGGAGCCATGAATATTAAAATCAGCGCCAAAAGTACACTTCGTGGTTAATTAGAGGGAAAACATAATCTATGAAGCTAAAAGGCAGAAACATGAAAAAATCCAATCCCCTGCCTCCACCCCTTACAGGCCATGGTCATGCGTGCAACAGCGCTGAAGGGAAATTGTGGTCAACGGCATTAGCATAATTTATGCAACGGTGTATTTGGCATTGCATTCAACGCTGAAGCTGGCAGCTGGAAGGGGGACGCTGGATCAAATGAAAGCAAATGGAACGCAAATTGCTGAGGGGCAAATGAATGTGGCCATTTTGAATCTTTGCAAGAGCGCACAAACAAATGAAGGAAAGAAATAAAAAGCCAAATAAATAAAGCCAACGAGCTGACCCACACCCGGACCATGTGCCATGCGCAACCACCCCTCACGACTCACTGCGAGCACTCGTTCGCACTGACACTTGGCCAAAATGGAAAGTGGCACAGCGACAGTTGCTGTTGATGTGGCTGTGGGCCACAAGCAGCTGACGCCCAGGCCTTGCCGACACGCCAAGCCAAACAGCTCAAAGGACGGCGCGCCGTCAAAGGCGCTTCCAAGCGCACACGCTCGACCAAGCTTGCACTTTTAATGGCTTCCCGTGCTGAGCACAGTTTAGCTTTATCACTGCCGCTGTCGCTGCTGCAGTTTTGCAGATTAAAATCTCGAAAAATAATATTTACAAGCAGCTCAAGCAGCCAGCACACTGCAGCGCGGCAGAACGTTTGTAAATCTGGCAGCAGTGCGGCGGATAAGCGTAAGCAGATACACACTGCCGCCCGCTCCCCGCGCAGCGAGTGCCAAACTGCAGCACACTGCAGTAGAAGCCAGCACACATGACGCAGGTCCTTTGTTCAAAGCGGCAGGTCCTTCCTTTCCTGCCTTCACTGCAGCTGCACGCAGCGTTGTCAGACTCGTAACGAAAATCCCCACAAGAGAGCATTTTTTATTCGGTGTGTGTAAACCGAAATCCCATGAGATTTTGTCAAAACTTGCGGGAATTTTTAATGCAGCTAGAAATATTTTTTTCTCCATCGATCTCGACACAGAAACATTTCTTTAAAATTGTTGGAATTTTTTCTTTCTTCCTTTCTGAATACCTGAGAATGTCTTCAAACTTCATTCCAGTCATGCAGCTCCCCGAAGAATAGAAACAGTGTTCAATTACTGTAATATATACCGGAAACTATAAACAGGCACACAAAAAGGTGGTGCTTTAATCGTGCTCACCTTATTAAAAAAGTTCGCTCATAGATTTAACGTGCGATTATATTAAACAAAAAAGCAGAGCTTTTTCCACTACACCACGATATATAAGGTTTCCTAATGGGACTTACAAATTCGTTCTATTATGCACCGTATTCGAAAGGAACTGAAAAGTTTCCTTTCATGGCAAAGAATTCTCTTGGAGTGCTGCCATTCTTTGTGAGGGATGACATCGATTTTATAAGAAATTCTCTTTCTTTAAGATAGTGTGAGTCTGCCAGGGAATGCATCTTTTCAAATCAGAGACCGAGCACTTATTCAGTAATCCATTCAATTAATTTTAACAATTGTCAATCATTCTACTAAAAAGTTCTCGAATTTTAAAATATTTATATTAGGTTGATCACACTGACATCTCGTTCAGCCATAACCATTATCAAAAAGGACATGCTCGTATATTATTCTCTCTGCTCTAAACCGCGAGAGTTGACTTAATTCAATGTTTTTAATTCAAAATATTATGTGCCAAATCCCATCGGAAAATCAAGATTTCGATGTTGCCTGGAGAGAATTTCTGTGGGAAAATCAACCGACAACACTGGCTTCCAACCGCTTGCTGTAGCAATTTTTTATGTGGCTGCATTCAAGCGCCTGGCAGCAGCTGTTCGTCTCGCTTGTTTGTTGCGCTGTGGCGGGAAGGAGCGCTGGCGAAACTGACACATCCTTTGTTTTCTCGCCTGCTTTCATAGCCCCCCCCCCCCCCCCCCAAACACAAGTAAAAGTAAATCTTGTCTGCATGTTTTTGTGCGAATTTCCTTTCACTCTGCTGCAGTTTTCATTTCGCTTCGTTGTTGTTTCACTTTCTTTTTGCTTAATTTGTTTAGTTTTGTTGTCATAAAAAATAAAAGTAATTTCATTTTTCAAAATAATTTCATTTTTTCTGCTGCTTGTTGGTTGCTTGGGTTACTCGCTCTTTTTGCAGAGAGCTCATGGGTCAGATGCTAGGGCGCAGAAATGGCGGAAGTGCGGTTGGCGAAAGCGTGCACAGCTTTCATTCATTCGTACTTTGGCGTTTTTTGTGCAGTGCAATAGCCTGCAGGTGCCACTTGCCGCAGCCGCATCCTCGTCTATTTGTGTCCTTAATAATTCAAATCCCCCATGCATGCGTACTTTTATTTGCTTATTTGCCGGTCGGTTCTCGGAATATCTCTTTTTGTTGCTACCCTTTTTTGCATTGCTTTTGGCAGAACATAATCCTTGGAGATATTAAAGGCGATAAATTTTGAAGGATTTTGCATTCGATTTTTCTTGCTGCTACTATTTTGGAAGGATTTTTGGGCTTTTGTATAGTTGATAGCGTTTCGGTAATTAAGGAATTCGGTGGGGAAATTATACGGTAGAGATGTAAGTGAAAGCTTTCGCAGTGCGAAATTGGCTCGATATTTTAATCTAACCTCAAAATAACAAAGAAATAACCAAACTCTATTCTGCATCTAATTTACATATATAGGAAAATGTATAAACAAAAACATTCCTCTCGAATATCAAAATACATATTTCAGTTTGCCTTTACGCTTGGATGCAAATCTCTTACAAGGCAGATTCGTTTTTATTTACAGTCAAAAATATTTCAATTTTATAAGAATCTGAAGCTTTTCCTGTCAAATGCTCGGCTTTTGAGCAAGTCGATTGCTCCGAAATAAATTTAATTCTTAAATTTGTGCATAGAAATCCATAAGATACAAGTTCGGATTAAAGAAAGAATATTGCAGTTGTGATGAACCTGCAGCTCCATAATCACTTCTCACTCACCTGAATGGTGGCTCGCGCGCCCCTGCTTATGGCTGGCATGACGCTGGTGTGCAGCACACATTGCTTCTTCTGGCCGTAGGACATGCCGTCGACCAAGTAGCAATTGTCCGGATTCAGGTCGATCGCCTCCGAGTAGGCCGCCACAGTGGGACTCGGCGTCGAGCTGTTGGGCAACATGCCGAACTGTTCCATGTTGGAGATGAGAAAGTCGCGTCCGCCGGACATCATGACCGCATCTCGCTCGAAATAGGTCGGCCCGTATTTGGCGGCGAATTTGTCGGTGCTGCTCATGCGGCGCCCCTGCAGCCCGCCGCCAATGTTGCGTCGCTTGTGCTGCGAGCGCACCGGCCGCGACAACACCTGCAGATCGGCCTCCTCGAGTACGGCGTGCGGCGCGCCGAATGCGTCGCTCTCGTTGAGTGCTCGTTTGAAGGAGTCCGGTATTTCGATCGAGACGGCGAAGCGTTTCGTGTTGTTGATCGTCTGCAGCACGGGCTCGAAGCGCGGCTGCAGGTACTCGCGCTGTTCGCGCAGCAGCTGCTCACGATCGCGCTGCCGCTGCAGCTCTTCGCGCTTGCGCTGCCGTATGCACTTCGGCGAGTCGGGATTTCGCAGGCAGGCCGGTCGCTTGGTGGGCCGTTTGCTGGTCGTCGTCGTGCTGGGCGGCGTAGTGCTGGTCGTCGTTGGCTGCGTGGGCGCTGCTGCAGCGCCAGCCGCTTCGCCAAGGTTGCGCCGAGTTGTCGCCGCCGATGTCTGATCGTTGAGCAGCAGCACTTGCGGCACAATGGTGATCTTGTCGCGCGTGTTGGCGCCCGGCGGCGACAGGAACACGGACATGCTGTCGTCGTCTTCGTTGTGGTAGTAGCCGCCGAAGGGCTGGCCGCCTGGCACCGCCTTCATCATAGTGGGCGGTGCTCTGCGCGTGGGCGGCGGCACCGGCGCTGAATACTGAAAGAAGGGTCGCAGCGGACGCGCTGTGCTGGTCGTTATGCCGCTGCCGCTCTGCTTCTGCTTGTCCTTCTGCAGACTGGGGAAGACGACGAATTTTGACTGAAAGTTGCTGTCGTGTTTGGTAAGATTCTGCAGGAAGAGTATGTGCTTCTTGAGATCGTCGATGTTGGCGGCGAATTCCGGCGTGGGCGGTGTGGACATTTTGCGCGTCGTTGTAGTGGCTCTCGTTGTGGTGGTGGTGCGCTGCGTCGTGCTCGTGGGTATGCGCGGGTCTGGTGAGGCATTCTTCAGCGCCATGGGCACTATGAACTTGCGATCCTCGTCGGTCAAGCTGGCCGGCAGGCCATTCTCATCCGTGTCCTCATCCAGCAGTATGATCTGCTTCTGATCCATCTCCTCCTGTATGGGATGCAGACGACGTGGCACTTGCACACCCGGCGGCGTGCTCGGTATCTTCTTGGTGAGGTTCGCCTTGACGAAACCGGTTGTGGAGTCGCGCAGATCGACGGGCTTTATGAAGGTGCCCAGTTTGCGCAGACCCTCCTGATGCATGAGCGCCTGCTCATCTTTGGTGATGTTCAGCGGCACGCTGTTGTTGACCAGCACCTCCAGCTCGTTGCTGAACTCGATGAAGGGCGACTTTAGACCGAGGCAGCTAAAAATAGATGCAAATAAAAAGAGATGTATAAGTGACTTTTTTTTGTACCTAACCTGGTTTAAATTAAATTTGAATGTATATTTTATCACGAATTACGGCTTAAATTGGAATTTATGAGCAACTTAAGGCTTTCTTTGTGATTTCCTGGGTTCGCTGTCAAAGGTTTATGGTTTGTTTTTGTAATAAATCCCTTGAGAGGTTGGATCAGAGAATCATATGCGTTGAAGATATTATTATTAGTAGTTTATCTATTATTTATATCTATAAACTTGAAATGAATACAATTATAAATATATATTACTGAAGAAAGAATCAGCTGAATAACTTGTTAGATCCTCTTCTATTTTTATATTTATCAATCATAATCATCATCAAATTTTTAAGGGACCAGAATCTAACCTCGTAGAAAAGTCGAGCTCAACCTGCATCCATACCCACTCGCTCAATTCTGTGCATGTATAATAGTATATTTATTAATACATATTACAACTTTTAGAAAGAAGAAGAAACTGCATTTTTCGCTTTTTCTGTTTATTGGGATTATCGATTAATTTATAGCAAATCCAGCAGAAACTATTTGAAGTACCACTCGTAACAGATCTTCCATCTCGATTTACAATTAATGTTTTGTGTTGCTTTTTTCAGTCAAAATTTAATGCCTGCTTGTTAACAAATCACAAGAATTATTTAAAGTCCACTCCAAAGCACAAATTACTTAACATTTGGTACCACATAAAAAATTACTTCCTGTGATAAACTGGTTGCCGTGACGCCACAAAAAACAGCTGCACAGAACTTAAGACTCTGTGTGTCCAAGACTTTCCGCTTTGTCTTCTTTCTCTCTTTCTACTTGACTACGGCTCAAATAACTACAGTAAGAAAAGTGGCAGATTGAAAGGGCATGTCTTCCAGCTTGTTTTGGCTGTGTGCTGTGCGTCTGGAGAGCAAACAACAGCAACCGAAATGCATTGAAATATTGACACTTCAGGCGAACCGACAGACAGTCCAGAACAAATGCTTTCAAATGTGTAAATGTCAGAGCTTGGCATGCCATAAGAACGGATGAGCGAGAACTACGACGGAGCAGCAGCTCCATGGAAAATTAAAAAGTCAAATGCTGCGCAAGCTGAGGGACCAGCACGAAAAGTGTAGAGTTGAAGCCAATGGAGAACAAAGCTCCTACTGCCAGCTCCATTTACAGCAAACTATTTTCAACAAAATATATGAAGAAATAGTAACTCTTATCGCATCAAGTTTTTTTTCGAAAATAAATTGCATTTTTATCAGCCGCATATGAAACTTGGAAAGAACTGCTGTGCTTTTGTGTGTGCTGTGGGGAATCTATTTCGGAATGTTTTTGGTACCACGGCGTGATTAATTTGTAAGCATTTATTATTGGCTGCGAGAGATAACATTGTCTGTGGCCTGATGGCGTTGAGGAAAGTGCTGCATAATAAAGCCATTAAGTGAAAGAGTTTTGTGTCGGCTCGAAATTAAAAGCTGACCTGAAGCGCCCTGAGAGCCCGTGGGACGACAGTTTAATTTGAGTGGCGCCAGGAAAAGCATGAAGTCAACTTGCAAGCCAAAGAACGTCGGCCAACTTACTTACGATACAAGCGTAAATTAAAATAAACATGTTAATGGCAAGAAATGCGCAATAAAGAGGCATTACGTAATTAAGTAAAAGAAATTATTTTCATAATTATAAGTATTTTGATCACATAAATTTAAATATTAATATAGATTCCTTTTATTTGCGATTGCTCATTTCTTGCAGAAGGCGTCAAGCTGTTCCTGAAAACCCGCAGAATGACTGAGTTTTGGAGTCTTCAAAGAATCTTCAAAGGTTTTTTCCGTCTACCAATTTGTATTTGAATGTCATCAAAATTTACTGGAGCCCCTTTCAAGAGAAGCTCTACAGCAGTACGTGATTTGGCAATCGATTAATCGCTCATCATGCTCTCTATTGCCAGAAACCTTGGTAATTTCTTGCAATTCTCTTCAAATCATGATGCAGCCGCTCGTCCTGCTTGTCACTCGTATCAGCAAAATTTTCCGTATAAAAATCCCGGAAATACATTTTTAGCGAGCACCGATTCTCTGGTAATTCAGCAACAGAGCGGCGACAATTTGGCTGTAGTTGCCACTTTTTCGTTTGCCAAGTAAGTTATGAAGGATGCTCTGGAAAGAAGACCATGCTGTCTTTTCGGTGGATGTTAAACGTCGCGTTAAGTTGTCGTCATCCATCAGTTTCCTTATATCAGGACCAAGGAATATTCTTTCTTTTATTTTGGCGTTAGAAATCTTGTGAAACAGACGAGTTTCCAGTACTTGGAAAGCCGAGGTCTCTGTCGAAAACTATAACTGCCAACATGCAAAATCTCAAAAACAAACTAGCGAAAATCCGAATTGAACTTTTAAGAATTGCTCTCTTCTTCTCAGGCACAAAATTTTACCCTATTTTGTAGTACTGTGTTATTATTGACAAATGAAGAAGAAGAGGAAATAATCTATTGAAATCAAATGATATAATAATATTTTAAAAGAAAAAAAACTCGAATGTAGAAAGAGGGTTAAGACCCTATTAACAGGGTATATTCAGTTATTTTTCAAAGTGCATTTGTTTCTTTAATTAGCTTAGCTTAGAAAACAGCAATAATATAAATTAAATTAAATTTTATTTAAAAAAGATTGATTAGCTTTCTTAGTAGTTGCACTTAATTTATACAGCAATAATTAGAATAAACTCGTTCAAAATGAAAATACTTAGCCGTTCGTCTTTTATTATACACGCCAAGCGGCATCTGTGAGCTATATATTCAAGTAAATAGCTTGCTCAGAAATTTCTATAGATAAAACTACTACAAGCTTTGCTCAGGCGCTGAAGCAGAAATGAGGAGCAAAGCTGCAGGTACTCTCACGCGTAACTACAAGCGCAGCTTTCGCGCAGCTTTAAACAATTGAATTTAAATTAAGCTAATTTAATTTAGTCTCAAATCGGCAACTGCAAGCGCAACAACAAGTTCAGTCGAATTTTTCGCTCGAGTGCAAAGCAAATAAAATAAATAAAATGCGGATTTCGCTGGTGCTGCTGCTGCTGCTGCACGGCATCTTGCTCATACACTGGACCGCCGGAGCACAGCCGGACAGTCACCACAGCAGCTGGGGTGCACGCAGCACCCGCGATATACACTTGAGTCGCCAGATCATCACGCAGAAGGCAAAAACACTGCGCGTCGTCTCTTATGACTACGAGTACCGGCAAAAGGTTCGCTGTCCAATCTTATTGCATATCTTTTCGAGCTATTTATTTGTTGATATTGTGTTTATTCGATTCGATCGGAAATTGCAGCCCGACGCTGGACCCTATCCGCGCACCATCACGCAGATCGTGGTCACCGACCAGTACACCAACGGCAATGGCGGCTATGCGACGCTCACGGGCGGCGGTCCCAGCACCAGTTTTGCGCTCATACACTTGAAGAGCCAGCGGGGACACGGCTACAATTTCATCATTGATATCTATGGGCAGTGAAGTCTTTCTGTTACGTGTGTGGTTTCTCGTTATCAATTGCACATTGTTACTGCTTATATTTTATCTGTGAGATAGAGATACAATAATGGCAAATCATGACAGTCTCGCCGATTTAAACAGCGTAATAAATGTTTAGAAATGAAAGAAGCAGAAAATTTGCTGTGGGCGTGTAATTGAAATGGTTCTCTTGGGCACACCTTATCAGCTGTGGAACGCAGACAGGAAATAAATTCAACGAAGTTGCTTCAAAAGCACATGCCAAAAACTACTAAATTAACTCTTTTACGCGATACAATTTCCATTATATTCGATTCAAGCCGCGCACAGGAACGATTGTCTTATTTATATATCATACTAATAATAACATGAACATCTTTAACTTTGTTGGCAGACTAGATCTCTACTTCAAATAGAATCTATAATCTTTAACTTCTTCAGAAGAGCAGAACTTATGATTACGAATAAAAGTGGGCGTGCGCATTGATCTTTTTCGAACCGATATCAATAAATTTAGTTTCGTCTGTTGAATAAACCTATAAATTTTACAAATTTTATGAAATATTTGAAAAATATAAATTTTTTGACAAAGGATTTCGTTTCATAAACTCACATATTCCTAATAATCTGCCAATGATGAGTCTTTGAAATTCCTGAACAAGTTGGTACTTCTCTACTTTGCAACTGCGTAAACACTGGCCAATGCAATCAGATGAACGCGCAAATGTGTTTATACAGCTATGTATGTAGCAACAAGCGTCTGCAATGAAGGTTCGATAGTACAACAAACCAGTCTGCTTCAGGAGTAAAAATAGGCGTCTATTGAAATTCCGAAAATATTCTATCTTATCGGCTAAAAAAATCTCTTAGCATTCTTATGGAGTCACTTGACTGAAAGACCACAGAAATTCCAAATCAATTATTTTTAAAGTACTTGCTAATTGCAGCTCACTTGAGATTGTGTGCAAATATATATCTCAATGGCTACTACATACAGACATACATTTGATATGATGCGACAGCTACAGCTGAGGAAAGTGGGCAACGATAAGATAGCTCCCATCCAGCAATGCCCAAATAGTGACATACTAATTAAAAAGTCCCATTAACCCCCACAAAACAAATAATTGATTTTTTCGATTACGCCAGATACAAACTTGTCAAGCGAATTTTACTTTTGTGCGATGTGAATGAGGTCCAGTAGTCGCTTTGTCCATAAAATCGCCGGTAGCTATCTGCGCTGAGTACAGTTGCGCATGAGAAGTGATCGAAGCTGAAACATGAAATACGCTGCTTTAGTGGTATTGCTGGTGGTCAGCGCTCTTGTGGCATGCACCACGGCTGAGAACAACTACCTCTGGGGCGAGATCGGTCTAAAGGATTATCTCATCTCGAAGGAGACGGTCAAGAAGGCGTTCTTTGTGGGCAAAATCGTTAAGAAGAAATACGTTTTCAAGCAGAAGGTGTGAATCCCAAATTGTGTGACATATATTTTACAAGTGCAATTCAAATTTTACCCTCCGCCGATTTCTCGCAGGATAATCTGAATGCACTCACCATCACCGCTATCAGAGTTCTCGACAAGAAGAGCAAGAATGGTGCAACCGCTACGCTGGTTGCCGGTGGACCAGGCTCGAAGGGTGCTACCCTGCTTTTCAGATCGGAACGTGGCCATAACATTAAGGATAGTGTGGAGATCTATGCACGCGGTTGAGAATGATACTTGGTGGATCGCCTTCTTTGGTCAAATAAAAATTTTGAAGTGCAATTCCATTTGTGAAATTCGTTTTTGTTGTATTTAAGGTAAGACATATACATATAAGACTTGATCCATTGTTCTTCACTCAAGTCATATGACTCTCCACCTGCGAAGACAAAATAGTGTTCTTTGAATAATACTAACAAAAAAGAGCCGCTTATTATTCTGAGTGGTCAATTTCAAGCGCTCGAGTAAAGGTTTATTTTTTTCCTAATCTAATCAAACCGATTCACACCCTTCATGAAGAATTGATCGGCAATCGCACTGCTCAATCACAATATTCTAAGCGGAGTATCCTTGGCTCAGAACTTGAACGAGTTGGTTCTTACAAAAAGAATGAACCATTTTTTATTGAGCGATATTTTTCTCTTGCAATAAACTTATAACTTTTATTTTCATATTTTTCTTAAATGCTGAAAAAATTACTTGGAAATCGTTATATCGACAACGAATCATTTTTATTAAATTTTGTAGAGTAAATCAACGAAAATGTAGCAGATATACTTTCGTGTTACAAAAATTAAAAGTTGAGGCAAACTTTTAATATACATATGTATGTATATATATAATGTCATAAGTGCCCTTATGTACTTATAATGAAGGCATATGTAAGTTTTCGAATCTGTTTACAACATGTTGTTAAGTTAGTATCTCTTCGTGGTGAAATTTCTGGCATCTGGCAACGTTATGCAGTCAAAGCAACACTTGATTGCACAAAACGAAATTTTTCGATTGGCAAATTCAAATATCTCCGAAATACTTGGGCAATTCTTGCGATTATGCAATTAGAAATTGAGTATCTTCACATTGCATTCCGATTCACTGTGTTACTGTCACGCCCCAAATATTGATAAGCGCTCTGAGCATGCCGCGGAGCATTACAGATCGAAAGTTTGGCGCACAAGAGCAATGTCAATTATTAGGGTAGGCACATATTTTTGGTCGACATGGTATTACGGCATGCGCAGGTGCACCGATAAGATAGCTGAACATGACCCACATGCCATCAGTCCCAAAAATAGAGTAAATCTGACCGAGATTTTTAGCATAAAAACCGGCACACTTGGAGCCAAAGATAGCAGTTGCACATTAGCATCATTCGCAGTGAAGTCAAGGAGTTGAAAGTAACAAACAAAAATGAATAACGCATTTGTTATCCTTTTGTGCGCCAGCACTCTGCTGTGCACCATCAACGCCCAGCAAACTCTCTACGAGGCCGGCGCCAGAAGGGCTGGTGACCAGCTACTCAATAGGACAAACATCCGTCAGCGCTTTCGACTGGGTCAGGTTGTTACCCAGGACTATGTAAGTACAGGATCAGACGCGATAATATACTGCCATTATAACAGCATAATCCTCCATCTCTCTCTTCACCACTTGACAGACATTCACCGCCGCCGCAGGCACAACCATCTCTTATATTAAGATCACCTCACCGAAAGGACCAAGAGGGGGAACTGCTGCTTTGACAGCTGGTGGTGTGGGACAAGCCACGGCAGCCTTTACATTTACATCAAGGCGTGGCTCCGGCATCAAGGCCTTGGTGGAAATTTATGGCTAAATTTACTAAAAGCTATGCAGCTGTAATAATAATGTTTAAGCTATTTCCTCAAATTGTTTTGATTAATTTACCTACCATCATGTATTCGGCACTTTACTCAGTTTCATAACTAAATATTTTAAAATAAAATTCAATATATTTTACTTAAAACTATGAATACGCTAATACGGACGTGAAACAGGCATCAGATATGTTAGATGAGATCATATGATGGCATGCTACCATATTCTTGTACTCGTAAGATAATCCTTTTTTGAACTCTAAAACTGTATTTCTTGTTTCAGAATCTAACCAAGCTGATTCAAACCTTTGATGAAGAAATGGTCAGTTATCGCACTGCTCAATCAAAATCTTATAAGTGGAGTACCGTTGGTTTGAAACTTAAATGAGCTGAGCGATATTTTTCTCTTGCAATAAATTGAGAACTTTTGTCATATTTTACATAAATGCAGAAAAATTATTTTGCAACCGTTATATCGACATGAAAACACAGAAAATCTGTGATATGCTTTCGTATAACAAAAATTCAAAATTGAGGCAAACTTTTAATATATAATGCCATAAGATCCCCTATGTACTTGTATCTAAGTCATATGTAAGTTTGCGAATCTGTTGGCTACATGTTGTTAAGTTAGTATCTCTTCGCGGTGAAGGTTTTGGCATCTGGCAACGTTATGCAGTCAAAGCAACACTTGATTGCACAAAACGAAATTTTTCGATTGGCAAATTCAAATATCTTTGAAATAGTTGGGCAATTCTTGAGTTTATGCAACTCCAAAATAAATATCTCTGAATCGCATTCCGATTCACTGTGTTACTGTTACGCCCCAAATATCGATAAGCGCTCTGAGCATGCCGCGGAGTACTGCAGATCGAAAGATAGGCGCACAAGAGCAATGTCAATTATTAGAGTAGGCACATAATTTTGGTCTACATGGTATTGCGGCGTGCGCAGGTGCACCGATAAGATAGCTGAACATCACCCACATGTCATCAGTCCCAAAAATAGAGCAAGTCCGGCCCAGACTTTTAGCATAAAAACCGGCACATTTGGAGCAAAAGATTTCAGTTACACATTAGCATCATTCGCAGTCAAGTCAACGAGTTGAAAGCGGAAAAGTAATAATGAATTACGCATTTGTAGTCCTTTTGTGTGCCAGCGCTCTGCTGTCCACCATCAACGCCGAGCAAATTATCTACGATGCCGGCGCCAGGAAGGCTGGTGACCAGCTACTCACAAAGACAAACATCTACGAGCGCTTTCGACTGGGTGAAATTGTTACCCATGACTATGTAAGTAAAGGATCTGCTTCGATAATGCGCTGCTAACATAACATCATAATCTGCATCTCTCTCTTCATCACTTGACAGACATTCAACCTTGCAGGTTCAACAATCACTTATATTAAGATCACCTCACCAAAAGGACGAAATGTGGGAACTGCTGCTTTGACAGCTGGTGGTGTGGGACAAGCCACGGCAGCCTTTACATTTACATCAAGGCGTGGTTTCGACATCAAGGCCACGGTGGAAATTTATGGCACACCATAAGCAATGCAGCAGTCATGCTTAAGCTATCTCCTCACATTAATTCAAATTTGTTGTTCAGATTAATTTACCTGCCATCATGTATTCGTCAAATTACTTAGTTTCATAAATAAATACTTTAAAATAAAATTCAATATATTGTGATATATTATGATACCATGCCACATTGTTCATGTATTCGTGAGATCTTCCTTTTTAGAATTTTAAAACTTGTTTGGAGGAGCACTATATTGCCAGGGTATCCCACAGCTCCGCTACGTATGAATGATATCTCATCTCCTGAAGGACCCGCTCATACAATGGAAAAATTCTTGAGGAAATTTAAGAACGTTTGACAAGAAATACCACAGGAACCTTTTTTCATTCTGAGTTAACCATAATCGCTTTTATAATAAGTACGATTACATCCTTTGCATCTTCTTTTTCGTTCTCTATAAGATCTGAAGAAAGCAGTGAAATTCTTGAACTGTAATATCAATTAATAAAATAGTCGCAAAAGAAAATTCGGTTGATTCAGTCGACTTGAAAATAACAAATTTTCACGGTCCATGGCCAAGATCAGATATGTAATTCGCTCGCCAGACAAACGAATTCAAGGCGAATATGAATTCACTCATTCACGAGCGAATTTCAAAATGCCCATTCATATCTAGATATTCCAGAAATATCTTGAATGTCTGTATTATAATACAGGACAATAAATTTTGAATTTGTAGTGATAGTATGAATGAAGAGTAATTTTTCTTATAAAAATTGGTTAGCTGCACTTTATTTAAAATTTAATTTTGGTTTCAATAAAAATTATTGAATTCTAATTTCTTTAGGCAAATATTAAAAATCAAAATCTGCTGATAAACGTGAACATTGTCTGTTTGTTTATATCAGGGGTGGCCAACCCAAATGATCTCGGCGGGCTGCATTTATGGAAAATGTTCGGAAATGGCCCGAAAAAATGTTTAAGGCGGGCCACTCCTTGTTTATGTGCTGGCTTTTGAACATCTTGCACCCATAAGCCCCATGCATTATGTAGACGAATGTAGAGAATAAACGAATTAAAATGGCGAAATTGCTTAAATTGTTTTTGTTTTATAAAACAGTTTGTGGTCAAAGCTTACGAAATCCGGAACTAAGAAAAAACTTGTATATACATATGTATGTATATCGTATTCAGAAAGAGATAATCTCAGGTAGAGATAATTTAATATTATTTCATTTCTTCAAAAATAATTTTATTTAAATATTTTTTTGAATTTTTAAATATGTTTCTGTGGGGTAGGGCACATTTGATTATTTTTTTCACTTTAGAAAACTTTAACCCTCTAGTTCCCAAATTTTTGATCTTGATCAAAAAATTACAGGAGGTAGTTTTTGTGTTTAGAAGCAATGTTTGTTCAGGGAAAAAAATTTGAGGTAAATAGGAGGCGTGGTAGGAGGTGTAGAAGGTAGAAGGCCTAGAGGCCTGCTTGGGAAAGAAAGCCAAAAAAAGTTGCATATGAAGTTATGAAATTCTTTCCATTTAAGTTCGCTGTTTTCATAAAATCAAACATATAAATATAAAAAAACATAAATTAATATAGTTTATGGTTAACAATTTGAATTCACTGGCGTAACCGACATTAAATACAAAGGGGTGGTGTATAAACTAGGGAATTTTTAAAATTCTATGTATGTACCTACATATATGGATATATATTTGATTTTATTATTATTTTATGAAATCCAAGGAAGCAATCTTCTTGGAAAGAATGGCAAATATATATGTATATTATAATTTCGGCGCAAAACTTGTGTTTGAGATGTGTAGCCAGCATTTTTGCATTTCTGTGTTCATAGCCCGGAGCTTTCTTGTCAACCATTTCGCTATGATTATTAAAATGCAGATTGCATAAAATTTTGTCGAAACGATTCCGAGGCATTGTACTTTGTACACAGTGAAATGCGTTTTCACTCCAGTAGGAACCAATACAGGTGTATCGATAAACGGACATACCAATCAAATTCCAATATATTGCCCTATTTCTTGAGTTGTCACGGAAAAAGGCGTCAGGATATTTTTTTGAGCTGCATACAAATTGGTTTGAGATGTGATGTGTTTGTTCAACCATGGTATCATCGAAGAAAAAAGCAAAACATTTGTAAGGTGTTTCAAGCATCTTGAACTCATCTTCCAAGTCAGTGACACTAAATGAAAGTGCAGATTGTTTGAGTATCAAATTCGTTTTCTCCAACAAATTTTCTTAAACTCATCACATTTTGGATCGACATACAGTATAGGTTAGAGGCAATAACTGGGTCTTCTTTAGGCTTGTTCATTCCCTCGTTAGCATTGTAATCAGCAGTCACAAGCCGCATATACCTTGGTCGTTGAGATTTTGCATTAACTGTGGTAGATTTTCCAGACGGCAAGTTAGGCGTGCCGCTGCTGAACTCATATTCATCTAAATTTACTGCAGCTGCTTCAACTGGTGAAATAGATTCATCAATCAAAATTAAATTTGGCTCATCGAAGTCGTTATCGTTGTCAAAATCGATTTCATCATCTGTTTCTAGAACTGAGTCGAACTTTTCCACAATTTGCCACATCTGATCGTCAGAAAGCGGTGAAAGTTTAAAATTTCGCCGATATTACATTTCTCTATACATATAAAAAGCTATAGCGAAATTGGAACAATAGAGAATATGCCACAAAGTTACAAAGAAGCTTTTAATTCAACCCAAATTCCGATTTCGGACCTTTTATGTGAAAGGGGACAAACTCTCCCACCTAACCCCCGCTGACTACGCCCTATTATAAGTTAAGATATAATACGATAACTCTGCTGATAAATGGCAGTCAATTCAACCTTGTTTGTTAAGTAATAGAGCAATAATATTCAAGTAAAGAACAAAATATCTTCAGTTACCGTGGCAACATTTTTATACTTCGCGTCCCAAGCAGGCCTACAGACACTGTACGTTTTGGGTAAGCTGGAAAGAACGTAATAACTTTTTCTCATCAAATTTTCTTAGTTTCTTAAAGTACATATTCACAGCTACTCGCCAATAATTTTTTTATTGTTATCAAAGCATAACTACTATGTTTTTTTTATGTTTGATTTTAAGGCAAATTGAAAAATAATTATTTTTTCCTTTTTGCACGAAATTTCAACTTTGACTGGCGATGACTGCCGTCGCATGCAGCCCAGCATCAAGTGACTATTTTTATTTTAACAATTGGGGATTTCCTTGTTTGTATGCAAAAAATCAGATTTCTAAATCATAAGGTGTCGCGCACAGAATTTTTCAAATTTAGGATGTCTACAGGCCTTCTTGGGAACTAGAGGGTTAAATCATTTCTAATTTTCTAATTTTATTATATTTTATAGTTTTTCTGGGCTTTTCCTTGCCCCGTCTGGCCCGTCTGGCCCGTCTGCAGATGAAATGACGTAACGAAAAACGCGAAAAATCACAAAATTATAACGGAAAAATTTTTGCATACAAAATTGGCAAAAATGAATTTTCGGATTTCGCCACGAAAACGTAACGGACGAATCCCATGGGATAAATATATCGCATGCGTGAAAAGTAGTTTTTGCGTCCAAAATGCCTGAAATGGCATGCAAATTGCCTGGAATGAGTTTCGCTGCGCGTAGAGCAGAAAAATGCAGAAATTTTCAGGATTTGCGGCAAAGATTGCTATTTTTCCGTTTTCCGCTTACGTAGCACGTAATGCCAATCAAACTTATCGAATTTTGGAGAGTTGCAGAATAAAGCCGCATATTTTTAGGCACAACTTGCGGCAATATGAAAGTGTGGAGTACAGGGTGTGTCACAAGCTCGTTGATTTATTGTCAGCTTCAATAAAGTGCCGACAGAATTCTCCAAATGATCGGAATAAATTGGAGAGGCTTTTCTGCCAATTACCATGCAATAATTATCTACACTAGAAGCTCAATAGCAACTTTTGTAATTAACAACACCATTCCGATGTTATAGTTATTATCGATTGCCATGCAATTTTTATTTCTGCAAAGGAAATAAGAAAAATATCGATTGCTACAAAATGTTAAATTGTTACTTTTGCCAGGACAAAGGACAATTTAGATACAAACAGCAGGAAATCGCATCGTCAATTTAATTAGATTTTGAAGGTTTTATATCATAACATGAAGTTGTCAAAAGCTTCCTTACTCACAACAACAAAAGCGAACTACTATTATGTAAGCAAAACTGCTATTTAACTGAATTATGCTTCATTCTCTTTGTACATGTTGCTTGCTCTGAGCGCAAACTTTTGCTGTTAAACTCCTACTTGAGATTCATTGCATTTGTGTGGAATTTTGCCTGAAATACTTGCTTGAGCAATAATTTTACACGGAATCTGCTGGCGTCAGCAGTATTGCAGACAGGGTGAATATGAATGCTGCCGCTCCAAGTTAAGCAGAATGTAATTATGCAAATCGTCATTGTTTCCACATCACAAGCTGAGTGAACTTCCGAATGAGTTCCCTTGAATGAAAACTCGACACAACAAGCAAAGTTCATGACGCTGCAGCCCTGCAAGCCTGATTGTACCCTCTTTGCATATCTGTGCAAAATTATAAGCAAACTATCGTTATACTCAGAGAAATGTGTTCATGAAATATAAATATTCATTATATTGTATATAAAATGCAGTGCAGAAAATTGACCACTTTCGGTTTTAGCCAAAAATCTCGGCCGAAAATATGCAAACATTTTCAAGTTCTGCACTTCGAAAATTATACTTATATGTATCTAAGCCTCACTTTCGTGTCCGCCGAATGTCAATAAGCACTCTAAGCATGCCGCGAACTAAGGCAAAAAGAAAGTTAGACACACAAGAGCAATGTCAATTATTAGGTTAGGCATATACTTTCGGGTGACATGGTACTGCTGTGTGCACATACATATGTACAGATAAGACAGCTCAACATGACCCATATGCCAACAGTCGCAAACTTAAAGCGAATCTGAGCAGATTTTTAGCATAAAAACCTGCGCGGTGAAACCAAAGATAGCAGTTGCACCTTAGCATCAATCGCAGTAAAGTCATCATCCAGTTGAAAGCGAAAAAGTAATAATGAATTACGCATTTGTAGTCCTTTTGTGTGCCGGCGCTCTCTTGTCGACCATAAACGCCCAAAATAACGGCAAAATTATCTACGAGGCCGGCGCCAGAGCGAATGGTGATCAGCTGCTCAGCAGATCAAATATTAACGAAATGTTTCGCCTCTTGCAAACTGTTACCAGGGACTATGTAAGTAAAGGATCTGCTTCGATTATGCGCTGCTAACATAACATCATAATCCTTCATCTCTCTCTTCATCACTTGACAGACATTCAACCTTGCAGGCTCAACAATCACTTATATTAGGATCACCTCACCAAAAGGACGAAATGCGGGCACTGTTGATCTGACATCTGGTGGTGTGGGACAAGCCACGGCAGCCTTTACATTCACTTCAAGGCGTTCCTTCGGCATCAAGGCCACGGTGGAAATTTATGGCACAACATAATAACTTTTGAGTTTTCCTCACACATCAACGTAAATCAACATTCGATTTCAAAATTTGAAGCATAACTTTTACTGGCCTTAACTGCTTACATTTCATTATTTAACATCATGTATTATTAGGCATCTTATTTTGTTCCATAATAAATAATACTAACAACCTAAAATATTTCAAAGTTTTTAATTTGTAGTAATTAATGTAATGTAATGCATTCATTTCGAACAACTTAACTATTTGTGCAGGAAAGGCATCTTTTATAATGAATTATACAGGGAAAAATTAATAGTAATAATACCACTTCCTGGCGGTACGGGCGACAACGTCGAGGTGACTTCTTTCAACTCTTTCGTTCGCTTCGTCGTGTTGGTAAGGCTCAGTTTACACATTGTTCAGTTCTACGGGAACTATGACAATAAACAGCAGAATCTATTTTTTTTAAACAATCTTGACCCGAGTGGCAATGCCAAGCATTCCAGAAGGCACAAACTTATTCCCTAAATTTCTAAGGACTTTATCAAAAACACACAAAAGAATCTAATTTTCTTGATGCTCTGAAATGATTTTGTATTTGTATACTTATAGTAAGATATAGGTTCATTCATAATGGGCATGAAGTTTAAGAAAAATCATCAAGCTCATTCTAAGCAAATTCCACCGAAGCGATTATTTTACTTCTTAATGAGATATTTACATTTCCTTACAAGATCTAACTACAGCAGAAAGTTATTGATTTTCACTTCTTTTTCTTCACAAACAGAAACCTTTTTTAAAAATGTGTGCTAAAATTATTTTGAGTGTAGCAACGCAACGAGACTGATGGATGCTCGAGCAAATCCTTACGCTGCTCATCAAAATGTTGTCAGGCATCAAAATTATTTATTAACATCGTCTGCCAGCTGTGAAAGAAAGCAGCTCTGCTAACCCCCCTGCGCCACTCTACAACTGCATGCTGCATCCATTCGCAAGACGGAGGAGCGTGAGCATGAGTGGCAGTGTGCATTTCGAAAGATTGTTTTGGCGTAATTATTTATGCCTGCGGTTGCCATCAGCGGCAGCCAGCCACCGTCTTCAACGCGCATCCGATATCTCATATCCGTAGCATGCACGGCAAAATTTCTAAGCTGCAAATCATGCCAGCATATTAGATTAGCAGCCCGCATGCAAGAGATGCGCATACTCTGCAGATACCCACTTGTGGCACATGTGGTGTGGCAAGCATTTTCTTTGAGCAAAGGAAAAGCACGCAATTTGTTGTTTTTGTTATTTAACTTTAATATTTATTTTCGAAACTTTCAAATAAAACATACATATGCACGGCATTCAATATTTAATTGGCACTTTAACTACATTTGTTGTTGCTGCATTCGCAAAAATTTATGCTTTTCTCAGATTCATAAATTAAGTCTAGTTAATATATTTAAAATAAGTATAAAGTAGCATTTAACTCTAGCAGCGAGTCCAGGCAATTGTGCGTCGTTGCTGTGCTTCTTCTCTCTCTTGCAACCGCACAAATTTAATGCCGCCCCGCTCACTCGCTCCGTACACTTATCTGCCGTAAATTTCCACGCGAAACATTAAGCCGTAATTGTATTGCGATTGTAGTTTGATGTTGACGAAGTTAAAGCCCGGTCCGCCGGAATAAATGGTGGCATGTCCGCCGGTGCCATTTGTCACTTGGTCCAGGGCGCGTATGCCAGTGATGATGCGTCCATTGCCGTTGCCCTATCGTGTGAAAGTAAAGCCAAATTGAGTATTATGTTCTATATTAATTAGGGATGCTCCTCGAAAAATGAAAAGCTGAAATTAAATTAGTTTAAAGCGAAATCAGAAAAGAGGTTGTTAGTTTGAAAGCTTGAAAAACTTGATTAACATTCAAAAAACAGCAATGGATTTCCATTGCACTTTACACAATAGTTTCAAACAGTGATGGACAGGAAAGTTGCGAAAATAGAAGATGAAAAAGTACAATACTTGCAAACAGTAACGATGCAAAAGTACATGGAAAAAGGGTCTCGTAATTTTATGGAAGCCTCAGAATTCTATCTGAGTGCGTTTCTCGAAGCAGTTTAATGCTTCGGACACTGTGAAAACCTAAAATTATATTTCTTGAAGCCTCAAGGAAAATCCATAATTTAAGCAATAAAAGGACATAAAAGTCCAGCCTTTATTCAACAACAAGCCGATTTGTAAAAATTTTACTGTAATCATTTAATATAGTTTTTTGATTCAGAATCTTTGCCATAAAAAAGACAACAACTAGGCTAATACAAAACCAAACCTTTCCATACTTTTATTTATAAGATTAACAAAAATCTTAATTGTATGCAATAAGAAGATCGAACTCTTGAACAAAGTAGGCAAACTTTTTTTGATTCCCATTAAGTAGTTTAAGAAAACTAAAGTTGAAAGAAACTTAAGTTCAAGGAAACTTGAAATATTTTGTTTATTCGAAAGATTGCATCTCTTGCTCTGATTTATCTTTCTTCAGCAATAACACGAGTACTCATACATCAAAGCATACAACTGCAAATTCAATAACAATAATTAAATACAGAACCTTCTGCAGAAGCATTTGGGATAGGGGCAATAATTAAAGTGCACTAAAAAACTGAAGCCAGCAAAGTCACAACATGCAAATTATCGCAGTTGAGTTCATTAAAATAATAATGACTTTAGCAGCATTTAAATTAAGGTACTGCTAATCTCTGGAACGCTGCAAAAAAAAATGGCACAAATTCACCAGATGACCCACTGGGGTGGAATTTTTGCAAATATTATTTGGGATGTGAAAATAAACGATGAAGTCACACTGACCTTGCTGCCGAAACGGTCTCAACACTAAATGCAGAACTATTTCGCTTGCTCGAGAGGCTGCCGAATTTCGGCTTTTGGCGCAAACGCTTGTGATTTCGCAAACTGCGGCACATGCGCGAAATTTCGCCTATGCTCGAACCATTGGCCTTATCAGAAATGTTGAGGCTGTGCAAAACGTTTCCGGTACTCGCTTAGGAAATAGACGCAATTCGTTATTTGAATAAACGCAAAAAAAAACGAGAGCTGAGCACATATCGCGACAGCAAAAGCAACGAAACGAGCATGAACTTCGCAAAGATCGCGGCTGCGGATTCCGGAGGCACAAAGAGCGAGAAATTGTGAGCATGTGCGGTGGGAAATTTTGTTATCAAGCTAAAGAATCAAATGCGCAGACTCATAAATATTATTGAAAAATGCATGAAAAGGAAAGTACAGGAACCACACGTCAAAGATGCGGACAAATGTTGCGGGTGCGGAAGGGGGGCAGTGGAAATTCGAAACGCGCGATAGAAGTGCAAGGCAAGAAAGTTGCTCCGAGGCAGCATAGCAACTCTGTGCGCCGCAGAGAGCCAGCACTTCCGATAAGGCGCAAAAGCGCCAGCTGCGGCGGAAGAAGACGACATCGACGACGACGCCGACGACAACGAATTGCATGGCACAGAGGCAGGAATCAAACACGCAATAATCGCAATCTCCGAAAGTCGCAGTCCCTTAATCTGGGCATTTACTTCAGCCCAATCGAGAGTTGCTGTTTCGTTTTTGTTTTCAATAAAAATTTCGCATACGGATTTTGAGCGTTTCTTTTTTTGGGGTGGCTTACGTTTTTGGGGAACTTAATTTCACGATTCACATATTTTCCTGGCGATGATGCATTGAACACATTCTCCACATGCAGCAACTGCGCCGAATTCGTTATGTTGCCCCATGTGCTCGAGATCGCGTACGCGGTGGCAGCTATGCAGGCTATGATGGTCAGTGCGCTTAGACAGAGTGGTTTCATCTCGAAGATTTACTACAATGTAGTTTTCGTTGCTGCTCTTGTTGTGGTATTTGTCTATTTTTATTTGATGACGTTTTTTGAGGTTTTTCCCTTACGTCCGCAATCAACTTTCACGATTCGAACGTTTTCTTATCAACAAGAATGTCAAAATTTTTAATTAATGAATAATAATTTTTTGTTTGCGTTGTTGTTTTTTTTTTAAACGAACGCGTTTAAAAATGTTCGCTTTTAAAATAATAATATTTATATGGCGCCTTGTAAATGCAGGCTCCGCTTGTATCGACAACGGGATTGAAACTAATTTTGTGCGACCAAAGACGAGCCGAGTTTCGCAGAGTTTCTAGCGAATTTTTCAAATTTGAGTTATTCCCCGCTGCTCAGAAATACACATAGAAAAATTATTTCATGAAATTACGTAAAATCGAGTTTATGTAAATATTTTAACTGTAGTGTAGCTACGTGACTGACTTCAGAAAAAAGCGAATATCAATCAGAGATACAAAATAAGCCTCCGGTATAGGCTACACGTAAGCAGGGGGCGCCAGTTAGTTTTAAGTATTTATCGATATATTTTTGGAAAAGGCATCGAAAACCTGGTGACTCGACATTCACTTGGATTTCGACTCTAATCGAGGAGTCATCGGCGACCTCATTGCACAGATATCTCGCAGCGGCGAGTCGCCATTTTTGAGTACAATATTATCTTTAATAAAGAAAGCCTATTTGTGAAATTGTCAAGCTCCCTGACTTCCTTTTTCATAGCTACCCCCAGCCAGCTACCCAACCGCTTAAACAACAAACTAAACAGCCTCAACAGCAATCTCGACAGCCGTCCTTGTTATCCCGGCCACTTGCGGCTCAGATTAAAGGCATATCTTAACATAGTTGGAATTAATCAAGACAAATAATACCAATCTTATAGGTTATGAGTTCAGACTAAGAAAATGTGCATATCCGAAAGCATGCTTGACCCTTCGTGAAGGCAAACCGACCATAACCTGAAAATGCCAATAATTTTCTAGAAACACATTTTTTTAAGTGTACGATTATATTCAAACTCTCAATGCCTCAGCATTGCTATATGAAACGACTCAATGTAGAAAATCTTGAATAGAATTTTTGCTAGAAGCTTATCAGCAAATGTCAGCACGCGAAAAAGTACTCACATACTTTGAACATATGTTGACTCAAGAAGACTTGAGAAAAAATTAAAATAAAGAAAGAGCAAATTTGCTAAATCTGAATGGAAGTCACTTTAGGGGTTCTAAGGTCAGCTTCTGTGAAAATAGTCATGAGAATTATAGAATTTGCAGAATTTATATTTTTGTTTTAATTCTTAGAGGCGTTTTTTATACAATTGCTTCAACTCCTGCATATATCAAGAAATAATTTGTTTGCTTCAACATGGCATCATTATGTTCCCATAGCTGTAGTATATAGCGACAATTTTGGCACATAGTCGTATGTATCATATATTTCTCTTTGTTATCTTGAATGTCAAATGAGCACCTGCCCGACTTTTCAAAAGATTGCCAAAGGAGTTGAAAGTCAATAGCCAGCAAAGAGAATAATATACATACGTAGCTGATATCGCAACTGATTACTTCCAAATAAATTTTCCCATTTTAATATTAATTAGCCAATATTGTTATTGCCAGCTTTGTTGAATCCGCCTATAAATACGGCCGCACATGACAGCATATTCAGACATTTTAGTTTCCGCTTTTTCACCTTGAAGTTCTCAACCCGAACTATTCCAATATGAAGTTCCTGTCCGCCGCTCTTCTGCTGGTCGCACTTGCTGCCTCCGCTTGTGCCATGAACAGTTCCTGGGGCAGCCGCAATATCACGGACTATCTGTTGGCCAGCGATCGTGTCGTCGACTCTGCTCACGCAGGCACTTATTCGAGCATGCAGTACAACTTTCCCACATCCGTAAGTTTGTCCTGTTTGCCCTGCCCGCTGAAGATTCCAGTTTAAAACTGCATATTTGATTTTCCATAGGGACAAATGAATACCCGCATCATCTCGGCCGTCTACGTTTACGACAAATTCACCAACAGCAGCGGCGCAACCGCCAGCTTGTGGTCCGGCGGTCCTGGCTACACCTTTGTAAGCCTCAACTTCAAGAGCCAGTACGGCAAGGGCATTAACTCCACCGTTGAGATCTATGGCAAGTAATTGCCGTAAGATCTCGCAGCCACAGTTTAATAAGGAATAAAAGAACATTGGAAAATATTTAATGGCTGTTTTGATGTTGTTATGGGAGCTTTTAAATTTCATTTAAGGAATATATTCATGCTGGGGAAACAATATTTTGGCAATTTCTATGCAATTCATTATCTTATTTGTCAAAAGGAGATAATTAAATAAGAAGAGCGATGCTCTCTTCTATCGCTATAGATACTGTTTGGAACTGACCTCCCTTTTTTGTTGTAGCAAACAAAAAAACCGAAATTTTTATGATGAAGCACCAGAAAGTGAGTGACATTTTTAACGTTCAGCAATTAATACATTGGATTGTTTTATTATATTTTAAAATTGCTTCGAGAATTCAAACAAGCCTAGCGCCAATTTTATAAAATGCTTTCACAGTACCCTTTGATGTACAAGCATCCCGTATTTACTACTATTGAGAATATCCATTCTTTCTACACCTGTCAATTCAATACAGAGTGTCGCATCTAGTAGTAAAGATTTGCATGAAAGTTCCCTGAAGTTAGGGAAAGTATTAAAGATGTATAGTTTCATGCTGAACAAAAAGTGTAAAAATTTAACCGTGCGTTTGATATAAATCTAAGTTTTTCGAAAAAAATTTATTCTATGCAAACCATTACCGGATATTGAAATAAATATTAGGGAATGCTCATATGTATTGATAAAAAGATAATTGTTATTTGATTTTTAAGTTCTACGTTTTGATATTTCATTTCCACTGTAGACATATGTATGTTCATACGTAATATACAGGCATGTGATGGAAATCGAAATCGTTCGATTTGGCGAGTGAAAACGATTTGCCTTGTGATGTGTTTCGTTTCCATTTCGAAAATGAAATCGTACGAAATGCCCTGTGATAGAATTCGATTTTTACGGTTTCATTTCGATTTGAAATCGCACCAAACGGCTTTCTCGATTTTGCAATTATAAAATGTAAGCACATTTTATATTTTACATTTTAAGTGTTTATGTAATAATTTAGACTATATATACCAGGGGTAAACAAAGGAATACTGCACAGGAAGCCATTATTTATGGAGGAGCACTTGAATATGCAGAGGCAGCTTGGAAAGCTCTTGCAAATAAATTACAAACAATGACAAAACTGCAATAAAAATTAGAACCGCTGTGTTATTTTTAATTTTAGATTTATTAAGACACAATGTATTTTGAATACACAGTTAAATTCGTTGCATTATGCTGTTTCAATTACTTAAGGCTATTTCTTGGTATCTATTATTACCAATTAAGGATTCTTGGTCCACTGCTGAGTTACCGTCGTTGTGGTTCTGATTATTAATTTCATCATTTGAGTCGATTCCAATATTCGCACCGTCTTCCATATTGTATTACTTGCAAATATTGTGGAGTGCACAACAAACGTTCATAACTCTGGCTTTGACGAAAGGGGTTATCTCCTCCAAAATGTATGAAAAAGCATCTTTGTTTACCCGATAATATGCAATAAATCTGCAAAGGAAGTGTTTGAGCAAGCTTTCTTGCTACAAAAATAAAAATTCGATGTACTCAATCCGTTTCTGCCAATTCTAGAGGATTTGAATGATCCCTAAGCTTCCGCCGTTTTATATTCTCCTGTCTTTTCTCATGAGTTTCATTTAAATAGTACGCCGCGACGAAAAACATGCTGATTTTAAAGAATTTCTGCTTTATTTTGATTAATTTATCAATTGTCAAAAATTCAATTCCACCTGCTCCAACGTCGGCAATTTTTCGAAATTCGAAATGAATTCGTTCGATTTCTATCACACGTAAAACGAATTCGTACGATTTGAAATTTCGTTTTCGTTTTGAAATCGTACGATTTCCATCACATGCCTGATAGTAATTTAAAAAATGTCATATTCGTCAAAATTCGGGCTTCCTAATAATGTTCGACATACATATTCTGAATGTAAATTTTTACATTCAAAATTAAAGTTGCTCAGAATTCGAAAACCCAACAAACCAAACATAACAATTTTGCATATTGTACATCACAGCAGAGAGTAATGGCCGCTTTAGTTATCATTTAATTGGTGATATAGACGATTAGGACCATGCTATATATTTGGAGAATTGATAGTGAAGTGCCCAGCGCAGTCGATTAGGTATGATATCATATTTAAATCTTTTGCTGAGAAAATTATGAAGTGTGATATAAAAAAAAATTCCCTTAGTTGGGAAAGACCAGCTGATAACAAAAACAAACCAATTTTTTCGAAAATAGTTTCAAGTGGAAATACATTGCGGACTAAGATCTTTCGGAAGTGCATCTATGCTCTATTTCATACAAATTAATATACACAAATTGTACAGGGTGGTTCGGGTTTGTTAAAGCAAAACTTAAAGACCTTACTGCGAATTGCGAAGAAAAGTCTAAAAAATTATCGGGTATATTTTCAATCCTCTTTGAGATACAAGGAAATTATAAATATACTTATATATATATAAAGTGTCTCTAAGAGCTTACAATAATGCCAAAAAAACATCTATTGCTCTTTGTAAACACTTGATATAGAAGAGAGCTTTGCAATTCAAATAAATCACCTCACTTTCCAATCACACTGAAAGAACTTTCGAAAGTAGATTTTCTGATAACGAAAATGTTTGCAATCGGCTATTTTGCAGACACTGGCATGCCTCAAGCTTATTTAAAGATATGACTAACTTAAAATCCCATAATCCCCAGCAGCAGCTGGCGAAAATCAGAATAACCAAATCAAGGGAGGAAGTAAAGCACTTCAGGTGAGCTAATTAATTTCAATTTGCTAGGCGAATATTGGCAAGGCGGCAGTGGGGTCTGCGAAAACTGATAAGGCAATAGCAATAGATAAACAAAAATCACCGCTACTCAAATGAAACTCAGCAACTAGAGTGAAACAATAAGTACTTTCTGATTGGAGGGCACACGTTTGCCTTCTTATCAACGCTGATATTCGCAGTTCAGCGATCGGGAAGAAGTTGTATAAAATATGGTGACAGCGCCACAAGCAGCCAACAGTATTCAGCGCACTTTCGCAGAGCAAGCAATAAGTTCCTCGAAATAGTAAAATAGCCAAAATGAAACTCATCTGCAGCCTACTGTTCGTCGTCGCCTTGGCCAGCGTGGCCAACGGTTACAGCGCCTCTTATGGCAAGCGCAACTCTTCGGACTACCTGCTGTCGCGTGAGAATGTCGTTCGCACGCCGCTGTACAACAATTACTGGAGCGTGAATGTGGACTTCCCCAAATCCGTAAGTTGCCTGCAAGTGCACAACAACAATTCATTCTAATTTATGCGCGTTGCGCTTTTGCTTTTGGCAGGGTCAGAGCAATACCAGAACCATTACGGCCGTTTATGTCTACGACAGGTTCACAAACAGCTCCGGCGCTACTCCCAGTTTGTGGTCTGGCGGTCCTGGCTGGCGTTACGCCACGATCAACTTGAAGAGCCAATATTCCAAGGGCATCAACTCGACTGTGGAAATTTATGGAAAGTAAAGGCGCCCAAATGGACAAGCCTTTGTGCCAAGGAATATTTAGAATGCGTGAATGTGTAATATAAAATTGAAAACTAGATAATTTAATTAAAAGGAAATGAATAATACGAACATCAAAAAGCTGTGTTTCGTAATTCAAATTTTATGATTTTAATACAATTTTTGTTCGATAACTCAAAAATGTGCATGCTTATTGCGCGGAAAGAATTAGTACACAATTGTGAAAGCAATGCAAATAAATTTCAAATTGTAAATTACTTCAAAAAAACTTTTCATTTTTGCCGTCCCAGTATATGCAAAATAGTAGCTAGAAGAATGCTTACAATTTTCTTCATAACAAGCATGCATTTTTGATTTATAACTTAGGACAAATAAAAGATTAGCTTACACTGGTTGACTAAATAGGCCAAGCATAGAACCGGTTGGGTGCTCAGCGATACCAACTGCATAAGCTTTAAGAATCCGGGAAGTAGCAATCTGTAAGAATTAAATAGTTTCCAGCGAGCTTTAGTAGCGAACTGATTTCCAGCTTGAAGTCCTTCTCCAGCTTAGTAAGCCATGGGGCTCCCAAGTAGATACCAAAATTTTAGATTTAATACTGTATCGATACAGACAGAAACCTAGATTAACGAGTCGAGTCGACGAATAAAGAGATAACTTTCGCTGTGTTTAAGAAAAACTAACGAAAATTCCTTGTATTTTAATTCATAAGGGCAGCTAGTTGTGATTTAAGAAACTAAGTCTCTTAGTTTTTTAGGCGAAGAGTTGAATAGATGCATGCCAAAATTCTGTTAAAAATCATGATCATAACAACAACATTTCTATTTTATCCCACTTTTATGTAGCATATTTTATAGCTCAAGTTACGCTTAAATTTTTTCTTTTTTCAACGGTCTCTGAACTATTATTTCCCTAGCATCCGAGCAACGCATTCTTCTGTAGCAACAGCAACAGCAACACAAAACAGCGCTGTTTTAATGGCAAACTAATTGTTTTTTTATTGCGACGATCGTAAAATTAAGTTTGTAGCATTTCTCTTTGCTGCCATGAACAAATCGAAAACGGCCAACACTTTGTTGCTGTAGCAGCAATGGTTCAATGGTTGCTGCTGCTAGGGCTGCGCACATTTATGACTGCCGTAAATTAGGCGCTGCCCAAAAAAATGTCAAACAAATGCCTTAATACGTCATAAAAGCGGACGACAATGGAAAAGTGAACTGCAACTGATTGCGGCAGATATTTACCATGCTCGAATTTGATTGTTGCTTTTGAAGCAGGCAGCAATTGCTGCTTGCCACTTGCCACAAGTTGAGCCAGAGAGTAAAGAAATTTATTTCTTGCATTTATTTTATTGTGCACGATATGCAAAGCAAGCCCAGCAACAACAACAACAACAACAACAAGGCAGCAGCAATTGCTGCAGCACGTTCACAAGCAATGTGAAAAAAAGCGTTTAAAGCGCAGCGCGTCAAAATCGAAGCAGCACATGAATTAATAGCCCAACATGCCGTAAACAAGCTTGACAACACGTGTACTCAGCTTGCAGTTCCAGTAGCATGCCCCAAAATGTTGCTGGCTGCACATGCAGCAACGTAACGCAGTAAAATTTGTAATTCACGAAAATGAGCAAGAGCAAAGGGGAAGAGAAAGAAGACAAAAGTATTATAAGTAAAGAAGAAAACAAAGTGAGAAATTAAAGTCGATCTCAGCGACTATTGACAGTGCACTACGTTCGGGAGCAAAATACGAGCAGAAGGGGAACTCTTAAGCCATGCTGCTTTTGGCATATGCTCGCTCTACCAGTCATTCTTTTAATGAAATATTGCTGTGAGGGATTTGCGCACTTCACCTTCCGCTTTCTTACACTAGATTATAGAAAACAATGTGCCTAAGTTGAAACCAATTGGAGAAAGGCATTGAAAAAAGTTGTTTGAAAAATCGGGTCAAACAGTTCACTTTTAGGGTTCCGTTCCCCTTAAGGAAACTCTTAAAGGCTCACTTTTATTTCTAAAGGAGTGTATCTACCTAGACAGATCTTCTTTTTGTCAATGTAGAAACCTGATATTTGTCATGATGCTATCATGACATATTGCCACTATAAAAAGGAAAAAAATATTTTTAGAAATTTAGAAATATTTTTTATTTAATTTTAAAGAAGTTGGGTCGGCTCAAAAGAAATTCTTTAAATCATTATAAAGCTGCAGGTTTTCTCGAAATATATATTTCAAATTTTTTTTAAATTTTTAATATGACCCCATTCCGCCGAATATCTTTTTTTTTCCGCTTAAACCAACACTCAGGGGATGCCCCCTATACATGCAAAGCACTTGTTGGTTTTGAAAGGATCATAGGTTAGTTGGTGGGGATTGATATAAAATGACTGACTGAATGCAACAAACCCAAGTGAACCAGAGCCTTGTTATAACTGGTAGCCCCTTAATGAAAATTTTGATAGCGTCGAGTCCAAATATTCTCAACACTTTTAATATTTAGGCCTTAAATTTTTTGCACATACTATATATTGTATATATGCAGTTGATTGATTCAAGAGATATTTCCTCGAGCAATACCAATTATATCGATATATGTATCTATGTTATAAATGAAAAACAAACCGCCGCACAAATTCAAAAATGCATTCACGTCGTGTAGTGCAGAAAAAGCAATCAACTTCATAAATTAGTTGTGCGTGCGTGCGTGCGAGCAAGCCGGTTGGTTGAAGGTGGAGTGAAGTCATATGCCATATTTGTTGTGCATGCGTTAACACTTGCCACTCAGCAGCAATTGCATATAGCAAAGGTATGGAGCCAGGGAAGGAAACTTACTCACATGCAAGGCAAAAATCAAAGCGGGAAAAAAAGACAGCGATTTCGGTTTTTTAATCATTTTATATCAAAGTTGTTGTTGTACGCACAAACCTTAATTTGTTCAGAGCCAAAGTACCACTACACGCAGCAGTGCCATGCTCTTGAGTGCACTTCATGTGCCGTTGCAGTTGCAAGAAGCGGTTGCGCGTACAAAGTTCACGCTGCAATTATTGCGGCTGTCGCCTCTTGCCGCCTGCAATATTTGCCGCAAACTTGAGACAGATCAATCAAAGCAATTACGCAGACAATTTTAATGAACACTGCAGACGCCTTTTAATCACAGGCAGTCAAGCTGAAAAGAGGAAACTACAAAATGCGCCTAGCCTACACCCATCGAAAATTGTTTGTAATACAAATTACATTTTATTACAGTGTATTTACAATGAGGTGACAGCGTATACAAGTTGGATGAATAAACATATTTAGTTAATGATAGACTTTAGTAGCCGGAGTCAGGTTATATATTTCAGATTAATATAGACACCTCATATATGTGGGAGTGGCAGACCAACGAACGGCGAGACAACGGGGGACAAATGTATATACATATACAGTTTTATATTCAGCGTCAGTTTCCAAAATATCCTTTGGTATTTGTTCTTTGATAGTTTTTTTCTTTTATGGCATACAAAGGCAAACAATCCTTACCAAAAGCGGCTTTCAAACACGAACAAAATTTACAGCTGCCACGCACACACAATTGCGCACAGCTGTACACACACACACACACACAGCTAACCGCCGTTGAGTGCATAAGGCCGCCACATTTAAGCCACTAAACTAAACACCCACTGGAGAGAGACTATTGCCGAGCCATAGAAGTCTTAATGACCCCAAAGCGGCTGGCATGATTAGCCGTAATTTTGATGCAATGCGCGCCTGGCTGCTGCCTGTGATCTGCACTCAGATTGGCCGTAGTCGCCTCCACTACCAAGCCGGAAAATCGCGCAGCTTGCTCAACTTTTTCGAAATGCCTCGCCAAAACATCACGCGCATCGATTTTGCCGCGCATTGATTGATTCGCAATTGCAGACAACAGCAGCAGCAACAACAACCAGAGATACAACAACAACACGGAGTGACTGCAGCGGCAAGTAGGTGCATCAAGTGGCAACAATCAGCGCTGCCGCGTTTGCTGCTGTTGTTGGTTACACTAGCCAACAGCAAAAAGGCAACTGGCATAATTAAAATATTTTCTTTAATGAGCAAGTCGAGAGGCTCTTCGATATCTTTAAGTCGCGCTGTAGTTTTAAAAAAATTTGATAAGAAGTTAAAGCAATTTATGACATCTTATTTTTTCAACTAATTATTTTCTAATTAGTTAATAATTAACTTGGTGTTTAAGCAACATTTCATTTAATAATTGAATTTTTTATTTTGAATTTTCTATAAAAATGCGCTCAGTTTCATTAAATTCAACACAATTTTTACTCAAATTGGTTAAAGTTGCAGCAGAAAAATCAAAATGTTGCCGATAGTGTTATGCAAGTCAGCCGCAAAGCAAAATGAAAATATTAAAATTAATTTGATTGCGGGGCAAGAGGCGGCACGAAATGTTGTCTGCTAGTCAGCTTGCCTGCCTGCGATTTCCTCATTGCCTCCTGCGCTCTTGGCGATTTATTGGCGGCGATAATGTGGTAGGACGCACTGTGCTGTGCACTTCGAATTTCGCGCCCGTTCCATAATTGTGAAATTTCGAGTGCGCGTGAGTGGCGTTTCATGTTAAACGGCATCTTGCCGCCTTTGACTGACGTGACTGCCTACAATCTGCCTTGGTTGGCTGCAAGCGATCGATGCGAGAGATTTTGTGCCAAAAAACGGGGGGCGACTCTAAAAATGGCAAGGCACAAATTTTGCTACACAAGAGAAGCAGAAGAAGCTGATGAAATGAGGTAACATGGATAACAAGTCGCATCGCCTGACTGAATTGTTGGTAACAGCTCAAAGACCTTGAACCATTGGAAAGAGCGATCATATTCAAATATTTTTACTTGTATTTTCAAAGTTCTAAAGTTCATAAAGTCAGCCAGTGCAATTTTTACATAAAACTTAAAGCAGATTTCCATCATTCGACTATATTTTGTTTCATTCATTTCATAAAAAAAATTCTGCTGCTAGTTTCAAGCCAATTATACGAACCCAAAAGCTCTGCAGTGAGCGTCTTTTTTATTCAATTATGCTATTAATAATGCTGTCATAATTGTTATTGAATAAATAAATTAATAATTATAAGAATATCTTTTGAAATGCTGTGCAAAATTTGCACCAAAAAAGAAGACGAAAATAAATGCATGAAAAGGATCCTCAGATTCCATGGAGTTACAGTTTGTTTTTCATATTTTTCAAATTTTTGTTTCACTTTAATACAAGCACAATTAATTTTCAAATAAGCGATATTTTTACTAAATCTATTCACAATTGCTTTAGCACATACGACTTGATTTTCGGTTAGCTCTGAAGATCAAAACTAGCTCTAAAAAATTCTGCTTATAGAGTGCAGTGATATAAGCTGCCACACCTTCGACCTATAGATCAAGTTATACCAACATAACGTTAGCTAACTCATAGCTCCTCCAACTGCTCTTCAAATAGCTCTAAACTACTTTGGATCGTAGGCAAACAGAAAATGTTTCCAGAGGCTTCAGAACAGCGAATTGCTTGCAGTTTGCTCTTTCCCCCTTAGAGCGCTAAACTGCAAGAAGTAAGAGGATCTCCAGCGTTTTGCCAACCACAAAAGTAAACAGCGCACTCTGGTCTATCCATTTCAACATGCCATGCGATCAGTATTTAAATGGCAGCGCCGATGTGCCGATGGTGTTTTGGCAGCACAGCGTGAGATCAATTTTTTTCCAAACAAAAACTTTGCGGCACATAACGGCTGCACGCAGGGGATCATGGTTCGTAGGGTGTGCAGAGTGGGTGCATTACTTTGGGAATTGACTTATTTATCTGGTAGACCAGATGTTGCCATTGCCAATACAACGAGAGACGTTGGCAGAGCGGGAAAGTGCTGCATGCTTGCCTAATCCGCAGATCTCGTTCGCGCTGCGTGCTGGCACACTATTCCAAAAATTTGTTTAACTAGGTCGCAGTGGCTATGAACTTTGCATGGCCCATAGCATGAAATGTTGTTACCAATATGCCACAATTACACATTTTCGTCAATGCGCATGGGCTGAAAATATTTACCATTGGGTTGGGCACAGCTCAGAAACAAATTCCCAACATTTGTTCTTTTCTTCAAAGTCTCATAAATGTGTTTTTTTTTAAGTTTTATGCAATAATTTTTGCTACATTTGAGTAAATAATAAATTTTACTTCTAAAGATGGACATGCTTTTTGGATTAAAACAAAGCCAGGTTCAATAACGTATAGCTTTTTCAATAATGAATTTTATTCAATATATACAATAAAATATTTATATAAATATAATCTTCGATCTGTATGAGAAATGAATAGTAAACAGATCTTCGATCAGTTCGATCAATTTATATGCAATTTACCTTGATGCGGCAGGAAAACTTGCAACAGTTTACTATTACTTATTTTTATTATTAAGTGAAGAAGAAATTGAAATAAAACAAACTGTGCACTATTCTGCAATAATATAAGATCACTGCTGATCTATTTCTAAAATACTATTTCTAGTTAGAGCTTAGCATTTGGTCGATGTCAACTACTTTCGAAAATAAATGTCGATTCTTAGTTAAATTCTGTATTTGATAAAATAATTGCCTTCATGCCGCAGTAAAATTAGCCCCCTCCCCCACCCCTAATTGAAAGTGTCCACTCCGACTCGATCGACATGATCTTGCTATGGCGCAGACCAACTCGCCTTCAACTGCCACATAAAATGCGCCGATCATTCGTATCTTAATTACAAAGTCACAACATATTTTCCCCATTAGTTTCTTCATAAATTTTTCGAATAAAAATTCATAAAAATTCCCTGCCTAAGTCTTCCGAAAAGACTCGCAGCACATGTGCAACCATTTCCATTTGAGCAGTCTCTTTGGCTGCACGTTCACATTTTTTTTTATTGGTAGCTAGAAAACGTTTTAGAAAAGTCTTTAGCATATTTTACCAAAATGTAATTAAAAACACTTTTAGATCAAGATTATTGCGAGTGTGTTTGTGTAGGTATTTATTATGCCGCTTATCAGATTCCGGCTGCATTGAGCTCTAGCATTTTTATGAGGTTTCATTACATTTGTATGTAAATTCATGAAATTGCTTGAGAAATGAAAATTTTCCACTTAAGTTTTCTATAATTTGTTAATCTTGTGTGTAATATGATCACGATTTTTGTGCATAGCAGCAGAAGCGAAGGCAGAGATAATTTTTGAAAAGAAATAATGTTGTCAAAATTGATTTCAAATTGTTTCAATATGCTCGTTAGAAACCGAAAATGTTTGTGAGGTTTAAGAAAAGTATGTCAATTAGTTTCGACACAAAATGTTTTCAAAAAGTTCGTACGAAAACTGTTGCCATCCCAATTGAATGTATGTGTGTTTGAAGATTTCGGAAAAAATCTTTTTGTAGCTAATTTGAACTCAATTTCAACAGTCTACTGGAATATTACAATAATACCCTTTTTAATACCCGTCTCTTTTACTGCGAATACACACATTTTTAAGAAACTTTCAATGGTACTGCTGTTAAGTTTCGTTGCCTTATTAAAAAAATATATACAGAAGGTATGACGCAAGAGAAATTGGTGTCACTTTCATTCAATCGATTCAATTTCGCACGCACTGGGAATTCTTCGAGTATTGTTGATAAACGATCTTGCTATCAAAGAGCAAGGATGACATTGAGCTATGATTTTTTGCTACGCAGATGCTTAATATTTTTAACTGGCTATAAGACGCCTTATTCTAGCAATCGTGTCACAATTTATTGCTACTGCAATTGTTATTTTTCCATAGAAAAAAATGTTCGCCAGAAAAGGACTGTGTCTATGAATAAGAATTCCAGTAGCAGACACACTAAAATTTTTTACACTTGCTCAAATTCCTCATTTTTTTACAGATTAATATCTTCACAGGAAATGAAGCTAAGACCTTTTGTGGGAAATTTCTTTAATTTCCGTTTGGAGCAATCAAGTTCTATGACGCGTACCGTCTGCTGTATACTTGTACATTATAATGACTTAGATCTGAAGATAATACCTACTCATCGAAGGCGGCGTCTTTCAGCTCTTCTACAAATGAGCAAATAATTACAGCTCAGACAAAGCAAGAAACATAATTATTTCCGTTGTAAAGAATGCGAGTAGAAACTAAGAACATGACACACTGGCGCGTCCACCAGACCATCCAACGCTGCCGAACGGGCCAAGTTATTATGAAGATCGTGCTGTTGGCAGCGGCAGCGCCACATAAAAGCCAACTGCCCGCCAATGAGCCAACAGCGGCGCTCTTTTCTTGCCATAGAAATAATCGATACATATTTCCTTATAATGACGGCGATGCTTGGCATGTACTCATAATTAATATAATTATGTGCAGTGGTCTTTTAGTGTCTAACTTGAGTTGCTGTGCTGCATATAGAGACTGTGTGGAATCCAACACGCAAACTGGAGCAGCTCGCTGCACTGTGATCCGAGAGGGCAAGAGCCATCTGCACGCTGCTTGGCGATCATCATTAGCCGGGCATTCGATCAGCTCACAGCAGCTGCCATTGTAGCCTGTGGTATTGCAAATGGCCAAACAATGGCACGGCATGCCATGCCAGCAGGCTTGGAAGACTTGCAGAAGAAGTGGTGCCGTTGGTGGAGCAGTCTGGCAGGCAGGCAGGCAGGAGTAGAAACAGCAGCAGCAAATATCTTTCAACAACTGCAGCGTATGAGCCACATGCCGCTCACGATCGTGGCAAAGGCCGTGCTATAGATCGGCTGATATTTACCGAAGGATGCTATGAAAGCTGTGCAGTGTTCTCGTCATTTCCATTTTCTTTGGTGTGTTGTTTTGCATGTAAAAGCATTTAAGGTTTAATTAAGTTTTCAATAAATAATCGGCGCGATCATTTACAGCGGCAAGGAAATTGCGAGTACTCACAATTGAGTGTAATATATTCACGTCAATTTTGATGTTTACCATATGATGATGATATCTGCAGGATTAACATAGTAGATAGAAAGCTATGCCAAAACAAAAGTAAATGTAATTTGAAACACAGAAAATTAACAGTCATATATTAAACAAATGTTAAATTTGTCGACTGAAAGATTTATGTCGAGGCAATGTTTTCAAGCACACTTAAATAAATGGGCACTCAACTAAAAACATAAAAAAATTGTTAGAGCAGAAGTAGAGCGTGTTATATTATAGAAAGTTAAGTTTTGAATCATTTTATAAGATAAGCAAAGGATTAGAATAGAGAATAGAGTAGATTTTCTTCACAAATGTTAATTATTGACAATATTGACATTCAAGATTAGATTGAAGCAGCGTATGCACATAGGATGGGTATAACAAACAGCGATAGCTGCAGGAAATGCAAAGAAGCGAGGAGCAGGGAGTCCTTGGAACATATACAGTGCTTCTGCCCTGCCATCGCTTTAGAACTTGTCTGACTTATTTAGCAGCGTCTGTCTTTACAGGGCTCGAACAAAAATCGAAACAAGGTATCCAGCCTCTTGGGAAATTTGTGAAATACACTCGAATTCCGACAAATCATTACTTTGACCATTCCTAAACCGAAGTTCAACTGGCATCGCTAAGTGCCCAACAGGGCCAATGCGTGGCCTTTGAGGCAGCCAGCAGACCTTGATCTATCCTATCCTATATTAGTTAAACTGGTAAAGAGCACCTTGCCCTTAAGGGATAGCAAAAAAAAATTGCCTTGGTTTGTAAAAAAATTAGTGTTTGACTTAGCCTACTTTTGAATGGAACTGCCAATTCTAAATATTGTTTATGAAGAAAAGAGTTGATATGCTTAAACCATAAACATTTCAGTGTGCCTTTTTAAAATCAATAAAAGTAGAATCCATTATTCTTTTTCAAAAATGCTGTCCAAAGCGGCTCTCTTCTAATTAATTCAGTATGCGTTTTTAATAGTGCCTTTATACAAAGCTATTATTTTCACCGCAGGTGGCAACTGTGCCCACTGATCAGTGATCTTCACGGGCTGAATAGAATTTCAAACCCAAAAAGAAAATATTTTAAATTTCAAAATCGATGAAGCTGAGCAGCGTGTTGTGTGCCTGCTACAAATGCCGCATGCTCGTGCCGCATACAACTAGCTCCAAGCGGCAGTGGCAGTGGCAGCATAAAGCAACAAAATAATACCATTTAAGAGCTTAACCACAAATACCACAATTTAATACCTTTTAATATTCATCGGATTTAACAGTTCAGCAGTAACGACACTTGGCTTTGCCTGTTGTTCCAAATGCTATTGTTGTTGTTGTTGTTGTTGTTTTTTGTGGCAACTGCCGACCACATTTTGAATAACTCTCTGATTGACTTTGTAATTGGTATTTAATTGGTGATTTCGATGGATTCAGTGCGTCAAGCTGTGCGCTGTACTCGCGACATGCGGCTCTGGCAGCAGCAAGCATTTTAGCCATGATGTTGAATGGTATTTGCCATTAAAGAGAGCTTTAAATATATTGCATAAAAGTGTATTAACAGCATGCTGTTTGTGAGTTGATTGATCAACGATATTGCCATTTCATTGTTAGTCAATCAATAAAAGATATCATGGTAAGCCTTTTAGCTGTTCATTGTTTTAATGAGTTTATGAAAAGTTGGTTGTTATTGGAATGATTCTATCTAAAGCAAAATTTAATCATTTTGACAGCGATGGTAACAAAAAGAATGCAAATCGATTTTATTCTTAGGTAGAATGAGTTCAAATGCATGAAGAACATAACTTTATATACGAGTGTATGATAATAATCCGCTTGATAATAATATTTTACAAACAAAATTTGGCATTTTGACTATTTGCAATATTTAAACAGACCAAAAAATCGAAAATTGTGTTGATTTAGAACACACTTGCTTATTCATCAAAGCAAGCATAACTAGTCTAAATTAATATAGTACAGCACGTTGAACTAAACACACTGACATCTGTCAGGTCACAGGCCAAGCAAATGATTTTTATTTTCAACTTTAGGTGCCTAATTTAAATAACAATTACATACAAAACGAAATTAACGATACTTTATTTAACTATTTTGTGAAGGACTAACAACCGTTTAAGATAACAATTATTTCAACAAAATAATTAGCTAAAGCAGACTGCATTGAGCTGATTTAGAAAAGAGTTTGGATCTGTTAAAGCTCTATTAAGTTGTGCATAATTCGACCGATAAAAGTCTACATAAAAAGAATCGAACATACTCCCATTTTTAGCAGAGTTGTCAAAATGAGTCCGCTGTAAAAGAGATTAACTATTGCTCGAAAATAAATTTTAGCTATTCGCGTACTAAAAATATGTCAACACTTCTTTTTGCCTGTGGCACACAGCGATTTCATATGAAGATCGAAATTAAAACCATTGAAAATCACTTCCTAGTAATTTAGGGCATTGCCATTCGAAACAAATGAGCCGAAATTCGAATTTCAACTGGGAAATTCTGCAAAATAAAATGAATTCACCCACCAACAGTTTTCTGGGTGCGCCGCTGATGTAGTCATGTGAAACTTCAGATGCCTTGTTTTTTTCTTGTTTTTAACGCCCGATTGGAATTTTGATCAAAGCTATAATTTTTGCATGCCTGCTTAAGTGCCCGCTGTTGCAGAGACTGTTGCAATTTCGTCACGCAACAATTCACAATCGCTTTCCGAAACACGCACCAAATTCGGCAAGTTAAACACGCAGGCACTTTACAAATGTAGCTACAAGATATCTGTCAGTACATGTATGCACATACAGTCCTCAAAAAATGCCAGTAACCGAATTTGAAAATGCCCTCTGCTGAGAACTTTTTACCAATTCTTAACTAATTTGTTGGTTAAGAAAAGAATTTCAACTAATTTTTTTCATGAAGTTTTACATATAATGGATACCGAACGGGAATCGAGATGCTACTCTCGGAAAGTTGCCAACTAGCTCGCGAGAGACAGATTACCTTTCTCTAAATCTCCTAAAGTTAAGTTGGTTAATTTTTGACAGATTGATTATCAAAAGAATCTCTTTGGTGATCACAACAAAATTTTTAGTTATCACAGCGTTTATGTTAGCACTACTAATTCTTTTCAGTGAGTGAACTTGCATATGTGTGCATGTGTTGCATGTTGCCAACGTGCTGCAGCACGTGCTCAGCAGCTGCTACTGCAGTTTCTAAATTTTGGGAGATGTTTTGCATGCGCATGATTTATTTCGTTGCACATTGGGCGTTTATGAGGCAATCACACAATTGTTGCATTAATCGCCACAAATTTTTCAAGTTGCATTTCTGCCGCAAAATTTCTTACGAGCGACAAAAACGCTCGCAGCGCATTCGCTTGACACTTGCACGTTCGTTTGATCGTTTAGTTACACGCTCGAGCGCAGCGCGAAACGTTGCTACAAAGTGTGGCATTCATCTCTATGTCTGCTTTGTCTGTCTGAGTGTGTGTGTGTGTGCGTCTTTTTTGCATTTAGGCGTTCGTTGATTTGTTGCAGAAACTGGCAATGGCCAAAAATTCATTTTGACAATTGCCCCGACATTAGACAAATTGCTCAGATTAGTTGCGCTTTGTTGCAACAACAACAATTCGTTCGTAATAAAATCTTTTAAATTGCGGGGAATTTTTTTGAGCCATTGCAAATGCTGTAAATTTGCGTGGAAAGCATATGATTTGTTAATTGAGTGTGCACATTTTCATGCGCAAGTTGTGCGTGACTATTTGGGTTAAAATGTGCAGGCACTTAAAATAATTGCAGTTGTTGGAATGACAAGCGAAGCGCTCGGGAAGGAAAATATTTTTGCTTGCTTTTGCTTGACTTTTTGAGTCAACAGTATAGCTTTCACTTGCATGCATATCATCAGCATTCACAAATCATTTCATCCCGTTTTAGAAAACACATCTCAATTGACTTTCAATTCAAGATCAGACAAAAGTTTGGCTTGGATACAATAAATATGCACAGTCCCTTATAAATTCCTTTATTATCTTATCTAACTTTTTAATCCAGCCAAGTGAAGCTTTAGCTGAGTTTCTATCTAGAATCAGTCAATAATCGCCACTCAACTTTCACATAATCAAGACTTGATTAAGCAATCAATTCCATACGTTATTCAAAAAGGGTACGCATTTAAGTAAACTGCCCAATTTTTACGTTTACGTAAAATTACGAAGAGATACGTTATGGCTGGACTAGCTGCGCTATTAATTGCCATGTGATCGTCGCTTTGCCGATATCTAGATTAGTGTACTTGAATAAAATTGGTTTATTTCATGCTTTTTTTTAGTCATAATAAAAATAATGCAAAGCATCCACTTCAGAAGCGGTTGTGATTGCTATCAGCTACTTATGTAAGATAGTTTTCTACTTTATTTTACATATGCTGATTACAAGCGAATTACTTTAGCAAGTGCATAATTTTTGCCATCAACAACAAGCCAGCTGACAAAATATTTATGCCAGCCAATCAAGCGCAAATTTAATTGTTGGTCGTTTAAGATTTTAATGTAGCTCAACATGTGCAGGGGCAGCGGTGCCACAGCACTGTGCAGTGGCAGCACGAATTTTTATGATTAATAAAAGCGAATGCGCACCGACATGCTGACATGTAGTAGCATACGTACATACATACGTAGGAGTGCGATGAGGGTCATAAAAATTCGCGCACAGAATGCCGCAGCAGCATGGAGGCATGGCAGGACGCACTTGCGGAAAGTGTTGCTGCACACCAGCAGCAGCAGTTGAAGAGCGGCACAGCACTTAAATTGCAACTGTGGCAAGTTATTTAAAGCATGTGGCATCAATTTAACAGCGCGCAATCAAAGTAAACACTGACGGGGTCATGCTCAGTCAAGAGGCCAAAATAGCGGGATTTTCTTTATTTATTCCTTTTTCGATCAAAAAAATTTTAAGAAAAGACATACAAATGCAAGCATACTCACAAAGAGAAATGTTAGTGGTATTCGCGAAGTGGTGCAGACGAAGCCAGTGTCAAAAATTGTTCCACAATTGCGACAAATATTTCAGATTGATAACTGTTTTTCTTCAGTTCAACGATGTTTCCTTTCAATAAAAATACATTTAGTTCCCTTGGTATGTGAGTCGGAAAGACCTATTAAGGTAATTTCTATTGTAAGAAAAAATTGTTGGTTTGTTTGAGGCCCAAAAATATCGGTTCCACAATATATTCTGTTTATATGGAAAAAAATTGTGGAAATGTGTTTTGTTATTTAAAGACACCGAAGAGTAGAGCGCACATTTTAAAGGCCTTTAATTAAGTCGGCTTCATTCCAAAATGGTAAAAAAAAATTGCGCAGTTGTGAGACCTACAGCAAATTTGAATAAAACACAATAAACCTACATTTTATAAAAGAGAAAACTGAACTCATTATGTAAAGGAAATTAACAAGCTGGTATTGTTGCAAGTTCGATGGAGTGCCTTTTATGGGCATGTAAATTGCATATTTAAAAGTAAGCAACAACAAAAATTACCCCCATTAAAAGGCAGCTAATATGCATACAGCGATATTTGCTTACAATTTCCATTTGTCTACATTGTTGTGTGGATTCTACCGGCTCGTTCTTATCGACATTGACGAACTGAAAAGCATCCGTAAAAGATATCAAATTTCAATTGTAGCAGAACAAAAGATAACTCTGCAT
This sequence comes from Neria commutata, assembly GCA_963457695.1. Classification (NCBI taxonomy): domain Eukaryota; kingdom Metazoa; phylum Arthropoda; class Insecta; order Diptera; family Micropezidae; genus Neria; species Neria commutata. The sequence goes on along the minus strand of OY735247.1, from coordinate 15,473,717 downwards.
TCGTAGCACAAAGGAACAGCAACAACAACAATAGCACAGGCTGAACGCCTTGCCACAATTTAAGCACCTTCCCCCTGCCAACGTGCAACATTGGCCACAAACAAAAATTTGATCTGCTTCAAGCAGAATTTTGGAACCAACAAAAAGAATTTAATTTGCATTTGCTGCTATATTTTTTTACATTTATTCGACTGTTGTTTTTGTTATTGTTTTCCTCCGCGGCCACGGCGATACGCAGCAAATGCGTTGCGTATACATTTTGATGCGCAGCACACAAAAATTCACTCAAGTGTTGATTTCATCAAATTATGCCGCTCGTAGATGCTGACGTATGCCGACTGCTGGCCCGTCCGTCCGTCCGTCCGTCCGTCCGTCCGTCCGTCCGTGCATCACTTCGCAGCACCCTTACAGCTGGCTTGATTTGCCGCATGTGCCGCCGTGGCGCACTCAAGTCGAAAGCTTCATTTGCACAGCGCAAAGCATTTTTAGTTTTCCTGTATGTTTTTGTTGTTGTTGCTTGTTCCACTCCACCGTCAGCTCACGTGACTTAAGCAGTGTGTTTATTGTTTCGACACACACACGCACGCGCACACATTCACACGTGCGAAAAAGGCGCACGGCTGCTGGCTGCTGTCTTTCGCGTTCATCCTTTCACAAGGATGCGTCATAATTTCTACTCACATGTAAGCTGAAACAGCAGCCGTGGTAGACAAATAGATAGACGGCTGCGCTGACGAACGAATGAATGAACAGATAGTGGTTTATCTGCTTGTAAGCTATCATATGCCCAGCAGGAAAAACGAATATGCCTTACTCCATGCAGCAGCAAAAAATTAATGCCTGAAACTTCAAAATAGTTGAGAAAACCAAAACGAAAGCTTCTCGCACGAAAGAGTCCTTTATTCATTCCGTGTTACTGAAGATGGTTGTTGCTGCTGACTATGGGCAGCAGAAGTCAGAAGATAGCACATACATATTTATGTCAGATACCTGCAAAAGGGAACCAACACTGCATTAAGTCAGAGATTTAGTTAAAGCTTAAATGCAGATAAATTAGACCAATTAGACGATCAAGCTCATGTCTTCGAGCAGAAACTGTTCACATAAAAACACATGAGGGTTATTCACAATCTGGTGCAAATACATAGTATTGCATATGTATTTTTGACTTACAAAGTTGCAAAATCCTTGCATATGCATAAGCCAAAAAGCTGTTTTATTTCAATTTTTAACAAAATTCCACGAATAAGCGAAAGCAAAAAATTTGCGACTTCATTATTTTTTTAAAATAAAAAGAGAAATAGAAATCAAAAGGATCAGCTGTTCGCTGTCAATATTCTTTGTTGTCAGTTTAGATCACCAATAAGTGCAAACTTTCAAGCTGGTAACTATGCTTTTATTTTGCCATTTATGCAATGGGTTTGGATATGTTTTGTTGTTGTGACTGTATGCGGTTGAAAAATATTTTGCATATGCAACTTTGCATGGTCATTTGCACTACCTCGTAAATACCCTATGATAAAATAGTTTGCGCTTTAAGTTCTTACACATCTGAATTTTTCCTGCTGGTAATATGGACATGCACTTGCATGTGTTTGTGCCTGTGTGTGTGTGCATTTAGCTATCAGTAGCACATCAGTCAAATCACTCACGGAACACAACGACGGCGCTTCGTCAGGAGTACATGCAGCCGGCAGTCAGCCTATCAGTCAGTAGAGCTTGCCTGTCTACTTGCTGCAGCCTGTTTGCCTGTGGCAGTCCGTCTGGCTGTCAGTAGCTCCCGGTGCTACTCCTTACTGGGCCAGTGAGCAGCGCTGCAAATGTCGACACGCAATAATTCACTTTGCAGCAATTGCAGTTGGTACCATTGCTGTGCCCTTTTTTTCCTGCACGCTTGCCACATGAGGCAGACAGTTGCTACCGAAGTTGGTGGTTGCATGCGTAATAAATACGCGTTCGTTTTCCCTTTACTTTTCCTTGCTTACAAATGGCCAGAGTCTTGCTGTCCCTCGTCACGTTTTTCCCTTTTTGTGGAACCCTTTACTACGTAACATGGTCGAATTGTAATTTTTACGCAATTTAGAAACATTTAGAATTGTATATGTCATTGTCAAGCGGCACAGAACATAATAAATTTGTAAGTACAAGTATTCTGATGGTTGTAGTTTGCATAGTGGTTGCCTTCGAATGATTCCAGGCCACGAACAATATTGCAATGGAAAGCAATGAATAGAAAATCTCTTGGTGGGAAAGATTGTTATCGTTTGGTGTACACGTGCTTACGTTTGCAAGTAATTACTTAGGCTGTAACATAATTCAACAGCAATAAGCTATAAAAGCAGTGTCCTTTTTTCGCTTTCTGGTGGCTATTTGTTAAAAATTCCAATAAAACAGCTGTATAGTATAAGCATATGCAAGGATTTCGCAACATTTAAAGTCAAAGGTCGTTCGCGACTATGCATACGCATATGCAACACTATGCATTTGTAAATGAATTTGCACCAGATTGTGTATACCGCTATTGTGCATACATAGTAGGGGAGAGGGGGGTGCCTTCGTCCTTGAGGCACATTCGTCATAGGCGATTTCGGTATGAAGGAGTCATCGGACATCACTGTTTATTAGTAAAAACTAACCCATCACTAGCATAAATACCCCTCACAAAGTTTGGCATCTCTATCTGAACAGCTGACAAAGTTACATTTGATTTTGTGTTTTCGCGCTTCGTTGCCGAATTTTCAGGTCGGTAACGTAAGAAGTTTGTGGTGTACATATATCATTATTTCAATCTAAAGTGTATTAGTATTACTTGAATACTAATTATTGTGTAAATAAAAGTGTTTTATGTGAAAATAAAACACTGAAATTAGGAGTAAAAAAATAAAAAGAAAAAAAAGTGGACTCGTCTTTTTTTCATGGGGCACATTCGTCAATATAACTTCACAGGTACTAAAAATCGAAATCGAGTTGAAGCTTCCAAGACCCTCGAACCTGGCTTAAACCTCCCATAACCACACAAAATTAATATTAGGGTCGATCTTAGCACTTTAAACATTATATATAACAAATAATTTATAAAAAAAATTTGACAATAAGTACATTTTTTTAAAGCTCTTAAACATGATTTTTTTATATTTTTTTAATGCAAAATATAATAAAAACTTATTATGTAACCAAAAACATGTCTTATCTAGTCTAAACAAGATTCTGTATTACCTTATGGTACCTTCAAGTGTGAATGCCGAAAGTGCCCCGCCAAATGCCGAACCTACCCTGGCATGGGGGCACATTCAGCGAAATGACTTTTTTTACTAATCATGAAAAAAATAATACAAACGGAACCTTTTAAAGGAATTTTAGTATAACATTTTATTGTAAAATAATGAGGTATTGTAACAGTCTAATCGGTTTTCAAATATTTTCATTACCTTCTGAAATATAGGCCTTCAAAAAAAAGTAGACGAAGGCACCCCCCTCTCCCCTACTACATACGTAGTGTATAGAAAAGTTAGTATTTTATTATGAATAAAAACTACAGGCGACTTAACAGCAGACATTCGATAAAACAGATGGAGGCATGGGCGTGCACTTCACCTTAGCCCAAAGCTTCGTACTCATGTACTAGAAAATATTTGTAAAAACATTGTCTATCTATTGTTTATTGATTGAGTTGAAAGTATGCAGTTATCTGAATAAAAAATGTGTTCAAATTGTTTATATTTACTCGGTGCACAACTTTTGTTTGTAACAGTTAGTAATCGTATTATAAAAGTTATGTCAGACCTGTGACCAGAACTGTGCGCATAGTTGGAAAATAAGTTGAGCAAATTAAAATTGAAATTTATAAACTTCAAAAGAGCTGCCACTAGCCATGGCTACTCTAAAACTGAATATTTTTCTATTTTTTTCCAGAAATGTTTTCCTACAATTGGCTGAAACAATGTTGGTAAAAGCTTTTACGCCACTTTAAATTAATTTCGAATTTAATACAAACTCTTGAAAGTTGCAACAAGTGTTGCATATATTATGCTTTATTTTGAAACATTTGATCCTCCCCTTCGGCAACGCGCTTCAGCCATGCAAAGAGCAACGCAAACAAATTGGCAGCTATAAAAATGCACAGTGTTGCATTTTAATGCAACAACTTACAATGGAAAAAATTTGCAACTTTGCCACTCTCCTATCATCCTCTTCGACTGCCATTCGTTCATTCGTAGCCCCCACAATCAGTGTGGCAACTGCCACAAAAACAGCATGCAAATTACTTAGTATAACTTTGTAAATACTTTTCCGCAAAACAACTCAATTCACAGCAAAAACAGCAAGCTATCCAAAAAGCATTTACCGCACCCCCATCCCGCCTGCCCTGCACAAAAAAGGGAAAAACTTTTTGCTTTTAATTGTTGAGCAAGCAACTGTCTGCTAAACAAACATTGCGCCGCTTGTTGCAAGTACAGCTGTACAGAGTGTTGCCACACATGTAGACAATATATTTTTTACATTTCTAATGTTGTTAGAGAAAATGAAGAAAGTTTTGAAACTAAACAGCAGAGTAGTTTGTGCTTTTGCAGTGTCCGCTTGTGTTGCTACTTAAATATTTCAAAATGCAGTATTTCGAAGCGAGAAGTAGAGAGAGAGAGAGCTTTAAGCTTCTTCTAAAAATCGACAAAATTCAAAAGGTTTTCAATTTGAATATTTCGAATTATTTTCACTACTTTGTCCTTCCTTTCAAAGTGGTATATTTGATTTATTCTGAAAATGAATACAACTGAAAGTGAACCTCTATGGGACTTGGAGTAACCTCATATGCGGGTTTTCATCCACAAAATACGATGTCTATAACTAAGATCTAGTCTCTAATGAACAAGACAGACATACATATATATGTATCTTATAAAAAGCTCTTTCGAATAAGAATCTTTTTAGCACGGAACAGGCCATCATCCTTTAAATACTTATAGCCTAGAGATTTTGAAATTTCGAATTATTCAATAATGTCGGGCACACTTTCTGCAACTTGATGCGCCTTAAACATTTAAAAATTCACATTTTTACACAACTTTTTTTGTTTAAATAAAATCCATAAAATATAAAATCAGTATAGCAAAAGGCTTTATTACATAAAAGAGAGCATTTTAAAGTTGAAAATGGGATTTCTTATGTAATTACATGACTTTTGTTTGATTTACGAACAAAAGAGGCGGCTACAAGCATTTCAATTAAGTTGCATGTTAATTAAATGCGATGGTTAACTTGCACCTTTTTAAAAAAATTACAAAATATGTATTTTTATACAAATGCGCTTGCAATAAAATTGCATTGAAGCACAGTTGCAGCATAAAATGTACCATCAAAAGACGGCTTAAAATTGCGCAGAGCCTTGAGCAGAACACATACACACATGCAAATTTGCAAACTTGCAATGCAAAATTTCAGCTGGCTATTATGACCATATAAAGTGAGCACTAAACAAGCAAATTATCGCATCGTTATCATTTGCCATGAGCGACAGCAAAGCTCATTTAATGCATTTCCACGTCCGGCTATGTTGCGGCCACACACACACACACACACATAAATGCCCATGTTTGCATTTGTTCCTCGCGCCTATAAAGTAGTAAAATTTATAATGCTCACTAATCCGAGTTTCTGATCATGGCCTCTAGCTGCACATGTGTGTGTGTGCGCCTTGTTGCAAAATGTCATGTGGCAAATGCGCATGATCGGCTTAAGCAGTTGGCATAGCATACTTCCCCTCTCTCTCCACACAACCACACACACACACAAATCTAGTTGGGTGAACACAAATTTTCAGCCTCTATGTTGAAAAAAGTCACAAGAGGGGGAAAAGATTGATAATAAACTATTTGTAAGATGATGCAGAGCCATGATTCAGGGTCAAATGTGTGTCGAAAGCAGTTATATTGAGTAATCTGAATCGTCTAACTAACGCTTGGCATTATGATATAATAATTTGGGCACTAGATTCAAAAAGGCTTGCTCTATTGCGTTTTCTTGTTCAAAGTTCCAAAGATTGGCTACAAACAATTGAATAGCCAGCCATAAAAATTCAGTTCAGTCAGTGCAGATTCTGGAAGCAATCAAGCAGGCCTAACAAAGAGAGGAAAGCACCTGCACTCAACCTTTGCCCTGAACTAATCTGTTTCTTTTGTAAAAATTAAATTTTATTTTCCTTAATTTCAGCATATGGAACTAAAAGATGCGGCTGAAATACTTTGCTGGAGCTGAACAATATAGCTACGACCCCTTCGTTTTAGTGTTTGTGCAAAGTCGTGCACGGCTAGACCTGAATCGATATTGAATTGAACAGGCCTTCATAATTTTCTGGCGGGATTTCAAACTAATAGACTATGATGGAAAAATAATTACACCTAGAAAACCTAGAAAACATGGAAAATATTGGTACCACTATGAACATCTTGGACATCTGAGGCCTATGTGAAGCTCCGGCCTTCATCATAATTATAAAAATCGTAAAATTTTTAAGATTTAAATATAATCTTCAAGTGTATTGAAAATTGTTTACAAGAAACTAGTGCCTTCTGCGGAGGCTGACATAACATTAAATGTTCTAAAGGTCCCGGATTGGTGGATTCGCTACCTAGTAGAAAACGGAAATGAAAGCGTCGAGTCAGTCTTATTTGATTATCTCATAAATTGGCGCATGGTAAAAACTTGGCACTGACAACTTCACATCTTTACAACTTCATGGAATGCCAAGATAACTTCAGCATAAATCCATTTAAATCCAGAAAAACCTAAAATTAAATTTTTGCGGAATTATTTGCAGTTCATATTTCAAAAACTGACTCAAAGTTCATTTGTGTAAGTGTCCACTCCTGGGACATAATTTTATTTTATTGGAATTGTTGAAGAGGTTTAAGCAAATTTCAATGTGAATGTTGAAACCTCTTGGCACGACCCTTGCCGCAACTCTGTCGAATAAAGTAGCATTGAAGCAGCATGTGCTATTTATATATGCTATATATAAAAATGTCATGGCTTACAAAACCAACGCACGAAATTAAAATGACACTCTACTTACATCCATGTTGGTACGCCCTGCAGTCCAGTGCAGCCATCCAAAATGCCAGCCACGAGCACAAATGCCGTAATAATCCACAATGAAAAATGTTTCCTTTTAAGAAATTCCATTTTGACCATTTTACAGTCACAGACGACGACGACGACGCGTTAAAAAAGGGCGAAAGTATGCTTTTTCTTTTTTGGGGAATTTTCGTATTTCACTCTTTGACGGTCGCCTTGGTTACTTTTGCTGTTGCACGATTGTCTGCCACTTTTTGTGAGGGCAGGAATAACTACTGCAATTCCCTGCGTTTCTAGTACACAATTTAGTACTTTTTTGCGCGCTTCTGCACTTTTTGCTTTATAACTGCAGAATGGAGCTTAGAGCACACTTCTTCTTCTTCTTTTTATTACTTTTTCAGAAATTCGCGCAATTTAAGCGACACTCCACTTTGGTATGCCAGACAGCCAAAGACGCTGTCCTCGCGCACATTATTAATCATTTATGTATGAAGTAGTACTTTTTCTGCGATTCCTACTACTAATTTCCGGCGCTAAGCATGTGCTTGGTAATTCCCAGCTCTATGGCAACACTTAAGCCAAGTAATTTTTCATTTTTTTCCAGACACTAATGATGCTTTATTGTTGTAATATTTCAATATATTTTTGTTCCTTTTCTATTATGCTTTTTTTTTAAAGGAATTCGCGCGCTCATAAACTCTTCAATGGAAAAAATGTAAGAGCACTCATTCAGCTTTCAGCCACATTTCAACACTTTGTCTCATAGCAGCACTTCATTTGCCTCGGGATATTTGTATTTTGGCATCAGATATTTTTTGCTTAAGCCAAAGAACACGAAATATGTTGTCAGCAGCTGCAATTAAAAAGCAAAGCAAATTTATTAATATTTTGTGCAAGTGTTGATGGAGTGAAATCTCATAAAATAGAAAATTAAATAGGTTGCGCAGTCTTATAAGATGCTGATATCTATACTATTATTCAGGGAGAAGGGGTGAGTGACGATCTCAAAAGCATGCCATTTTAAAGGTTTTGACGAAAGTCTCCGCGCAAATGTTCTAGATTGAAGATTGCTCAAACAGTTGCTAAATTGCAAGACTTTGAAATGCGAATATTCCTATTGATACCATCACAAAATATTTCTGCGCCTGAATTCGATGGTTTCTTCTTTGAATGTATTTAATGCTGAAAGTCAAGAGAGACGGGTCATTACTGTTAAAGTAAGTTAAAGCAAGTAAGTATAAAATTGTGCAACTAAGGCAAGCAGCTAATATTCAGTCGGAAGCGCCATTTAGAAGTCGAATACACGCTCTTCCAGTGTTGAACATTTCCAGCTGGATTTCAATATAATTTTGACCAATAACGAATTAACTTTAATTCAAAGTACGCCAGATTTTTTTCTTTAACTGATTATTGTCCACCCAACCTAAGCAAACTATCAGTTTGTCGCCTAATATTTTTGTGATAGAAGTTTTGTAAAATTTCCCACAACAACCAAAGAATGCACGAACTCACATTCTCCACTAGACAGACATTTGGTCACGCTTCCACCGTAAATCAGTAGGGAACGGCTCGCTTCACAGTCCGCAGTCCTTTGACCATTTAAATTGTCACTTGGGGTTTACTGCAGCGTTGCCTGCCTCCACACAAAGTCAAAGAGTTATGGTTATGTTCATAAATTACATACAACTCCCATGCCCGTCTCCCCATGGTATCATATTGGTTATCTAGCTGACGGCGCTGAGCATTATTATGTTTTATGATGGTTTTGGGGTTTACTTATCTGCCCCGCTTTTGTGGCATGCAACTGCGTGATTTCGAGCGCAATTTCAACTGCATTGCTGCGTGCACTTTAAAGTGAGCTGGCATAATATAATGATAATAATCTTGCTTGTATTTTGCCTAGAATTGAATGCTATTAACTGTAGCAAAGTCAAGAAACTTGATCGACTATTGAGATTGACAGATTCAAGGTGTATTTTGTTAAAGTAAACCCTATTAGAAAAGCGTCTGTTGTAATAATAAAGCACTGATATAGTCTTTCCTGTAGTTCATAGCGGAACAAATTATTCTTCAATAATGACCATAGTAAAACAGCACGAACTCTAGCTTGAATCCAAAAAGCATTTCAACAAAACCATTATTTCCTTGTGTTTATTGAATACATACATACATACATATATGTAATATTATGCAATATTTACGAAAATTTTGTTAATCTATATAAGGCAATGCTGACACACAATCCAGCCACATGCAAACTTCGAGCAAACCAAACGATATCGAAATAATGTCCTTTAGTTTATATTTCTTCTCGGAAATTTCTATGCCTAACGATTCGAGAATGAGTGATTGCTTTGAACGAGTTCATTCTTATAATAATAATATTGAAAAGGTGCATGCTTCATGTAACTCCATATTTAAGGTGGCACAGTTAAGAAATGCTTCTCTGATTTTTTCAAGTGCTGTTGAGAAAATGCAAGGAAAGCCTTTTTCTAAAATGATCATAAAAATTATACTGACGAACGATTCGTTGAACTGACTTTTAAGTTTGTTATTTTTAGTAGCCAATCCAAGCAATCTGAAAGGTGCTAGAGTATATACAAGCTGCTGAATTAAAATTTTCAATACATTTTTGCGTACAGCTGATTTATTCGATTCGAAAAATGTTTAATTAAACAGCTAAGTAAACTTTCTATTCACATATTTTTCGTTAAATGCACGAACTCATACAAGTTCTTATTTACTATAGAAACGCAAATATGCGCAAGAAATCAACCAAACTACAGACAATTTCAATTACCTTTTACGAAAAAAGGTTAAACAAGTTCTATTTTCCCACACATATGAAAAAATTATGCCGAAAGGTCAAAACTGCTGAGTCATAAATTTTAAATGCATTTCGGTCTGATGCACTCATAATCACATGCAAACATACATACATATGCAAACGCGCACACACACACAGATACACTTCGGCAAATTAAGTGCACATTAATTTGTTTAATCTCCTAAAAGTAAAAGTAAACAAAGATGTCGATAAGGACTCAAACAAAAATACGAATAAAAGCAATGCAAGGAAAAGCAACAACTTGTTGCATGCGCAACCCAAAGTAGCAACAAAGTGGGAAGAAAAGGGCCAAGCTGCGTGCGGAATTCCTACTCACTCACACATCAACACTATACAGAAAATATTCGTTCGACGTCATTTGAAGGTCTTTATCGGTTCTTGTCTACAATTTGTCCCTTTCGGGCATTTTTATGACTTAAGTGCGTCCTGCTGCTCCTCTGCCATCCTGGCGGCAAAAATTGACATTTTAAATGCGGCCGCACTCAGTTCCAATGGCTTCGTAGAGGCATTCGCCTTGTTTTTTGACATAATTTGGCATTTTTATTTGTTGTCGTGCGGGCCAGCAACAGCAGCAGAGTTGCAACTTGCGATATTTTTTATGGTAATGGTTCGAAATTTTTCTTTATGAATCCTTTAAACTGATAACATGATTTTTACGATGGCTTTTAGCGTTGTGCTGCTCCGTCTGTGACATTACGGCGGTCATTACGAGCTGGCATAATTAACGACAAAGGCGCGTAGATAACGCAGAGCAAAATACACTGAGCGGTCAAGTCGGTGAGTCGAAACTACTGTGAACTAAGCCTTGAAGAGCCTTGGAAATAAAGCTTGAATTCTGCATTTCTCTACCAGAAACATCGCTTGATATTTTTGTAAAATTGCAATACGTACAAAGACAAAGCTTCAAATAATTGAAAGTACCGAAATCTTGTATAGTCAAATTGTTAATGGCATTCGCTAAGAAAAATTAAATTTGGTTAGAATTATAATTAACACACTTTTTCATATAATAACAATTACTTAAGACACAAGTTGGGATTTGAAAAAAAATGCTTGTCGAGCCTTCTAATATGTTTATTAGATCAATTTTAAAGTAGAGATCTAGTGTCCTAGTCACCGCTGCCTGAAAGGCCTATTGTAGCAGTTCTCCATCTATTTACAGATGCTCATGGATGCGCAGCTTCAAGATGTATCAAGCAATATTGTTTGAGGTTCTGTTCGCAATATCCTGCGGTTGTAGATATATATTACTTAGGTAACGAAGTCCGATCCCTACTAGCTCATCATAGTGTCACAGATGCGTACAATTTCTTTATAAACAAAAAATTATTTCATTCTATTCAATTTTGTATAAATCTTCGACAAAACAGAAGCATTTGAAATCATGTATACAATCTATAACTAAATATTGATGCATTTTTAAAAGTTTGGCAAATATTTTATTCAATATACATCTACAATTTCAAGGCGCTGTACTACTTAAGACTCAATCTGTGACTGAACTGAAGAAGGATTACATTAGTTGAACATTTTAGACACCTTGCATCAATTACAACCCCCTCATCGTCGCTGAATTAAATCAATGATTCATCAATCACTTGAACTTGGCTCTTCACTTCTCAAGCACTTGACTGTTCACAAAAAAAAAACAGTAGTGCAGCTGCCTAGTTCAGCTTCACGCACTAAAAAACAAAATGGCAACAAAAAGATACTTTGTAAGCGAGAGTAATGGAACTGGCTAACGCTGCCGTTTAATGGCCATTCACAATGCACTTTACCTTGACACTGAAGAGCAACTTGAAAGTGCCTTTGCGGGCTGTCGATGTTAAGAAAGGGGCAAGCCGAACGACGGCACACAATGCAACTAGGAGCAGCGCTGTAATGAGACTAATTAACATTACAATGCGGCATCAGAGTGGCGTGGCAATTTACTGCCGGCAGGCGCTTTGCTCAGCCAGAACAAAGCCACGCAGACGACAGACCATCAAAGGCAGAGTATCTCGAACCCAACAATCCCGGCCATCAACGAAATCAACCCGGGCTAATGTCATTCGTAATCTCGCTCGAATGTGATTGATATTTTCAATTAAGTGGAAAGACGCAGTGAAAGCCAAAGCAGGAATGTGACGAGCCCGTGGCTGGGAGGGGGGCCAAGAACGTGTCACGCTTTGTGGTAGTACGTTGCCTTGCGAAGTCGGGTGATTTAAGTGAGCAGAGGCAGGCAAAGCGTTTATCCGACGCACACACACAGGAAAGCCTCTAAATGGATGCAATCGAGCGTGAGAATGACGTACGAAACTACTCCGAGGCAGACAAAGAGCGAAAGCAGGCAACACGACAAGCAAAGAAAAAAGGCACACAAAAATATAAAAGCCTGCAGGAGAATTGGAAACTGAAAAGATTATTCGTTAAAATGTAGCCAAATCAAAGGGAAAATGAAAGCAAAACACTTTTCCGCAATCACACACAGCTGGAAAAAGTGAGGCCGCTCAAATCAAGCAGCGCCGACAGCGTAACACACTACACTAAATAAAAAGTCTGTATGGTTGTTCCATAGACTCAAATAAATGAATAAATAAATAAATAAATATAAATTCATGTAACATTTGGCGAGTAGATTTAAGTGGAAAGTAAACCATCACTTTTATTATGACATTTACCAAGAATCCTATAAAAAGGAACTGAAGAGGAGTATTGAAATTTGTTGGTTTTGGAACTTTCCCAACGTTTCCCTCCAAGTACTAGCTCCCCCCGCTTACACAGGACCAGAAAGCTTCGTCGGTACTCCGAAACACGCACACCGATCAATTTTCTCGTACCACAAAGAAGTAGCGAATATCAGTTTAGACAATCTGCCTGATCAGTTTAAAAGCTCTGCTAAAATTGTTATAGAAAATAAAGCGTCATCTTTTTTAAAAGAAATGGAAGAAACTTCGGAACATAATAAATATAAAGAAAATTATATATTTCGTTTTATTTGCAAAATAATAAAAGAAAAAGTGCCGAAATCAAAGACTTCCGTCTGTTCAAAGTTTACCTTATCTTCAAAACTTTTATAAAGGAGCTAACATAGAAGTATGTATAAATTGAAAAATGTTTTTATTCTGGTGGAAAATTAATAACTGTCAAATAATTATTACTTTACCTGAAATATAGTTCAAAAATCCGAATATTCAGCTGACTGTTACTTTAAAATAAAAGGACGCACTCATTACCGTGTACTTCGTGCAACTGACACTGAATTAACATGCCCTGTGCTATCGCTGTAGCGTTCAAAAAGAAACAGAGAAGGAATTAATGCGCACGATTGAAAAAGGTTTTCACAAAAAAGGCACTAAACTGCCTTATAGCAAAATTTTGTTGGCGCTGCCTTTTTGGCTTAAGCAAATGCAAACTTTAGACACGCACACATGCACACACGCACCCACACGCACCCACAAGCAAACACTTGGCCAACAAGTCGCGCAAATCCGAGAAAGTCCCTTAAGTCCACAGACACGAGCTCACGCCGGAAATACCTTTTTGATATGTGCATGTGTTTGCTTGAGCATTCTTTTTTCCACTCGATGTGCTCAGGTGCAAACCCTTTCAAATGTTATTCTTCTATTCCTATGAGCTCTCTTTAGACATGCTAACTGCCTGAACGCTCAGCATAAGGGCGCAGCAGACGAAGAGCAGCGCAAGCAGTTGAATCCTTTGTGCCTAACACACTAACACTTTTACACTTTGCGTAGACAGCAGCATTTTTTTCAAGACAGAAATCCTTTTGGCACTTTGCCGCTGTATATGTGCCAAATGCGCATGGGAGCGTGCATTGTTGTTGCACCGGCTGCTTTCATTTCCATAGCCGTTCTGCATTTTGGCTGACATTTTTGTATGTATTTTTGACAAGTCCCACATGTGTGTGTGTGTGTTGCTCGAAACCGATTCAGTTTAACTTTGCTTTGTTTTTACAGACATGAGTAAATAAACTTTTCTCGTATTCATCTTTTATTACTTATTCAAGAATGATATTAAGCTTATTATATTTGAATTTTCTCATGCCACTTTTTTTGGGGGGAGGGGGGGTTGTAACCTCACCTAAGGCCAGTTTTGGCTCTTGTTTACATAGCAAAATTAATTATTCAGAAATATTTGTCTGCGGTTTCATGCACGGCCAGTTTGTCGACATGAGTGCATGTGTGTGTGTGTCTAGTGTGCTCATGTTGGGTACAAAGTGCAGTCTGAAGTGTGGCTGCAGTTCACGCTGGACACATTTGCCTGTGGATTGCTGTGGTGTGAAGTGAGCAAGTTTGGACAGATAATGTGCACTTTTTGGGCAAAATTTGCAAGCTTAAATTCAAGCACATTTTAAAGTAGTCGAGCGAGAAAAGGTAATTTTTGTGACAGAAGGCGATGGAATCATCAGAGAACTGTCAAAATTTTCCGTCATAAAGAAGTTAATTTAAATTCAAATATTCAAACGGCTTTAGTCGAGTGAAATTTTCTAAACGAATTACGCTCAATTGTTAGTGTAATAAATAAAACCCGGAAAGTAAGTATTAGCTATATCGATTAATTATTACCAAAACTTTATGATAAAAATTTATATAGAATTTTCTTGAATTTTTTAAATAGTTAAAGCACTGGCAATGCTTGGAAATTTCAACTGGAGAAGTCGCGCCTGTAGAGAAGCCGTACGTCAGGTCGTAAGCCAAATAACTAAGTAATTAGTATCAAGAGCAGTACTATACAGAACCAGACAAGAAACAATTTCCATATGGATTTAAGTGGGTGCAACATGTGGATGTACATATACAGACTTTTATCAACACGTTAACTAACTGCTTTAAACTAACTTGAAACTATGATTTTTATTGCTGAAATAATTCAAAGTAAGGTTAGGAGATCACGCTGGATCACGCATTCCAAGCAGTGTAGCCGGAGACAGTCAACAAAAGTTGTGCACAGTAACTTTACTCTAATAGCTGAAAGAAACCTTTTTTCCATCTGACTTAAATCTTTTGAAACTCGATCTAATTGCTGGCGGCAGTGATTTGTGACTTTCCGGAGGAACCCACCAACACAGCTACTGAAACAATAGACTGCCATCGCGCAGACAAGCACTTAAATATGAGCTGCTGCAGCAACAAGTTTCAGCGAGAAAAGTGAAAGCGTGGGATTTGCTGACATGCATGAACACACACACACACACACAGATCGGTCTCATATGGCATGCGGCGTAGACAGCGCAGCATGAAATGATTCGAGAAAAATACAACTCATAATTCTGTGGAATTTAAATTCGCCCGCCATAGGCACTTTTGGCGTTAATAAATGTAACTGCTTTACACACATGCACACACACACACACACACACACGCTCGCGCGTATGTGCACTTATGCAAAGGCATATGCCAAGTGGCAAGTGACGCGCTGAAATATTAAATGAGGCTATTAAGAAGTGCACTTCTTAACGAGATATGCACTAATAAATGCGTACCATGACAACAACAACAACAACAACAACAAGACATTCGTGTTCATACGGCAGAGCTGTCATATCACTTGTCAACTGAAGGCGCACGAGAGACGCGAGTGCGACGCCAGCGCCACAGCGGCCCATAATTTGCCAACCACGCAAAGTGTCAGTGCCTCTGGCAGTCTTTGGGGCTACATGCCAGGGTTGCCAAGTTATTTTCAGATGCTTCGGGAGCCTTTGCAAAAGTTCCCGGTTTCTAATCAAACTATCAGCAACAACACAAATCTTCAGTTTAAATACAGTGCTACCTCGATGAACGCAACTAATAGAAATGAAGGCATTGATGGCTGCGCTAAGCGAAGTAGCAGAAAATTATTTGAAATTGCAAATTTTAACTTTTCAGTTTTCAGTTTTTATGAGAAAAATTTGAAGTGGTGATAGCCAACAGCTTTTTAAATTATACACCAATCACGTTTTGGAACGCACTTTTTGATACATTTTTTATGCAATGTCTAGTCGTAACATGGCAACAACTTTTACATAAATATGATATTATATAAAATTTATCGAAATGTTATAAACATATTTCTTAAATTTCTCATAATTTCTCATCTTTTTAAGTCAACAATTTTTGTTATCTGCGGCTCGTTTTGTGATAATTTTTATTTGATGTAATAGGAATACCATTTTTTTAAAGTGTGACGATTTTCGCATGGTTTTTCTAACAGATTTATTGACAAAGAATAATTTCGTATTGAAAATTCGAATTTTGTTGCGCAATTTTTTGTATGTGGCACCAACAAACCTTAAAAAGAAGGAACAAGTTTCCTCTAATATGTCTACTTTTTATATTCATTGCAAAATAAAGTTATTCTGCACACGCGACGGAAAGGTACAACATTTTACTTGTAGCGTGAGGTTTGGAACAGTTGGAATTGGCTCGGTAATATCGTTTCCCAAATGGCTTCAAATGTTCACAAACCTTTTAGACTTTCAAAACTTTCGGTGACTTTAAATTTTCATTTGAATTTTCATAAAGCTAAATCGGCCGTTTTACGATCGCCAGAGTGTTTTAAATTCTCAGGAAATTGGGGAGCTACCAGCAACTTGGCAACCGCTCGCTCTTGATTACTGCTCTGCTTTAATTTTTGCGGCATTTGTTTCTTCAATTGCGTTTATCACTTGAACAGCATGCGGTGGCGATAAGCAACGCCATCAGCGAGATGGTGAAGGCGACCACAAGCGACTCTGACGAGGTGACGGTCTGTTCATGGGCTTAGCTGTCCGTTCGTCTGTTTCCTCTTTTCGTTCTGTCTGTTTGTCTGTCTGTCTGTCTGTCCATCCATCCATTCGTTGCTTGGCTTCAACATCTCTCAGCCTGTCTGCGCTCAATCCCAACAGCGACAGCGTGGCAGGGCGGAGCAAAGCAGAGCAGCAGCCGTCGCCCACCAATGACCGGCAAATGTGCTAACAAGCTTTTGCGCATGCGTGGCAGGTGTAGATCATGCGTCGGCTCTTGCCCGCTTCGCAACAACAAATAAAGCAATTAAAACATGAGTCTGCCGGTCTGCCAGCACAGCGCAACGCGTCGCCATAATCGCCGGCATTAATCGCAGATGGGCGTTTTGTAGTGCGCTTCAGCTTGCGCAATATTGATCCTCATCTTCTAACATGAGCACACACACACACACACATATATCAACACTTCAGCAGATAAGTGCTTTAGTGTGTGTGCTGAAACGATCTTCGCATGCGCGTGGGCTTCATTGAGCCTGTCTCGTTGCATGTCATGACTTTTTTGCCGCATCTCTGGCATCTCAGCTGGCAGATAGGTTGCATCTTAAAGTTTTGCCTGATTACATTTCCGCAGGCATTTCTACATGCAACATGCAGAGAGCAAATCGTTGTAAGGTAATTTTTTACATAATGAACTCTTGAGCTTCAATTTGTGTTGTAAGTTGTAGAACATGCTGTGTGTAATATGAGATCGTTATGTTAGATAAGGAAATCGTTTGCAATAAGCTATTCGCTATTTATCATAAGCAAATGGAATGAAAGCAAGAGCCGGAAACAGTCAGACAGACGCGAGCTAAATTTGGTTTAAGATGTTGGCATAAGTGGGTAAGAAACGTACGAAACTGGCATCGCAGTAGTAAGTGACCCGTGTCTTTTAAAAGATCGCAGACTGAGATAAGGTGTTAGTGCAGCCAGATTAAGATCTTGGTTGGGCAGTCGGTACTACAGCTACAATTTTGCAAAATTTTTTGTTTTTGAAATTTAATGGAATAATATACCAGTTAACACTAGAACTAACGATCGATAAAATTGATCGGTTGCATCAATTGTATTACTTTCAAATTTAAATAAAATATATTTTAATTTCTTTGAAATCAATTTATCTTATAAAATTACATTTACATTTTTCAAATTTAAATATTTTCACAACTTAACATCAAACAAGTCATTTTTAACGAGTTAGCACAAATAGGTATATGACAAATCATGTTAGTTCTAGTGTTTAAATTAGTCAATAAAGTCATAAAATTAGTCAGTTCATGAATATTTTTAACTATGAAAATATTTCATATTTCAGTTAAATAAAGCAAAATCCCATAAAAGACGAAGGGAATAGAAAAACAGAGTAAATCAAATTGAACTAAAAGTCTTTTAGTTCATAACATCGCATATACTTAATACTTTGCGACAGTCAACATGCTAAAATCTCATCAAATAAACTATAAGGAAAACATTTCTGAATGAAAAAATTAAAGGCAACCATTAAAAGCTTTTTGTAACATCTTTTGAGCAATTCATTCTGCATGCAAATGCTTAACATCCTTTGCTCAGCATATTTCTTGTCTATAAGGAAGCAACTATGTCATCGCCATAATTCAACGACAATACTATCTCCACCTGTCAGAAAAACTTTTCTACCAACCACTTTTTCCGCCCTTAGACTTACAAACAGCACAGCCCAGTGCACCCTCAAAATGCGATAAAAAGTGATGATTTAACTCTATTACTCTACTATCTAAAGTAGGCATTGAAAAAGGGTTGCCAATATCGCGCAAGCATATGCCAGCAAGCGTCAAAAAAGTTTTTCTGGCACAAAACGCTGCCATAAATTTCAAAGAACTTAACATAATTGACACAAGTTGACGCGTCACCTTATGCCAACTGTCAACAGGCGGCGGCTTAGGCTTGCCGACAGAGCGACATTGACAAGCAACGGGGCCAGGGGAAAAAGAAATTACGGATTCAAGAAATACAAAACGGAAAAACGAAATGGATTTATTGGCGGCATAAGCGTGGCGGCAAATGCCGGCCTGGCATGCACACCGGCGAACAAATGAGGCGCACGTGAAGGAAGGTGCTGGCATGCAACTTTTTTTTGGTGGCTGCTAACCACCCGCGGTGTTAATAATGTCAATTTGCTTGTCATTGCGGCTGACAGTGTGGTTATTGTTGGCATTGTTGCTGTTGTTGTTGTTGTTGTGCCTTCAGTTTTATGTGGCCCATACACATGCACACTCAGGCGCATAAATGTCAAAAATTTTAAATAATGTACTGTGCCGTCATAAAAGAAAGGTAGTTTCTACGCTGCCATAAGCCATTTCCATTTTAGTAGACCCTGCCCCGGTGGCTGTCATTTTCTTCATGCGCCTGCGACGTTATGTATGTACATACATACATATATGACAGAAGCATCGTGACACATTTGGCTTGTCAAACGACTGACATTAGATGTGTCAAAAATTGAGGTTTGTCTAAATTATTTCTAGCGTTTTCCTTGCTTTGACAGTGTGTGTGTGCGTCTCTCTGTGTGTGTGTGTGTGTCGAATGGGTTTGTGCGTAGGTTTTTTTAAGGTGTGTCTCTCTCAAATGTTGCCACCTGGTAGCGACATTAATTAATTACGTGCACAGCAGGAGCATGACATGAAAATGATTGCTTCACACCTGTAATAAAATTAGTTTGCGCAATTCGTAGCCATCATTTATAAGCAAGAGTACCATTAAAATGAGCGTGGTCGCGCTGTTAGTTAAAGATCGTGTTTGCTAAAGAATGTTCTTATGAATTTTGAAAGTGCGACCCTTAAACCGTTGTGGTGGAAGGGGAAAGTGGAAGAGCGAAACAGAGCCGAAAAATTCAACAACGCTTCTCAGCATTTCCATAACACCGGAACACTCAATGAACCAATTATGTAAGAAAAAATTTTAAACTTATTTGTAATTGACCTGCCGAAAGCGAATTATATGCTCAGCTTTTAGTCGCTCTTATTTTAAAAACTTGTAAGCATCAGAATAAGGCTCGATGATTAACAAGCGCCATATTTTGGCTTGCTTTTTCAAAACTAGTAGAAGTTAACAAATTGCTTTTCTTTAAAATCTGAAATGAAACCTTTTCGAGCTACCTACACTTACTCAAATATGCACCAATTTAAAGTCAGGCTAGTCTCACCACTTTTTTTACACTTTTCTACAGCAATCTACTTTCAAGCTAACAAAGTAGAGAGTTGCTTTGAGGCTTTGTATTAAATTACACAGTTTGTAAAGATGAAGCAAATTGATTACTTCATGTTGCAAACACGCTTCCATCCTAAACTTCAGAGATAAAATCAAGGTACTAGACTTGATGCTCGGTTTCATATGTTTAAAAAAAAAGATTTAGAGTTGGGTACGCTCATTCCGAAACGCATCAAAATGTGCTCCCTCATACTCCTCTCATGATGTTAGCCGCATAGATAAGCGCTTCTTGTATGCATGCCACACGCTGGCCAACACTTTCCTTCGCTTCGTATTCAACCTCAATTGTTCCGCTTTCTGTGCAAATTTAATTTGGACACTTTTGCATGAAACTTCATTATTGCTGCCAATTCGAAAGCGAGCCGAGCAAGCGAGAATGCAAAGTTCAGCTGCTTGCCGCACAATGCTGCAGGAGCAGCGATAGTGGAGCAACTTCTGGAAGGATTTACACGCATGCCAGCGGGAAAAAAGTTGCTTATCACGCGACTAGCAACAAAGGAAAACTTTTACTACGGCACGCTAAAAGTAGCAAAAATGGTGTTCAAATAAAAGAGAAAGAGAGAGAAAGAAACTTTATTATCGGCAACGACTCGTTGCTTGCGTGAAGATTTAATGCCAGGATATGCGCGATGCATATCCTGTGCTTAAGCACAAATTAAAGTTGTTGTTGAATGAGCGGCAAGTGTGGAGTGTGGCGTCGGGGGGAGCAGGCAGTGCAGAGACGAAACGTGTGCAAAATATGCGCGCCGATTTTTTTTCTAATTAAATCAGCGCAAAATGGTGTCACAGCGGCGGGAGAATAAAAAGGAGCCAACTTAATTTTATGCAAACACGCTGTGCGCTGATATGCAGCACACACACACACACAAGCACACGCCAGCACTTAATCGCATGCACACTAACACCTACACATGCACAAATGTACAGCTATAGGAAAAACACTTGCAAACAGCAGTGGCCCAACTGTGTGATTGTTTGATGTGACGGCAACAAAAACACCAGCACCAAAAACAACAACAACAACAACAACTCTAACTCCAACTACAAATTAGTGATTCGAAAGTGAAGAGTTGCCACATACTGGATTCATACTGAGGGATCCCATCCTAGCAGCAGGACTATTTGCTATTCTCGAAACTCAGACCCCATTTCCACTGGCATAAGCAAAAGCTTTTGCAATCTTGCGAATGTCTTTCAACGAAATTTCGTTGACACTTTCAAGCACAGAAACATATTATTGCCAGATAAGAAGTATATGAGTCCAAGACTTCTCTTAGTTGATAGTCTTTGAAATCTTTGTTAGCAAAATCTTAAAAGTTCGATGGCGAAGTAGCTGAGATTTGAATGGATTTCATGCCAATAAAAAATTGTGCATAAAGTGCAAAATCTCGGAATTTTTTGAATATCGGAATTATGTATGAGGAAACCAGATAACATGAGCAATTTTATCATATTATTACCTCAATGATATTCATTCATATTATAATATTAATTGGCCGGTTTGAATCGACAGATTCAACGTATTTAAAGAGCATTTCGCAGTTTTGAAATGGAATACCAAGTAATCTGCAGAGTAACTGGAGCTATGCAATGATGAAAAAATTCTGTTTTTTTAAAAAGGAACCAATTTTGTTGGTTTTATACATTTTATCACAACAATATATTTATGCTTTCAAGTTTTTGAACACAAAATTCTCTTCAGCCCACAAACCTGTTGGGATTGCAATCGTTTGACATAACACTCTCAAAATTCTCTGGAGAGAAGTCGGAACAAAGTGCAAAAAGTTCTTACTGAGAATTGTGCAGAACGAAAGTCAATTTAAAATATGTATTGATCTCAGAAAAAGATAAATTTCATCATCGGCAAATAAAAGAAAGTGTTGAATACTTGCACCATGTAGAGTGACTCCAATGGGAAATATTGGGTAGCATGGCCATCTGAAAAGTTGCAGTTTTCGATATTGTCAACACTGCAGCACGTGTCATTGTTGCTGCCTCTGCGGCGCAATGAGGCATTATCAGCGACAGCGTAACACCATCGGCAGGCGGCGACAAGAGGGGCTCCAGTGGCGTCGAGCGACCTCATTTATAGCAAAAGTGTTTGTACTTCGCACCATGGCGTAGCGGGGTGCCAGGCTGTGGCGCACAAGCGCAGGAGTGAGGCGCTGCCAGGAGACTTGCTGCACAATCGCGTGCAACCACTTCACTTGCTGCTGCCACTAGAGAGCGCATGCCGTGTCACTCAGTCAGTCAGTCACTCAGACCGTTCGCCCGTCAGCCCAACGGCTGCTGTGTCTAGCTGTTGTGAAAGTTGAGCGGCAAAGTTAGAAAATTGAAGAAGCACAAAAACAATTTCTTCTATTTTTTTCTGGCCTTTTTTCGTTGTTGAAATTTGTTTACCAGCGGGAGTGAGAAATGTGAAGTATGCCTGACAGTCGCCATTAGCGCGCGTCTTTGTTAATTTATGCTAAGAAAAAAAATAAAATAAAAGAATTTCGAAAAAAAAATATAAAAACTAAAGAAAATACCAACGTAGAAGATGCACTCATGAAAATTGCACTCCGAAAATTGCTCATCTACAAAATTAGTAAGTTGTCTATTCTGAGAACATTACTACTAATTTCAAACTAACTAATTAGTTAAGAAGAGTTTCAACAAAAGATTTCAGCTTTCTGATATTTCAACCTTATTAGTCATTTTCATCAAAATAAAATATATAGTAAATGTATAGAAAATGTATGTATGTATAAATGTAGCGAAAGCGACAAGTTCTGCCCATAATCGACAGTCTTCTTAATTGTTGCCATGTTGTAAATATTAACACTACACTTCATTATATACAGATGTAAGTAACTATGGCACTAGTAAATTGTATAACATAAAATCTTAGTAAGCTTATAAAGATTTATATTATGATATTTAAAACGTAAAAATGAAGTTAACAACAAACATGGCTGAACATCTCTTAAGTATGAATTCTTATTATTATTTCAGTTCTAACTAATCGGTGGACAGTAAGTAGGTACTAAAACTGTCCATCGGCAGCATTTATCACTCCAGGGCCTCCACAAGCCCGACCTTCTTCATAAATTTACTATTTATATGAAAATATCTCCGCTAAATTTGTGTCATAGAAGGCTGCGATGGCAAGTGAAAAAGCACAGAGTTATTTAGAATCGATAGACAATTATAGACAACTGAAGAAATATAAACGCACTCCAATCAGTTGAAAGTGAAGCAAAAATATAAAGTTCTTCATGTTACTACATTCTTTTTTATTGCTGAATATGACAAAAATTGCAACAATTTTAAGCTATTGCTAAATGAAGTTTGCATATCTTTCCGAATATTGAGGGCGTTCTAATCAAAATGGATCTCAATTTAATATATATATTATAATGTCAACAATATTTAACTGTTAACTAGTAATAAACTGCTTTTTTAATCATTGTTATAAATATTTCGATGAACGTTCGTTTGATAATTTTTAATAGCAAAAATTTAACATGACAACTAATAAACTAGTAAAAATGTATTTATTAACGATTATTTTGTTAGTTTGACAAATTATTCTGTTAGCTTTACAAATGATTTTCAGTGCGTGTAAGTAGTTGCCAGAGGCAACTAAAGCACCAATAGCGGCAAAATATGAAAATTGTACAAGTAAAACAAGAGCAGCAACAGCAGCAGCTGGCGGCAGCAGCAGCTGGCGGCAGCAGCAGCAACAGTGGCAACAGCGGCAGCAACACTTGAAAATGATGTTGTATGAATAAATTAGTGCAGTTGCTTGAATTTATTAGCGTGCTGCTGCTGTTGCTCAAAATGGTGGCCTTCTTGCTCTCAGACAAGCGCAAAGCAACACAGACAAAGTGACGGCAACAACAACAACAACAACTGAGTGAGCAATTGCCACGCTCAAGAGCTGCTGGCTGTTGCTGCCAACAAACAAGACGCCAGGCGACACAAGAGCGCTCAATGAACGAAGGGATAGACGAACGGGAAAGAAAAAGGTTAAATGCTGCTGAAGATTGTTAAATGAGCGTAAAGAGTGCGCTTGAATTATACAAGAATTTGTATGCAATCGTACCGGCAGCAGCAGTTGCCAACAACAACAACAACTTGTGAAATATTGCAAGATTTTTGCGCTTAACCCATTTATTAAAAGCTTGCACTACTTGCCTTAAGAGTGCAGCACGCATGCACGCACACACTTGCACCTCACATGCATTCGTGCCACGAAATCAATTTGCTGCCTGCGCCTGCCGCACTTCATTCAACTTGCATGCATTATCAACAATTTTATGCGAAATTCATGTAAATGGCATGCGGCCTGACTCCGCCCCACTTGCCACTCTGCTGCCGTTTGCAAGTTGCCACATAGTTTGGCCACTAACAGTGCCACTGCTGCCACTACTGCTACTCCTACTGCTTCGGTTGCCTACTCTTCCTCCTCACCAGACGCTTTTCTCTCTTCTTCTTCGTCTAGTGTCGTGTCACGACGCCAGCAACTACTCGCGCGTATGGGTGCCACACAGTTGCCACATTTTGTTGCCACTTCCTGTGTTTCATTATTTTTTGGTTCGTTAACGCAAATAATTTTTAATCTTGTCGGACGTACGCCCCCTTTCCGCTTTTAGTTGAATCTTCTTTTTTTAGCTGTTGGCTGTTCCTATTCTTAACTGCTTTCATTAAGGCAGCTCAGCAGCGGCGTTGCTTTTCAGCATTTCCTTTTCTCATCACAACGAAATCAGGCTGCCGTGAGCTGAAATGGCCCGCCCGTCACAATGTTGGCGCAATTTATGCGGCCACACTGGACCAGACCAACCGTGGCCACTAATGGAGGTGCCATGTGTGTGTCGTATTTTCCCATGCCAAGTGGCGCACAAGTCTGCCATATTTCAACAGTCTTCCATTTGTTGCAACGTTGCGGTTGAAAGCTGTTGCCAGGCGTATAATCATTTCAATTCTCATTGGCTCAAAATAGAGTTAAATATGCGCATGATTTGGAAGATATTTCTACTACATGAAGCCGACTGGCTTCCAATAATTCTAAAAGGAGTTCTACTGGAAAATGCGCTAATTCCTTCAAACCGGCAGTGAAAATTAACAGGTGAATGGATTACATACATTTATAAATCTAATTAGTATAGGTTTCTTATATGTATTTGCAAAAATACATTGTTATGTTTTATTGTATTGGATAGCTGGAACAGTGAACCACTTCAAATTGTGCTATTGTGTCTCGGATATTTTTTTCTTAACGTCTTGGAATATAGCATCCCATTCAATGTATGCATATTTTATTAAAGAACAGCTACCTTATGTAATAGTATTTCCAGCTTGACATCGGTTTTTCCAGCATTATTTTCCTTAGAAAAAAACTTAAATTCGATTCAGGCCTTGATACATCTGAGCAGTAGCCCAGTCTCTATAACGGCTATTTTTATATAGTACATATAAGAAAACGTCCTATATACGAATAAAAAGTCTGCATAAACTTGTTAAAAAAATTTAAGTGTAGTCAGTTTTTAACTTGTTTGATTTTTACTAAAATTAATATGATGTAGAGTTCATTGACCGAGTTCATTGTTAGGACTATCTGAAGGCGGAACCTGTTCTTGAAGGCCGAAGTGTCTAATGCAGAGGCATTACTTTTTATACCCTACACCTATGGTAATAGGGTATAATAACTTTGTGCCAAAATTGTAACGCATTAAAGGAGCCTTCCTAGGTATAGACATAAGTATATAGAAATGATCAGAAACACTTTCTCTTTTCATTTCCGGTTGTCCGTCTGTCCGTCTGTCCGTCTGTCCGTCTGTCCGTCTGCGTGTATGCAAAAAAAATAAAGAAGGAGTTGTCCGATTTGGACAAAATTTGGTACACAGTTACAGTGAACCTCGGGTTAGGTAAAGTGTTAAAATTATTCAAATTACCCGAAGGACACGCCCACAACGGGTCTTTAAGTCCCACTACCTCGGATTTTTTTCGGTAAAATGGCTATAATTTGTGTAATTACTCATGGAAAAGATTAATACTTGGTATTCAAGTTAAGAGGTAGGTCTTCTATATCTCAGGAAAAAATGGGCGTGGTCCGCCCACTATATAGCCGGCAAAATTTTTTCGGTAAAATGGCTCCCAATTGACTAGTTACGAATATAAATGAATGAAATTCGGTTCCCAAATTGATATATAGGTCTTAGAAGCCATACAAGAAAATGGGCGTGGTCCGCCCACTATATAGGCGATAAACAAAAAATCCTCTTAACTTCCATAATATATACACCAGAGAGTCCAGATTTGGTTACTTCGTTCCTGGTAGGAATATCTTTTAATTCTCCAGAAATGGGCGTGGTCCGCCCACCATGGAGGCAGTAAAATAAATATGCCGATAACATCTGTTGTACACCTGTCAGAGCATCAATATTTGGCATGTATAGTCCTATTAGGTATATCTTGTAGTCAGCCAAAAATGGGGGTGGTCCGCCCACTATGTAGGTTGTAAATCAAATACGCCCACAATTTCAGTGAATTATCACCCCACTTGGGAACATGGTGTAGGGTATTACTCTGTCGGTGAAACCCGACTGATTGCTTCCTTACTTGTTATACCCTACACCTATGGTAATAGGGTATAATAACTTTGTGCCAAAATTGTAACGCATTAAAGGAGCCGTCCTAGGTATAGACATAAGTATATAGAAATGATCAGAAACACTTTCTCTTTTCATTTCCGGTTGTCCGTCTGTCCGTCTGTCCGTCTGTCTGTCTGTCTGCGTGTATGCAAAAAAAAGAAAGAAGGAGTTGTCCGATTTGGACCAAATTTGGTACCTAGTTACAGTGAACCTCGGGTTAGGTAAAGTGTTAAAATTATTCAAATTACCCGAAGGACACGCCCACAACGGGTCTGTAAGTCCCACTACCTCGGATTTTTTTCGGTAAAATGGCTATAATTTGTGTAATTACTCATGGAAAAGATTAATACTTGGTATTCAAGTTAAGAGGTAGGTCTTCTATATCTCAGGAAAAAATGGGCGTGGTCCGCCCACTATATAGCCGGCAAAATTTTTTCGGTAAAATGGCTCCCAATTGACTAGTTACGAATATAAATGAATGAAATTCGGTTCCCAAGTTGATATATAGGTCTTAGATGCCATACAAGAAAATGGGCGTGGTCCGCCCACTATATAGGCGATAAACCAAAAATCTTCTTAACTTCCATAATATATACACCAGAGCATCCAGATTTGGTTACTTCGTTCCTGGTAGGAATATCTTTTAATTCTCCAGAAATGGGCGTGGTCCGCCCACCATGGGGGCAGTAAAATAAATATGCCGTTAACATCTGTTGTACACCCGCCAGAGCATCAATATTTGGCATGTATAGTCCTATTAGGTATATCTTGTAGTCTGCCAAAAATGGGCGTGGTCCGCCCACTATGTAGGTTGTAAATCAAATGCACCCACAATTTCAGTGAATTATCACCCAACTTGGGAACATGGTGTAGGGTATTACTCTGTCGGTGAAACCCGACTGATACTTCCTTACTTGTTTCAACTAAAGTTGCGGAATCGTAGTGAGAAAGCGTGCCTTCTCAAAAGTTATAAGTTGAAAATGTAAACTGTCTTTACTATTTCTTCATGTTCCATATTTTTCATATGTCGAAATTCTGTCGCATTGGACAGTTCAACATTTATGAAACCTTCAACTGGAAAACTTTCTCAAAAGGATTAAGGTCTTTTCGTCAGTTGATTGTATTTACATAGTATCGTTTAGCATACTTCCTTATAAATGCTTCTTGTAAATGTTTCTGCTACAAAGATTATGAAGGTCTATCATTAATTTCCTAAAATAACTGCAGTTTTATGCCACTGAACTCGATAATCAGCTCAAGATCAATACAATTCCTATATCGAAGATACACAAAAGTGAGTTAACGGTAAGCATCTGCTCTTGCCCTGAGCTGCTCCTTTAAAGTGTACAACGCAAAGAAAGTGTCCTGCTTTGTTGCTCCTAAGCTACCTGCGCATTTCTGTAAACATGCCATTAAAAATGCTACTTAGGAGCGCTGATCTGTGCTGCTCTTCTTTAAAGGCCAAATGCAGACAAAAGAAACATACGCACACAAAAGACGCATACTCCAAAATGGTATCAGCTTTGTTAAAGGATTTGGCCAATGTTTTTGTCATTGTGTGCGCAAAAAGGAGGACACACTTCAAAATTTCCGCACACAAATTCGAAGAAAAAGCAACTGGAGCGGATAATAAGGATTATTAAATGCCCTCTAAAAATACTGAAGAGGGGATGCAGCGAACAACAAGGACATGTTCTGTGAATGCGAAGTAAAAAATGGCAAAAGAAGACAACTTTTGCAACAGCAAAAAAAAATACAAACAAGTCGAGGGGAACGGTAGCAATTATGATAATGATGAGGTTTTTCTTGAAGGACATGCAGTAAGTAAATGCGCACAGCATGTGTGTGGCATCAGAAACGCACACACACACACACACGACCAGTCACAGCACACTGTTGCATGACGCTGCTCAAGACAAATTTGATATACGAGTTGTAGGCAAAAGCAAAGCCAAAGTTGAAACAACATAATTTCTCATGTCTGCGAGTATCTGTACAGTGCCGCTTTAGCTTGTGGGGGCCAATATCATAAGGGCGCTTTCCAATCTATCAATTTATTAATTTTTTTCAAATAAATAATACTGTTTGTCAATTTGGCAATATATTTTTATAATTTCTCAAAATTACATTTTTGCAATTTTCTTGGCTATTTCAAAAAATATCGCATGTAAGCATAGTATAGTAATAGAAAAGCGCTACTTTAAAAAACCAGTTATTAGCAATGAGCAATTTAAGCAGATAATTTGAAATGTTCGCAATTTTGTTGTTGCCAAATGATTTCTATTGGAAAATAGCCTAATTGGAAAAATATTGCAATTTGAAAATGTGAAGGCAGTTTTGTTTAAATGTCCTTGAACAAATAGTTCATACAGATTGCTGATAAATATTGCAAAGTATTTTAAAATCAAACTTCTTCGAAATTTCGCCTTATACAAGTTGTCAAATTTGTTTGTTATTAGTTTTATGAAAAAGGCTCTGATTCGTGCTTAACTGAATTCTTCGACTTAAGCAATTTGGTTGTAGCAATAGCAACTGGCATGAGCTAATTTTCACACCTTTTTTTAAATTTTTTTTTATAAAATAGTATTTCTTGAAATTTTTAGCTATTGCTGTAACTTTTTAAAAAGTTCGCCCCAAATTGATTGCGCCTGTAGATCGCAAGAACACAAGACAGCACACTGCATATGTCTGCATATGAGTGTGTGTGTGTGTGTGTGCCCTTCAGCATTATTTCTTTGGCAATATTGAGCGTTGCAAATTTTTTAGCAACTTGTCGAAAGGTGGTGTCTATAACAAGCTGCATGCAGTTGGCGCCCCGCAGCCCCGAAGACACAATCTCAGCAGTTTCGGTTGAGGAACACACCAAAAGTGGCAAGGCAGCATGCTGCCTCTTCCAGCCACTTGCTTCTCTTCGAGGCAACGCAAGACTTTAGTGGCTGCCTCCCTTTTGGCTTGCCATTTCGCATTTCGTATTGCAGGCAGCCAATTTTGAGCCTGCGTGCCGGAGATTGCTCGCCTGGCTGCCTGCGCGCTGCGCCTTGGCTGCGCATCAATGCCAGCGGCGGAATCCTTGTAGCCGCCGTCGACGGCAAATAAGTTCCACTCGATTATGCGATTATGCATGACGCATTTTTATTGCGTTTTGTTTCAGCCGTGCGGTATTTTTAGCATCTGCAGCACGAGCAGATACAAACGCAGATACATATGCATCTGTGTGGCTGCGTATCTGCGCGGCCGTCAGCGCAGCCCGAAAGGTAGTCGCAGCGAGCGTGGATTTGTGTTTTACGCTCGTTCGATGCATGTTTTATACTCTAATCACTTTTGCTTGCGCCTTGCGACGACGACGGCGACGACGACCTTTTCGCTTGCCACACTCGCTCGCTGGCTCCGTGGGATTGTGTCCTTTTTTTATTGTATTGCACAAAAAGCAGATACTTTTTCGTTTTACGTGCTTTTGTCTGCCTCAGATTTCACATAAATTTACAATTCGTTCCATTTATACGATTTGCTTGCTGTCGGTCGTTGTTGTTGTTGTTGTCGATTTTTGGTTGTAATAAGCCGTGCAACATGCTTCGTCGTCGCATTGCCGCATTGCGTCGCAGCATTTTTCTCAGAAAATTTTAATTTTGCGCTACTGCGTTAATCTGGCTTTTAAAATTCTTCTCTTGTGTGCAAGAAATATTTCTTCTCAACTTCATTAAAAGCGCGTTCGTGCAGCTCTCACGCATATGCCACGCTTAGCTGCAACCAACGAAGAGCGACGGCGCACTTACAGCAAGATGCATTCGCAGCCAATAAAACTGTTCAGTCGGTGTGATTTTTGCGCCTTTTGCCAATTTCTTTGCCTTTTGCCATTTTTTGGCACTACATTTTATACTAAGGTATATTAAGTTCACGTAAAGATTGCAGGTCATTGACATATTATACACATTTATGTAAGTATGTATGTTAGATTGGCAAAGAGGAAGAAGAAGAAGCAAAAATAGCTCATGAAGGTAATCTGTAGGGTCTCCTACTAGATTTAAACTTCAACAGGGTCGAAAAATGTATAGTCATTAAATTCCCGAAATTCGAATAAAAAAATTCTCAGCATATGTCGGCAGGTAGGCACTTTTTCAGTTCAAGCAATTTCAAAAGTTATTTCAATTTTAATGCCATACAAATTATTTGTATGCTGCAGAATCATTTTTGGAATGAAAGGGCATACAATTTTCGGATAGAGTTCGAAAAGAACAGTATAGACAGAAGTCTGAGTTAACCGATCAGTCTGAAATTTGGAATTTACCCATTGGAAATATTTATTTCATTACCATCATTCGCTGAACATCCAACCCTGTATCTTGTCTGCGTAGCTCCCTCATTAGTTGGCGGCCTTAAATTCCACTCATTCATTTTAATAGTTAGAATGCCGTCAAAAATAGCATACGACTTAAAAACTTAAACCTTAAAAGACTGCTGCTTCAGGTTTTAGGCAATTTTTAATACTCAAACTTCCGGCCTGAAATTATGCAACAGTTCCTTGAATGCTTCAAGGAAGTAGCTCTAGCGTTTCCGACTCACATGTTCAGGAAACAAATACAAATATATATTTCAATCAAATAGCTTTTTTAATCGTGCTAAATCAAATGAAATCGTGTAAAAACGAAAACAATTTTTTTTTCTAGACTGTGTTAAAACAAAACCATGTAAAATAGACGGTGTAAAAACAGAATTGGGTGTATAAATAAATGACTACAACAATGTCCAAAAAATCATTAAGTGTATATAAAACTACATTTCACAAAATATGCAGACAATTTTATCGCTCAGAATCGCTACTTTTTATATCAGCGGAAAGGTTATATATGTAATTCGCTCTCTTTTCCTTTTTTTTCTCCGATTGAAGGATCATTTTACGTGCTCAGTGTAGCGCCTTAGTCTGTGAGTGAAACCCGCCTGAATATTTCGCACTTGCCTTTCCCACTTTCCCGTATTTTTGGCATGTTGTTGGGCGCAATTATTACGACACTGCTAATTGTTCGGCATGTTGCTTTCAAAGTGCCACAAAATGTTGCACACTCATACACAGATAGGTATACTTATGTGCCTGTGTACAGTTGTCTAATTACATGGCCATCAGGAGCGTGTCTCTTTTACTCTTCCTGCGCCACTTGCCGCACAAATCATCTTGTCAAATGCTTCTTGCCGCATGCCGCTTGCTCTTTTACGTCTCATACTCCTACTAATTTTGTTCCTTGGCATTCTCCTCACAAAGTCTACACTTGCCAGCAACTAAAAATAATATTTCCACTTGCTCCGCGCTTGTCGCCGCTTTCATGTAGTTTCATTTATTAACTGCGAGCTCTTTTTTCCTTGGAAGTAAGGATGCAGCATCGTCATGTGTCAGGGGCGTGCCACTTCGCTAGAAAGTGTCAAGTGAGTGTCTGTCGTCTGTGTGTGTGTGCAAGCATTGCGGCAACATAATTAGTCAATTGAGGGATTTTAAAGAGGCGCAATTCCTTTGATTAGTCTTTGAATGCAATTGCTTAAAATATGAGCGACTGACGGACGACTGACTCAGGGCTACAGTTCTTTGGAACAATATCATTAAGTTCCTAAAGAAAAGCGTGTACTTTGATTCGTAAAAAATAAAAATACTATTTACATGAGCAATTCGAAACAATACAATGCCCTGTGATGAAATTCGGTTTTTACGATTTCATTTCGATTTGAAATCGCACCGAACGACTTGCTCGATTTTGAAAATGAAACATATCACAAGGCAAATCGATTTTACTCGCCTTTTCGTGCGATTTCGATTTCCATCACATGCCTGATTGAAATAGAAACTCCCTACTAAGAGAATGAGGCTTGTAATAGTTTAAAAATTATAAATCAGAACTAATTGGAATTTAAACTGACTAAAATGACACAATTCAATTCAATCAAATTAAAGGCTTGAAAACCGAAACAAAACACTTCAAATACACTTTACATAAGGATCGATTTCAGTTCTGAGTGAAATTAAAATTCGAAGACGTTCGGTATTTTTGTTCAAATAAAATTTTATGGAAAATAAAAATATTCGCCGAAGTCATGGGACTATTATGAATTGTAAACTTTTTGAATCAAATGCTTCTAAAACGAACGCAGAAGAAAGATACTAACGACGGTACTTTTTCCTTAATAAAACTATTAAACTGACGTTTACTTATATACAAAGCAAAGGTCTGCGAGTGTCAGACGTCGATATTGTTCAAATTTTGGTATATGATAGAGGAGCAAATTACGAAGGCATACTCCTTTTATGTGCTCATATCGAGCCTTAGGCGTCGAACACGACCATTGAAAGTGGTTTAAGAAATCGTTTTTTTGCATTAACTTCTTTCCAAATGCATTGAATTATAATTGTTTGTCACTTCTATATGATTGTCTTAAATTGTTCATAAGATTGCCAAATGGCTCAATTTTAAGTCGATTTAATTAGTTATCTTTTTGGAATTTTCTAACTGACACTCGGATAGCTTGAAAGTTATTAAATAATATCTGCAAGAATATCGAATATCCATTGGAATAAACTTAATTACATTTGACTGTAACAGAAAATGAAATCAGACGGCAGTTATTATGCGCAATTATTGAATCGAATTGCCTTTCAAAAATATTTAAAACAGCTGCGCGCATTTTGTCAGTTATCTTTATATTTTGTACAATCATATTCAATTAACTCATGCTCTGACAAACATGAGTTATAGATACTTAGATGCAAATCTGTATAAATTGAATTAAGTGTGGGCAAAAGATCAATAGCAACAACTTCGAAAGTCACACAATTTTCATGTCGAAAATAGCTGCCGCAACATTTGGCAACATTAATTTGCTTGCAACAGCGTCACTGCCACAAAGTGACAACAAATTACAATCAGCAATGACAATAAGCAAGCAGCAACAGCAGCAGCTGCTGACAGGTGACAATGTTTGGCGCACTTGGACTGGCGGCACTTACGAGAACGTGACACGATTGCAGCAACATGGCAGCAAAACGATTGTAGCAATTAGCTGAAATGAAAAATATTGCTGACTTGTCTGACAGCCTGTTACACTGTGTGGCCAGCAAGAAAAAATACAGAGGCTATTAACGGCACTTGATAGTAACAAGATTGCTTACTTAAGACAAGGAGCAGAATGGTAATGGACCTCAATGTCGTTAGAATTTTGAGAGATTGCTCAGGAAAATCGATATTTCAAGGCATATTTAATACAACAGATTTTTTAAATCATGTACTTTTAATATATAAATTGAATTCTATTAAATTTTCTTAATAATTTAGGTATAGGAAAGTATTTTCCTATATCATTTAAATGGAACTTTTGAACTTTTCCTATTTCTTCTTTTGTAGATTTGTGGAAAAACTTCGAGTCAAGATATGCCAATGATTGCAAAAGAAAAGCTAAAGACTCTTTAAACTTAAAGTTTTAATATGAGAGAGAATATCTCTTTTAGAGTATTCGCTGAACTATGCAAGATTTACAAAAACGTCATCGAAAAGACAAATTCCAAATATTAAGAGGAAGATGAAGAAGGTTGTCTGGAACATCCTAAGAATTTTCATTTGAATGCAAAGCTAAAGTAGTCGACTGTTCAAAGTCAAAATTTTGATCGTTAAAGAGAAAATTTTAAAAGAAATCATGCTGAGAATTTATTGAGTATTTTAAGGAACTAGCTTCTACGATGTTAAAGAATAATGCATGTCAGAGAGAGCTTTGTTTGAGATTTGTCTGCTGGCCTTGCTTACAAAGTGTTGTTTTTTTTAGTATGACGTTATAAATGTGCTATTTAATTGCTTGTAAATCCTAACAAAGTAGCATAAAAACGTTAAAAATCGACAGCACTTTTGATGCTAAACAGCAGCAGCATCCACGGCAGCAACAGACAAGCCGCATCAGCAGCAACGCGTGTTCTTTCATTTAGCATTATTCGTGGCTGTAAATCCGAGCAAGCTGCCAGCAATAAAATCAGAGCAAACGGCGTGAGCGGCAAGTACCTGCAACTGCGCGCAAGTAAGTGCATTTATTGCCAATGGTAGCAGCAACAACAACAACAACAACAACAACAGCAACACATTAAACAGGAAGCGGCGAAAATCCCAACAGAGGGCGGAGCGTGGAGCGACGCTGTTGGGCCATAAAATGTTGGCTTGTTTTGAGTTGTTGAAAAATATCGCTTGCGCTTGTCGTAATAAAAATAGAGAAAAATCTCGAAAATTCCAAAAATTCTAAAATCGTGAAAATTTTTTCAAATGTTGCAGGCCACACTGCAAGCTGGCCAGGTAAGCTGCCATTTCACAGCAACAATTAACAGTTCATCACGTTTTATTTCGCCTCGATTGTTGCAACTGCCATCAGTTGCAGTCGTTTTTCACACTCGCCGCACTAAACACACGCTTCCGCCACACGGAAGCTGCCAGCTAATTTTGCCTGCTGCCTATGTGTGTGCACTGCCGCAGCAGCAGAGACAACCGATGCACCCTGCCACATGCAACGTGCTGCACTTCTGCTTGATTTGTTTACATTTCACATTCACAGCTTCGCGCACAAATTGTATAATCTCTTCTATTTTTCCGGAATGCCTCTGGCCGTGTTTTGTTTTCTTTTCTGAAATTCTCGTATTCATAGAGTTTTTTTAATACTCTTTTTGATCGCTTTGGAAACTCAAAACAAATCAAGAATTACGGCTTTGCTGCACGTTTTGCTATTGCTAAGATAATTTGTTGTTATTGTTGCTATGATTTTTTAATGCATTTTCGTACAGCACTAAAAGGCAATTCAATTTCAGACGTTGTTGTTGTTGTATAGATAGTAAACATACATATATGATATGCATTATTCAATCAAAACTGATCATCTTGTTAGAAATTGCATAATTAAGGTTACTTGTGAAAATGCAGGGAAAACGATGGAGAAGATGTTTTTTATTGGCTAGCCGCGCGATCGAACTTGTTTGACTCTTCGAACTTACATACATCTCTAAGAAGTTGTTCTACTAAAAAGTAGTGCATGTAAAATATTGAATTTTGACTTGTGTGACTCTCATCGCTATACGGCTATAATAGTTCATTCAATTTTAAAGTTTTATCAGATGGACGATATGAAACAGCTATTGAATATTCTACTTCGAAGTGTAGAACTCAGCTTGGATTAATATTTTTAAAAGCTCCCAATGAACGTCTGAGCAAGAAACAAACAGAAATGAAATACAGTGAGTAGGGAAATTGCTAACATGCCTGCAATGCTCAAATCAACGCATTGGCAATAAGAAGGATTTTGTAATATAAAATACTTCTTTTGATTTATGGTGAATTTCACAGGACCTTTTCAGCTTATAATTGACATTTAATTAAGGTAAACTTTTCACATTGTAAAATTAAGCTGTTTTTAAATATAGCGCAGAGCTGCATGAGATTTGCACTTAAGTGAAAAGGGTGGAATCAACTTGATAAGCACAAAACAGACCAACAATTAGAACAAGCGAAGGTTAGTTTAAAGCCATTCAAACTCAACCCTCCAACCGGCAAAATTGCAAAACTGAAAAAAGTTTGTACAGAATTTTTCAAAATAGGCTACGGGCCAAAATGTGAGAATTGCAGATTCGCTGCTTAATTGCTCATCTATGTAGTTTAGTCAGCAGGTGAGAAATTAGAAAGGCTGCCTCTGGGTATCTATGCCAGTTAAGGTATAAAAAAGTCAGTTGTATTACTATGTTATATGCTGAGGTCTTTATTGAGAACAATTAGGAAAAATCCGAGAATACAAAACTGAAGAAGAAAGAAGTATATTATTTTATTTGATGATCATACTTGATACAATTTTTTACATTCACACATTGTTTTCTCACACAAATATTAGAATACAAATGAAACCAAGCAGCTGATCACTTTCGAATGATGATTCAAATGTCAATAAAAGCTTTAGTAAGCGAGGACCACACAGCTGGCGCCAAAAAAATCATAGCTGTGAAATAGTTGAGCCTTTCCGATTAGAGGGTTCAATTCGTTCAATGTCTTAAGAGAAATCTTAAGAGAGAACTGCAATATTTGAGAAAATAGGCATTGGAAACCGATCGTCCTACACTTGCTTTATTAATTTCGTCTAACTTTTTTGCCTACTCAGCGCCAAATGAATTAAATTGAATTTCCCTCTATATCCTGTTTCGTACAATCTAGATTCCGTCGGCTTGAGAAAAATGTGGCAAACAACTTTTCGCTGTCTGATTAACAACACGAACTCAGGTATGAACTTAAATGCTATGCAAACTAAAATAAAACTGAGGCAAATCGCCTGTGAATCAGAGAAAAATGTGGCAAATAAGCTACCTACCACTTGAGCTCGTTAGAATTGCGCCCCGACTGGCGTGTGTGCGCTTGTTGGCGGCAGCTTGTTGAAGTGGCACGCAGTGTATCCTTGCAGCAGCAGCAGTTGAGCCTAACGAGAGTGCCGCCGTGGCCGCTGTTGGCGTGCCGGCGAGCAATTTGCGGCTTGCACTTGCAACACTTGTTGTCACGCAGCAATGACAACTTTTAATTGAATTTTTGCTCGTATGTATTTTATTTTTTTTGCAATTTTTTGTGTATTTCCTCTTTTAGTTAAACACTGTTTTCACTCAATTAAAATTAATGAAGTTCAGCGATTTTTTACTGTTGTTGTTGTTGCTTTTAGTTGTTTTTGCAAGTTTCTTAGACGCCGCTGGCAATGAACGAGACTACGAAATGAGAGCCCAAAAGGCGTCGGTTGTTGTTGTTGTTTTAATGGATTTGCTGCATGTTAGCATATTAAATTTGCTTGTTGCATGTTGTTGGCGTTTGTCGCCGTGGGGCAGTCTTCTGGCTGTTGTTGTTGCCGCACGCTGATTGTAATTAATTGAATTGATATGAATCACTCTTAATTTTATTCCCTTGCAAAGCGAGGCAAGCAACATTCAAGCGCAAGCAAAACACCACACATTAATCAAACTAAGCAAATGAGTTAGTTGTTGTTGGTGGGGGGAGGGGAAGGTGGGTGGTTGGGTTCAAACGTGCCACAAAATATCAGCGCGCGGCAAGCGATGGCGCAGAGTGATTGCCCGCAGGCAAAGCAACATGCAACATTATTGCAAGAAAGCAATACAACAACAAAAACAACAACAAAATAATGCAACAAAATGCTTAATCCCAGGCACTAGCGCATATGTGTGTGAGTGTGTGTGTGTGTATGTTGTGCGGCAGGACCTTACAGCCAAACGCGCGCAAACCCTTTTCTGCTTTGCTTAATCCTTTGTTGATGTTCCGCTGTGTGTGAGGGGATGCATGCACACACACACATACACGCACACATGCACGCAAACGCTGGCAACAATTGCATTCACAAGGGAAAAGAGGGGAAAAACGGGCAGAATAAGCAGAATGAGCAGAAGAGCAACACGAAAGCGTCACAACGTAACGTAAATTGATGCCGCTACCAGCGCGCCTGGCAGTTGCTGTTATTATAATGCTGTTGTTGTTGTTGTTGTTGTTATTGTTGTAATTGGAAATTTACGTGATTTTTTATTCGTTTCGGCGTTTCTTCTTCTTTTTTTTAATGCGTGCACATGCAAATTTTCATGAAAATTCCTTTTATCGCAATAAGCGGCGCTCGTGTTGCAACAAATGAGTGTGGCACTCGTGACACAAACTCCGCAGGATCAAGCGTCGCGACATGTAATTACGCCGCGGCAGCGGTCGAAGCGGCAATGGTCCTGGGCGGCCAAAGCTTTAGGCGCTTGCCAAAGGGCAACACGACACCGTGACACTGCAACGCGGCAGGTCGGCAGGACGACAGAGCACAGCAGCTACAATGGCGCGCGCACGTATGCTAATTACCGTGCGTGCGTGTGAGGAGGTGGAGAGGGTCTGCAGGCTGCAGTTTGCGGGCAGTTACCATTAACACCAATGAACACTTTCACTCACTCACTCGCGATGCCACACGAAAAAAACAGCACAAACCTCACTCTCTTTAATCTTAATTGAACGCGCCGAACGTACGAAAAATCTTTATTGCCAAAAGCGAATTCGTCAATTCGTTTTTTTTTTAAATTTATTATTTAATTTTTATTTCACTATGCCACTTGAGGCAGTGTCGTGTGCGCTTATTCGCTGACGAGCGTTCGTTCGTATGTCCGTATTGTGTGCGTGTGTGTGTGTGTGCGACGAGCGTGTGTATTTGTGGCGTACGCGCTGTTCCGCTAGCGACATCCGTCCGTGCGCTCTGTTTGTAAACAACTGAAAATACTTGTTCTGGCTGCACGTTGAACTGCTTCAATGGCACCGGTTGGCTTGCCTGACGGCTGGCGGCTGGCTGTGCGCTCGTTCGGTCAGATGTGGTGGTGAGTTTCCTCTGATATGCTTGCGTGTGTGTATCTGTGTGCGTTTGGTGGTGGATGTTGCCAGGAATAATGCACTTTGATGTTGCTGCAACATGCTGCTGTTGTAGCTGCGCCATGCGAAGGCGAGGACCTAACAACATGGCAATTGATACGGTTTTCCCACGTTCCGCTTTAAAATGTAAGGAGATTCTTTAAACGCCATTGTCTTTGAGGGATTAGGAATACATTTGGAGCAGCGATCCTGTCTCAAAGTCACTTGGTACCGAAAGGCTTATTACGACAATTTTCCATGCCTCTTCAAATTCTCATAAATGCGTAGATACAAAAGTTATGAAGCATTTGGGCATCTGTTCGTAAAATACTGCGATTGTAGACAGATTTTATCTAGGGACCGAAGTTACTAGCTTCAAATCCATCATAATATAGAACAAAATTTCAATTTTAAATCTGTTAGAAAATCTCTTATACAAACGGTAAATTATTGCATGAACATGAACGGGTCCAAGTACTTGAGAATCTTGAAAGTGTAGAGTGCAGAAGCAGCTACAGCAGCAAGCTGCCCCAGACATAGACGTTGGTATCGTCCAACGTCTTGGAAATCTACGAGAAAACTTCATGGCACAACAAGCATAGTTTTCAGCCTTCCAAAGCTGATCTTACCCGGCAACGCCTACTCCAGTTTCTAGTTTCAAACCTGGCTAATGGTTTCGTCGCTTGATTGCCTCACCGAAATTATCATTGCAATCTTCTGCATTGGAGTCGAGCTTCTTTGCTGGAGCTGTGATGGGTCTGACCGACGACAGCATCTTTGAGAGAGCTGTCTAGAGGACGAGGATACTGCTACCCACTTCCTGTGCGAGTGTTCCGCCTATTTCAGGTCGCAATTACAGCTACTGGAGTCGCACATGGTGATAACTGACCAATTACGTTCCTTGCCACCATCAAAAAGCCTACACTTTGCAAAAAGATGAGAAAGACTTCATATATTAAAAGGAATTTAGTTATCAGTACAATAGACAAATGTCTGTCAGCGTGTTGGTAGGGTATCTTTTTCCAACACTAGAAAAAACCCGATCGCTGAGTTAAATAGAGCCCATTTTCAAAGGACTTGCCGTACTTTAATTTTATTTCAATTTTATATAAAAAAATATTTGTATTTGCATTTGCGCAAAAATGTTGCAGCAACATGT
This sequence comes from Neria commutata, assembly GCA_963457695.1. NCBI lineage: Eukaryota > Metazoa > Arthropoda > Insecta > Diptera > Micropezidae > Neria > Neria commutata. The sequence continues at coordinate 15,433,615 of OY735247.1, read as the reverse complement.
GGCAATTAAAACCAAATGTTGCCACTCATAACAAAATTCACCACAGCACAACAACGTGCAGCAGCGGCAGCAGCACATGCAACATCACATTGCAATGCCAGTCCCAGTGGCAAACATACGTTCAAAATGCCCGAACCATTTCCCAGCGGTCTCAGTGGCCGCAACGACCGCTCCGTCGACCACAGGGCACACACAATTCAAAACAGGTAGCAATCAATTGCCTGGCATTTCGGAGCGCTGCGCTGATGCCTCGATGCCCCAACTCGGCCAGGCCATTTCTCATGTGCCTCCTCGCCTGCCACAAACAAATCGCTGCCAGGTAAAATGCCAGCACCGGTGAAAGGGGAAGCATCCAGAAAGATGCTCGTGCATGTGAGTTTTCCGAATTGCTGCTTTGCTTTCGAGCGGCGCTTTTGCGCTGACCTTAGAAATGTTGTTGTTCAATGGGCATGGTCAGGTTTGTTTTGCTGTTGCAGCGGCACATTTGGGATTTGATGCCACTCGGCTCGAGCGATTGCTAAGCATGTAGAAATTTGGAGCAACTCTTGAGCGGCACGGCCTTTGATGTGGTTCATCTGCGGCGCATGTTCTTGCCTTTTTTCATTTTTTATACTAATTCAAAAATTTTCGGGGCCTTAATCCAGACATTATGTTAGTGTGTGTGTATCTGTGTGCTGTTTAATTGTCCAAACAGCAGAACTCAGAAAAGAAGGTCCAAGGGAAAAACGGTGGTGTGTATTTTTGAACCACATGGCCTTTGCGGTGTAAACAACTTCTACATACGCTTACCCAGTTAACAAAATGATAAAGTCTCGATAGATATGAAACACAGAATATAATAATTCCTATAGAGAATACTAACCGAAACAAAATTCTATACATTTCGAGAAATTGCAATATTTATATATACAAATATAAGTGAATGTGTTATTTGTGAGATCTTATTTGAAAATAGCTGTGGACTGGAGCTAGTTTTGGCAATGGAGTACGGGATGGTACGGGAGTACCTTCTTGTTGTCAATTTCGAGTCATCCTCCGAATGGGGCGTGGTTCTCAAGTTTCATAAAGCTCAATGCCAGCAATGATGTAAATAACCAAAGATCAAGCTTGAAAAGGAAAAGTAACGATATGAGGAAACAAGCGTTTCCAATAAAAAGGAACCATAGGATAGCAAATGTACTTGCAATCAAATGAAAAAGATAAAAACATCTAGTTTTATCGATGGCTCGTTTGACATCAAATTGAAAGCAATGCTTAATATGCAATTTTGGCACTCGGAAATGATTATGTCATTATTGGGATTGTAGATTGTACATATATAGAGTAGAGGTCTAGTCTATCGCGCCCTGTTCTACATCTATCAATAGATTCTCATGGAGCTTCAAGAGATAGCAAGAGGAAGCAATTGCTTTTGAGGTTCTGTTCGCAATATTCTGCGGTTGTAGATATACATTTGTATATTACCTAAGTAACTAAGTCTGATCCTTCGCAGCCCATCACAGTGACACAGAATACGTTCTGCTGTTTCTTCATCATCGTTACAAATTCGACACATGCTACCCTCCACTATGCTCATGGTAGCCATTACTTCAATGTTTATTGGGAATATCGGAAATATTTTCCAATGAATAATTTTGTTTAGGGTATGCGAATGCATGTGTAATTGTGGATGAGGATGTGGATTTGTATATGTATGTGTTCAAACTTTTACATATCATAATCATTATCACACCGCAACGTAGTGCAACGTCTTCTGATGCAGTTGTCCTGCGTTGATACGCTGAAACAGACGTTGGTATCGGCAAGGGATTGAAGAGGCAAAGGGCCGGATGGCTGTAGGGACGACTGGATAAGCGAGTGCGCATTTGACCGAGCACTTTTCGAGTGTCTTCGATGATTATCAGCCGGCGATAGCAAGCAGTTCTCCTGCATGCATGTGCGTGTGTGCAACAGCGTGACTTTCAAAAGTCCTCAAACGTGCACACATTCACACACGAACATTGTAGAGCGGCTGTCATTTATGTTTTGTGGCTTGTTTAAAAGTTATTCAACATGCTCGAATTCGTGAATTCGAAGTCGAAGTGGAAGTGGAAAACATGCGTCCAGGTGTCAAATGTTTGTGTGTGTATGTGTGGTACATGTGTGTAAAGAAGGATTTACTTCACACATTTTCCAATGAAATTTATGACCATCAAAAAGGCTTGTCTTTGTAGCTGTCCGTATCCGTATCTGTATCTACGGCCATGTGCATAGCGCAACGCAAGCAGATTTGTCACAGCGTGTCAAACCTGAAACGCGTATGCGTTAAGCTGCTAACTGCTGACGGCTTTCCTGCATTTAATGCTGCCCTCAAAAATTCGAAAATTAATGAAAATTAGAAAAAAGCCTTAACGCTGAAGGCTGTCGACTGCTGTCGACCGCTGGCGGCAAATTTACATTTTTCCCCATTGAGTTCACACGCATAAATTCTGTGATTTGCATATTAATGCAATTTTCAGATAGTCGTAAAATTAATTTCGTTCGTATTTTTAAGCGCGCATTTTTTTAAATGCATTTTATTGCTAAGCATTTGCTTGCCACGCCCCAACACGGCACTGCGGCACTGCGGCTCTGCAGCGCCACATGCGCGGCCATTAATAATTGACGCCTCGCCGCAGCAGTGGCGAAAGAGCCTTCAAATCCGAGCCGCATAAAATTAATGTTAACACCTACTACTATTTTGCCAATATGCTGGCAGGCTGGCTGCCTGGCTGACTGGTTGGCCACCGCTGAGCCGAGTGCAGCGAATTGATTTGAAGTTTATTCAAATCAAGAAGTTACTTTGGCTTTACAACTGATTACACCTTAATCTGCATTTTAAAGCGATTCATTAAGTCGCTTTCAATTTTCGAGTCAATTAATAAAATTGTGCGCGCTTTTGAGCTTCAAAGCTTGTAAACATTTCCAAAACTTGATTTTTAAAATATTTTATCGATCGAAAACAATTTCGGTTTTCTCAATGAATAGATTAAATGTGCAACAGATATATCTATGCTGACAAGTCATAACCACTTAAGTCGGTATTTTAAGTTTTGCAGGAGAGCAGTTTAAAGATACAAATTCTCACTGCAGTATATGTAAAAGTTATTAAGTTTTTGATGCATAATTGTCGTGCTAAAAAAGATACAAACATTCAAATTTTAAAGCGTATAGATTTGAACACGAAGTCATTAATAGCTTAATTTTGTCCTAACTCAACTTAGGCGGTTATGGTTTATGACCACAGATACTTTGTCGCTCATATAACAGGCTTTTTTAAATGCCATTTTTCACATTTGATACACTTATTTGAATGAATAATTAGTACCTTCATTCTCTTTAAAAGACTGAAAGGTTTGAAATGCTTTGAATAATTTGGTCGGGGCGGGGCTATGGTCGACAAACTCAGCCGGAATGCGTTAAGACTAAAACTAAAAAATTGATTACTAGATTTGACTACATACCTGAGGTGAAGTTAATATAAAGCTTATAAAATTATATCGAGAACTGCTAGGAAAACTTTTGGAATAAGTAGCTCAGAGTTCTTTGAAGCGCTTGTTTTAATTTGTTTCAAAAAGCATATTTTTCAACAAAGGTCAGAGGAACTGAAATGGTTGACGTTTTGCATAATCATATCAATATACATATGTATTTCATTAATGTGTACGCATGCAAACAATTTAAAATCTTTTCGAGTAGGTACATATTATGTATAACCTACTTTCCAATGAAAACTTTAGTAAAAACTTCTTAAAACTTTTTTATTAGTATAGCGCGTTACTGCCTTGGCTAAAAGCTTCATATGGAAATGTAATTCAGCATTCAAACAACAATTTCGTCACCATTCATACAAGCGGCAATCGGGCTATCATCAAAGCGAATGACAGCTCGTTAATTAGAGTTAAGAGCGCTACTCTAAAGTAACCGCAGAGATAGTAAAAGCGATGCTCGAAGATACATTTCTGCTTCTTCTACATTAAACTTCAATTAAAACTAATCATAAATGGCAAATTATGCAAATACTATGTATGAGAGAACGTCGACGTCAAAGACAAGCAATTCGCAGCTCTAGCAACTGCAATCGCAGCTCTAGCAACGGCAGCAACTCCAACCATAGCAGAGCTTGCAGCAGGAGCAAGAACAAGCATGAGAAGTGCAATAAGCAGCAATTTCATTGCCATATCAAGCTTTGCATGCATTTGTGTGTGTGAACGAGTACGCTGGCGTCTTTGCATATGGGCCCAGACCATTCCGATCATTTGTTCTCAAAGTAATATAAATATTATAGAATATTAGAATAAAAAAAAATATATTATATGTATTGAAAGATGAGTTTTAAGTGAATTCTAATTTCAAATCGGCAGTTAAAACTTAAGAGAAATCTTGAATAACTCATTTTTTTCTACATATGAATGCTTCAATTGCCAAATCGATTAACTCCAATTTCTGAAATGAATTAAATTTAACTTCTAAACAATTTATTGACTCCTAACTTTATAATATTCGAAACGAATTTCTCTAACAATAAGTAAAAGATAATAAATCTTACTAGCAGAAAAGTTCGATAGTGTTTTGAAAACGATATTTAATCAAATTCGGAAATTTAAGTTAATCGACTTGGCTAGTGAAGCATTCATACATAAATTGCTGTAATTGTAAGTTGTGTTTGTGTTGAAAAGTGCAAATATTATGCCAGAATTTTGCCAAAAAGTAATTTTATACATAATTCTTCAGTTAGTTACACCTACGAGGTGTCTGACTGTTTTATTGGCATCGGATGGAATACAATCTTTCGCCTGACAACTGCGCTTTATGGCGCTGAAGCGTGTGTGATTTTGTAGACTCCAACGGCCTCACTTGGAGTATTCAAGAGAAAAGTCATAGTGAAAGTGAAATAAATTAAACGATCAACTAGATATAAAAAGTCAATGGTTTCCTCAATCGATTACGTTCAGTTATTTTAAAAGAAGATTAGACCAAAACGACTAATGAAAAGTTTCTTCGCTTCAGCGTTGCCAAACTCGATTGAGCCAATAAATGCGAAATTCTATTGAGAATCGCAAAATCGCTTTGGCTTCCTAGCGCCAAGATATATTGGGCCCAGCTGCATGCTAGAAGCATCTAACCATGGCACTGCGCATTCATCTGTGTGTGTGTGTGTGTGCGCGTTCTAAAGCACTTGTTTGCAAGTATGTGAGTATGTGTGTATTTGCTGAGTAGTTTTATTGCGACCATAAATCGGAACGGAAATTGTGCTCGTACTTATGGACAAATGCCGATTGCTATGTTACGTACGAAGCACAGCGGAATCCATCAAAAGCGCAAAATGGCCAAGCAAAATCGTCAGCAAGCACGTAATTCATAACTCGCTGCAAATTCAGTTATTGCCTCCTCAAAACGAACTCACCCCAAATCAAGGAAAGGAGTGCCTGAGAATCAGGAACGCACTGCATGCCTCGTTGTCGGCAAGTGTGTGCTTAGAGTAGCACGGAGTGGGGTGTGGCACGCTGCAATCTGCAGCTGATGCTGCCGCTGCTGTTGCTGTTGCACGTTTGCAGTCACGTGAGCTCCGGCCAAATCCTTTAGCTTCACTTTTCGTTGCCACACAAAGAGCTTTCGGCTTTCGACTCTCGGATTTGGCAATTTCATTTGGCGCATAATCGCCACTTGGAGTCACTCTCTTCAGCAGGCCTGGCCGCTTGATTATTCTTGCCGCTTTTTTTGCAGTTAATTCCCTTAAGTGCTCGGGCATTAAGCTTGCATGGCTTGGCGTCTCGTGGCTTTGTCGTTGTGCTCCACAGTTACCAGAGTATACGTTTGAGTGTGTTTGAACGAATGCCATCTATGATGACAATTCTTTTTATAAGCGTTTTTTTTTTATTACACACATTTGTTCCGATTTTTGCTTTCAAACAATCGTAAAAACTATTTTCGACTTTTAGTATAGTTTTGGCAATTTAATTGAGTCTGTATAAAAATTACAGATTGTTTTCTTCAAGTTTAATTACAACAATTTTCATGCACTCTACCAATAGAAAAGTCTATCATGATGATTTAATTTCAGGGAACTATTAATAGAAGTCGATCGATATAATAAAGTAGCTGTCGCTTGATCGTCAGTTATGTTGATATGCCATCTTCTTGCTTGAATTTTCATATCGACAAGGCGTCGATTTGTTTCTGCTGAAGAATCGGATTATTTATTTATTTGAATAGCATTCGAATTAATTCCATCAAAATAGCATAATCATATAAAAGAAAGCACTAACTGCAGAGGTTATCGGCCCGGTTAGCACACAAACGATTTTAATATGACTTCGAGACTCGGAACTTTCTTGAAATTGCTGATTTATAAATTTTTTGGAATGCGAATTCGGAGAATGAAGCTGAGTCTAGTTAAGTTGTAACAATAATTCAAGTGCATTTTACTAACCCAGCCCCTTCAAATGAAGATTCCACTAAGCTGAAAAATTGCAGTTGCATTTTTAGAACGCTCACTTAGAAAAAAAATTATTTTTAATTAGTTAAAGTCTGTGCCTTTTTAAATAATTCTTTTCAATTTCTGTAAGTACTCATTTTTCGCAAATTGTGCATAAATCCTTTTGGAAGCCTTCCGACTTGAAGCTCTGCAAGCTTGGTAAGTAAGTACCGAGAATTGCGTCTTAAGGCTTACCACATTCATGATGTGTGCGTGTGTGTGCATGTGTGTGCGTGTGGCAAGTAGCACTTTCGCGCTGTTGTTATGACAACCTCTAAAATTGATTGCGCGCTCACAAATAAAGCAGCTCACGGGGCTCTTCGCCGGCTGCTGCTGCGGCAATCAAGTCAGCGCGTGCATTCGGTTGCGGTTGCCGGTCGCGGTGGCAATGCCGTGCCATGTGCTCGTTGTTATTGCTGTTGTTGTGTGGCACTTAATGATGCTGACAACAGCAGACGTGCCGGTAATATGTTGCGCTGCTGTCGCTTACGTTGCTGATGGCAGTTGCCGCTATCAGATCTGCCGCAAGAACTGCTTTTGGAATTGCTGCTCAGTTTGCTGCCGCTGCTGCTGTTACTGATGATGATGTTTATGATGATGCGGCGTTGCAGATGACGTTGCCACCAGTTGGCCACCAAAGAAGAAAACACGCAAATTTGCATTTGCAGCAAATGAAAAAAAGCCAACGGAACTGGCTAACAACGCATACTCACACACTCAATCACATGCACATGCACATAAAAGATTATATAAAAGGGTTCTACAGTGTCGCTAGTTTTAGAGCCATGCTTGACATGTATTATGTATACACGGTGTTTCGAATCGGAAGAACAATTCTCTGTCGAAATTCTTAATGGCTGTCGATTGCAAGGCGTAGAGAAATGGTTGAAGACTTTTCAATAACGGTTTGGAACCTTGAAACGGCTCGTTAAATAGAAATTGAATACAATCTACCATATCTTAACCCTATGAAGCTAATCTCATTGATTCGGCAAGTATGACATGATTTTACTTAAGTGTTTCTTTTAAAGCTCAAATTATTTTGGGTAAAACAGAAGTCATTAAAGAATGGTTTTTCGAAAAAGCCACCAAAATAATGGACTTTGATAAAACTGACAATCCTGAAAGGCTTTTGTAGTTAGAATTATTCAAACTTTTTATATAAAGCAAGTTCTATACATACATTACCATATATGTATGTATATTATCACAATAGGCCTTTCAGGTCATGTTGGCTAGGAGACTTAATCCTTTTCGCATTAATCTGTAAATTTTGATTCAAAAATTTGCTCATTTTTATTTTAAGTTCAATTTCTATTTGAATGAATTCAATATAAAGGACATAGGCAAGCAAAGATATTCCTGACCCCAGCAAGAGCCATACCAAAAAGGCAAAAAGGCTCATTACACTGAACAGAGAGGGCCCTCGAATTCTCACAGGCTTTCTCACGGTACACTGCTGCTTTTAATACCAACCAATGATATATCTGTGGTCACAAGTCATAATCGCCGAAGTTTGTTTTAAAATTTTTTCAGAAGAGCAGTTTAAACTTTTAAATTCTCACTGCACAAAATGTAAAAGCTATTAAATTTTTGATGGATAATTTCTGTTCTAAAAAAGATACAAAAATCAACATTTGATAGCATCTAGATTTGGACACGCTGAACACGATGGCATTAAGAACTAAATTTATGATTTGTTATGGTTTGTGGCCACTTATATATATATCCACCTTTAAAAAAATCGTGAATGAAAAAATAGACACCGACCTGACAACATTTCTTGAGCATTACTTTGACGTTTCTTATACGAAGTTCTCGCAACCTCTATCAACCTCAAACAATTTTTAAAAGCAAAATTACATTTACAACATTCGATTTTCTTAACAGTTTTTCTTTTGATGGCTTCAAATACGAGTTGAGTCGATTATGGTGCGCCAGTCCGGAACACCTTGTATATGCATAATGAAAAGAATTGCTTCACACGCACGCCATGTAAGCGGGAAGGCAACTTTTGCTGTTGATCACTTTGATGGCATTACACGTCGATGGTTGTCGCAGCCACTGAAGCTGATGCTGATGTCGGTGCCGGTGCTGTTGTTGATGCTGACGTCGGTGTTGGTTGTGCTGGTGCGCATGCGCATGTTTTACAACTAAATTAGAGTTGCCTTTTTGCGGGCTATTTGTGTATTAATAACAATAATTAAAATGATAAAATGCCAATTTAGCGCTCATGCTTGTAAATTACGGCCACTGCCAGCCGGTAAAATGGGTGTGGTAGGCAGCAACAATTATGCAAAGAGATTGTCCATTAGGCTAGTAATACTTTGCTGAGTAAATTTATGATGCTTGTGGATACCACAAAAACTGATGGCTTATCTTGATCATTACAAGCAGGTATACAGACAGAAGGAAAATTGCCAGCAACTACGTCAGTTCTTTAATGACCAACTCGGCTCGTCTCTCAAGCAAATCAAGAACATTATCAATTAATTCCACTGTTAAATTTGTAGCTTAAGCAAAACGAAAAGTTAAGTCAGAAAGTTTTGTTCTGATTTGAAATTTAAAAAAAAATCCTTTTACTTATCTGCTGTCTACAATTTTCACGAGAATTAGTTTTCGATGAAGGTATTTAAATACATATGACTTAATAAAACCTGAAATAAGTAACTGACGAAAAAGCTCGGCTTATGCCTAGCTTTCTCGCATTAACTTGTGTATGCAGGCTTTATTTTGCACAACTCAACGGGACCTACAAATAGCTGTGTCCGAACGGATTGAAAAACTTTTTAATGCAGAGATTACTATCGGATAATTGCAAATTCGACGCTAGAGTGACGCCGCGCAGAAAAACAATTGAGCAGCAAATTCTCTCTTATTAAATAGTAGAGACCACTCTGGAACCAAGGCCTCCCACATTAGCGACCAAGCACTTAGTTTATTATGAATAGCTTCTTCGATGTAAGGGTTTGCAAGTTCCAAAATGAATTTGGCTATAATTATTTTGAAGTTTGTTTCTTATATTTCTTTATTTGAAGTCATAACTCTTCGCAATAATTTTTCGCAACCATCTTCAGCCAGAAATCGAGTGTTAGAAGCCTGCTTTTGCCAATATGGTTCCTATTTCTTCACATTTAAATGTGATTGACAGTGAAGCGGAAGTGCAAGTCAACAAAGCATGGAACATGCAACCAAAGGTGACAGCAAAACAGACGTGCAAACAGTTACGCAACGTCATGCCACATGCAACAAACAAATTTGTGTTTATGTTTTTTGTGGCTACTATTGGCAGCACAATGTCGTCCTCTTCATGGCATAATCAAAAGTTGAGCAAAAATGCACGGCAGCATCGCTCATGCTGGGTATGAATCAATACGTCGGTCGGCCATACCGTCTCACGGTGTCAATGTCAGTTTCGTTTAGCGTCGAGCCGCAACAACAACAAGAAGAGCCGCAGTCACATCCGAGGTGGCATTTGTGTTGCACAATAAAAATAAACAGCCAAGCAAAAGAACAATAAACGCCAACAGGCAGCAAGAATTAAAGCCGCGAAGCGGAGAGAGAGCGGCAAGGAAGCAACAACAACAAAAGAAAAAAGGAAAACAAACGCACAGCGTCAATGAGCAGATTCGGAATTTCGATTCGAAGATGCTTTTTCGTATCTCGAACACGAGATTGCACTCATCTGCGATTGCAGCGCGGCAATGGCTGCCCTCCAGCCTGCCAGCTCGACAGTCGGACAGCCCGCACGATTTGTAGTTGCTTTCCGTGTTGTCGCTGCTGCCAACAGCAGTCTGCAGGCAGTGCAGGCCTGTCGGTCTAGGCTGGTGTGGCCGAACTAGGAGTAGCAATGCCGTCGAAATTCGTCGATTTCCTGCATTGAAAATTTTAGACAACAGAATACCGATATTTTTGTGATCAGAATTTCGTTTTGTATTTTCTTTTAAAAACGGAAAATTTTTTGGTAATAATAATTTTTTAGCTCTTTCTACTACTGATTTCGTATTTCGGAGCAACAGCCGAAACTATCATGCAAGCTTTTTTTTTAAGAAAAGTATCTGTGCATAAGCGAATTTGTAGGTCCACTTGCCTCACTGATATTTCGAAAGCGCATACTTTTTTATATAAATTTTGTAAATCAAAAAATGTCGAATGAGTCTTCATTTAAAATTTATGGAATTTTGAAAACTTAAAGAAAGCATTTGAAGAATTTGTAAATATGTAGTTTTAAATGAATACTTACGTAATTATATGTAATTTGCATTGTTTTCAGAGCTTTCGCAATAATGTTGTAGTAGTAGAAATTGCTGTACTATCTGTGATTGTTTGTTTTCGAATCTATGTATATAATATTTATGGTAGATTTGATTAGATTGGATTTTATTTTATTTGCAGTAGGTATTTAATCTGCTACCCATCGCGGCCCGAAAGGCGTTTTTTGGCAGTATATTATATATGTGTGTGTGTGTGAGAGAGTAGATATATATGTATATGTATGTATAAAACAAGTTTTCATAATCGAAAGCTTTAATAATTGTATCTTAAAAGAGAGAGATTTCTAGATTCAATAATTCGCGATTCACAGCCCTCGTCGTGGCATTGGCAGTGTACTACTTGCATGTGTGTGTTTGTCTTTATGTGTTTGTGTGTGCCGCAGCAGCCACTAATGCCGGTGACACTGTGAAAGTTTACTCATTCATTTAACGGTCTAATGACTGCCGGTGATGCGTGCCAAGGAGGCACCTTCCACGCCAGGTATCGGGGGCACCGGCAGCGGATCACAACACAGCCGTGGTTTGGCTGAGCTTAAATTGTCTGCTCTTAAGTTGGACGCTTTTGTGCACTTGAACGGCGAGCGGTGCCTCGAATTGGTGGCACACATGCGTGCGTATCTGCCGTTACGCCGCATTGGAAATTCCGAATGTGCATTGAGAAAGGGTTCCTTTCCTGCCACGCCGTGTCGTGCCGCATCACCATACAATGTGCTCAAGTGCACGTACGTGCGTGCGCATGTGTGTGTGTGTGTGTGTGTGTGTGTGTGTAAGTGTGTGATGTTGGCAGTTAACTTCGAGTTTGTTGCTCCTTTCATGGCAATTCGTGCTGTTCTATTCGATTTACTTTGAAATGCTGTTCCTTTTCTTAATGTCATTTTCCAAATCACATTCCAAAGTGATTAATCTTGTTCGTTGTGGTCGATTGATTTCTTTCCCGTTCGCTGCTTGCAGTTGGTGTTTTCGTATCGCTGCTTAAATTGGAGTAGATTTGTTGCATGCCACAACATGCTGAAGTCATTTTAAAAAGAAAAGCAAGAAGTGTGAAACAGCTGTGGAATGAAGCTGATGAGTTTGAAGTGCAGATGGAAACATTCAAGCTAGAATTATCTCCAACTCTTGCAAGTATTTTTCGTTTCTTGAGAATAACTTTTAAGTCAATTTGTTGAACTTTACAAAATAAAAGAGGGAGTACAAAATAATGGAATACGCTTGCTTAAGCATCAACATCATAACTTTTTCTAGGTGACTAAAATTATTTAACTAAAAAATAATGCCACTACTAACATTTTACAAAAAGTGAAAGTTAAAAATATCTGTGAGTTTAAGCAACCTCTTAAAGGTGGCTTGCAGCTAGCTAAAGTGTCTATAACTGAAGATGAAGTTCCACAATTTTTCGGGATGGTTTTCTCTGCCTTTTTTCTGTTGCCTTTGTAGAAAATTTTCTGAAGAGTATAAACTACAAAGCGATGAAAACTAAAGCACTAGTGCTTACTCACTCTTTGCACCATTTTGATTATTTTACAAAAGACCGGAAGTGCGCAAAGCGAAAATGAAGCGCAATAAAAATTGAAAATTAATTGCAGCGCGATTATCGGAGCCCATCGTCAACATAATCTGCAACATCGACAGCAACATTATTAAGCGCAGTTGCCGGTTTGCCAATCGAAGATAATAACCCGTCGCCCCGCCCACCGTTCCACACCGATTGCTCGCACACAGCGACCGAGCTATTAAAATGGAGTGACTCCAGAGGAAGGTGCGCTGCGTCCGTTGAAATTAAGATAGTTGCAAAAGATAGCAGCAAATTGAAATGCACGCGCAAGCAGCTGTCGTCACTCCGCCGGTGACGACGATGGTGGCAATGTCCCACACAGCAGCAATTAACTCACACAAAGGCCACATGGCGAGCTGCACTGCGTCGGTGCTTCAATGCAGCGTTTTTAAGGTCAGCAGTGAGACGAATCACAGCGGAACAAAAGGCAGCAAAAAATTTAATTTCATAAACGAATACACAAGAAATTATCAGAGACAGGATAGCACAAAAGAATTCCTGTTGGCTGTGCGCTACTCACAAAAATGCAAGAAAGAAGAGAAAATATGCCTCTTTCTTGGCTGATACAAGTTGCTGTGCCTGGCATAGTTTGTCTGCAATAACAACAAGATATCAAAGTCATAAGAACAAGAGCAACGGCAGCAATAGCAGAGTAAAAAAGATAACAACAAGCAAGCAGGGCTGCAAATAGCTTTTAAACTGAATCATTCGAGAATGTGTTGAAAGTGCACAGATCCATTAATAATTTTTTTTTTGTCAAATAGTTTAGGAAAACATTATATTTTTATAGCAATCTATCTCATTGAATCTTGACATATTTTGAACAAACTATTGACTCAAGCTGCTTGGAATTCTATTTTTTGCCGTATATTTAACATTATTTTAATCAAACCATAATCAAAACCAAAATCGAATAGAAGTCATTAATGGTTGGCAACGGGCACAAAAACCAAAAAGGCTTTGGTTTGTAATAAAAGAAAGATTTCTTATTTCTTATCAATTTGAATCAAAATGGTTACCACTTTAAATGTACATATGTATATAAAAACATATATAATCTGCGCAACAGCCCATGTGAACGAATCGGGATTGAAAAGCTTTATTGTCAGCCTATAATCGAAATACAATTCATTTCTACAACGAACTTAACCAACTTAAATCTTTTTTTCCGATTCGCACTGAACTAAACAAATTATTCTATTGTATTGCTATCGAGTCAAACCATGACCTGAACTAGCTTACATTTTATGTAAGATCCGAATTAAGAACCGAACATATTTTAACTTTTTCATTGAACTGAACTAATAACCGAATCGTTTTGCCAAATTTTAAATATGGTTGAAAGGCTTTTAAAAAACTGATCATATTTTAAGAATTAATGTCAAATTTAAAAAAGGAAAAACTATGTTCATAGTAGTATTAAACCATATTTTGAATGCAAGTTGATGTACAACCTGTAGCTTAAATGAACTAAAGAGATACAGCATCTTATAAAATTTTACATAGTAAGTGGCAGGCACTTATACAAAATCGACCAGAGCCACTGTTCAAAATTAACCCGATTTTTTATTGATTTGTAGCCCTGACAACAGCAACAACAATTGCAACAATATCAGCTATAAGAACCAGAGCAAGCAACAACAACTCGAAACAACATTTCAAAGCGGACATTTCAATAGCAATTGTACGAAGCTTGCTGCATGTGGCATGGAGGCATGTTCAGATTGTGCAACAAGCTCTCTCAAAATGCTCAGCGCAGCCAAAAGCAAAAGTCACTGCCAACATTGAGGAGCCGCCGTGACCGCCTGCCCCCGCCACACGGCAGCCAGCAGCAGCGCAGCATGTGCAGCTGACACATTTTATATTTCAAAGCCGCACAATTGAGCGAGCAACAGACAAGGAAGAAGAAGAAGAACGGCCAAAGAGATTGCAATTAAAAGAAAAGAATGCCCGCTGGAGGACACGTTCGAGGCGAGGCATGGCAAGCAGGCCGTATAGCATATCGACGGCTGTCGGCCACAGTTGCAAGCATATGTATCTGTATCTGAAACGAAGCTGTGGCGGCTTTTAGACTTTCACGCTGCTCGTTGCGTTTTGCTGTTGCAGCCGCCGATGCAGCCTGAGATAGCGGCCAAACTAGCTGCGCGTGCAACACTGTCGTACCTCATGCCGCAGCCTAGATACACACACACAAACACAGCAGTGAGCACTCGGCAGCGATCGAAATGTTTTCGTAATTAAACATAAAAATATTGCAATGCGCAAAGCGTGTGCGCATGCGCAGACTCGTGTATCAAAACGCTGCTGGCATTGAGGCAAACACCTACAGGCAAATGAGGCAGGAAATGAGACATTCCGAGAGAGCCGTTCATCTTCCATGAAGGTGGTTGCCAATTGCCTATTGATGGCCTATAGATAAACGCGAGCGGTACAGGCAGAAATTTCAAGAGACAGACAGTCTAAAAAAGGAAGTCAGCCAAAGAAACAAACCAACAAATTAAGAAAGAAAGAAAGAGAGAAAGGCAGAATGACGTCGGCTGTAACGGCCGTAAACTACGCCCAAATGATGCATTGTAAAAAGCTTCCTGAAGCACAACTCAACTTCAAGGGTCAAAGTCACTATCATTCTAACTAACATCCAAATGCACAAAACTTTCGCCACATACTAAAATACAACTGCGTGGAATGGGAAAAGCAAGAGGAAAAACTGTTTACTCGCGCCCAAAATGTCAGCGTGGCTGAAGTGGACATGATCTAGTGGACATAACAATTTGAAATATTTCCCATGTTATTTTAAAAGCCTTAACGAGATGATAATGGAGAGTAGATGTTAGTTGTATATGGCAGGTAAAGCGGAAAGGTGGAACATCTTACATCTTGCAAACAATCCAGATTGTAGCAACAGCTATAAACAGGCACTACAGCCAGAAGAGACTCCAGACCCCAACAAGAGCCATATCAGTTTGAAAAGGGAGGGCCTGCGCATCCTCACAGGGGTATCTTACAGGGCACTGCAGCCTTCGATACCATCTGATGAAGATGAGTTTATCCGATACGGATATGTGCCAACTATGCGAGACAGGGACTGAAACGCCATCAGTAGGCTCAGAAAAATCCATCTAGAAGGCTACTGGGTGGCCCCACGGAAAATATGGAACACCAAACCCAGTTAAGTGCTACATTTTATTTTATTTCTAGCGTTTGTCTTGAATATCGAATGACATTTTCTCTTCCGATTGAACTTGGTTCCTTCTATGGATTCCAATTCATCGTATTAATCCAACACGGTCTTAAGTCAAGAACTTTGGGATTAATTTGATGCTATTCGTATTCGAAGAACTTAATGCATGTAAGGGGCTTTCTAACACCTTTTAACATAGTCTATACAAATTAAGAAAGTGCCCCGAAGCTACCTTCCTTGTTCGATTCTTCTTCTCCAAAGCATTAAGATGCTCCACTCATTGTATCTTATCTGCCATTGGAAGTCTATGCTCAGTTATTTATACACCTAATTCTGTTTTTACACGCTATTTTTAAAACGATTTTGGATTAACACGGTCTAGAAAAAAATTGATTCTGTTTTAACATGATTTTATTCGATTTAGCACGATTAAAAAAAGGCTTTTTATTAAAATTTTAAAGAAAAATATTTTTATTTAGCATAATCTTTTGAAAATTTAGTAAGGGAATCGTTTATTTTAAATATTTTGTACAGGGATATGGAACTAATGCCTTTTTTTCTATGTATGTACTTCATGTCTTTTTTACGCGGTTTTTAGGGTTCCGTTCCCCTAAAAGGGAAAAAACGGGAACACTTATAAGGTCATTTTTGATTTGGGAGTGTGTATATAAAACGACCTTTTTTTAATCGTAGAAACCTGAAATTTGGTACGATGTTAGGTCTTAATAACCTAAACTCATTTTCACTATAAACAGTTATGAAATATTTTTAGAAATATTTTTTTATAATTTTTAAAGGTTTTCGGGTCGGACAAAAAAAATAAAAATATTTTAAAACGGATCTTGTAGGGTATCGTTAGAAAGGGCTACATCCATAGAATATAGAATGTTTTTTTTTAGATTTTATGTAAACGGGTTAGAAAGATATAGTTAAAAATGTGGTAAAAACATACCTGTCCCCACATGATCTCATCTGCGCACGCCATTTCTGAACCGAAAATTTTTATAAAATCAGGCTTAATAGGTATTTGATCACGCATGACTGAATGGCTGCCCCTTTTTTCGAATTTTTAATTTTTTGTTTTTTTTTTTTAATTTAAGATGACCCCCTCAGAAAAAATTTTTGTTGTTTATATCGAGTGGGGTATCATTAGAAAGGACTACATCCATGGATTCCAAACATATTTTTTTATAATTTTCAGTGAAGTAGTTTCGAAGATATAGCACAAAATGTCAAAAAAATGACCATACCCCCCTGGGTTTCTACATTTCTTAAGCTAAAATTTTGATAAAATTAGAGTTGGTAGGTCTTTAGTCATATATTACTGGAAAACTGCAGCTTTTTTCGATTTATTTGTTTTTCTATTTTTTTTAATTTTATTTAAGATTGCCATAGTAAAAAATTGCTTAGCGAAAAATTTTTGTTGTTTACATATTGTGGGGTATCGATAGAAAGGACTACGTCCGTGGATTCCTAAAATGTTTTTTTCATATTTTTAGGTGAATTGTTTTTCGAAGATGTAGGCCAAAATGTCGAAAATTGTGTGGCCAGACGGGCAAAGAGAAACTAAATTCGAACGCTAAAAAGTGTATTTCTGGTACGGAACCCTCAGTGAGCGAGCCCGACTCGCACTTGACTGCTTTTTTTACATGGCTTTGACTGGAACATATCTGCCGCGTAAAAACAGAATTGGGTGCTTGTACGGTATAATATAGTAAAGCCTAGCCTGCGCAAATGCTGCAGAAAGGCGAAAAATATATAGCCAAGATATCACAGGTCAGCTACTAGCTCTACTACGCCGCGACCCTCTGCTACGCCGTGCAGTTTCAGTTACATTTAAAGGCCAAGTTGATGTTGCTACGTAATCTGCGCAGAGACCAGTTACCAATTAGCCAAGCAGAAGCCTTGCGGGCAAATCGCGCCACAGAACCGCTGCGCAGCAGTGGAGTCGTGCGGACGACTGACTGGCACGATCCTTTTGGGAGTTGGCAAGCACAGCAAGTGCCTTTGGCTGCAGTTGCAGCTGACTCGGGAACGCAGGCAGGCAGGCAGACAGGCAGACAGGCATGTATGTAGGTAAGAGGACAGATAGGGAGACAGCAACCACAAGCGCCAATTTCATTGATTGCAGCCGCCGCAATCAGAGACAGAGAAGAAAGCAACTGAGCAGCGCCGGAGCGGGTGTACAAGTAGTCAACGCTTCCAGCGACGAATCGCTACGCTGGCAGCGCCGTCACAACAAGCCGACCAATTAGCAATGCTATCGAGCCATAAATTAGAGTCTTATATGTTGGCAACAAGTTCTCGAAGCTTACACACATACACACACACACACACACGCATAAACAAGCACTTACACAATTGCTCACATGCTCTGAAGAGCGCTGTGTGGCGCGTACGTAGCCCCGTGTAGCAGTTGTGGAGGTCCTCTGTGCTCAAGAGTTTCATGTAGCGTGTAAATGTGTCACAAGTGGTTGCTGGTGGGGGCCTCATTTTTGCATATTCCATTAAAACAGTGTATTGCGTGACGTAATGCCGCTACGCAAAGGAAACAGTTGAATCAGCAAAGATTATTGATTTAATTTCCTCTCAAGGTTTTTGCAAAAAAAATTACTATTATAATTAAGATAAAAAAATTAAAATTTTTGCGAATATTTTTCGACAAAAACTGAATAATTAGTACAATAGGAAAAATATTATTATGAATCGATAAGGACTCTTCATGATAAAAAGCGCAAAAACGTCATTTTGTAAAAAAAATAATATTATTTTTCATGAAATTTTACTCAATTTGATTTATGTCAGCATCCCTCACAGTGCAAGCTAAATGTCCAAGCACATCCTTTTTCGTTAACCTTTGTAAATCTTTTTCATGCAAAGAATTCACAATTATTACTCGGTTCCATTTGGCAGCGTTGCCATTTGCCGCCAATAATTGACATATCAGCTGCAGCTCGAAATGCATCTCATTCCACTGTTGCACATGCGCAGCACTTTGCCAATTAAATTTGGCCATGGGCGAAGCTAGAAATCGTTTCTTAAGGGTACAAAATGCCACATTTCAACTTTTAAAATCTATTAATACATTTGTTTATATTGGGCTTAATATTCGGAATTTCATCAAAATTTAGAGGCACTGAAAACATTTAAACAACATTATTTAGATTTTGTATAAAATGCCTATATGCATACCTGCAACATATCTGCGGGCAAAGGGAATAGCAACATAACTCAATATAGTATGCTAAAATTAAGATATTGTATTAAAAGTGCTTTAAACTTAAGTTTTTTACTTGAATCGAAGTGTTTGAGCAATTTCGAAAAGCTATTACAAGTAAAAATTTAAGACAAAAGAAAAGATACTCTAGATTATAGATACCCGAAAATTATAAATGATCTTATTTCTTTTAGCTACAGATACATCTACAAAACTTAAGTAAACTTTGTGCAAAATTTTGGCTAAAGAGGTAGACATTGCATATTTGAATACACGTTTCAGAAAATGCAGTAATATTTTTTTTAAATTCTATGTTGCTATGGAAGCTGTTTTTAACGAATACATCTAACCAACTATCCAAATCGATTCAGGGCCGACTTAAGCAAGTAAGCTTCAGTGCCGAATATTGCTTAGGCTATACTGGCATCTTCTCTCTCTTGCTGCGCTTAAGCTGTCAAAAATTATGCAATTAATGGAAAATGAAATCTATGAAGATATTTTTGTAAAAAATTCAAAAGAGCTTTAGCAAATGTTGGAAAGACTAAAATAAGTTAGAAGTATAATTAACTATTTAAGCTTGCGCCTTATCTGAGAATTATGTTCCACTTAATAAGGAGTCAGACGTGATGAGCAACAGAGCAACTATGTTCCTAGCCATCATTCGAAGTAGTACGTTTTGCAAAGAGATCAAAAAGATATCATTAAAATTAATTTTATTTATTAGTACAATGGACAAATGCATGTCTACAAAGTGTCAGTTTACTTATTCTAGGAAAATATATATAGAAGATTTTCGAGCTGGCTTGAAGGGTTTGAACTCTCCCTGTATCTTCCTCTTTTGAAAAGGAATCTGCTTTTATTGGCTACAATAAACTTCGCTGTTTCAATTTTTCTTTTGCTTTTCAGTTGATTGCATTTATTTGCGCCAATCGTGCAACATTGCCAATTGACGTGCTACAAAGTGTTGCGTAAAATCTACCGAGTATCTAAAGTCTTTCAGCTCATTAAAGTGTCTGCAGTTGCAGCTGTAGGGAAAATGCCAAAAATATTTATACGCCGCATGTGCACTGCTATTTGCCACAAGTGCGGCATGCAACAACAGCCACAACGCGGCATACGGCAATTACAAAAGCCAACACGGCGGTTAGTGAACAAAGCCAACTGGCCACGTAACGTGAGCGAACAATTAACACCTCTTTGTGTGACTGAAAGACAGGGGGGCCGGCCGGAGCACAGATTCACACTGAAGCGAGGAGTGAGCTGAAAAGCAGAAGCAGAACGTATATAGCAGTAGCAGAGGGGTAAAGAGCGGGCAACGCTGTTAAACTGAAATAAGTGGCTGCATTTATGGCCCGAACGATAAGCACACTTGCCACGCAGCCAAGCGGGCAATTGTGTCTCAAAAGCAACAGCAACAACAATGAAGCTGACAATCACACTAAGCACAACACGCGGAAAACAAAAAAAAACTGGACAGGTTGAAATCCTGCAGCCACTGTTGACCAAAAATCCAAATGAGCTGCTGGCATGCAACGCATTACAGCGCTGAGATTTGACTCAACGTCAAAATTATTGTTTGCACTTAAATTAAGCAGAGAAAGACTTAAAAGTTTGCTTAACAATAGGAACGAAAAAATAACCAAAGGAATCTGAAAAGAAGCTGCAGTTGAAGCTGAAAGGGAAGATGAAGATGAAGTGGCAGTCACATTTAAAACTAAGTCAATAACAAAGGCTAAAGCTTAAGCAAGTTGAGATTTTTATGAAGAAGAAGAAATAAATAAAAACAGAAGAGCTGAACGCTGAAAGCAGTGCAGGAGCAGAAGCAGAAAAGGAAGAAAAGAAAAACAGCAGCCGAAGAATGCAGTTCAAATGCCTGCGGAGGCCATTCTTCTCGCGTTTCAAACGAGCGACGGACAAGATCTCTGCCTGGCCAGTGTTTGTGTGCATGTATGAGTAAATAAATTCATATGTATGTGTATGTGTGTGTGTGTGTGTTTTAATGCAGTTCGAGAAATCAAAAACCTGTAACGACATCAAGCGAAATAAGCATGAAAGCCATAATAAGCCACAGAAGCACAATTAAGAATTTCAATATACCCCAAAAAAAGTTGCAAGTAGATGATTTTGACAAAATTTTAAAAATTTTTTAACATTATAAAAAGTAAAATTTACAATTTCAACAAAATTCTTTATTAAATGCTTGCATTACGAAATACTACTAATTTGTAGTAAAATTTTGCTATTCGAAAATGGTAAAAACATACAACAATAAAATTTTCGACAGATATATGCTGTACTAATATTTGGAAATTCTATGGTTTTGGTTACCGTTTTCATATTATCTACTAATTTTCTTATAACTAGTACTAACATAATTCTCAAAGCGAACCAAAACGAAAAACATTTTGTACAACACACTCGGCATTTAGTCGAAAGCGAACCATAGCCAAACGTATTAAGAATAAGAACAATATTGTTAATTAGTATATATGTATATTACACATATTTTATAGAAGCAACAAAAAGTATTTTAAAGATGCTTCCGTGATTGTTCGCAAGCGAATGTTTAAATTTCGAGTGTTCAGCAGAACATTCTGAGATCCAACCCCTGCCCCTCCCGAACTAGCTTCATCTATGCATCAATGAGCTATGATTAGCTGAGCTGTTAGAACAGCTGGCTGATTTTTTCCCATAGCTAAACCCGAAATAGGCAACGAAATATAATCATTTGGTTTCTGTTTCAGTGTCTGATTGAAATAAAAATTTCCCGGAAAATTGTGGGTACTGTTAACAACTAACATGTGGCAAAGCTGTGCCGCTTCGCAAAGAGGCGTTGTGCCTGTAAAGCAGCGAATTTCACGTTAAGAAACAAAGAAAATGTTAAATCATTTTCCGCTCACATCGAAATTTGTACGCCAGAAAGCAGATAAATTCCCATTTAAGTAGACAGCGCGCAATTCTTTGAAATACATTTTCTTTCCTGCACACACAATGCGAAGAGAGACCATGAAAAGGGCATCGATCTTCCACGCTTTAAGGTGTACTGCCTTCTGATGCGAGGAAAATGTCTACGAGTATGCCGAAGAACTTCGAAAAGAAAATTGTCGAAAATGAACAAAAATTTGAAATTCGTTGTGCATGCCTGCAGCGGGAGGAACAGTCCAGTGTCAAGCCGAACTGAGCTGAGCTGAGTTGAGTCGAGCTGAATGGAAGTGAATGAGTGATCGATAAACAGCGTGAAGCTGGTTAAGATCGCTACCCTCAGGTGCGGTGCACTTGTTCTTTTTAACAAATTTCAAATATATTTTCTCTTTACAAAAATACACACAGATGCCAACACACATACGCGCACACATGGCTCAACGTTGGAACTCAACAGCAGCCGCTACGCTCATAAATAAAGATCAACGCAGCCGAGGCTTCGATCAGGCAGCAGAGAGGCAGGCCGACCCAGTCAGTTGAGTTGGGCATCACCGCCAGACGGAAATTGTTGCCTCAAGAGTGCAAGTAGGAACAGCGATATAGCCTTGATGGGCAGCAGGCAACATGTATTGCTTTCCCGTGGGCTTGTCTTATTGGTTTTTGGGCAGACCATGCTGCGGAAACGTGACCATGGATCAGTCGGTTAAATCATCGCTGCATGCATGAATTTATTGTCAGCGCAGATACAAGCCAGAAGCACTTTTCTAATTAAGCTATTTTGATTTTTGTGCAAAGCCAACGAAGGTACATGCCTGAAGAGATATTTAATGGCTAGAGAGTGAAATACTTTTGGCATATCACATAAAGGAAACGGAAAATAATTGTACTAGATTTGCTGCTTTTATGTTGGCAACATTTAACTTGAATAAAGATTGTATAATTTATTCTGAGAATTGGGAATCAGCTCTATGCCCGGAATACACATTTGAAACATATAAGCGACTACACGCTACTATACCATTTTTATTATGTATTGTAGATATCCCAACTGAGGAAAAATCAGTTCATACCAACCAAGTATCCGCTTTTGATATGCGCAATATTCTGTTTAGACTCTTATCTAAAGTATTATTTTAGGATTTTCGGAAACAATAGTTGTAAGCCCGATCTGATTCAAATGGCCTTGCAAAGGTGTGTACGCAAAATATTATTCCATCGCATGCAATTACAACAACAAAATATACTGCCCATCGCAAGATCAAAACCAAATCTTTGAATAAGGCACAAATTAAAGTCTACATAAATAGATGTACATATAAATATTTCAGAATTGTTAATTTATCTTATAGAACTTGGGATTGAGTTCGTATCTACATATATTCAAAATGCTCGCTAAATATATCAAAGCTACCCCCACTTTCGTCAGACGCTGCTGACAAGTAATAACTATCTTGTAACCATTTTCTCTATGCCGCCCACGGCGTTCCTCTCTACCTCTACACTAGCACAAACATCGCTGACAAATGCACAACATCAATAGATAATTTCCTACCGATAAAGGCAGTACAAAAACTATCGATCAATTTTGAACTACAAAAGCCATTTGTAAGATTTATTGAGAAGAAAAAACGGTTTTATCTGCGCACATGGATAAAGATACATATACAGCGATACAGCAGATATGCTTTATGATTATATCTGGAATGCAGGCAGGCAGACAGACAGACAGACAGACAGACAGACAGACGTTATGACACTCGCCGTTCATATGCGACGATCCGACAAATGAAATAATTTCGTAAGTGAAACGAGCGGATCTTACCACGCTCCACTTACTCCGGCGGCTGGGGCGTGGGTGTAAGTGTTTTTCGTTTGCGGCGCTGTGCCATTCAGCAAGGGGCACTTTTGGTCCGTTGTGCAGCTAGCTGGACGCCATGACTATGAAGCGTATCTATGATGGACCGCAGGCAGCGATGATACTCATAGTAGAGGATGAGGTCTGAGCGATAACGTTCGTTTCAGCGAGTCATAGTCGCAGTAGAGAGGGTGTGTGAACAAATTTTTACAGATGTTGTTGTTGTTATTGTTCTTGTTTACGCGATCAACTTTAAGAGTCGCATATTGACATTCATTTTGATAGCTCCATTGAAGAGCAGTCTAAGTTTGAAAATATTACTTTCAACTGAGCCGTTTAATAAAATCTGTGGTCATATGCAATAACGACTTAAGTCGACTTAAGACGAAATTGAGTTGACGTTACCACTGTATTCCTGACGTTGATGCGCATATTTTGTTCAAACCCCGGTATCTATACCCATCTCAGAAAAAAAGTTATTTAAAAAAAACACATGCACTTTTGTTGATGTGCACACTTGTTTTTCAAAATTCGAATTGCATTTTCTCGGAACAGTTGTTTTCGACTTAAGTCGTTATTGCATATGACCACAGAAATATTGCTAGTAGAGTCTGAGTTTGCAACGAATATCGGCTAGATTCCATGTACGAAGCGGCACATTTATTGCTGTCAATAATAAATTTAAATATTCCATAAAATATGCTTTAAAATATAGATTACTTTAAATCTATAGATTATCTAATCTTTAAAGCTATCTATATAAAGGTAAAATAAACAAATAACAAACAAATGGCACAACAGCACCCGCGAAGGAGCCTTAAACCTGGCTTTCCAGCATGAACGGGACCTACATGTTTATTCTATTTGCCTTGTCCGAGCGAGAAGCTTTATTAAGCATTTTTCTTATGCCAAAGAATGCGCTTAGAGAGTTGCCAATACTTCGCGAGAGATGGCGCTGCATAGAGAAAAAGGTATCTTTTTAGATCGTTCGAGTTTGCTGAAGCCCTTTCGCACCATCAAATGAGCACGCAAAAGCAATCGAAAAAAATGACTCGCCTTGCTGACAATTGTTTAATAAAAAAATTGCTTTTGCGTAAAATGAAATGACGGAAAAGCTTATTTTTGTAAATGTAAAATAAAAGTAAAAAAGTATTTGCAAACGCCGAGCCAAAGATTCAGCGATATTTGGCTGATATCAACGCCGATGACGAAGCGATCATGTTGCTGAAAGTGTGCGAAGTCAATTTTTCTTTACAACTTCGAATCGGGCACGCAATTGGTTTTAGTCAAAATCAGCTGATAAATTTAATCAATTCGATTTAGCCTCCTTTAGAACGGCGCCGTCGATAGGGAAGCAGCTTTCTAGCGGGGGATCTTAGGTACATGCCATGGTCTCACAGTTTCACAGTTGCTGCTGACATTAATGTTTAATAAATTACTAAAAATGCTTACACACACACGCACACACTCGTATACACTGACAAGTGGTATAGTGCTTTACATACATATGTGCATATGAGCACTCTGCATGTGTGTGTGTCTGTCTGTTTGTGTGTCAATCCATTAGAGCTCTCGCTCGTGGTAAGACAGTGCAACATTTTGTAGCAATAAATTTTAAGCTGATGGCTAATTTGTTGATTTTGATGAGATTCTTGTGAGTTTTTTCTAGTACACATTTTTCGCTGTAAATGTGAGAGTGTGTGTGCGTGTTTGTTGTTCCACTTTGCCACAACCTCACATCATTTGTAATTTAGTTTATTACGTGTTTCCTGTTTGTTGCGGAAGGTTATAGCAGCCATGCCATCGCTGCCGCTGCCGCCGCTGCCAAATGCGTTGCTGCCCCTTGCCCCACTTGCTACCGCCATCGCCACCATCGCCATCACCGCCACAAGCATGAATGAATTTCCATATTTTGTAGACTCCGCAGGCTGTGGCATTTTCAAAGCAAAGTGATCATCGCCTTCGTCTGCGGATTTTTGATCTCTTAGAAAATGTCATGAGTTCTTCGTGCCACATTTGATTATCGCTGTCTAGCTGCGCATGTCTCCCGGTGATTGTTTGTCAGTCTGTCTGTCTGACAGAATGTTCGTATGCTTGTTTGTGTTTATGTTGTGACTGCGTCATTCCTTTGATCTTTCGCTTGATTATTTGAAAAATTTTGAATTTTCTTTTGAATCACATTTTTCATTTTGATGTTTCTTTGTAAATCACTTTCATTATTTGACGAGTTGAAGAATGCAATATTTCAGCTGTAAATATTTCGTTCAGATTCAAGATAATATTTCAGAGGAACGGCGATTGCCACTTTTAATATTTTTGCCAGATTCTTGCGCCTTGATTAAATTAGCTTACCACAAATTAATCTCTAGAATTTCGTCTCATTTAAATATTATTTTTGACAGTCAAACTTTAATGAATAGGAATTTAAGTGAAGAAAAGTTCTTGATTACACTTCAACTTCAATACTTCAACAACAGAATTCATTAAATTGCCTTTTTTTAAATAACATAGCTCAATTTATGTCACATGTTAAAGAAATTTTGCTTATATCATAAAACTTTAAATCGACGTAAGCACAAACAACTTCTTCCACTAAACTGTTTAAAAGTCCTTCACTGCGAAATTCCCTTCTTCCGCTTTGCAATTACGTAAAATTCTTATGAAAGCTAAGCAAAAAGTAAATGTCATACATTTCTTATTTTAAAGTGCCTTTTTATATAAAAGTTCGTTTTTTTTACCATTTGCTGGTTTGTCAAGATTGACAAACAAAAGAGTTTTGGCCTTAACTGTTGACTTCAGAAACTTGTTCTTTTATTCGAAAATGCAGTATCGCAGATGCCCGGGATTCATTCACACCAGCTCATGCAATAGCGCATATCTATCCGATCGACTGGATACGTTTAAAAAGATTTCACTTAACTTTATTTGATTGTGAATAACTAATATCTAAATATTTTCTATCTATATTGATTGTTATCAAACAAATTTTTACATATTTTATTTATAATTATATTTTAATTTGTAAACTTGTATGACTATCGAAAACCGGGGCTCAATAAATATTGTGTGTATTTCCTATCTGGCTTGTTGAAAAAAAAATAACTATTCAAACATAATGTGAATGTTTTAATAGCTTTTTCACAATGAATGGAGAAAATCAAGAATTTATCTTTCGATACGGTATAAGCGAATAAAATGATAAGGATTGCGCAGTTGTATGCTGGAAAGAAATAAGAGAATTTTTTTTGTTTGTGTATCGTCGATTTTCAAAGTTTTGAGTTAGTGCAAAATGAGAAGCACGCTACAGAGTGGCACTTATATTAACATACTCTTTGGTTCAATATAGTCAACTTCTACTTCTAGCAGCACTTGTTTCCAATGTAAGGGAATGTGTAGACGGCTTCAACAGAATATTCCTCTGTAAAAACTTTAAATGCCAGCAGTGCAGCCGTAGGGTTAAAATAAACAAATGCAATGCTATTTAAGATGAGAGCTTGGAATCAGTTTTCTAGTTTGCTCGA
Source organism: Neria commutata (assembly GCA_963457695.1). NCBI lineage: Eukaryota > Metazoa > Arthropoda > Insecta > Diptera > Micropezidae > Neria > Neria commutata. The sequence goes on along the minus strand of OY735247.1, from coordinate 15,406,597 downwards.
ACCTCTGTTAGCGTTAACACAATCGAGGTGTCCAATTAATTAGTATCTTCAGGCTAATTCGTAATGGCGTTGCACAATAAGTTCGCTTTAGTACTTGCTGCTTTCTGCTTGAGTGCCATCGTCCTGATGCACTCTACAAATGCAAGAGGAAGAGGAAGAGGAAGGGGAAGACCAGCCAGAGGTTTGCCCATATATAATGTACAATTTTGTCATGATAGACAGTCAAGAGCCTAGCCTGAAGTCTCACGCGTTCAAGAGTTCGAGTTAAGAAACGGTACTATAAAATTTTGATTGTTCAACTCGAAGGGTTTCAGAAGATTTTTTATGTCGATTAATAATCACATGATAAAACCGTAATTTGCTTCTTCCATTGGAATAAATGATTCTTGTAAACAATCGAAACGCAAACTTGCGAATTCAAAGATCGTTCCCTTTTATTTTATTATTCACATTTCATATTTATTGAGCTACAATTAAATTTTTGCTGTCCATTGTTAATTTCGGAAATAACTCTCTTTTCTCTCTTAATGGAAGATTGCCCAGAAAATGAGGAGTATGTTTCATGCCTTGCCGACTGCCCACATTATTGTGGCGTCCTGGATTGGGTCTGCCCTCCCAAGTCATGCCGCAGCGGTTGCCGATGTTCGGGTGAATTCGCGCTCAATTATGACAACGAATGCGTGCCAAAAAGTTGGTGTTAAAAAGTTCAGATGCTCTGTGGTGACTTGCATGTATTTTTCTTGTTAATCTGCAAAAAATGTAACGCAATTTTATTGCTTTGAAACAGTTTCTAAAATATAAACTTAATGCAGCTGATTTACAAACACTTTTTGAAATCTACAGAACAAGCCAAACCATTTTTATGGTAACCATGTGAACATGGCAAGAAATTTATATCTTAATATATAAAAACGTCTGTGCGTATGTATGTCGCAGCATCACGGCTGAACCACAGAAGCGATCGACCTTATACTCACAACATATGTTCGTGTGGTGCTCTGAATGGTTTTTATTCATGTTAGACCTTCCTAAGTGTTGCCACTGTGGCGTTTTTTCGAAAATTCTTATTTATGGACCGTTTTGGCTCAGATTCACAACATACATATAATATTAAAGTTCACAGAAAGTCGTTGAAAAATTTGAACCCGATAGCTGTTGTCGAAGTGGAAATATTCACGAAAACGTATTCTTCGTGTGCATAATTTTCATATTTTTAAAAAATTCCTACCATAATTGATATACATACTTCCAAAACAAATCTTAGAATAAAATAATTATTTTAGGCAGAACAACGTTTGCCGGGACAGCTAGTTCTGGTATAAAAAACCCAGCGAATATGGTGGTTTAATGATACGTATGTATGTAGGCAGTTAATACATATAAGGAGAGCTTCCGTGATGGCAAGTGTCTGGAGAGACACAACAATCCAGTCCTATCCCTGCTAGTTATATGAGAAAAGGTAAGCGCAACGGAAAATTCAAATCATGCAGTTAACTATTTTTGACAGTGCTGCGCCTGAATCGCCACTTCGAATCAATGGACCATCTATCATCTTCCATTGAACCGATCGAATAATACATAGTGTAATTTTGATATTCGAATTGAAGAAAATTTTAATTGGATGCTGTTTTTCTTATCGTTTCACATCGTGACTTTTTGCCAACGAAGCAATAACTCGAATGTTCCTTCGTGACTGTTTAGCGATTTAGCAACAAAAGAATTACCGAATAAAAATGCAAACAAATTCTAACAAAATTAATAAAAAATTTTCTCCACTCACCCGGCTTATCTGTACCGTTATAGTTATATTCGTAGCCACTACTGGGGTCCGGCAACAGGTGCTGGTGCTCATCCATAACGAAATCGGAAGCGGAAGTTGTTAGTGTTGTATTGCCCATTTCTATTTCCGGCAACATTATCTCGATGCTGCTGCTGCGGGGCATTTGCCAAATTTAAAAAAAATTAAATTAATAACTTTTAAATAATAAAATACTAACTGAAACTTACCGATTGGGACTGCTGCACACTGAAGTCCCCTCTTCATTATGTCTTGTGCATGAAAATGCTTGTCACACACAAGCTTATTATTTGTTTTGAACGTTGGAGCCAATCCAAGGCGGTCTAGCCAAATGGCGACGCGCCTTCCGTCTCGAGGAAAACCAAACATTTTCCTGTTGGTGGCATATCCCAGACATTTCGGCGCGCTGCACTTTTTATAGCTTTTTTTTGGCCACATTTCACTTTAGAAAACTTTAAATCACTTACTTCCGAACTTCGGAAAAAATTAAAATTTAAATGTCACCATTTGTCAAATTTGCAATAACTGTAAATTTGAAAACGCCTGGCCTGCTTATTGTAATATTGGTGCAAGTACTTAATTTATCTTTGGTTGGGGAATGCGGAAATACGGGGTTTGTGTGCTAAATCAAGTACTAATCGAAAAGTACTAATGGAAAGATGAAAGTACTAATGGAAGAAGTTTTTCGAATTTTTTCACCATACTGATGCGAACGCCCCCTACCTCTCAATAACTTGGTTGATAACTTTGTCGGTAATGTTGTGTGGAAGAAAACACCAACTGCAACAACCAAATACCAAAAATAAAACATGGTGCACAATTTTCAATTTTGATTCCCCCTGTTGCGCTTGGCTTGGCGCTTGTTGATTGGCTAAACGGCTAAACAATCAAATTTGGAGATTTTGCGCTTGGTTTTTAGCACATGGTACTTAGCTTTCAGCACATGTATCAACCTAAGTGTAAAAATTGGTACTAATAATGCAAATTTTACAAGGTAAATAGTATGTACTAATATGGGGAACAGTATGTACTAATATGGGGACCAGTAGTTTTTTACTGCGAAAAACTGCACCGTACACCGCCGAATTGCCGAATTTGATACATTTTGATTTTTTTATTTATAGCGGGTTTTCAGCAATTTTAGCTAAGACACAAACCTTAAACGTTTTACCGCACTGTTAACTGCAATAATAACATTTTATATAAAAGACTTAAGACACAAACTCAACAGCAATTTCCCACTACATACTGTAAATTCTAAAACATGTTATTGAAAAATTTAAAGCAGAGATAAATTATCCAAGTGCTTGTCCTAATCGAATAATTGCAGAAATTTTATTTGCGTATTCACTGCTACCTCATTTTCCACACTAAATCTTATGAAATCCTGTAGAGAAATGCACAAAGGCCGAAATCAACATTTGCAAAAAATGTATGCGAATTTTTCATTACCCAGCCTCGCTGTGCGAATTTTGATAAGTATAAATTACAATTCAGCAACTTTTGACAAGTACTTATATGAAAGCCCAAATAAATTCAAAATAATAGTCCTTTTTCGCTCCTAACACAACCAAACTCTGCAAACATAAAATTCCTTATCCTCTTCCTAAAATCTTCGCACGCTTACAATGTTATTTAAATAGTCCATCCTCGAGTTCACCAAGTTTGAAAGTTTATAAATTGTCAAGGTATAAATTCAGCTAAATCCGTCTGATTCTGAGTATCATGTAGTGATAGCTTCATTGCTTATTGTGAAAGATAATTTGCCTGTGTCTTGCTTGTAACTGGCAAGCAAATTTCTGGTGTTGCCTAACTGTTACCTACCGCACAGATCATTTTCCTATTACCTAAGTGTATTCTATTCTGCAAAGTTTTTAAGCCAATAGCATAACTTCTACGATTTGAAAATGAAGGCTGATATTAAAGCAATATGCCGGCAAATTCTTTTTGTATCGCTTTCTTTCCTGCGATTCTGTCCAATCATTCTTCATTGAAAACATTATAGTGTTCTATAACGTATATAGTATTCTATATACAATGGTCCAATTAAAAACAATAGCTTCCGATTTGTTGATGCTCTACAAATATTGTTCTTTCAAGGATGCAAACGGGTTCTCTTATCTACTTCTCTATCGAATCTCTTGCTCTTTTAACCACTTGCTGTTCACTGTCCCTCGTAAAGATTTCCTTCCATTAAATTCAAAACATTCCTCTCTCATCAAAGTAATAAAAATCATCTTTATTGGCTCAAATACCTGATGCAGACACACAAACATTTACAATAAGTACAAATACACGCCTAAAGATTAGAGTTAGAAATGCTTATTATTATGCTATATATTTAAATTTGTGCTCTGCTTCAATGTGTAAAATGTTTAAAAAATACATGTGTGTATGCCTGTGCGTAGATGCGTATGCATGTGGGCATGACCATGACAAAGTAAAAGTAAGTATCATTTAAAATTATTTGGTAATATATTCTAAGGCATTATGCAGAGCAATTTCCAACATTTCACGCATAACAGAAAAACACGCAATAATTTTTTGCATGCCACAAAAATGTTTCTAATCTCTGCGCCAAAAAAAAAACGCTACACAAAATTGCACAAATAGAAAATTGCAAGCAACAGAAATTTTTGTAATTTGTTCATAACAGCATGGAAGCATAATGAAGGGTTGGAGGCGGGGCATGGGGCCAATTGAACGACGCAGCGTCTCACTAAAGCTAACGACAAATTTTAATTGTTCCATTATTTTTTTGTTTTACCGAAATTAGAGTTAACATTACGTTTAGGATTAGAGCATACTCATTACTTAAATATAATACATATACACGTTGCTTCTTCGTATGAGCTATTTTATGCGTTAGTATAGGTGTGAGTGTTAAGACTATTTGCACGCCCAGTGCAGTGCAACCAATGCACAGTTGCTTAGACACCATGATTGCCACGCCCTCGCGGCGCAGCTTCGAGCAGTCGGACTACCCTGGAGTGCCATCAAATGATGAGACGATGCACGTGACTCGGATTGACGGACTGCTGGCGACGCGCGCTGTTGTCGCCGCCGCTGGCGCTGCCGCTGCTGCCGTTGCTGCCACCGCTGTGCAGCATGTTCGCGTGCAATACAATGTGGTCGTTTTTGTTGTTCTTGCTGTTGTTGTTATTGTTGTTGTTGTTGCTGAAGATGCTCACATTCAGCAGCGATGTGGTAGCCTTGACACGGCGATGTAGGCCACGTTTGCCCTGAAAGAAGTGCGAAATTTCAATTAGTTTATAATTCAACGGGAAATATGGCAACTCTGTGCCTTGCTGAAAACAGAAATCCCCAAATCCAAAGGTCCTTCCATGGTTTTTGAAATTTTGTAGATATATAAAAAATAAGGTAATTTTAAATATATAATTTTTTACATAGAGTAGTCTTATATTATGTAGATGAAGAAATTCAAAAAATACTAATCGGGATTTCTTATTTTCAAAACATTGCGCCCCATTGGCGTCACTGATCACCACCCACCTGTCGCGCCTTGTTCAGCTTGGCCTCCTCAATTAGATTGTTAGGCACCTGGAACAACGCCTCGCCGCGCGTTATCAGCACGTTGGTGAGCCGGCAGCACTGTGCCGCCATCTTCACCTGCTCCTCGATGCTGTTCTTGTCCGTGGGATGTATGTAGCGTGGCGGAAAGAACGACGGCGCTATGATTGTGGCCACATTGTGCAAGTTCATCTTGTTGGAGTGCTTCTGATCGATGACGTCGTTGAGGAAGCGCAGCAGTGTGCGCAGCGTGTTGCGGTTCTCGTGCGGCAGCATTTGGCTGACGATGATCAGCGCCTTGGCCTGGTCGGAGGGCGGGAGGGCATGGCACTGATAGAAGTAGCGTATCAGCTCGTTGGTGAGCAGCGGCTGTGGCAGTTCGCGCAGCCAACGCTTGAGCAGCGCGCTCAGATCGTGAACGCTCGCGCTGCTCAAGAGTTGTGCGAATCTTTTTGGCTTTTGATAGAAACTCGACTCCAGCTCACTGTAAAGTTGTTCAGTCTGGTAGCGAGAGAGAGAGAGAGGGAAAGGGACAGATTAAAGATGGTGTTGCTCAGCGGCATCCAATCACGTGTACGCACCTTTTGTTTGTGTCCGGCGACACGCAGTATGCCCTCCTCGCGAGCACCTCGTCTGGTCAGCTCCGCCAGCAGACCCTCCAGAAACAGCGGCACCAACGTCGAATCCTTGCCCGTGATCTGCTGATCGCGCCGTATCAAAGCATTCAGCGAGACGCCGAAGAGATTGCCCTCCTCCTTGCGGCGTCGCTTGAATGGTTTTCGCTTGTCCAGCGTGACGTGATTGCGATCGAAGACGGTGGCCAGCTCCAGCCAGAAAATCGGCTGCAGTCGCTTCAATTCGGTTTCGTTGATGGTGTCGATGTCGGAGCAAAATTCCAACGAGTTGTCGCTGCTGTCCACAGTATCCTTTTAAAAAAGAAAACATAAATTATAATGAGCGAAAAGAAGCAAATTTTCGGCGCACTCACCACTCCCTCCTGACTAGAGCTCTCACGGCACATGCTCTCGAAGCTGATGCCGTCCCGTGAGCTGGGCGAGTTCTGCACACTCTGCGGCGGCGTGTCCAGCTGAATTTTGCTCAATATTTTCTGTGGCGTGCTCTCCGGCGAGGACGTGTTGGACAAGCGCGCCGTATTCGACAGGCACTCATCACTCGAGTCGCCCGAAGAGGTGTTATTGTCACTCTGTGAGTCCTGCATCAGTTGTCCGCGTGCGCGCCTAAGCAAAGCAAGAGATGCAGTTGAAACAAAGTGTGCTATAAAATAGGCTTAGGACTTACCCCACCGAGCACGAGGGATCGGAACCGGAGCGATTGCGCGGTATGTGTATGGTGCCGATGCGAGAGAAGCCCAACAGCTCAATGCCATCGGCCGAGTACATGGGTATGTCGCAGCGCACGTGGGAGCCACGAAAAATGTCCGTCGATCCCTTGAGTGGAGCGCTGGGTGTGCGCCGCAGCCGTTGCTTGAGGTTCTTGCCCAACAGCAGCGTCTGATGTCCGTTCGTTGCGTCCGCAACGTTGGTGTGATCGAAGATGCTCACAAAACTCGGTCTGAATAGCGAATTGATAAATGAAAACATAGTCCGTTACAAAACAAATGAAATTTTTATATGAATTTAAAATTTTTGATAGTTTATGAAAGTAATAGATTTTGTTGTTTCAATATGAAATGTCAAGCTTGTACGTACATGGATGCATTGCCCCAGACCTCAGCGCCGTGTATGGAGTCGAGTGAATCAGGTGTGGCGCTGCGTGAGCGTGTGCCTGTGCTGGATTCCTGTAAATTGAAGCGAAAATCAGCGAAATGCTTACACGAAAAAGGAAGCTGATATATTCTTGCACCACGAACTTACATCAAAATCTCGAAAGACGTCGCGTATATCCGGTTTGGGTTTCTGGCGATTTTTTGGACGTCCTCGCACGGTGTGATTCAGCGCACGTACGCGCTGTTTGATCGCTTCGGCGTGCGGCTTGGAGAGGGACGCCAATATTGGCTCGAGCTTGGAGGCGTGCAACTCAAGACCCTGCAAAAGGAAGCATTTATTTTTCTTTATTTAACAGTCAAAATTATCTTAACTTGTTAATAGAAGAGCGATATACATATAGCGAATGTTTCGAGGAGACAGTAGAAAGTGGTCACTAGTATCGCCTACGATTCGTGGGAAAACGTTTATTTGATAGCTTGGCAGAATTAGTACGTGTTCCTCTGGATGATATTTCAAGATTCGCTATGAAATCACCACACCTAAGGATTTGGGCTTTCTCCATCTACTGGGTTTATATACAATAAGGCATCACAATGGGCCTTCGGCCTCTGGGTGGGTTTACTGCCAGCAGTAAACAGCCTTTTTAACATAACCTAACCATCGAGTAGGAGGTTCTCCAAATGAAAGGCTTTTCAATGCAAGCGTGGTATCAAAAATTATCAATGCAGGGTTCTCAAAAGCACTTTAGAGCACAAAGTTGGAATCTAATTTTTTTAACTATAGTTTCAGGCAACGAATTAGGGTTCTTCCTGATTGTATGTTCAAAGCATAATTCTAGCTGAGCATTGGAGAAGGCTCGCGCATAGCAGAGGCACTTGAAGAGAAGCTCTACGTCAGGCCGTGGCCTAGTAACAGTTAATTATCGTGCAATTAGGAAAGAATAGATTTTGAGTACATATTTGAATTGTAAAATTTTTGAATTAAGTGTTTCTGAAACAAATTAAGAACACGAAGTGCCTATTAAGAGCACTTTAACATGGCATATCACATTTCTCATTTTAAGGAATGTCGTAAAAAGCTTTGATTATTCTGGTTGTTTATATGTTTTCATCACAATTGGCACTGTCAACTCGCAATTGAAATAATTTGGTTGCACACACTTTCAATTATCTCACTTTCGCCGGCATCGAACTTTGAACTTTGCCATTTGTTTTCACTATTTTTCATTATAAAACTGTCCCTTTTGAGCAGCTCACTGACTGTAAGCTTATAAATATGAAACTTTGCACCACAACTTTTTGTCACCTTCAAAGAGCAGGCAACTATGTATCTTACCAAGCAACGAAAGACCCACAGCTTTGTCATATATGTATGTATGTATATTTTTTCGACCGGCATATAAATGTCGCAACTAAAGACTTGAACTCGAACCGCGCTGAAAGCTAAAGTGCCACTGCAAATCTCTGTTGGGCCAACTAAAGTAATTTTGCGAACGTAAGCACGCCGTCGAAACCGCTGCCGCCGCGACTGAACTTGTTAAGACGAAAAGGCTAATTCGACAAAACTCATAACGTAGCTATAATTTTTCAAAGGCTAAATAAAACATTTATCCACACAATTCATGCACAATTGTGAATACGAGTATGTATTACTATATACACAAATACAAATACCCATACATACATATGTATTTGTCTACATATGTATGTTGGTGTTTGTGTATGCTACAAGCAGTTAAGCAAATAAATTGAAATCTTAGACAGGCATATCGAATTCTAATATTCTGGAATTTGTACCTACTCCTTTTCTCATTGCTTGCTTTATTAAGCCGCGTAGGGGTGTGATTTCCATAAAAGTTGACAAGTTTGCAGATTTAAAAGATATATTGCATAGAAATTCGTTCGAAATTTGTAGAAGGTGTTGGAGTTTATCAGCTGATTTATTGTCATTTGTTTGGAAGAAAAAAACTGCACCGATTGTTGAAGGTTTCAAGTGCCAAATAATTGGAATTCGATGTTGTTGTAGTTGACAAATGTTTTTGTTGCTACTTTTTTAGAATGAAATACTGTTTTGCTGCTACATACATACCACCTTAAGCAGGAAAAGTATCTTATGATTACTTTAACAGCAAGAATTTTCAGAAGCAGAATTTGTTCAGATATCGCCATTCCTAAACGAAACTCCAACTTTTGCATCACACCACAGGCTCTATGCATCACAATAGCATAACCTAACCTCAGATATAGCGATTTGTATCCAAACCGAATCCCTTATCTCTAGTGGTGCTTTTAGAATATAATGTAGAACTATACACAAAGAAAGCTATATACAAATTTTGCAGATTTGTCAAAAAAGTGCTTATCCCCAGAAGCTTTTACCACTCTTCACTCTTCATATCAACAATAGCTTTAGGTATCAGCTGCTTTCCGCTTACCTGTTCAAATGGTTTTGTCAGCTGTGGAAAACCGGCTGCAACCAGCCACTCGGCCTCCATTTCTCCCTCTGTAAAACAGATCAATAAAAAGTGTCGGTTAATACTCGCATCACATGTTACTCAGCCACTGGCCAGCAACTACGCACCTTCATATTGGGTCTCCGGTTCGTTGCAGGGCGAATTGGTCTGCAGCGAGTACTCGTTCAGGAACTCGGTGTAATCCTGATCCGAGGTATTGTCCAGCGATGTGTTGCTGCTCATTTTGTTGCTGTTCTTGCTGCTGTGGATATTTGGAAAATATGGCATTTTGTTGCTTTTGCTGGCGTTAAGCACTTGTGGAAAAGGGGAAATTCAGGCGGGCGCAGAGCCTTGAAAATGTTCCGAAGTAGTGTAAGCGAAAATTAAGCGCTTGCGTTGTTGGTATGCTGCAACGTTGCTGTTTTTGTTGTTATTGGTGTTAACAACATGTTGTAGCGTTAATGACCGTTGCACGTATTTGGCTGTTGCTGCAAGTAGAAGAGAAAAAAAGAGTTTTAAAACATGCAAACTTTTTTATATATCGTATTTTAATTTCAGTGGGTGTGACTATTTAATTTTTTTCTTTGGGGATATTTTACTTTTTGCTAGATATACATACATATGTATGTATGTATGTATCTTTCGAAATTGCGTAATTGAGCAGCGAACAATATATCAAAGCGCAAAGACGTGAAGTGCGCAAATACGTTCAGACGATGACGATTCGTGCGTGGCGGCGTGTCGAATCGACCCCGAACAAAGCAATTACCAATTACCAAAGTGGGTCTTTAGGCTGCATTTCCGTTGTAAGCATTTCAATGCTTTGTGCGAACCCGCTTGTTCAGTAGCCGCCAAGAGTCAATTTCTGCGTATGTAATTTATTAATTGCATTATTAGCTTTTGCAATTGGTGTGGTTCCCCTGCGGCAGCACACTCTTGGCAGTCGACTGTTTTTGAGGCTACTCTCTAGCCTTATATGGCTGAGCCTTATTTTAAGGTGAATCAAGTATAGCATGCTTATTCCAATAACAGGACGATTTAAAATACATAAAGTTGAGGAACTCGAACCGGAACACAATAGATACATGTTGAACCTGGCAACTTTACATGCAAGCGTAAAATCTGGCTTAACGGCCAAAAACAGATTTTCACGCTATTTTTCGCGCTATTTGGTACAATAACTTTAAAAGTGTTTGAATGACGAAATGCAACTGATTTTTGGAGAATATGAAAATTGTTCAAACATAGAGAATAAATTAAATCAATCAAGGCAATATCTTTGAAGTTATTGTGTAAAATAGAACAAAGCCACTGAAAATCAATTTTATGGCCCCATCCATGTTTTATAGACTTTCGTTTTTTCCGAACATTTTCTAACAATAATTATTAAAATAAAGTTTGCTCTTCAAACATACAAAGCTACAATTATTAGCTCTATTATTAAATATAATTAGCTGCTCAGCCATTTTTTCAAAATTTGTCGTTTACATGAAACTCATAAATTGTGCAATAGAGTGTTAAGAAATCGCGCCACTTTATTTACGGCTTACAAATAGGCTGTATTCCTAAACGTCAGTTGCGCTGCATAAGTACAAAGCAGTATGTTCCTAAACGCAAACATAAAAACTTTGCACGTGCACCCTGTTCCTAAACGCAGGCATCAAGTTGTCGATAAGCATCGAATGCGCAAACAGCTCATCACAAATTTTGTTGATGCTTTGTGATTAGTTAGGTTATGTTTTTTCGGCTGTACTGAAACTTTTAGGACGAGATTTAATTTCTCCTCCTTTTTCTCAATTTTATAATTAATTTCGATTTGCTGGGAGTTTATTCGCTACTCAAATGCAAAAATGCGTTAAATTTGTAGTTTTTAACAATTTCCATTTTGCAAAAGCAATGTTGAGCATAAAGTGCGTTCCCAAACTAAAAAGTGCTGCCAACCGAATTTATGCAATGCATCGCAGTAGCACTCAGAAAACAAATCAGTAGAGCATTGGGGGCGCAGCACTGCTTTGCATAAGTACGTTTAGGAATACAGCCATAGTCTTTTTGTCACAGCTGCATGCTTTGTGCATTTGCTGCACGATGGCAACACTGTCGGCGCTGTTTGTTGGCTGAGTCGCTTGGTCTTGGTCTGTGGCGCGGTTTCATTGAAAATTGTTATTGCAATTATTGGTAATTGATTGAAGCTGACTGTCGTTTTGTTGTTGTTATTGTTGGCTACACGTAGCTGCATTGGCTGCAACACTTGCGCTCGCTAGAAAGCCAAATTGCTGCATTTTGGGCAATTCTCATAAAAACGAATTTCCCTTTCATTCGGTTCGAATTTTAATGCGATTTGTATGTTTAATTTTGTGCGCTTTAATTGAATTGTAAATCAAGAAATGCCACGAAGTTTACACAAGCACTGCCACTGTCTGCCTTTACCCTGCCACTCTGCCCCGCTGCCATTAATACACCTGCCGCTGACCGCCCGCCTACCTGCCTCTCTGTCTGTCTGTCCCTCTATCTGACTGCAATACAGCAATTGAGTTATGGCCCAAAAGCTCACCAGCGAGCGGCAAGCGTCCAAGTGCCTCAGCTCACTTTCGATTTGTGTGTGCATTTTCCTTCGGTTGCATTCTGCAAGCGCTCTTGGTATTCGTTTCTGATTATGCAACATGCATTATGTGCTTCGAACCGTGGAAACAATTGGAAAACCACTTAAAAATTTGTTGAGTCCGATATTAGTCATAAGCGAGCGAGAGATATTGTGCTATTTGAAGCAAACATTGCGAGCAAAGATTTTCGATAATTTTGTGGGGAAAATTTGGAAGTTCAGCAATGAACTTGTTCAAAATATTTTAAGATTGAAAAATAGTTCACATATTTACATTTTTCATGCTTATTTTTTTGTTAGAAAGTTATTGATTTTAAGAAGTTTGCCGCCCTTTTCAGATTATGTGTTATTATTGAACAGCTACGCCAAATTCAAAAGAAGAAGGTTCAGTCTATTTTTACCATTTGGAAAACTGGACACATTTTAGGGGAGTGAACAATTTCATAATCGCTGTTCAGTACAGAATAATAAGACATAAAATGTTAGTACGTAAACCTGCGATTCAGAGTCATCTTGTTTCAGTGAGGTACTGAAAATTATGTTAAAAAGAAAAGGATACATATAACTGACAGCATGGGCAATAATCTCCAAGAAACTTTTTGGATTTTCTGTCATTTAAAATCTATATGTATTTCACTAACTATCGATAACATTGATGTTCCATAAAATTTTAAAATTTCTATATCACATGAATGAACACTCTAAGAATCTGCCAACACTGTTTATAAGTCTTCAAATAGTAGCACTTATAATTTAAAACAATTAAAGTGATTCTGATTTTGGCAAGCGAAATTGGCGATTCCACGCAAGTTTTTGAAGATCAAAAGGCTTCTTTATGTTAAGCTTTCAAAGGAATTACTCATTGACCATTTCCAAATAGTAGTTCTGTGCAAGCAAATTAAGCATACGAATGTCATATACTTAATAAGAGATCCCGCTTGAAAAATCGCTCTATATGGAAATGAAGCAACCTTTTAATTAAGACAAATGGCAATTTCTTGGCTGACCATTTCTAATGCCACTGCCAATTACTAATGTATTTCAAATGCACGTCTGAAGGCGGATTAAACAGCAGCGGCTACAAATCAACTGCTGGCCAGCTTGGACTGTGCGTAGGCAGCGAACAAATGCGGCAATTGCCGCTCAATAAACCGGCCAATAAAGCTGTCATTGCTGCGCACTCAAGTGCCCGGCCAGACCATGCCAGGCCATACCGGATTAGCCCGACTGCCGCATTTGCGTGCACAGCTATGGCTACAGTTCGTGCAACGCGGATGCACTTGGAAACTGTCGCTGCGGCCATTTGGCAGCACACAGTGCAGCGCTAATGCCCCGCCAAGGGCGTACGCTGCTAGAGGCTGAGGCAGGCTGTTGTTCCCACGCCACAGAGCTTCGGAATATTTACGAAAATTGCATGTGCTGTAAAAATTCTGCCTATAAAATTTAAGCTTCTTCTTCTCTATGAAATAGGAATTTTGCACTTAAGTAGTTATTGCTTTTGACCATTTTTTTATTCACTTTTATTTTGTTTTGCTGCCACAGGGTGTAAGTAGGAACAACTTTGATAAAACTATTACAAAATTTGTTTAACCCAACCAGACATAAAAATTAAAATAAATAATCGATGTTAAATCGATTTACAAGATTTCATTTTCCATCCAAGTAATCGGTTGCCTTCCCCTCAGCCCCCTTTGCGAAGTTCTGCGTGCGCCCATGGCCGCTGCACTTGCCAGCTAAAGACGTCACCACAACGCCGCAAGACGCTGTCTATTTTGAATGTCATTAAATTTCGCTTCAATATCAATTTCAGGCCTGCCCGCCTGCCGGCTTGCCTGCTGCGCCTGACTTTGTGGCGCATAGGATGACAGTGCCATCGACATCGACGTCGCCAAGTGACAACGTCAGCAATGACGCTGTCTACGTCTGCATTTGAACCGTTGACAACTGCAATTGCCGCTGTATTGCTGAGCCGCCTGCCTTTGTTTGGCGCTCGGGCGCGTCTGTCGCCTGCGCTTATAAGCCACATATCTTGTACATATTCATATTTGTTGTTGTTTTTGATGTGTTATTGTTGTTTCTGATTGCGATCATCGATCGTGAACTGCGCCGTTGAAAGTGAAAGCCGCTTTTCATACAATAATTTACTTTAGGCTCACATGTTTACTTGCATTTGTTGTTGCTAATGACAGTTAATGTGCGTTTTGTTGTTGCACTTATACAAGCCAGAGATATGTTATGTATTTATTTGAACAAAAAAAAACCAAAAAACGTGCGCTAGCCTAAACCGCGCCGTTGAAGGCAGTGAACCGCCAATTGTGAGGTTCATGTGTGCCAGGGCGGGGTATGCAGGTGCAGTGGCGCAGCCAAGAGCAGTAGGGTTTCCAGGCTTATTTGTATGTATGTACTTATATATCATTTTTCGAAATATAAATTTGTTGCACGATAGTTATGCTTCAAAATGTCATACTAAATGCACGAAGCACACTAACTTTTCATAATCCACTTCAAACTCATTTAAAAAAGGTGAACCCGTTTTTAAAAATGCTCGTACTCAATAATTCATAAGTGGCTAAACGTTTTTAAAGCGCAGCAAAGTGTGTGAAATATGTGCCAACTTTTTACGGAAAATTATTAATTAATACAAAAGTTGATATTAGCCCTGGATCATATACTCCACATGCATACGTTGTAGGAAATCTTCGTCGAATCGTCCAAATCATTTTTTCAAATCTTTTTTCAAAAAGAACATAACTCATTCCTGCATGCCTCTTATTAAATTTATAAAACTCGAAAACAAAAGTATCCGCCGACCCTTTCAGGGCCTGTGAAATAAATTTCCGAACTAGCACTGCAGCACTTTCAATAAAAGCTAAGAAATTTTAAATACCTTTGATTTATTCGTTGAAAATTTGCTCAAACTCTGCTCGCTGTCTTTCCGTAGATAACCTCAAATTTATGAGACTGCAACTTTTCCATTTTTTTCTAATGTATAATTCTCGCGCTTTGCCAGCATGAGGCGTTATATCTTTTTAAAATTGAATGTGTCTTTTTAATTAATATGTCTTCTTGCTCTAATACTTTCTTTTTTTACTCACAAATCAATTGGCCTTTCTAGTCACTTTTAAGTTTATTAAACATTTCACACTCTAAACATTTTAATTCGTCTTCGTATTAAAATAGTACAGTCACATTTGCTTAAATAAGTGTCTTTCTCTTGACAGTACTTTGACACATTTCTTTTCTGCATTTGTCCTTCAATTGTCTTTCAGTTGTTGCTTTACACACCCAACTCTTTCTCTTGTTAATTACTGCAATTCGGTTTCGCAGCTTTATTTCAATTCTAAAATCGTCATATACATTATGCTACAGTGCCACTCAAACTGCACTTTGAATATTTGGCAGAACTTCCTTTAATGCTTTGAAAGTAGAGAGCTCTTAGATTCTCTTCATAAACCTCTTACAGCTTTGCCCTAAAAAGTTGCTTTCTGACCTACAATCACTGAATGTCGCTAATGTGCTTACTTTGTTTTATGATTTCTAAACTTAGACTAAGACGTTAATGCACAGTTATTTTAATTTATTTCTTTGTCCCTAATTTACATTCCCAATGTCCATTATACTATATGTACAAATCTCTGAGTGCATTTTTATTTCTTTTCTTGACATCTTACTTATTATAAACTTCTTAACTTTGGTTCCAAACTACATTTATAAGTGAGCTTGAATTGTTCAGATATGTTTAAAATATTATTTTCAACTGTAAATATGGGAAAATTTGCACATTGCAAGAGTAATCAAGTTCGAATTTTCGAACATATCTAATGTAAATAAATAAAAGTAATGAAATCGAAATTTTCTTATGAAACGAATACGAATATTCAATAGTTCTTTGGTGCGAACATTCTGCCGATTTTTGATTGCACATATTCGCTTATATCAATCTTTTGTGTATATGTTGTAAAAATACGTTTCTACATAGTAATCGTATATAATAAAAAAGTGAATGCTAGTTTTGTACAGGCATTTTTTCAAATCGAAAGTTCTAATATCTTTCAAGAAGTCTTAAAACTATATAACGTTTTACCATAACTCTAAGACATCAAAAGTTTGAAAAAAAGCCTGTTATTGAAACCATTTTCATTGCGACAGTTTCAAAGATGAAATAAATTTTAATTTTAATTGATAAAAGTTGTTTATTGTTCTTCATTGTGACCACAAAACTTCAAAAAATATGCTGAAATTACAAACTTTAAGCTGATTTTTTGAGTGCATATTGTCAGTTTAAGCTTCAAAGCGGAAACTTACTTCATTAATTTTCTGCTTTTCAAACATTTTTCACATGCTCTTTATTTGTTATGGCGACAAACAAATTAAAAAAAATACATAACATTTCTTTCAATTTCCAGCTTTTAATCAACTTAAAAACTTTTTGTAAAATTGCTACGATTTTCAGCCATGCAATTAGCCAAGTTCCCAGGCATTGATCAACTCTCTAACTCCTTCAATTAACATGCCTTCATTATGCAGCTGCTCGCCACACATTCATCAATTACTGTTATGGTCTTGCAACAAGTTGCGCGCTACTAATTAGGCTGCAAATGCGCTTAAGTATGAAAGAGCTCTCATTAGAGGCTGCCACAAATTTGTCAGCCGAGTGCAACAACTCAATGCAGCTGCAGTCAATTCAATTTAATTCACTTTCATTACAAATGCTGCCATGCATTATACATATGTACTTATGTATGTATGTATGTTGCAATTGTCATTGTGTATGTGTGTGTGTGTGTGTGCCGCTACAGATTGCATTTTAATTAAGCTGCCACACGCTGCAATGCAAAGCCGCAGACGACCCACAAAAAGTGTGAACAAAGCAAAAGCCACAACAACAACTGCTACAACAACAACAACATGGCATAGGAAAAATCCCACATGACAAAATGCATAATTACGCCTGCAAAGAAAGATGCACTTTTCGTTGGAGCGGGCTGTGGAGTGAAGTGGAGTGGGGCGGCGGCTGCTAAGGGCAGAGTTGAGCGCGTAATGAAATAAATGAAAGAAAGTTTTTTTGTTGTATTGTATTTTGTATGCGAACAATAAATTTTTTACAAATTTATGCCCGACAGCGCAACTAATCAGAAAGCCAAATCAACAACAACAACAACCTGAGCAGCAGCAACATGAAGCATAGCAGCAAATTAAGCAAATCAAATTCGATGCGCTCTTGTGGAAAATGACAGCCAGCTCAAGCTGAGCTGAGCCGTGCTGAACAGAGTTGACAGTTGCGCTCTGGCTGCCGCTCAGCCCGCCCCAAAGCACACTTGGCCTTCCTCTTGCCCTTCAGCCACCCGCACATGCGCCGCCAGTGCTTATACAATTTCTTGGCATTTCATTTTCATTTTCCAGTTTTTGTTGTTGTTGTTGTTGTTCAGGCGACATTTGTGCTCGGGCATGTTTGCATGCGAAGTGACAGCGACAAAAGTCACACACACATACGCACACACACAAACAGACGCGTCTATTGTCTGTCGATGTGCAGTGGCAATAGAAAAAGAAAGTGTTGAGAATGGCATGACATGTGATGAGAAGAAGTATTTGAAATGGAAAAGACGCCGCTCAAGTTGAAGCTGAGAAGGCACAAGCAGCAGCAGCAGCGGCAAATTTAATTACGGCGGCGCAGCTCAAGCAAAGCCAAGTCAGTGAAATTGTTGCAAGCCGCAAAGCAGAGGCACGCCTCATAAGACAAAAGCTCACTTTGATTGCGAACGCAATTTTCGGCTGTTGCTGTTATTGTTGTTGTTGTTGCCGACGTCTCATGGCAGCTCACACGCATGCGCGTAGTGCGGCCGCTTGCCAGATCAAGTGATAAGGCCACTTTCCTTTGTCTTGCACTATCGGCTAAGGCACTTTTGTTGCCGCAACAAATTGCTCTGGTAATTGCGGCAAGATTCTCGGAAATTTTTGCAACGCCTTGAGCAGTACAAAAGACTTTGTGGCACTTGCCACACTCGACAGCAGCAAGCATTCTAATTACGTGCCGCAATTCGGTGCAATTACGTTTTTTACAGTGTGTCTGGTTTAACTACATACATACATATGTACATGTGTGCGTGCTGTAAATCAAACATATTATACAACAGAATGCGGATGTAATAGTAAGTGAGAAGGTTACTCATATGAGTAGCTGCTAAAACGCTCAGAAGTATTCGGATCATTTCTAGTGACCTATGCACTTATGTGGAGCCGTTTTAAAAGAATACTTTTTGACACTAAGTTTAATCTTCTATTGTACATGATTTCTATAATTTATACAAGCAGGAAGACTCGACGACGTCACTGTCAATTGGCAACTCTATCTTGGCACCGCCATTTCCACCAATAATGATGTCAGCTTAAACTCCTGCGAATAGGAATCGGTAAACAATTGAGAAGCAGAGTTCTCTCCTGTCTGACACTCTACAACACACTCATCATCCCGATATTGCTTTATGACGCTGAAGCATGCTTGATTTCGCAAACTGCAGCACCTTCCTTTGGAGTCTTCGAAAGAAAAGTGCTCCTCAGGATCTTCGGCCCAATCCATGAACGAGCTTCAGCGAAGAAGGTATTCGAGACGGCAGTTGGAGAACGAAGATGGCCTGGGAGTCCATGTCTCCGATGGAAAGACCATTTAGAGACACTAGAACGCTTGGAATTCCCAACTGAAGAAGGCGCACGCGTATCAGAGGCGACTAGAGAGAAGTCCTATGTCAGGTCGTAACCAGGTAACGGGTTGTTATGGCCAATCAAGAAGAAAAAGAAGAAGAACTTTCTACGCTTTTAGTCTTTTTGGAGACCTTATGAAAAGCTGATGTAAATTTATGCTTTCCCAGCAAAATGTTCAAAATTACAAATAAGCAATAAATATATTTCTCTGAATTTATTAGGCTCTTTTATTTTCAGCTTTGTGTCTACTTTGTGATATTCGCTAAGCCTCTCTTTAACTGTTCAGAACAAAGAGGTGTGAAGATTCAACTTAAGTCATTAGCCCGTATAAAGATTTTGCAATTGTGTCAATTGATATTGGCCTTGAATTGAATTGCTGCCATTGTTCGATTATTTAGCGTTGCCTCTTTCACACAAACACACAAAAGCAGCTTAAGCAATGAACAAAATGTCTCGATCCATCTTCGACGCCCACATTAGCAACACCTAAAAATTTAAACCATACTAACTATTTTGCGCGCTTTAACTAAATTAGATTCTTTAGTGTGAAATATTCTCATGAGTCTTTCTTTCTTTCCTAATTTGCCAAAATTTTTGTTGCGTTAAGTTAATAAGAAAATAAAATTGTTAAAGGGTGTTGCTCGTTTTCTGACATGTTCTGCATATGGAAATTTTCGAAATTGTGTCAAATTTTTTTCAGGATTATAAATCAACAATTTGGCAACGCTTGCGGCAATAGGTCATTAAGTCTTTAGTTGAACATTAATATGCCTTAATTGTGGCAGCATGCAAAAATTTCACACACACACACATATACGCCCTGTAGGTGGTACAGCAGCATAAAAGCGTAGAAAACACGATATTTTATGAAAGAACTGAAAAATAATTAATGTTTATGATTAATTGGAAAGGAATTTGATATAGCACAAGGGAAAGCTCACCTGTACATATTGTATGAAGTTTATTTGAAAAAGTGAGTGCATAGTTCAAATAATTTTTATTATAAATTTAAACACTATTGTGTTCAAGCAAAACTTTCCATTGAATTCTTCTTTCAGCTACATATATAGAACATGTATATAACCTATTGACGTCTTTAACTATTTGCCTATTGCATATGTTTGAAATTCAGCATTAGACCAACATTTGCTAACAATTGAACTATATATGTATGTAATCAAATCTGAACATGGCTTGCTGTTTCGATATACACACTATCGTGCAAAGGTTGGATACAATCATCTTCGTCAGTTCAAACATAAACCAAAAATTCTAGAGTCATTACATCTCTGAACTCGGTATTTGTACATATCTCTTAAAAGCTTTTTCTGCTTATGTTCTACTTGAATTGAGTCATAAGTGAATGTGCACATATTTTTGGTTACCTTCTTTATAGCTGCTCAAATATTCAAATGAAAACCATTTCAATTAAAATTCAAATTTCTTTTATGCCTTTCTACGTTCTGCTCTGGGCAATATAGCAATGATGCAAGTTGTCCAAGTTGCTCACACATTGTATCTATCAAATATAAGCAATTCACATGCAAATCCAAACACTAACAGACTGCCCCATTTCAAACATGGACCACACATCGAATTGTCGAAAACAGTTTACAATTCAAACAAGAAACAGTTCGACTGCTTCTTTGACAAAAGGAATTCCTGTTATAAGAGCACAGCAGAAAAGCCGAAAAACTAAAAAGCGCCCGGCTTTAGAATCCAACTCCACCGTCCCGCGCGGCCATTTCAATATTATCAAGAATGATTTTTCACAAATCAACGAAAAAGAAATTTAAATTCTTTGCAGACATTAACACGTTGCTTGTGACGTGCTACGTTGTTGTTGTTGTGAACTTTTTCATTGCATTTTACATTTTTTTCTTAATTTTATACACTTTTTAGTACTGTGACTTTTATGCTGGCGCCACATATCGACGCTGCCAATGGCGCACACACCCATTTCTGTTGGCGGCCCTTTCTCTTGTGGCACGATGCCTTGCTGGCGCGCTGGGCATGGCCTCATGGCTTTTAGGCCATGACAGCTCTCGTTGGAAATGTGTTGTCAAAGCATTATAAGTAAATAAATAAATGAAAAATAGTGAAGAAATTGTTGCCACGTCAAGTTGCAGCTTACCAGGCTGACAGACAAAGACCTACAAACCCATTTCAGGTCAAGCTGTAGCTTTTTGTGCGGTTGCAATTTTTTTTTTAAGAAAAAAAGGTGTAACTTTTTTCCGCATAATATTTCTTGCAAATCTTATCGCTCAGCTGTGCTCTAAGCCGCAATCTTGTTGCGCGTATCTGCTGCGATCTGCCGCAGGTTATAAATTATCACCGTTAAGGTTGTCATTGTGCGAAGCGCCGCGCCAAAGCGTTCTGCAGAATGGCAGTAGTCTGCATGTTGTTGTTGGCATTATGAAGTGTTTATGAAGGTTTCGAGATTTGCTGCCAGCGTCAAAGCAGCTGCCAGCTACTAACTTGAGACGAGAAAAGCCGGTAACTCAAACTGCCGAGAAACCTCAAGTGTTCTTGCCAAGGTAAATGTTTGTGGCATGATAAAGACCAAACTGCCGCATGGCTCAGTCAATAGTTGCTTGATCTGTCATGTCAAGAGTAGACAACCCAAGTCGACCTAATTCGATTTAGCGAAATTCAAATTTATTAAAAAAATTTTATTGTGAGGCGAATATTTTTTATACAAATCCACATATCTAACTCTTCAATTTTATTGAGTAGATAAACAGATTGAGCGCAGGCAATTTTTAATCTATGTTTTTCAATATCTTTTCTGCTTTTGCAATTAGGTCGTGGAATTTGAAGCTGGATTTACTACAGTAAAATTTTTTTTTGTAATTATACAACTTTTTGTTGCTTTTATTGCATTGTAGATATTTCTTGCTGTGGGCATGTGCACTTTCTGTTGGTCTATTGCTTCAACTTTTTTATATCTTTTGCTTGCATATTTCTTTCTTTTACCATGTCGACTATAAAATTTGCGAATTGAGCACAACATTTCTCAGTTTTGTTGCTGCATATCTTTTCAATAAATCTTTGCGGTTAGAAATCAATCAACATTTTTATGTTCCCTCCTCTCTTCGTTCAGCTTATGCAAAATTGCAATCTTATTGGTATTTTATGCCGCCTTATGATGATGGGATTCTACAACTTGTTTGTTTTGTTGCTGTTGGTGCTGTTTGGTGTTGGTGTTGCTTTCGTTTTTTGCAATCTTTCGAGTGGTTTTTGAGTTGGGCGGTGAAAATAACCTTAACCTAGAAAGTTGAGCATCATGAATCTTGTTGGAAATATAATTATCTTAAATTTTTGTTGTCTGCCTTTTGTTCTATTATAATTATAGCATATCGTTCGATTTTCATCAGCATAAGAAGCAGAGATATTATATGTAAATTCTTAGATTAAAATTTCGCTTACGTTTTACATATATGATTATTTCTGTGGATTTTGCCAAAAAAGGATACCATCTTTAAATATGCAAAATAATGCACCGACAGTTTCGCGAGACGTTTGAGCTCATAAAAATACATATGTAGCAGAAAAGTTAAATCTTTGACAATAAGATAAAGTAGCTCATCTGAGTTTCTGATAAGGGAAGAAAATTACAGAAGCCGAACATTTTTGCTTCGGAATAGTTGAGATTTTCTCAAATCGTTATAAGTGATCTATAAAATGTTCATAATCATCAAATTTATCAATTTCATCGAAACATTAGAGAACAACATAAGCTATTTTAGCTTATAGCCGCAAATATAATATATAATATTAGAACATAAGCCAAATTATATGTATATACACATAATATTAAATATAACAAACCATAATTGATAATAAATCATAGTTAAAACATAAGTTTTCAATAGTTTCGAAAAAGATACACGTGTCTTTAAAGATTAATTAAAGTATCGAAAAGAGCGCCCTTTAAATTGATGGAGCATTTTGCGTTTAACTGAAAGCACTCCATTCTTTCTGTACTCCATTGAATCAATACTCTTGCAGTTGTTGTTGTTTAGCAGTCTTTATATAATTAATTCAATCAATTATCAATTTATTTTTCATTGAAAGCAATATGGACAGGATAATGTTCGTTCCCATTGTGTAGGTAATTCAAGAGCAATAAAATAAAACGCCGAAGTTAATACTTTTTAAGATCAAAAGCTGAAGAGACCAAATCCAACTGCTCTTCTAGAAAAATTTTAATCATCTTAATTTGTGGAAATAAATTTGTTCGGTTATCTGAGCTTAGGAAGAACCATTTGACTTTAATACAGCTATATATTTTACTCTGGCTCTTGGACATGAGTCGAAAAATATTAAAAGACATGTCGAAATTTATATTTGAAAATATTTCATTTCGAGTAATTCTTAGTGAATTAGAGAATTCATTAAAAATTCAGGCAACCGCGAAATATTGTATTATATTTCCATAAAGTAATAAAAAGAGTGTATCAATTTGTAGCTTCATGCTTTGGCAACGCGCACAAGGTCACATCCGCCTGCTAATTGAGCAGCGTAAGTACACTTTACTATGGCTCTGAGTTAAATTCTAAGTCCCAAACACACAAAGAAAAGCGATTAAAGCATGAAACTAATTAACGAAAAAAAAATATAAAATACGCACACAATTCGAAATGCTTACCACTTGAAATGGCAGCAGCGGCAAAAAGCTGAGTGTCTACTTTGTTGGTGTATGAAGTGCACAAGCGACTGTCATAAATTACAAGCATATTTGAAATAATAATAAACATCAAGAAATCACAGCCAAAAAAGTGCCAAAGCAAGAAACGTAGTTTTCAAAAACTAATCACAGCGCGATAAGCGGGGGAGAGGGGGCGGTAGAGAGCAGACTGTGCTGACACCACGTGTTTGAAATTTCGAGTTGCCGGAAATGAGCCAACAAAAATATTTTAAAGCGTTTCTGAAGCACTTGCAACAAAAAGCTGCTAAAACGTTATGGCCAACAATTGCGGCTAACATAAAAAGGCAAGTTTCAAAGTGATTGGCTTAAGAGCTTGTGTGGCTACAAACAACTCAGCTTAAATGGGCTAACTTTGCCTGTGAGTTAGGGCAGAGAAAAATTAATTGAAATTTCTTGCTTTCAGTTAATTAAGTGAGCCCTCTAAATAAGAGTACAGCGAGTAAGACTAAAGAGGCGCCAACTGCCAACTGCAGCTTAGCTTAGGCAGCGGGCTGGAAGGGGGGAACGAGTAGACCTTGCAGCCAGCTCAAAATATAATGAGGAACACTTTCAATAAAGAGGAATTTTTCAATTCATGTAAAATTTGCTTTTCTTTGAAAATATGTATATTCATTATAGATCAGCTGCAGGGCATCTGCAAATGAGTATTCCTATTCCAGACCTAATCATTCATTTAATCTACAATTTTTGCCCATTTCTTACGATTCAGAAGTTCTCTCTTGCCACTAAAAAACTCGAATAGTGGCAGCGCTGCTAAGAAGTACAATGGCCTACACCCACGGCCTATCGGACGTCGATTTAAAATCGTTCAAATTTTGTAGCGCATGCCACAGAAACGCAACACAAGTGGGCGTGTCAAAAAAAGCCGCCTGGCAGACAAACGCGAGTAGAACGCGCTCCAAAGCCAGAGGGAGAGAACATTGGCCGGCAAAAGGCAGATTAAGGCTTACAAAGCATATTGCTTATTTAAGCCGACTTAGTGCCTTACAAGCCAACACACAACATGCCGACAACAACAACAACAACAAACCAGCCAACTACGAACAGATATACTTTTTATGAATGCGCTCGGTTATTAACACAAAACAATGGCGCAGCCGCGCGGATTATGCCGCGGTTCAAGAAGTCAGCCATTGGCCGACAGCCGCAGACAATGGCTAAAACACGTCGAATACTCCGACGCAGCTTCAGACAGAGTGACGTGCAAATTTTCGCATCTAATGAACAATTCAAATTGAAAAATATTTTAGAAAAATTAAACAACAAAAATCGCAAAACAAATGCAACAAATTATTGTATCGAGCAGACAACGCAACCTACTCTCGTACGTGCAAAAATCAATTATATATACATACATATATGTACATATAGTACAATAAGTCAATCGCACAATATTTATACCCTACACCTATGGTAATAGGGTATAATAACTTTGTGCCAAAATTGTAACGCATTAAAGGAGCCTTCCTAGGTATAGACATAAGTATATAGAAATGATCAGAAACACTTTCTCTTTTCATTTCCGGTTGTCCGTCTGTCCGTCTGTCCGTCCGTCTGTCTGTCTGTCTGCGTGTACGCAAAAAAAAGAAAGAAGGAGTTGCCCGATTTGGACCAAATTTGGTACACAGTGACAGTGAACTTCGGGTTAGGTAAAGTGTTAAAATTATTCAAATCGGTCGAAGGATACGCCCCCAATGGACCTATAAGTCCCTCTACCTCGGGTTTTTTGCGATCAAATTGCTGTAATTTGTCTAATTAATCATTGAAAAGAATAATACTTGGTACTCAAGTTAAGGGGGCGGTTATCTATGTCATACGAAAAAATGGGCGTGGTCCGCCCACTATATAGGCGGCAAACTTTTTCCGGTAAAATGGCTCCCAATTGACTAGTTACGAATATAAATGAATGAAATTCGGTTCCCAAGTTGATATATAGGTCTTAGATGCCATAGAAGAAAATGGGCGTGGTGCGCCCACTATATAGGCGATAAACGAAAAACCCTCTTAACTTCCATAATATATACACCAGAGCGTCTAGATTTGGTTACTTAGTTCCTGGTAAGAATATCTTTTAATTCTCCAAAAATGGGCATGGTCCGCCCACCATGGGGGCAGTAAAATAAATATACCGATAACATCTGTTGTACACCTGCCAGAGCATCAATATTTGGCATGTATAGTCCTATTAGGTATATCTTATAGTCTGCCAAAAATGGGCGTGGTCCGCCCACTATGTGGGTTGTAAATCAAATGCACCCACAATTTCAGTGAATTATCACCCCACTTGGGAACATGGTGTAGGGTATTACTCTGTCGGTGAAACCCGACTGATACTTCCTTACTTGTTTTGTTCGTATTTTCTTTGAGTTCAATAACAAATACGAGTGTGCATGAAAAAATAAGTATCTTGCGCATGCGTCATGGCACAAGGCAAAAGACAGATAGATGTATAGAGAGATATTATGAGCTACGAGTACTTCCAGCGTTTGGTTTAATGTAATTGTTCTGCACAAGTTACTCAACATGTCTTTCAAATGTGCACAAGCACACACACACAAATTGTCACGTGTATGTGTGTGTGCTGTCTGTTAATGTGCCATGAAAAATTTTGTACCATTTTTGCTCTGTGTGTTTATTTATTTGCGCTTAATTTTGAAGCTTGAAGCTCAATTTTGCACACTCTGTGCTCTTTTTCTCAATTCTTTTGGCATTTTTAATAAGCCATGTTGATTTTATATGTGTGATATATCTGTCAAATGTGCTCATGGCTGTTATTACAACAAAAAACCAATATGTCAAAATCTGATCTAACGATATGTCATAGCACAAATCTTGTTTAAAGCAGCAGAAAGAATAAAAATATAAACTGAATTTTTTATAAGTAAGTGTAACTCAAGGCAGTGAAGATATTTACATATATACATACATATGAGCTGTTATTTTTGAAAGTGGAATAAGTTCACTTTCTGTTATTGCGAGATATTTCATTGTTTACATTTCACTCTCAGTGTCAATACTATTAAGAGGTAAAATTTCCATACCCCAAATACTAGAACAAAAATTTTTTTTCGCTATAAATTGTTTACCCATATAAGGATCATAAAAAGCTTTATCTATAACTGCCATTATTTACATTTTTGTAAAAAATTGACTTATTCCACTTTCAAAAATAAAAGCTCATATATTTATGAAGTTATTTTGTGAGATAAAATGAAAATTCAAAATTGCATTATGATCAATTTTGGGTTTGTGATTCTTGAGTTTCTTAAGACATAGGGTATGTTAAGGAGCAGATGAAATGCAAATAATCTCGCATGAAAATATCAATTTTTAATATAGTGAACGATCAGCTAAAATGATTACAACCACGAACATGAGCAATTGATGTATGTATATAAAGTTAAGAAATGTATATCTATCCTTATATATCGCCTTCAGTTTGGCAGCGAGAAGCTATTTTCCCAAACTTTTATTCAACTACATTAATGTTACAAATCATAAAGCCTAATTTTTCATGCAATTCAATACTTAAACTCAAAACAAACCGCCGAAACTCTGAGAAATACCTTAAAAGTGGCCACTTCAAAGCCAAACTTAAGCGTCTAGCTTCACTGTGCTGCATTCTCAGGCTTGTAATTTGAATATGAACATTTCTTGCTTTCATGGGAAAAGAAAAAGAAAGGGTAAATTTCTATGCCACAAAAGAATATTATTTCGAATGCTAAAAGTTCATTGAATTTTAAAGTTCTTTCACATGCTTGTGCATGCATGTGTGTGTGTGTGTGTTCCTGGGTACGTCTAAGCCAAAAGAGCTTAAGCTAATTGTGAGTTGATTGATTTCCAACGTGTTTAAGGTGTGATCTTAATAACCTTAGCTTACCTCTTTTTTTCTTGCTTCACCAGCAGCAATCACAAACATTTTTAGAGGCTGCCAACTGCTGCCATTCACATTTCTCACTGCCACAAAAGAATATTCTTGCGATTATTTTACCTTTTTCTTCTCGTTTTTTGTATGAAGTTATGTTAAATGCTAAAGCTGTAATTAATTAGTTTCGATATGAACTTTTATACGCTCTATGGACTGTATTAAAAATTAACTGTATTATTGTATAGTTTGTGTTTGTAATAAATTAAAATGATCGCATGAAAAATTCAACAACGCCGCAATAAAGAACAAACCTTTGAAATTTATAGCTCAAGCACATGTGTTGGATTTAACGCTATTCATGTTTATAATTATGGCAATCACTTTGCGGTTTAATAAAGAAAATGTTGATATGCAGTATGAAAGCTCGAGTATCTAATGTTTAAAAGAGAACGATATACAGGCCATTAGATACCATGTGGGGAATGGGTGTCTGGTTTCGAATTTCAAATTTTGAAGTTACAGCAAGTTTGAATTGTAAAGAGCTAAGTTATATACATATGTACATCGCCTTAGACTATTTCGCATACACTGTCTAACAAAAGGTTAAGAATAATCTATAATTAATATACCTTTCTAAAATTTCAGTATGTTTCCAAACTCTTCTATAGTGCACTGCAATCGTTTATATGTATGTACATACATGCCTGCACGATTTAAATTCCTTCGCGCATTTTAATAAAATGTTAATCATTTCAACAGAACATGGAAATGCTATCTTATCACTTATGTAAAGCTTAAACAGGATAAACGAACTAGTACGGTTAATACCTAGCAGAAAGCGCATACGAATGGTCATAGGATTTCTTGATCGGCCACTGTTAAGTAATGAAAGATACATATGTCTATTAAGAGCATATTCCAGAAAAACATAAGGTGAATCTGTAACGAATATGAAGAAACAGCTGAGCACATTATCTGTCATTATCGAAATACCGAAATTCAAGCTGTAACCCATCAAAAATGTAGGCGGTTCCAGAATTCAAAACGAAATTTTTCCTAAAAACATCTTACGTTTTTGAATCATAATAATTCTAAAATTTCCAAAGAATTATATATGTTGGTTTTTCAAACTTTTGTTGAACAAAATATATGTTCGAATAAGTTTAACCAAATGCTTAGATTTTTCTATAGAATTAAAAACGGGATCAATTTCTCTACATTGCCACCATAAGAGTGTGAGTAGCTGCATAATCGTAAAACTTAGGCATATTTTCATGCTCAAAACTACTCATTATATATTTCCTTCTTGTTTAGATTGCTTGGGTATAAAGTAGAGCTGTTTATTAACTATAAAGTGATTCCCTATAAGAATTGAAAATCGCTGCCATAAAATGAAGAGACTCAATGTTTGTACATAGCTATGATTAAGATTAAAACTTTGTACATAACAAGCATTTATGAAAAATAATTCCAAAACGTATGTCGAACATTTTCCGCTTTATGAATAAATTTCAAAGCTGAGACTCGAAAGTTCCCACTTCAAAAAGTACGCAAGCAATTTGCAAGCATGACGCATGCATAACGCGAGAACTTCGAGACTTGGGCGAGCCCACTACCAAGGCGGTTTTTGACTCTCGGTGCACTCCGCCCACAGCATATTTGCATGACAATATGCAAATACAGCTGAGGTGTGTTTATATTTAGAAAAAAACGTCATTCTAAGAAATTTCCATTAAAGCCAAAAACCAGAAATTGCTATGAGAATTGCTCGTAGAGAAAAGACAGTTTTATACAAATTTTTTAAATCAAAATAAATACGAAAATTTTTGAGTGCAAAGGCGTGTAGGCAGACGAACGTGGGGGCAGACGTGAAGCGGTGCCCAAAAAGCAGCTTAGTTATTGAAAACGTGTTAAACATGTTCGAAAATATTTCATAGCCAATTTAAATATTCAACAGCGTGACATGAAAAATTAATAAATATTTTATCAAAAGCAAAAGCTTAACAAAAAGAGACTTGAATAAAAAAAACAAAACAAAGCTGAAGCTAAACAAAAATGCATAAAAATGTATAAAAGAAAAGCAAAACAACAACAACAACGATACATAAAACCGCATAACCTAAATAATATTTAAATATTTTTTTGTGAATCAACTCACAAAACGCGCGCTGGTACAGCTTCAGCGCCAACAGCAGCAACAACAACAACAACACCAGCAGCAGCAGCTGTTCGCCTTAATTACCCACAGCGCGCTCATAATGTGCATGCATTTTGTATGGGGAATGAACCGAAGCGCTCCCGTCAGACACTGGGCCAGGCCGGGCCGCACCACACCGCACCACAGCAGACCAACAGTCCAGCTACAGTTACAGCATAAAAGCCGCCGCTGTGAATTGAACTCTTTCTGCTCTTGCCAACGCTCCACCTCCCTTACTAATGTGCCAATAAAGCAACGCTTGCACGCTTACCAACATTTTTCTCTTGCTTGTGCACCCAAAAAAAGCTTAAATATTTTTCGGAGCGCTACACATGCTAAACAGTTGCTCGCCGCATTGGCCCAGCTGGGCAGTGAAGTAGTGTGGCATTGGTTGCAAAGGGGCGTTCAGATTTTGAATTGCTCTGAGGACTTTAAGCATTTTTCACTGAAGCCATTGTAGAAAAGGAACGAATACAAAATCCATGAGTACTTTTACAACGGCGGTCAAAACTTTTCATAGAAAATGATTTGACGCTCCAAAGTAATTGACTGATGCTACGCTATGAATTTAAAATTGACGTTGGTATGAGAGCTTCTTCATAGCTGTTAAGAAAATCGAGCCTCGAATCGAATCGATCGACAGAAGTAGTTACTTCTTTGATTGGTATTATATATGGCATAGCTAATAGCGCAATCACATCTGATATTTGAAAAAAAACAGATCAAATAAGATTGTAAATTTCCTGAATTCCGCCAAATGGCTGTAGGTTGATCGAGGCGTGGCAACAGAACGGCACTCAGTGCTAATTCATAGTCAGGAATAGCCACAAAAACCAACCAAGTATAGAGCCAGCTGCTTGGCAGGCTCTCATTGCAATGACATACAGCCTCTCACAGACATATTTTTTTTCAAATACAATTTATGCATATTAATGATAGTTCGAATCAGCTTCAGTAATATGAACTCTTCGTAGTCAGAAGTGATGTTTGCAGTTGAGTTCATTCTGATTAAATTACAAAATCAGCCAATAATGTAAGCATATTTTAAAAGCAGTCAAAGTTATTCGATATCAAAACTTTTCAATTGATTTATGTCTCTTATACTATTTAAAATGTCTTCCCAGCTGTCTTCTTTTTGCCTGTCCCTTCAGTCCTTCAGTTATAGAGCACAAACCAAACAAATTGACAAATCTTGCCAGAATATTTTTTCCCCACCTAAACCAACACTCCGGGGATGCCCCATATATGTACATGCAAAGCACTTGTTGGTTGGGAAATGATTATAGATAAGTGGGTGGGGGGAAAGAAGCACAAAGTTATATGAAGAGTCGTACCATTTCTAGCTCTGAGTATATATAGATACTGAATTTCCAACGAAATATTATAGCAACGCGGCTCACAGCTCTTTCAGCGTCCCCCATGACTACGCCGTTGGTCATAGCCAAATGCTATTCAAATTTTAATACCACTTGCTCGCAAACTCGCTTACTGGCGGCAGCTGAGTAGTTCTTTTATGTTTACCGATTATGAAATTACAAAATGAATTTAATCAAGTGAAATTTAAGTAGTTAAAAATGTTCGCCTCGCGAAGCATGCTCCATGCCGCAAGGCACATTTCATGCCAGTCACTTCCCCTTCACCGTTGCAGCACACTCTTTTGCTGCTGCCTCGCTACGGCGCAAGAATTCTTTCAAAAGCTAATCGATTTTTATCTTAGAACGCTGAGTTGTGCAGCTTTTAAGGCTGGCTGTAATTAACGTGATTTGTGGCATTGCTGTATCTTGCACTTGCCGCAGGGGCACATATTAATGAAAAAAACATCTTTGCTGTTCTCTGTCTCTAGTACATACAAACACATTTCAAAGCTGAGTAAAGTTTTCAATAGCTACTATTTTCCCCCCCTATGTTGATAAAAATTAAAGAAAATTTCTTTCCCAAAAATTAAAAGCGTTCGAGAGAAAAATCCTTAGCAAGATCTATGACTGAATTCATCAGTGCGAAGGCTTTTGAAGAGGTTGACGTCTAAACTTGGAGCTTGGCACTGGAGATTTAATTAGTTTGTCTTTTACACTTAGTGACGTATATTGTGCCAGTAAGCGCGAAAGGGTTAAGTTTCGCTGATGCCAAGCTTACACGTATCCCTTGCTCTCCTACTATCAAAAAAAAAATTTTTTAATTGTAGACAAAAACCAGTTTCATTCATGGCATTGCCCAAAAAATCATTTTGATACAAAGGCCATTGACAAGCGTCGCCGTCATTCATAAGTAATGCGCCTATTACACATAGCAAAATGCTGCGTAAAACATCACACATACAACGTATAATATTTACGTAAATTCACCCACACACATGCAAAATCGTCTGCCCATTTGTGGCTAGTCAGTTCGTTAAGTTAAGAGGAAATTTATTAAAGTTTCAAACACTTATTACTTCCTGTGCATGTGTGCGCGCTCTTTTAGGGTAATCAATTTTTTGTTGACATTACTACAACAAATTTGTAGTTTTAATAAGGCGAGAATTGCCTTAATTGTTTAGGTCTAGGAGCATGCGTAGAATTTCAAATGGTAACCATTTTCGTACCACTTCATCAATGAACGTCAAAGCGTCACAGCTTAATATGTATTAATATAGTACATAAACATTCATAGTATGTAGCTATTTAGCTAATCATTTCGAAAATGACTGCATACTCACAATTTGAGCAATAGGTACTAGAAATTGGCAACGACTTTATATTTGGTACGCATATAAGCCGTTATAGCTTCTGTTCGGCTTAGGAAGTCATCATACTTAGCGCTTATGTATATCTTATCCTTGCACTTAGATACTCTTTGAAAGTCCCAGTTATTAGAACCAGCCATTAAAACAAAAGCTTTCTTGAAATTATGCTATGCTCTCGGAATATCAGGGGTATTTCTGATCTGTTGCAAATGCAATTTCAAATGCATAGTGTTGCAAATGCACGTTACTAATAGCGAACGACCTTTTACTTACAAAGGTGCAAAATCCTCACGAAAATTAGCAACTGTTCGCTTGCAATACTCATTGTTGCCACCTTATTTAACTGTAAGTTTTCAAGCTGGCAATTATACTCATAACTTTGCATAAAAAATTTTGCAATATACGCAATGGGTATTGCAAGTACAAATCAGCATGTATTGTTGTTGTGATTGCAAGCGGTGGAAAAATAGTTTGCATTCGCACCTTTGCAAAGCCATTTGCACCAGATTGTAAATACCGTTGGTTTTTTGTAGGATAGTGCAAGAGAGTTTAGTGATGTAAAATTTTTTTCCGAGCAATGCTTATTTCTTCTTTACAAATTAGAGCATTCAATGCCAGATTTTTCAGCCAAACTCTTACTAAAGCTTTTTAGAGAACTGAGAAAATAACAAACTAACGCTCTTAGAGATTTTTTGACGACAGCTGACATCAAAATTAAAGCGTTCCCATGCAATATCTGCAAATGGCTCATAATTAAAGTGGATAAAAATCAGACATGTTATGGAAACTCAACTTCAGCATCTTTTGAACTTTATTTGACAAAAAAAACTTATCATATAACAAAGAATAAACTCATCAAGCCTCAAGCTAATTAATCTCAAGCTACTATTTCCCGAATTAATTTTCCAGTTAATTTCCTACTCCCACGACTTCTTGTTTGTTCATAATCTCTAAAATATTTCTGATCATTGTGTTTTTTTGAGTTCCGTGACAAATTATTTTAATAAATTTCTTTAATTTCTCTAGCTTTGTGCTTTGTTTGGGTTTCGTTCGAAGCGCTTATCTCTCTTCCAGCTAAGCAGAAGCACACGCGCTGACGTGCTGCAACAAAAACAAAAACCTAAACTTCCGCAATGGAAACAAGAAATGCATCTTACTTGGCGCACTTCTCGTTTCTATAGGCAGCCAGATTTGCGACCAACTTCACATACGCTCGTTCCATTGCATAATTTGCTTACTCTGATAAGCAAGAATGGCAGAACAAGTTTTGCACACGTCCCGTCCATGAGCGGGCCACATCCTCTTGGACGTCTCAGACTAGTTAAGCCGAAAAATCAATAATTTCAAAATACTAAAATGTCAAATTTATTATGTCTCATACTGTGTACTGCCTCCCCCCCCCCCTTCCCCCACTCCCAACCATCTCATCAACTTCATTCCTAATTGCGCCAGCGCTATTCGCTGCTTGTCTGCGGCAATTAGCGAGAACATTAGCAAATGCCAGTTGCAATCGCTTTGTTGTGTTGTTGTTGTTGTTGTGTGTTTATGGCAATATGCAAAAGCCGCGGGCACTGCAACTGCAACTGCATCGACAGCTGCAACACGAACTGCCGTGCACAAGGTCGTTTGCTGAGAGCCGCCGCCACATTATTTGCTCCATGCTGGACAACCAACATGCACACACACACACATATACAATATTTGCCAGCGCAGCTTGGGCGCGCTGCTCTCTGTCCAGACGCTGCCATGCGCATTGCCTTGAAACGGTAAAATCTCATTACAGCTGTACAAATCTGCTTGCCGCTGGGCAAGAACACACTGAAAAAGCGAAGAGGCGAAGAGCGACACGGCTAATGCTAATTGTTAGCCAGCTCCGCGTCCGTCCGTCCGCTGGCACTTGCAAGCCACAAGTGAGATTTCGCTAATATTTGACATCACGAGTACCATAATTATTGGCTGAGAGGAGTATTAGCAGCATTGCTACGGCGTCTAGCGCCACTCTAAAAGGCTCAGTTAGTGATGACGCATCGTATTTATTCGTATCGTAAATGTCTGAGGGAGACCTATGTATTTCTATTAGAATTTTTGCGTTACGATCCGAATGAATACGTCGAGAGCGAACGCATGTATAGAGCTCGGGTAAAACAAGTTTTAGTTTGCGATAGGAATAAAGACGATACGTCATCACTAAATGAGCCTTAAAGAGGTTAATGTTCGCACTGATGAAGCGAGCAGCACTCGCTGGAGTTTTCGCATCTCATTGACTCAGCCGCATCATTTGCATGGACCAATTTCAAAAATTTATAAATGCAAGAAAAAATTAAGTGTGATTTTTAGCAGTTCATTTGAATTTTATCAAATGTGGAGCATCGCTCTTAACTCTTTGATTAAAGCCCATTACTTCAAATCACCTGTTTCTATTATTATTTTAGCTTAACAAAGAAGGTTTATTAATTCATTTTTGAAAAAAGTAGCTGCTAGCAGATTTTGAAAAGCGCAACAACATTTCATTTAAAATGTTGTAATAATTTTTTAATCAATTTTATAAAACATGAATCTAATAAAAGTGAAATCACATAAAACTATTTTCACTTTGCTGGTAAAGAGCATTTTTAAGAAATTGAAATTATCTGCAAGTTGGTTTGAAAAGTCGAAGCTAAATTCTCTAATCTGATGATACATACTCGATTAAATCTACAGCTATTTAATATCAATTCCATAAGATTCATAGAAGAGGTAGGTACTTACATATATGAGATGCACGCCGAGCAGCTCAGCAGCTTCTCTAGTTTGGGCATGCCGAGCGGCTCAACGACAGTGTTCCAGCGGAGAGTGATTTAGTGGTCGAGGAAGAGGAAGACAACAAAATTCGCAGAATTTAGTAAAGAAAGCCCTATCATTTAAACTAGCAAAGGCGCACTAGAAACAGAGGCTTCTGCTGAGAACTGCTTGAACTTGAAAATGATAATGTTCGATATTGAATGTGATATTTTCTCTATTACTAAGGAACTAAATGAAAATATTACGAATGCCATTCGCTCAAATTTTCTTTGCAAGTTTATGTAAACCCAATTCCGATTGCATCTAAAAGTAGCTCAATTCATCTTCCGCATACGCTGCAGACGTTTGCATTGTCATTAGTAAAAATTTCTGTGTTCACATTCAATCTTTATGTAATTCCTTTTCCTTTTCCTTTGTAATTCATATTCCGCTGAATTGTGGCTGTTGGTGTTTTTGGCCGCTGTTGGCTGTTTGCAATTGGCATAACTGTTGTTGTTGCTGCTGTTGCTGTTTACTGTTTGCCATTTGTGTTAATGTTGGCAGTTTTGCTCACAATTTATGCATGAATTCATAAGCTTGTTTTCTTCGATATTCATAAATTTTCGCTTTGGCAGTGGCTTTTGGCTTGTATGAAGTTTTGGCTTGGAGTTTTTGCTTTTACCGCTTTGCAGCTTGCCAGGCGAATGTATTTATAAAAATTAATTCATTTTTGCTAGCGCGCGTTTTGTTTCTTTTTCCTTTTTTTTACATATTCTTGTGCTCTTTGAATTTTTATAAATTGTTTGCCTTTGTTGTTGTTAATTAAAACACCTCAAGATATGTATGGGCTTTTATGTAGTCGTGGCTACATTTTGCATTTGCATATGTATTTGTTGTTGTTGTTTCTGTACAATAGTTATTGCTTAAGTGTTGGTATTGGAAAGCTATTAATAAAAACTATCGGCATCTGGCTATGTGACTATGGCTGTGACTGACTGACGGACTGACTGACTGACTAGCTGACAAGTTGCTTGCTTTGTGTGCGTTAAAAAGTGTGAAATTAGATTTCTTTTTGCTTAATTTAAGCAACATTTTTGGTGCATTTTGCATGGCCTGTGTTGTTGCTGCTGTTGCTGCTTGAAATTTTTGGTTTTGATATGGAAAACAGGTAATTACATAACTTTTTTTCTATTTAGCGCTCTCTAATTTAAATATTTGGCATTATACAATATCACGTACATTTTTTGGTTTAACTGACTTTCAAATCATACGACCTCGATTACTATAAATGATTTATATTTTGCACTTACCTTATCTTTAGTATAATATAAAATGTATTCGCTTGCATAAAATGGAATCCTCATAAAA
The DNA here is from genome assembly GCA_963457695.1 of Neria commutata. NCBI lineage: Eukaryota > Metazoa > Arthropoda > Insecta > Diptera > Micropezidae > Neria > Neria commutata. The sequence goes on along the minus strand of OY735247.1, from coordinate 15,370,162 downwards.
GGGTTTCTGCAAAAAGAAGAAAACAATTTGGGTTTAATAAAAAATTAATAATAATAATTATATAAATTAAATAAAAATGGCGTAGGTGAAAAAAGAATTGACAGATTTAAATGTTGAGTAAATGACAATTGAGTGGTGATTATGCTGAGATGGGGTATTTGTTTGCTATTTTCCTCTCAAGTGGTTGACGTTCACTGACACAGATCGCTCCGACGAATTGAAACTTCTGAGAACACAGCGCTGGTTCTATTGTACAAACTTCGAAATTACACAAATATCCTGAGCCGATTAGGGTTTTATCATATATGTATATATAGCATTATAGTAAAGAAGTTTAACTCCAAAAATTTCGAACGAGCAAAAAACTTTTTTTTATTCAACCCATTGCTTTAATTAAACGAAAGCTTTTTTCTGAAACGAGTTTGAAATTGTTGATCAAAATACTGAATACTTCGAGATAAGCCAGTGGATCGTATAGCAAAAGATATTATGGAACACTAGCTCTCTGTGTTCGAAATATTCTAAGTACATTTACATGTTCATTTACAAACACTTACGGTTCACTTGTTGAACATTCCTGCATACTTTTACGACTATCTTGAGGTATGTATATATGTACCTACATATGTACTTCTTTCCAAGAAGTCAGCCAATCGTAATGAAATTTTTACTATACAAATTTGTAATCAAATGACTTCGCCGATAGCAGTCCTGGATATTGAATAAATAAAAAAACATTCTCCACATTATAAAGAAAATTTTTGTTGTATTCAAAAGAAAATTTCAAGAAATTAAGCCCTGCAGAATTAGCTGGAATTACTCAACCCATGTGATGGCTGAATCATGCAAAATAAACGTATTTCGAAATATATTATGGGCTGTTTGAACTGCACTTCCTGCAGTTTTTGCGCATATCGCAGCGATTGTCAACGAAAAAAACCTTTAAACCGATTGCTAAATTACATCCTCTGCCAGCGCTCATATAATGCGCCTTTTCCGTTTTAATTTTTATGACAAATCAGCGACCAATTTCCTGGGCAAATGGAATTACAACAAAGAAGCCAATATCGGCAACTGACACAGCAGCTCCGCACTGACCATATAACGGTGCAAATGATGAATTTCCGTTAAGCCAACAGACACAAGCGCAGCGTCATGCCCCCCTTGCTAACAAAAGGCATGTGACTTTTTGTGCAAATAACAAGAACAAGAACAACAACAACAATAGCAACAACAACAGCAAAGCAATTTGCACTTGCCACACAAACAGGAATACTTCTATTGCAAATTGCGCGTTTCGAAAAAGGTGCTAAAAAAAGCACTGCTAAAGATTTACAACGTACAATGAACAAGTTTGATCACATTTTATGGCATTTTATGAAACTTTATGGCGAACAAGAACTTGCGCCAGCGTCCATCTTCGCCTGAGCCAAGTGCCAAGCCAAGAGATAAACGATCAAAGTTAAATTAGCCATAAAAACGTTGCTGACTAATCGGCAAAGAGAAGAGGTGGCTGGCGGCAAAGGGAAGAGGGGGCTGACGGAAAAGGTGTGTGCGACTGTTAAAACTGCAGAAAGCAGAAATGACCAATTCGGTCTTTCACCGCAGCAGCGCTTGACCTGGCCGCCGATGAACAGCTTTCGCAGCTAATGACGTATTCTGGAAATAAGCCACAGCCACAGCGACGCTGAGTTTTGGAGGAAAATGTTTTCTTTAATAATCATAATTTGCATTTGCTATATTGCACATATTAACGAACTTTATTGCTGCTCTTCACTTTCGGCAACACTTTTTTGTTTGGTGCAAAAGTTTCTGCCAACTTGCAGCGCTGCAAAAGTCATGCCGGGCTCACTTGGCCAACACTGCAATGCATTTTCAATGACACTTTCTTCAGCGGCAACAACAAACAAACACCACTAAGCAGCAATTTTTTGTTGTTGTTATATTTCAATGCATTTTACGACTAATTTGGCTGCCTCTCTTGTCTGATGCTTTAACTGAAACTTGATTACTCAACAGTTTTCTCAACTTTGTTTTCGCACTATTTTGTCATAATTTTTTTATTGTAGTTTTTCTTCAAATTCACCACAATTTGACAGTTGGCAAAAATTGACGCTTTGAGCCGCTTTGTTTAAATGCCAACAAATTGTCATTTTTTGTAATTTTCTACAATTTACACCATTTATTTCAGTGTCCACTTCACTTCGGCATACTTACAAAAAATCTGTCGTTACCAATGAGTAAAATTTCTGCTTTTCTACTGCTGCTAGCTTCTGGCTTAATGTGATATAAAAAGTTGCTGTTAAATTTGTTAGCACTTTTCATGCTAAAAAGTTTAGTTTATGACATTTAGTAAAAATTTAGCTGCGCTGGTTCAAACAATTGAAATTCGCATTAAGTAGCTGCAAAAGTAACAACGTTGCTTTTACTATTTCACTTTGCATCAGTTTTAAAGATAACAGTTTTATGGAAAGCGTTTTTTTTCAAGAAATTTCACGCTTACAAATTGTACTTAAAATCTCTCAAGAAAAATATCTCTTAAAATCTCTATGCCAATATGCCATAGTCGAGTTTGTTAAACTTAGAATCGAAGCTTACGAAGAAAGTGTGTTCTCATTTAAACTGGTCCTTAGAGCGTTTGTATCCCTTAAAGTGAAAGACCCTTGGACGTTTCATCGTCTGGACTATTCGCCGTAGAGTTACATGCGATTGTTAGGCCATAATCTCTAATGCAATTAGGCGACTCGCTGAAGACGAAGCGCCTGCACTCTACCATAGAAGATTTCTGTGCGATTCTTCTATAAAACTTTAAGAAATCGAGTGCCAAAAATGTTATCTTAGTAAGCTGTTAATATACTTAGTATGTAAAATGTTACTAGAGCTTCGAGTTTCCAGCTGCTTTCGGAATACTATGATCCCTGAATGCCCTTTTGACATTTATTGTTTTATATCGTTACTTGATTCTAAATATTATAAATCAATCTATTCACTTTGAGCAAAATCTTGATGTTTTGTGTAAATCTTAAAGTTAACCCACTAGTTTGAGGGTTTTCCGGTACTTAATAATGGCTTGCACTGGTTTCTCGCTGTTACTTTGAGGGAATTAAAAATAGCAGAAAAACCATAACACATGCATATTATAGACTTATCATCGATGCTTTTGAAAGTTAAGTGCGCAATTGATTGAAAGCTTGAGTATGTAATTTAATTTATTTAAAAAGCAATTAATTTTGAAATTACTCCCATACTTTTTTAATAGTTTGTGAATTATTGCTGGCTATTGAAAACAATAAAGGTTTATTCTCATATGAGAATACTGACGTACATATTTATCATACTGCTGCGACGTGCTCAACTAACTAATTGCATATTTCACAGCACTACTCAGTAGACCCATTTTAAAAACCGTATGAAATAGGAGAAGTTGCAGGTCTTGCATATTTATTGCCCACTTTGGACCCTACACACACACAGTGAGAGTAGTGTCACTTTACAGTAGGTTTGTAAGAACTTGAGGGAGAATTGGAAAATAGTAGTAGTAGAATTGTAGTGAAAGCCGGATTTGTTATTGGAATGAGTATGTATGATATATACCATTTAGTTGGAACTGAAGATAGTATTTGTTGTTAAGCTGATAAATGCCAATGTTCTCCTTTGACATTAGCCATCTGGTGCTTGATATTTTCTTCACAATTTATATGGTCTATAACTTATCGTAGGATAAGAACTTAAAATAAATTATACAGAAATAATAGCCGCAAGTTTGATGTTGGTAGCTCCTTGGTCTGAGAGGCAAGGAGAGAGAGGAAGCATGGTTCTCTTACCATAAATTAAAATCTTTTGCAACATGAACGACATCGAGTTTCAGTCGACTTAAAGCCAGCAGCCTCCACAGACGAACGATTCGTTAGTTTCATATTGCACAAAGAGGCTGTAATATTTGTTTTGCTAATATTTTGAAAAATCTTCATATATATGTAGGAAGAGTGTAAATCGTATGGTGTATAGCTAATATGAAAATGTTAACTTGAATGAAATCTAAAAGCAAACTTCCCTTATCGAATCGAAATTGTCATGGCATAGAATTTCCCAAAACAAGATTTTGAACTTTGCAATATTATGTGAATTGAAAAATTCAAGTTTTTTAAAGTGAATACTTTAGATATGTATTTAATCAAATTAATCTGAGTATTAATTACTTGGGTCCTTGTTATTTCTATTGCTCTACAATCATATCTGAACTTTTAATTGATTTTGAAAGAAAGCTTTCTACAACTTGCATGTTGTTAATCCGTCGATCGGCCTGGCCAAAAATCGAACCAGGCACATTCGATTTCAAAGATTGAGCCAAGTCATATTCAGCCCAACTTAGCATTCATTCGAGGAGTAGAGCCTCGTCTTACTTGTGCACTTGAAGCTTTCCCTTAAGGCTGTTTCAAATAGTTTGCTTTATTAGCTGCAGCAACAACATTGCCTGCCGGCTGCCTCGGCAATAAATGCAAAATTGCCTCATTACAATGCGAACAATGCGGTCAGCAACATTTGAGCAGTTGCTGCTCCCAGCAATTGCCTGTTGCACAATTGAAAATATATATTTTTGTTTTTAAAATAAGCCAAATCGCTTAAAAAAATTACAACAGCAGTGCAGCGCATACGGAAAAATTGCGCAGTGCGCATGTGCACAATAATACGTAAGATAGGCACGGCTGTCCCCCTGCTCTTCTTCTGCCGCAGCTGGAAAGTGCAGCCCTATGCTGCTTTTCTGCTTCCCCTCCCGAGAGGCGGTCTCGTTTGGCGTTTGTCAAGTGCCTGGCCAGGTTCACTTTGAATTCTAGTTTTGAAATTGCAATTTTATTGCATTGCTTGCTGCTGCTGCTGTTGTTGTTGTTGCTGCTGTGATTATTGCATTTTTTGTGCATTGTTGTTTTCAATTTCCACGTTCCACCTCAGTTGACTTCAAATTAAGCGCATTTGGCTTGGCACACAGCAAAGCATTTGGCGACTGTGCAATTTTCCGCTGTTGCTGGCACGGACAGTCGGCAGTTGCAACAGCAACAACAACAACAACAACAGAGCAGCGAGTGTGTGAGTGTTGCTGCCGCTGCTACTTTGGCTGCAGCTTGCTGCCTGCAGGAGAGTTTCCACTGTCAAAGGTGATGGCTTTGCCATTAGCAGTTTTGCCGCTTTGTTGTTGCTGCCAGTTGCCAGTTGCCAGTTGCCAGTTGCCGATGCATGGCTCGCTCGATTGCTCGCTAATGTTGTTGTTGTTGCTGCTGCTACTCAGTGTGTCATGAGTGGAATGTTTGGTGTGCCGTTGCCGTAGTTTCTTTCGTAGTTTCGTGCCTCGATAGATTTCCGCAAAAAAATTTCACTGAAAATTTGTTGCAATCAGTTGCTTGTTATATGCTGCTGCTCCTTCTGAGAGAGTATCATTTTCATTGCACAAATTGACGCATTGTTGCAGATAGCGTGCCACAAGCGGAACAATCAATGATCAAGAGAAATGGAATACGCAAGCGCAGAAAGATGGAGTGAAAATCTAAACTTTCGTCAAGGCCACAAGAAGAGTAACCATTTACTAATACACATACAAGAATTTCTTCCTCGTTTTCTGCTAAAAATATAAAATCCTTAGTGCTTAAAATATAATTTTGAAGTGAACTCTTTCCTAAAGTCAACTCTAATTTTAAGCTATGCTTACCGTGAACCCTTTATTTTGTTCGGTACTGATATTGTTTATCTGTTTGGACTCTATTGATAAGCCAAAGATCATTTTAGGGGCACGATATCGACAATCGTAGTATATGCGCCACCTCTATTATAGCTATTCTGCTAGAGTATCGTGTCAATTCCGGGGTACGTAAAATCAAAACGTCAGAGTTTGATAATGCGCCAACTCTACGTATTATTTACGTAAGATCGTCTACGTAAACTAATTGATTTCGTTTAATGAACTGAAAAATATATACTTTTGCCCTTAGTGGTAAGCATGTTTTAACCATAAATGATACGATACAAATAAAAAATGGTCACGTATATTCCATGTCTTCCTGTCATGTGCATTTATTTCAATCACATTTCTGCACATCTTTTAAAAATATGCTCTCTAAGAAAATGACATTTAGTGCAAAAAAAATCTGTCACAGTCTATATGGCAGCTTTCTAATATTATACAATAGTTGCATTACGTTGAACCAAAAACAACACGAAACATCAAATTAATTCCAAATTTTACATAAACTACTTGTTTAACCTCACAAACACAATGCATATGTATTTTTGTTGCTTAACATGAAGCGTGATAAATTGGCATAAGCCGTAGAAGCCAGCAGCAACAGACAGCCGACATCTGGCCATTCTTCTTTGTCTGCTTATTAAGACAAGAGGCGTGGGACAAAGAACAAGAATTAAAAATTAATTGCTAATTGCATGTTTCGTTTGTTGTCATAACAAACGCCGGTCTCGCCCAGCGAAATGCCAGCTCTTCCATACCAGACAATTTCCCACACAATGGCAGAAAACTGCAGTTTTCCTGCTTTCCGCACTCTATTTTTATTCTCTTTCATTTACTCGTTTACTTTCCGCAGAAACATAAAATATTGCTTGCAGCCTGCAACAAAAGAGTGCGTGGTTTAATGTGGCAGCAGCAAAGTCGGGGGCACTAATGGCAACCACTGTAATTGCAGCTGTAATAATTTAATGCACAAGTGCCGACATGTTGGGCCAAATTGTGGGCGTGTGTGCACGTGTGTGCTGGACCTTGTGATTTATGCCATTTCTTCTTAGGCCGAACTTTCCAAAAAAAATTTCTATTTTGAGCAACTAATTTCAACTTTGGTAAAAGCAAAGCAAAAAACAGCAATGAAGGAAAACTGTCGGCTTTGCAATGCATTCGCACACACTTTGCAATTGTGCCATTGTGTTGACTTTTGCGGGTAAATAATGGCATATGTACGAGATACACTGTTAAAATGTTGCAGAAAATTGTATTTCAATATCTGCAGAACATGAATTTACTAACCCGACACTTATGAAACGTTCTGCTAATTGAAAATGTGAAGATATTTTAATTATTAGAAATTCTACAGCAGCATAAAATGCAATTAAAGGCTATTCAAATATAATAAAACTATAGTGGTATTCACGATCTGATGCAAATGCATTTGCAAATGCATACTGTTGCATATGCATATGCAATCGCGAACGAATCGCGAATATTTCAGACACCAATAAGTGAAAGTTTTCAAGCTGGCAACAATGCTCATAAGTTTACACCAAAAATGCTGTTTATGCAATAAGTTTTTATCTAGGAAACAAGTGACTGGATGGCATTTGCAAATCAGTTTTGATGTTGTGATTGCATGCGGTGGGAAAATATTTTGCATATGCACCTTTGCAAGGCCCTTTGCACCAGATCGTGAATACCCCTTATGTATATTGGATTTCAATTGAAAGAAATATTAAAAATATTATTTTCTGATTTTTAGTGCTTTACGCTTATCGGTTTTGATACTGATTCTTGAGCTTTTTGAATTTCAATTCCCTTTCTGCCAACTTCAATCGAATATACTACTTCCAATTTGAAAATTTGTTTTTGTTTCAGATCTAAGAACCATTTCAAAAAAACGCAGATACTAAGCTATGTAAAATAAAATTCTTTGCTAGAGAAAGTATGTAATTGTAGATAGAGCGACTATCGAAATATAAGCAGTTATATTATTCTCCTTAAAAATTAATATTATAGATGGCGATTATGTCAGTGATGGATTTGCCATCAAACACATATTTTCTCAAAAGAACATTTTATATGGAGTGACTTTGTCTAAAAATCATTTGATTGTCAGATAAGTCTAAAGTTTAAAGCCTACTTATTTTTTCATATTTCAAGTTGCGAGTGCAACTTATCTGCCAGTTTTGCCACTACATTTTGTAGAGCATTACGCTTGCGTTTCTTCGATATTATTCCAGCTGCACAATTCGCACGCTTCATTTTCATGCCATTTCATGCAATTCCATTTCAATTGCGATGTCTCATTTTCTGCATTTATTTTATTGTTTGCGGTCTATCGAAAAGAAATGCTGTCTGCTACATTCGGCACGGCGGCAACAGTTGCTGCATGCACTGCGCTTTTTGTGCACTCGACTGTAAAGCAGTTTGCTGCCTGCTGCTGCTCACATAACGCCAGTGCAGCCTAATTACCAATTTTTCCACGGCTCGAAATATACAGATACATATATGTATATAACTATATTTATAGGCACCTGCGCAGGGAGAGGGGAGCAATGGGTTGCATCGGAATCGGGCCTGAGTGCAGCAAAAGTAAAATTGTTACAATGAAAAATAAGAAGAAGCAGAACACCAACAACAACAACAACAGTAAAGAAACAGTTCTTTTTCTATGCACATAAATTATAGAAAGGCAGTTAGCAATTGGCAATGCCACTGGCACTCCCTGCCGCCATTTTGATGTGTCCACCAAGCGTAATGAGGCAAGTGCAGCACTTGTGCATTGACACAAATTTCACTGTACTGCACAATTAGAACAACAACAACAAAAACAAATGTCGCACATGCAGCACACATAATGAGCAGCTAATTGCAACAACAAAATAATACTAATGCCTGGCAACATTGGCAATTGTCAGCGTTTTAGGGGTCACCTGCGCGCGCGTCGGTTTTTCATCACGGCCATTTATTTGCCACACAGCGGCATGTTGCAGCCATCGAGCAGTCGACAATTATTGCTGCAGCTGCTGCTAATTGTCGCGGGCGACAGCTGCTGTTATTAGCGTCTAATTGTATTATTTGCAATTTGAGCAAAAATTGTCTACAAGCGTTTCTTGTACAAACTCAGCCAATTGCAAAGGCAATTTGCAAATTGTTAAATCATAAATTGTGCAAATTATTCAATTTTTCAATCAATGCGAGATTTTGTTTTCTTAATTTCTGAATTGCACATAATTTTAAATGAATTTCTGTCTTCATTCAGTTGGCCATTGTATCTGCTTACAGAGCAACCACGTAAAGATAGAAATGTCAATTAAAAGTTAATGAACCAAATATTAAAAAATATATTGTAAAGAGTCTTCTATCATTTCCAAAGCTATTATTCAAACACACTTAAAGAGCATTGCTCTTCTCGAAAGTATGAACCTTTTTCTTTTCAACAAATATCTTAAAATAGAAATTGCATAAACTCTAGTATCAACAAATATCCAAAAATACTCCATACATTCTGAAGTCTTAGCCTGTCTTACGCATCTTACATGAGACTGAAACCTTAACGTCGTTTCAATAGCATTAAATTTCTTTTGAAATTCGTAGGTTTTACAAGATTTGTTGTTTCAAAATCTGCACAAATTTACTATAGACTCAAAAAAGCTTTTCAGCTATTCAGCATTAATGTGCATAGCTTCTACGAAGACTCTTTACCTTTACAACAATAACTTCAAATATAACATCAAGCTGAATTGTATATGAATATAGTGAATCAATATAGGTAGCATAAAGGCAGACGTACACATACCCTACAGACAACAATGGCTTTCGTAAATTGTAGCTTCAGCCTGAGTTTAACAATTGCAGCCGTTAAGGTCAAAGACAACATATAAGGCATAAGTGCCCGCGTTACTTGCATACGAGTATTTCACGTTGTATTAAATTACGCTCAACGCGGGGGGGAAATGTAAATATATGTTAATAAAGTAAGCCCATACACGGCATCATTTTTCACAATTGTCGGAAGTGAAAAAGTTAAATGAAATCTCAAAATGAACAAAAACTAGAAAAATTTCAACATCACACAAAACAAAAGCTCAGATTATGGCCTAAACGCGCTGGCCAAATAAATTACCTTTTCCTTCTATACATAGACACTGACCCAATTGATAAATAAACTTAATGCGCAAAAATATACAATTCGACAGTTTCAATCCGATCAACATAACTTTCAGCAAATTCATGGTCAAAGAAGTCGTCAAGTTGTAAACAAGCCACAGATTTAAATACGCTCTTGTGTAATTAACTTTTGGTTTGCCTTCTTGTGCTTATATTTTTGATTACAGTCAATAATAGACGAAAACTTCAATCAAACTCACCACAATTCAATGTCAAGTGCTTGCGCATGCGCGCGCCATCGGCCAGTTGGGCAGACCGGCGCGCCCACAGTGCACGCGCACCAAAAGCGCTCAAATGTGGCAGTACATCTTTCGGCCAGGCCGCAGCATACGGCCAGCTGGCAATTAAAACTTAATAAAAAACTACAAGATTGCAGCATGTTTTAATTATAATTTGAAAAAAATTGCATTTTGCTGTGGAAGCGTTTACTTAACCTTCTGCTGCTCGTCAGTGCCTTAGGCGGGTTGAATATTGACAGCGGTTTCTAATCATTGAATTCTATTTGAATTAACTTTCGGAAATAAGTTGCAATTAAATAAATTAAATAAATACAATAAGCGACCTTAACATTTCTGTCAAATACCTTTATATTGCTTTATAAAATTTTGAAATGTTTTGAGCGCTTCCGATATGTCTACGTTCAAACAGAACAAATTTGAAGAAAATTCTCAAAAATTTTGAAAAAATCTAAGATTTTTTTAATATTTTTGTGCAAAGCCAGAAACAATATAAAAAGGGTCTGTGCTTGCAGAACATGCACAGTATTGTCATTTTCTGGTTCATAAGGCTCTTTAGGTTAAGCGTTCTATACAAAATTTTAAAATATGCTAAAAGCTTCAAAGCTTGTTGGTTCGAATCTTGTATAGCTATTAGCACATCTAGTAGGCCAATTTGATTACTTAATTGGCAAGTTTACAAAAATATCTATCAGCCGTGCACATTTTCAAAAGAAACGTAATAATGAAAATTGCTTACAATTCTGACTTGTAAAAAATGGAATGGAAAAAATAAGTAAAATCAAAATATCATAATTGACTTCACTGCAGAAATCCTGTAGGCCGTATTTATGGCAAATTCTTTATTGAACAGTGTACTTTTTCAGTTCCAAAATAAAACCAGCAATAAGACTGCAGCGGGTTAAGTAGCCTCAGTCCTTCAATTAGACCCACTGTCGCTGGTGTTAACAATATGGGATGGGTTGTTGTTGTTGTTGTGGTTGTTGTTGTTGTTGTTGTAGTTGGTGCATGCAAGCTTGGAAGTGTAAGTATAAGTGTGTGTGTGTGTGAGCTAGAGGTGCGCTGAAGTTGGCCTAGTCACCTAAAAAAATCAACTGAACACACACTCACGCATACACTGACACATTCGCAGCGGAGCGCGTCACTGCCAAAAAGAGCGGCGCTTGCAACTGTTTCTTTACCTTGCCTAACGTACATATATTTTATTTTTACGTGCAGCGTTTAGCTGCACACATACACACACACACACATATCCACAAAGAAGCGTAAGCAAAATTGTTTTACCTTATTTCGCTCATTGCTGCTGCTTCTTCTCTTTCTGCTGCTTCGGCTTCTTCAACACGCTGACATTTATGCCAGCAACGCTCAGCGACACACATACACACACATGCACAGAGGCATACGCATTTGCAGCACTTTGGAGAGCGACTGTCACTCTTTATTTGTCAATAAAACCGTTATAAGTGCTTTATTGAAGTCGCTGCTCACAGCAGCATGAAAAGTAGCAGCAAAATACGTAGAGGAAGAAGTAGAAAGGAAGAAGTTAAGTGACAGGCAGCAGCAAAGAAAAGACTTCATACAAAAGAAACGAACAAGCAAAAGCAACAACAATAACAATAACAATAACATAACATTTCCACAAGATGATCGCACAATTGAATTGTCTACGCAGCCCGTCAAAATAACGTAAATTTTGCGGCTTTATTTTGACGTGCTTGTCACTCAAATTTTGCGCTCAAAACACAACAACAACAGAAATAAAAGAGAGCTAGAAATATTTACGGCTTTCAGATCTTTATTGGAAAAAAACTGCTGTCATAGACATGCAAATCGTTGATTGGTATACAATCGATGTAGAATAACCATAAAATCATATCATAATGAATAAGAAAGCTAAAAGAGGCTGTCAGCGACCGTTTAAGATTTCAAAGCAGTGAATCTCAAACTTTTTTAATCTGCTTGCTTCTATGTATTGCATATACGAGGGGAGCTTAACGTGCATATATGTACATACATATGTAAGTTCTCAGTATCAGTATGAAAACACAACGAGCTAAGTTCAAATATTTTTTATTTCTCAATGCTGGTAATCCTATATAACATCAACACATTTATAACATCTCGAAATCATCATTTCGATACCAGTATAACAGTTTTTTTTCCGTGGGTCTATGTGTAGCCTAATTGGCCTACCAGTTTAACCAAACTTAACCTATCCCAGAAGCAAGGTATACAAAATGCAGGCGATTTTCAGAAGTAGTTTTGTATATATGTATGTAAATTAATCGATTCCGATTCGAATCTACTAGTTATAGAGCATAGGAAAATATTAGATTGCACTTAATGAATTTAAGTCAATTCTAATTGAATTCAATTTCATTCAATTTCAATGCAATTTCAATTCACTTTCATCTCAATTTCAACTCAACTTCAATTCAATTACAATGAAATCATTAAAATCATTACAATCAAAATAATTTCAATCAGCTCTCTTCTGTGAACTTTGAAGGATACTCGGCCAGACTGGCTTTCAAACCACAGACTGTCCATTGAGACTTTCGAACCTTGCTCGGACTGCTTCAAAACTAACAAACTTTAAATAGCCTATGAGCACATATCTGATACTATAAGAAAAAGAAAAGAAAAATTATTTTAACAATAATAAAACCATAAACAATATGGGTATATATTTTTTTAATTTTTTTAACAAGTCCAACAGCAATTTATAAACTGGCGCATTAACTGGTTCCACGCGCCTCTGTCGCTTCGTTGCCTTCACCTCTATTTTCCTGTAGTTTTGCATATTTCTTATAATTTTATTAATATTTTAAACTCAACTCATTTTTTCTTTCAATTCACCACTGCGCGACATTGTCTCGTTTCATTTGTGGCACAGCATTCATAATTAAGCGTTTTTTCGTTTGTTGTTGTTTTGCACTTTTGCTTTGTTTGGACCAGGTGTACAGGTGGAAATGCACTTTCTACCAGAGTTGGTGGGTAACCCAGAAAGTGTCGCTGGTCGACGTCTCTCTTTTTCTGTTGTATGTTGTTTTGCTTTTACACTTATTTAGTTAAATTGGCATATGGAAGTGAAATTTACGCTGTTACGTGCTTAAATTTATAAAATTATGCATATTTGCGTTGTTAACAGTTAATAAAAAAGTGCGTTTTATATTAAGTAAATACGAGTTACTTTGCCTTAAGTGGGCGCTTTTTGTGAATGAAATAAAAATTCAATGAAATTCAGTTGATTGCAATGAAGCATTGAATTTAAGCTCTTCTAAAAATCTCATTTTACGAAATTATAAATTTATGCTCATAAATTATAGTTGTAAATTAAGCTGCTTTGTGCTTTTGAAATAATTAATTCGTGAGAATTTACTCAGAGAGTTGTACTTGGTTCCAGCTTTCATTTTTTGGCTAGAAAAAAATTTGATGAGCACTGATACAAAAGTCATGCTGAAGTATAAATAAAGACCTTCTAAATGAATGAAAAGAATTATTATTGTTATTGTAAAGTTCTTTCAACAGCGAAGAAAATCGTTATAAAAAAGATTTATATTTAATTGGAAGCCAGTTTGAAGCTGCAAAGTCAATTTAATTAATAAAATTTAAAAACTTCTTCTTAAATTATAAACAAAAATATCAATGAAAATTTTGCTAAGAAACTTGAGCTCTTCAAATCTACTTCACTGTCTTTGGTCTAAGCAGATCAACAAAAGCCGTCATAAATTAGCTTTAAAGAAATTTGCAATAAAAAAGTACCTATATTCAGTCATCTTTTGAAAAAACTTTTAGTAAATTTTCTAGAGGCGATGTTACGTATACGCCGCATGACACACTATATAATAAAGCTATAGCTCGATGTTTCAAGTTGAAGAACTTAACGAGAGGACCATCGTCTGGAGCATCATAGCATCGAGTGTTGCTCTTGCTCCTCATACTCATTCCTTCCCTTCGCAATGAGTTGGCAGATATACATACATACATATGTATACATATGTATTGCATAGTTTATTGCTATATAGTATTTTAATTTACCATAAAGTGCCGTGCTTAAGCGTTGATTATTGTCACCTTAAGTTTAATTAGTCATGGCTTCACCCGGATACAAAGCTTTAGCCACTCAACCATTCACACAAATATCCATGAAAGAATAAAAGCCAGAACCCGCCGAACGTGTTAGAAATATCACCAGCAATTGCTTACTCATACGCAAAGATAGCCACAAACACTCCCATTGAGCGAAAATTCCCGGCAGGCTGTTATACCGGCTTGCTGCGGTGTAAGAAGAAGAGACGCAGAAGAAGAAGAATAAGCAGAGTAGTAGTTGGCCCAAACCTGCAGTGCATGTCAGCTGAGCAAGATGTTCTATTGCCAAAATGCAACAACAACAAAAAAGCGGTAAAACTGGAATGCATACGTAAAATCGGTTAATTCATAAGCAACAGCTGGAATGCAATGATGTAATATGCAGCAGCAACAACAACAAGAGCAAAACAATTGCTGAAAACTTAAAAAGCAATTGTTGAAAATTAGTATTTTAAAGTACTAAGCAATAATTTTTCTGTAATGGTAACGGTAAATTTGCACTAGCTGGAAACGGCATGCCACATAAGCTAAAAGTAATAAATATAGCAACTATATATGTATAATCTTAGATAGTGATCTCCATTTTGCTTAAGAAGTAGTTTTAAAAAAAAAGAAAAGCATTTATTCAAAATGTATTTTTAGATTAGTAAAAATAAATTGTAGCTAATTTTGCAAGCGCAATAGAAAAGACAGAAAATGCAAAGCAGATACTTTGCCCATTTGAACGCCAGCTGTTCAGCTCAAAACTAGGCAAGGCAAGCGTGTCAGCAATAGTGCTCTCACAGGTAAGAGTACACGCATGTGCAGACTTGCACATATAGACAGAGTCGTAGCCAGGTAGATGTCAAAGGGAATGGGCCAATATACCCATTTTTTTCTTTAGAAATTAAGCTGCAGATGCATATCTACGCAATAAAAAATTTTCTGGCAGTCTTCTTATAAAATCCAAAAAATTTATACCTTTGAATCTAGATGAAGTTAAACTGACTCTAACAAAATTGGGCCGAAGGAAAATATTTATTTATTATATAGCTAACTTATACTAATTACAATTTTAAGCTAAAGTGATTAGATCAATGCCTACAATCGCCTTAAGCTTGTTTATAATTTTTGGAATTGTTGGCTTGAAAATAATAAAAGGATAATGGAATAGCTGGGAGCTGAACATTTACTTCAAAAAAACGGATTAATAAAATTTTTTGGGAATTCCTTTTATTCCAAATATGTTCATCTATATATGTATATGTATGTGTATGTGTATCTATATAAGTACTAAAAATTTTAACGCTATATCTATTGACCAAGAGCGCCTATCTTTTCAGGGCTCGAACAGATCTCGAAACCAGTTATCAAGGCTCTTTGGAAATTTGTGAAACACACCCAAATTCTGATAGATCATAACTTTGACCATTCCTAAACGGAACTCTAACTGGCATTGCGAAGGATCCAGCGGGCCATTTAAGGCAGCCATCTTAACCTAACCGTACATATTGGCCAGAACATCGTTAACTCCTTTTAAAAGAATTATTTTACCAATATTATATAACACATAAATGCATTTTTTGCTACTTCCTGGCCTCTCCCCTCCCCTACGACCCTGTATGTGGGCAAATATTGCACATGCATATGCTTCCTGCACGGCACAGGCGGCAGCATGCATAATTTATTAAACAAGCTAACAGTAAAGGCAGCTGACCAAGGCGTACAAGCGAGAGCAGCAAAAGAAGCAGTGACAGCCAACGCCGACGTGCAACACGACGGAGCGCACGCTTGCAGCTTTCAAGCCTAACTGAAGCTGACTTAATCACTTGCCACAAAAAGAGGCAAAAACCACGCTAGTAGCAACATGCCAAATAAGCAACAACAACAGTAGCAGCAGCCACACACGCCCATTTTGGGCCGCAAAGCGGTAAATTTTTCCTACGTTAGACGCATTTTACTCTTGCTGCGACGCCGACCGTTGCCGCTGTTACTGTTGCTGCCACAAACAGCCGCGCAACAGAAGAAAAGTGAATTCCTGCGCAGCAAGTGCGGCGTGGCCGCCGGAATGCTTGTGGCAAGTGCAGGATTTACTCGTTTGCACGCTTTGTGTGAGCATGTGTGAATTGTATGGTTGTTGTTGCTGTTGTTGCTTGCCGCAATTTCGCTGTTGATGGCCACATCCATTAAGCGTTTCCTTTGTTGTTTTTCTTTGCTTGTTGCACGCTGTGACGCGCTTTTATTTTCTGCGCATGCGCAGCTTGGAAGCGTTTCCTAGTTCTTTTCTATACCCTACACTGACAATCAGGTGGTCTATCCATAGTTTTAAAAATTTCAAGCAATTAATAACTATCAATGAATCTGAACAAAGTTTGGTACAAAGTTGCACCACGGCTTCCACTAGTTCAAGTTCCCAGAGCGGAACCCAATACGAGGTAAAAGTATCCGTTTCAATTATAATTATATTTCCAGATACATTTTAATACATATATATGTAATATATGCCTTCATTAACCCAATCAATATAGTACATATTATTATACATCATATTTTGTAACAAAATATAACCAAATTGTATAACAAAATTCAGTTACTTACATTGAATTCTTGTGGCAGTCTAATGCAGAAATGAATTTCATGCTCATGTCATCTTTAGTTTACATTGAACTCAAACTAACTTGATTTAGTGTGGTTAAATAGTTAAATTTACACGGTGCTGCACTTTAATATCCGGTGTACATATTTGCTATTCGGATTCCCAGTCATTCCAAGTATTTCTCAAGCAAACTCCATTGTCTGCTGTAGTGCATTACTCTGTCGTTGAAAGCCAGCTGACTTCCTTACTTGTTTTTGCCTTAGCTACGGCTTTGGCTTCGGCTTTGTCAGTGTCATTTTGCTGCAAATTTGACATTTCATTTGACATATTTTGCAATTGACAAGCACCAGCGGCACAACAAGAAGAAGAGCAAGAGCGGGAAGCTGTTGTCATTATGGGCTTTCAGACTGGAACATTGGCATGGCCGCTAGTGGCCATAGACGCACTTGCCTGGCGGCTTAAGTGCGTTGAGGCTGACAGTGAGCAGATATGAAGTCATGTGATGATTCATTTCAGACAGCAGCGGCAACCAGTCTGGCTATATACTATTACACACTATGGCCGATTCACGATATCTCTCGAAATGAAAGCGCTAAGCAAACGCTCATGTCTGTTTTATTTACGCAAACGTGTTTGGCTGCCGCGTCTACGTGTAGCGATCAAACTAATTAAATGCGGCGATTAATTTTATTTTTTCGGATATACATTTTGAAAACCTCTCGAAAACTCGTTAAAGGCCAAGCATTGATTTTTGGTTGCTCTGCAGATTGCGGTTTGTTCAATTAAAATTGTCGAAACTTTCGTAATACGCGCACAGCACGCTGCATGCCACAGGTGGAGGGGAGAGCGGGGGAATGGCAAATCACTATCACAGCGGCGGCATGATTGGGCAGCCTATGTGGCGCGTTAATTAAGCACTGGCATGCAAATGCGGAATTTTATGGCTTATTTATGACGCTTTAGTGAAAATATTTCCTATTAAATTTGAAGCTGAAGTTTTAATATAAATGATCACTGCCACAAAAATATTACCAGTGGAATATAATCTTTAGTGTTTGTAATAAAGAGACTGTTCATGCCAAACCCCTCAGCGCTGCATCCCCTGTTCCTGCCCCGAAGGTCGATGGCAGCTCAGGCCAGTATGAGAGTTTCTCTGAGGCAGTGCACCTTTGGTACATTCCATAGTGTAATAAATATTTATTCATTCCAGCTGTCAACTAGCCTGGGAACGTTGTTTTATTATTGTGGATTTTGTCAAGGTCATAGTTTTTGACTTTATATATTAGAAGTGAGATTGCAAAGTGAACCCGGCAAGGACGAGGACTTAGTGTGGTGCGCCTGAATTGCAAAACTTATAATTTACCCCCGAGAAAATCTGCAATATGTAAGATGTTTGTTATGTTTACAAATCGAATGCATTTTTGCCGATTTTCTTCCGCCTTTCCGACTATCTCCAAACCCTCACCGGCAGCCCGGCATAGTTAAACTTCATGGTCATCCCGCACCAAAGCAGATTTCTACATTTTTTGAGGCTAAATATGTATAATTTTTCTTAGCTCGTCTTAATATTTAGCATAAATGTATAAGTGCTGTGCTTTTAGCCCACTATCGCATAGAAGAACAAGGTTGTGAACACTCAGCTTAATTGCATAAGTAACTATTCTAGTTGCGAAGCGGAAAATCGTAGACTTCTAATTCTTATAGCATATTAATATCAAACGTGCCTTAAGAAGGGTTACTTTCTGCTTGATTGCCTGCTCGAGCATATTTCTTATTCAATGAAATATATCGCACTAATTGAACTTTACTTAAGTCGGTCAGAGCTGTCTAACAGACTTGGAAAAAATGCCACCAGGACATATAGACAAATATACCATACATGGGAAGTGCCTAGGTGAAAACCTCACGTGGTAACACAATGGCGCTTTTGGCCTAAGTGGTGTGCTTGAGACGACCACTTAACCTACCTACCTAAGTCGGTCAGAAGAATCCGCTACAGGGTCACAAGCTGACGTGCGGCTTCTCTCCAGGCACCGAGCTTTGCCAGTGCCTCTTCTACTACTTGGTCTTTCCATCGTAGAAACTAATTGATCACAATTCTAATATATAACTCACTGGCAATAGAAATTTTGTATGCAAAATTTTCAAAAAGCGAGAGTCAAAACATCACTCATTTCCTCTCTATGCAGCCGCTTCATGCGCCCATTTGTTTCCATGCTACATGTTGGAACACATGCCATCAACATGACTATTCAAACTTGTGATAAAATCAGCGCACAAACCAACACGATTCATTTAATGCTAAAGACATCCGTTCACATCCGGTCATTTGCTAGTTGTTGCATTTGTACGCCAGCCACAAGCCCCCTTCCCCCTCCCCGCACTTTGTCAATGTCAATGTTTGTAATAAAATCATCATATAGGCGTGTTTCACTCTGCAACAAAGCCAACTACTGACAATGAACTTTGCACAGCGGCAACTGAATCGAACGCTGCCAGTGCACAATTCAAGCGCCGTCTACAGCTGCAGCCAACAGCCAACAACAAAGTCCGGTTATGTTGTTGTAATCTATCAAGATTAATGATGGCTTATGGCAATCACTGACAGACTTACAGCATGTGCGAAGCCTTTTGCTCGGACGCTTTTTTTTGGTGACCAACACTTCGGAAAAAACTAACGCACAATCGATTTTTATTTGCTTTCAAATGCGTTCAAAGCTTTTGCGCCGACATTGTTGTACAATTGTTGCTGATTGCTGCGATTGTTGCTGCTGCTGTTAATGCGCCAAGTTATTAACAAATTATACAATTTGTCTGAATAGGCAATGAACTTAAAATTACAGGATGACGGACGTTTTATGGTTGTCGCTCTTTCGTTGTTGTTGTTGCTGTTGCCGTCTTGTATGTTGTTGCCGCTGTCATTGTGCGCCACTTCATTTTCGTTTTCAGCTAAATGCTCGCTAAGGCAATTATTATTACTCACTCATGATTAATTTCGGCTCGCTTGCCGTTTGGCGATTTATCCAAATCCTACAGCTTTTGTTTTTGGCCACTGTCGCTTTTGTTGCTTTTCCCATGTTTTCTCGAATAGCTCGAAATAGCTTTGTGTGCTCTCCCCCTTTGCAATAAGCGTAATCGGCTGTTAGTCAATTTTGTGGCCAGTTTTTCTGCAGCTACTGCTACTCCGAAGTAGTAGCTACGGCTACGGCGCTGAGTTGAACGTCCATTAAATTCGAAGTTTAAGCCGCAGTCCTCAGTTTTACAATTAGCCGCAGTCTTACGTCTTACTTTTGAACCACATGTGATTTCATTAATAATTGTTGTTGGCTCTTTTTTTCTGTTGGGCAGACATCGTAATGAGGCTTGAAATGTTTGCCTTTTTATTTCAGGTGTTCATTATATATCACAGGTTTTATGGTTGTGTGAGAAAGTGTTTGAAATTGAAGGTTTTTCTGTTTTTGTTTTTGTGTTTTTCTGCTGACATGCATTGGAAAGTGAAACTTTGATTTTCGCTTGAATTTTTTAGAGGAGGGTTAATGCACTATTGACGATTTGTTCCGTAGCTTAACTGTATAACGCCAGGCTGTAATTCAAGTGATAGCTTCAACAACCTGCTGGTATTAGGTTCATAATGTAGGTCCACGTAGCGAATACATCTTCAGTGTAAAAATCGCAAGTGTTCTGTGAATCTTGGCTAGGGCTGCAAATGTTCGCTACCTTAAAACCGAATCTTTTTATAAGCTTTATATTAACTTCAAATCAGGTATGTATGTCGTCAAATCTAGTAATCAATTTTTCACCCACTTCCCGACTACTTAGAGATCTGAAACTTTGCATACATGCCTAATCTAGAGCCCAATACATGAATCAATAAATCTTATGGGCGTAGGATAAGGGGCGTGGCACTTTTTTATAAACTCCAGATTTGTGTATAACTTTAGAACTACACATCACACATCAATGAAACTCGCTAGGAACTTACTACATATCAATATCCTTCTACTGAGAAAATAAGGGGGCACTGGATAAGGGGGCGTGGCACCCCCCATACAAACAAAATTTTTGATCTCGATTAGCTTTGGAACTAAAGGTCGTGCAGCATTGAAATTTCGTATGCAGTCGCCTCTTGGATGTGTCGTCCCACTGGTAAAATTTTATGGGCGTAGGACAAGGGGCGTGGCACTTTTCAAGCAACTACACACTTGGGCTTCAGTTTATAATTATAGGTACACCACACATGAATGAAAAACGATAGGAACTTACTTGCCGCGCCCTGCTGGCAAAATAGCAACAACTCACCGCGTCACAAATATGCCACGAATATTAGGGTCGATCACTGCCGTATTATTTGTTAAATTGAGGATATGACATATGACGATAGGAAACACTGTGAATACCCTAAATATTGTGTACTGCTCTGCAAGTTTAAAATTCTTTTTGCGAAAAATTTCAGAGCTCTAAAATTGAATTTATGGAAGACTAAAAAGTAGAAAATAAAATTATATAAAAAAAAACTTTTTAAAAATAAGCTTTAATGTACTAAAAAGTAGAAAATAAGTTGTTTCCAAGTCACCTGTATCTTACTATTAATAAAAGCTTGTGCGCTCAATATCCATATTCAAAATATCTTTCATTACTAGAATCTATTTGCAAAAAATTATTTAAATAAAATATTGTGGTAACTGTTTGACAAATATTGAACACATGAGCGCCCAAGCTTTTATGGATAGTAAGATACAGGTGACTTAAAAACAACTTATTTTCTACTTTTTAGTACATTAAAGCTTATTTTTAAAAAGTTTTTTTTTATATAATTTTATTTTATATAAGTTTCAGCAATTAACAGTCCATAGATTACTCTATTTTTGTAAGGTGAGTTTGGTATATACCATTGGCAAAACAATGCTATTGTGAAGCATAATTCCAAGTTCTCTCTGATTGCCATTTCATTATGAAACAAACTATATGTAGTACGATGGCGCTGATCGTATATATTAAATTTCTCATATTGATCGCTCCATTCCGGAGTATTCTAAGTCTAAACATTTGGTTTTTCAGTAGAAGCATTCAGAACAGTTTCTTTCCAATATTTTCCTGCAAGCCTTGAGTTAAAATTAAGTGTACTATTTAAGATAACTTAAGATAAGCGGAAGGTGAGAGTGATTTTATATGAAATGACACTAAAATGTGAATGATAAAAAAGTTGTTGTTATTTTGTAAACTATTGCAATATAGGAACTGTTTAATAATTTCATAGTAAGAAACTCTTCAAAAAATTTGCGAATTCAAAATTCAAATTCCCAAAATGTCGAATAAGTCATAAAACGCGAAATACAAAATTCGATTGATCTTCAGAATTTCGCGGTTTTATTCAAATATCGGCTAGTGAGCTCTATATCATAAGTCTTTTGACGATAACTTAACATTCTACAAAGACTTATTCCACACTGCTGCACTTTATTTGAGTATTTCAGCAATTCGCCATTTAAAATGGTTTTTTATATTCTCAAGAGCTCTGAGAGCTTTTCTTCAAAACACGACCTTGTGTTGAAAAACTTCATCTATGTTTATTGCTATCACATGCAAATGGCAACTATTTTTATCATTTGCTTGAAAAACAAATATTGTCGAAAGTACTTAGACCGCAAAGCCATAAGATACACTCAAATAGCAATCACGATTAGAATTTTCAGCAAAACGTTACATGCGTCAACTCACGTTTAGGCAGGAACAACAACAAAGCTCCCTATATTCAGTCTCGAATGGTGCCTCACCTGCAAATAAGAGAAAATGATTATATTAGGCACAGAAATTAGCGTTTTCCAACTAACTGCTTGAGCAAATAAACAAATGTCAAAAATAAATTGTACTTGAGAAGGTCGTTACTTATCAGCAGCAGCGTTGCGCCGAATTTCAACTGCTCTTTTCGATAAGCGTGATTTGCTTAAACTTCTACTTCTGTGGCTCGAAAAAATTTCGCAAAGGAAATGGACGCTACAATGGAGCGAGGCGAAATGGCGCTTATCTGGCAACGCTTTGTTTGCGCTTGAATTTCGCTGCGAATGCTTGATTCATAAAATTGTGTAGTTTATGGCGCTTAATATGAGTTGAAGACTAGAGTAGCAGCGAGTAGTACGATAAAAACACAACATCTCTGATTGTGAATCACTTCATAGATACAGTGGATAAGAGATAAGATTAAGCCAAGCAAGTAAAATACAGCTGCCAAGTATGCAAAGAGAGCTTGGTCTCACATAATGCCTTGAGGAAAACGCCTTTATTATAAAAGCAGCAACTTTAATAAAAAAAATTTATGATACTTATAACTATAAAGTAGAGCAATGGCTCGAAGTCACTACCATTGGGCGCAATGGAACAAGCTATAAACGACTAGTATAAGGCATACTATGGCATTCCTTTGGCATACTGGGACTTCACGCTAATGTTAGAAACATATTCTTCTTAAAGGAAAATTTCGCGTTACATTTAGATTATTAAAGTTATTCCATCTGCTATAAAATTATGAGATTAAGAACTCACTTGCCATGCTATTTTTTTGGCCTAAAAAATTAGCATTCAGATATGAGAACTAATATTTGCATGTGCTTAAACAGTGATTACAACTTGTAGCTCGCAGTGTATTTTGATACAGAGCTGATAGCACTGAAGAGATTAGAGCACAGCCCTAAATGTTCTTAATTTTAGTACCAAAGATACTGCTGGCACCCCTTTACATTGATGAAAGGCCGCACATTCGTAGGCCAAAAGTTCATTGAACCAAGAAATGCGCCAGTATTCTGATAAAAAATAGTGTATCCTTGTATAAATATATTATTCTTGTTGCAATAGAAACCTTTGTCGAGTAAAAGAAATTTATTTCGCAATGAAATGCCTACATCTTTGCATAAATTGTAAGCAGAAAATTAGATGAAAGAGATACTTTGTACAAATAATATTGGAAGATAATCGATAACTTTTTTAGACAAAAAGTGTACCACCTTTCATGAAACTTGCGTTTACTTCGAATATAGGAAACTGCATAAGGTTAATTCAGTTGAGCTTTTGTGACCCAGCGTATTTATTTTTCCGATGATAATAAGAGCATCGAACAATATCACATTTAGTCCAACTATCCGCCAATGAGTCTTGCTCATAACTTTCATTCGGCTTATGTGTCTTGTTCTGACAAACGCTTAGCAGTAGGAGTATGCAAATCTTTGATATTAAAAATTTATAAATCGATATATCAAAATTTTTATAAATTTAATGACGATTCCTTTTATATCGGAGCAATAGTTCGAGCTTCAAACTATATCGAATACATATGTGTACATTTTCACCTCAAAACTGAAGTTGTTCGATTCAATTATGGGCGTATCTGCAACAGTTGACAAAAAAGGCGATTATTTGCTTAAATTTTATTTTGGAACTATAGAATTAAAAAAAATTAATTTTATATGCATTTTTAGATTTTTGTTGAAATATTCTTTTTTAATTCAGAATTCATTTATATCGTTTTTATATAGTAGCTCTCATGCTTGCCAATGGTATTTTTAATTTCTACTCAGTTACTATGCCAGGGGCTTCAGGCATGCTCTTTGGAATTTGATCTTTAGCGATCATACAGCGATTTATAGACTTATAGCTGTCGATTTCATCGGCTTAAAATCTCAATAATCAATGATTCGATCCATATATAATTCAGCTTAGAAATCGTCCATGCATTGTTCTAAGAAATCGATATTTTTCGCGCATGCTCGATCTGAGCTTGAAATTTATGAAGCTCGCTTCTCAGCTGATTGTGCGCGCAACGCTCGAGACTCGTAAAAAAACTTTCATAAACCCGCTAAAATAAATCACAAAGAGATGAATTGTCTGGCCACGAAAAATTTTTTATAAAGGTGAACAAAAAAGGAAACGCAAATTTTTGTGATGTACCAGCCAAAAATGTAAGGTGTGTCAATAATGCTTACACAAAATACACACACACATACTACATGCATACATGCATATGTATGTATGTATATGCACACAAATGTATGCATGTATGCACGGCAACGACAGTGAAAAAAGTCAGTGATTTTTTTGCGTCGCATTCAAACAAAAATCATAAAAATAAAAAAACAACAACTCCAAAAAATGCGCAGAAAAACCGCGCGTACGCATGCAAATTAATTCAGCGTAAATATTTGTGCGGTTTATTTGCAGCTTTATGCCGCTGCTGCTGCTGCTGCTGCTTTCGTGAATTCCGTCCGAATTGAGCAGTTCTTTGGCTGCCAGTCGCGGCCGCCAGCAGCCAATGAGGCGAATGACGCCGAGCACGCTTAAGTGCTGTAAAAGATAAAAATACATACTGACAAATGTCATGCGAAAGTGCGCACGATTATTTTCTCCGTTTGGAAGGTTTGAAGAGGGGGCAGGGTGAAGTCGAAAAGAGGAATTTGTGCGTTAAATTCGCCCTTTTTTTCAAATGTGCGAGCGCTTGCCCAAAAGAATTTGGTTACCTTTTTACAAGCATGTGCGAAAAGTGGCACGCAAATGTATCGCTTTATTTTTTGTAGCTGACGTCACATGCAAGCATCTTGTGACGGAAATGTTGCGGCTGCCGGCTAAAGTGCTCCTCCAATAAACGTGCCCACAAACACGGAAATCGCACGCCTTTATTAACTCGCGAAATCGGGCGCAGCTGCGCAATGCCAAATCCTCAAGAAACATGCGACCCAGCTTAGTTATAAATCGCCTGCAAGGCAACGGCCACATGGCCACTGTTTAAGCTTGCAGCTAATTGCCGCAACGTGCACGTCAAACAATTCCAAAAAGGCAATGGGATACTTTCGAGTGAGGGCACTTAAGCGCTGAAATTAAGGCCGCATCCCCAATTTTCGGTTGCTGCGCGGCGTGCGCAATCAATTTTGAAAGAAAGTTAAAAATTTCTCAGCAGAAAAAACAGGTCACAGACTTCTGTGAATTGGCAAGAATTTTTATGAATTTACTACGCTGCGAAAAAAGCAAGAGAGTTGTGTAAAATTTAAGTTTGCAATTTTTTACGCCAATTTTTTTTTTGCTTCCAATCAATGCTGCTGCCAATATGAAATGCATAAGCTAAGAAAAAAAGAACGTAAACTCGCATACAACTTTTATATCGTAAATATCTTTGACCCCATTTTACAACTGAATTGATTTGAGTCTGGCCGTGCGCTCACTGGAAAATGCATAAAGTCATGTTGCTGAAATATTGCACATATTTTGCTTTGATTGCGCAGATAATTGTTATATAAAATCAAAAAAATTGCACTGGAAAAAAGAACAGCTTGTTGCCGGCCGCTTATAGGCGATAAACTCAATGAAAACAGCTGAACCGTCGCTTTGAGCAGCTAACTAACTGCTGCTGCTACTCTAAACGAAAAAAAAGTTCAACAACTTCATTTGAGCATGCGGCCGAGACAGCGGCTACCAACTTCAGCCATGCAAAATGCGGGCAGATACAGCTGTTTGTGTCTGTTCTCGTTGCTTTTGAGGTGTTAATTTAATTATGAATATTATGAAGTGAAGTTGTTAACAGCATTGTTTGCAGTAAGTCTGTGTGTTTGTATTAGTGTGTGTGCACAATGGCTAGAAAGTTCTTATAGTCAGTCCGCGCAGATACTATGTATCTATGTATGTACCATGCCGTCTTTGGTAGCTTGCAGGCCGCTGGGCTCAAACGATTTGGGGCAGCCTTTAGCAAAAATTGCATTGCTTTTATTTCAGCAAGGAATGCTGCTAGTAAACAAATTGCATTAAATACATAATAATAAATCAATGTTAACATGGGCATATACTGAATTTTTTAAAGCTGTAAGCCAACAATATTTTCTTACGTTCACTTGAATTTATGACTAATGAAAATGTAATTAGAATTTTCATCTTAAGTATACATAATTATATATGTAATAAAATTTAGATTTTGTGCAGAAAAACATAAGATGTGCTTTGTTTAAAAAAAGTTTCGACTTAAAGCTGCCATCTTTTACAAGAATGCCGACACTTTTTGTTGAAGTTTTGTTATAAAACTAAAGCTGAATTAGTTCTTCACAAAATATAAGAAGCATCTTTTTCAAAAAGTCGACTATCTTATAGAAGTAAAACATTTGCTTTAATAGTCATATAGCAAAATATGAGCTGTTATTTTTGAAAGTGTAATAAGTTCACTTTCTGTTATTGCGAGATATTTCATTGTTTACATATCACTCTCAGTGTCAATACTATTAAGAGGTAAAACTTCCATACCCCAAATACTAGAACAAAAATTTTTTTTCGCTATAAATTGTTTACCCATAGAAAGATCATAAAAAGTTTTATCTATAACTGCCATTATTTAAATTTTTGTAAAAAAAATTGACTTATTCCACTTTCAAAAA
This sequence comes from Neria commutata, assembly GCA_963457695.1. NCBI lineage: Eukaryota > Metazoa > Arthropoda > Insecta > Diptera > Micropezidae > Neria > Neria commutata. Next base: position 15,342,961 of record OY735247.1, on the reverse strand, counting down.
TAACAGCTCATATACATATTATGTAATTGCATAGTCACATAATTGACAGCTCCGCTTATGGGCCCACATTTCAGCTGCATAAGTACATAAATACGGCACTGAAACGACCAGCAGCGTTACTGAGCAGCTTTGCTTAAGCTTTTAATTAGATTTAATTAAAATTTGAGCATTTTCGTATTGCCATAATTTTTCCTTTTAATGAGCAAACAGAAAGTGCCAAACGCTCGCCGCCAAAGCTACGACGACGATCACTTAACACGTGTGCGTTTGCGTGCGTCTGTGTGTGTGTGTGTGAGTGCCAACTGAAAGCCGTTTTTCATTAAACAATTTCGAAGCCGCGCTCAGCTTGAACTTCAGTTTTTTTCTATTGAAATTAAAATGCGCTCATATGCCATAAATTGTTAAAAATACAATCTACAGCATTCAAATATTTTTACCATGAAATCAGTCAAATAAATTATATCAGCTAAACATAAAAAAAACCCATATACAGATTTCTACTTAACACTTTTCAAGTAGCAAGCCGCAAATAAACAATAACAATCTAAGAAATAAAGGCATACACACTAGATGACTGTATGTATCTGTCGGTATGTATTTGTACTTTTTGTTGCTATTTCGAATGTTTTTTTTTTAACAGACTAAACGTCATGAATATAAACAGCAAAAATACTTGTCAAGGTCCTTCTGAAAATGCCTCATTTTAGCGAGTATTGCTGTTGGCAACGCTTTGACGCTGATCTGGCTTTTATGCCTTTTGCTGTTGCGCCGTTGTTGCCGTAAGTATTGTTGTTGTTGTTGTTGCTAAGTTGGCAGCTTAAATGATCGCTGCTCGTTGATCAGCATGACTGGTTTACAAATGTATCTCATTCACAAAGTAACTACACAAACACACACACACACACACCAACAGATGCAGCGCGCAGTTGCTAGCAATGTTTGTATACGCTCACATTGTGTGCGCTACTTTGTAAACGTAAGTGCTCAGGCCTTCATCTTGCTGCTGGCGTGTTCTATTGACTTTTCCATGAGCGCCAGCGCCAATCCCCTTTTCGATGAATGCCGTTTATTTTGAAACCAGAAGTTATTAGTTCTGAATTATAAGTTGCAAATAAAGCTACTGCTTGTGCATGCTGTTAAGTGTAAGAAACTGTGTGTTGAATTTATAAAAATGTTTTTTGCAAAAATTTTTTAATTATTTATTATGCCATAATTGTTTTAGTACAATACATACATACTTCCTTATGGCCCCCCAAAATAAAAAGGCTACAAATTACGCAATACTTTAACATATCATTGTTATTTTTAAATTTTTAATTCAATCTTTTTAGACTCAAGATTCACTTTTCAAAAAATTAAAATCAAAATATTGCACAGAAGTTTTTGAAATTTAATTTCTGCGATTGCTATTTTGCATATTGAATTTCTTTTAAATTTTAATATAAGTCTATATGTATAGCGAATTGATCTGTTGTACAAATATGTATGTATGTGTGCAGTTTTTCAGTCTGTCTTATCTTTGGCGACTCTTATCGCTTGTTTCAAAGTGCTACCCAACTTCTTTCTTCTTCTTAAGTGCATGTAAATACAACTGCTCCAGTTGTAAGCGCTGAACAAACAGTAAACAAGTGAAGGCTTTCGAGTAAATCACATTCACTCCGTGCACTCTACAGCCCGAGCTATATCAACACACGACTTCCTTTCTGTCATTTCATAAAAACTCGAAACATGATTTGGATAGAAACTGAAAAATTGCAAATACATACTTCGCAATGTTTAGATGTAACTATATTTATACATACTTTCAATTTAGTGTCTTATCAGTTCTAACAAGGCTTCGAACAAGCTATCAGTCATGCTAGGCCAAAAATGTACTTATAAAAATTCGAAATTTATTCAAAGTAACGAAAAAGTTATTAAATGAACTGAATGCCTGATTTACAAGACTGTGTTAAGCTTCGAATAGCTAACAAATACATTACATATTATCATTTTATATATCGAGTAGCCATCTGAAGCTTGTTTGATTAATGAAAAAGCTAAAAAAAATTATTCTATTATCTTGGGTTAAGTTAGGTTAATCTGGCTGCCTAAGAAGAAGGCCACGCATAGACTCTGTTGGGTCCTTTGCGATACCAGTTGGAGTTCCGTTTAGGAGTTGTCAAAGTAGTGATCTGTCAGAATTTGGGTGTTTTTCACAAATTTCCAAAGAGGCTTGATGTCCAGTTTTTTGCCAACCTTCTATTATCTTAAGAAGGAGCACTTAGTATTTCAGACATTCTAAAAATCGTGCAGTATTTGGTGGCTCACCACTTTCAAAGTGCCGACGAGAATCGTTGAACAAAAGTTCAAAATTGTAGATAAATATTTATTGCGGCCACATTCGTTTATTCGCTTTTCTTAATTTCTATATAATAAAATACTGTCAGATAGTAAACACGTTTAAATTCCTTCTAAAAACTAGCAGATAACATTTAAGTTGAAAGAATTATTTCTTCTTTGAATGCATTCATAAGACACACCCGATAAACGAGGCTTATTTCTAGTTTCTAGAAATGCCTTTCGGCAATTTTTAATGTCTCATAATCCAATCCCACAAACTTAACTTCCCTGCTCGACAAATGTAGCGCCTTATATTTGCAACGCATTTCCACCAACAATCTCAGCTGCAGCAAATGACTCTTTAGTACTACTTTGCAAAGTGCAACGCGATAAGAAATTGTCCGGCGACTTCTTCCGCCCTAAGCGCGATAAGACCAACGAACATTAATAATAGATAAATCTGGTACATAACTATTCAAAAGCAAAGTCATTGTATCACATTTAAAAGTCGCCTTTAACTCGAAAAAATATCTGCTATGAAGTGAGTTGTGAAATTTTTTTTACATAATTGTGACTATGGATAAAAGATTTACTTTAATTTTTGAACTTAAGCATAACAAAGTGATTGCCCATAAAATTGCTGAGTAAACCGATGCCTTGAAGCTTAAGGCTAATGCATAACAATGCCGTTAAATACGATTCCAACTGAAATATTTGTAACCAATTCGAATCATTCAATATCGGCTCTCTCTTGTTTATACAACATGGTCGCATGGTCGCGCTGTTGCTAACTCCAAGACCAACATGCAACACTTTCCACTTTCACACGAACATACGAACACACCTCCAGCGACAGTTTTCCATTAGGTTCGTTTCTTTATCGCTCATTGTTGTGTAAATTGCAGCTGCGATACGATTCTCTTGTCATAGCAATACGAAAATGCCATAAACTTTACAATATACAAACCAACACATGCACACACACACACACACACCTGCAAAGAAGCGGCAGCACAGCGACCCGATGTGCCCTCACTGGAAAATTATGAAATATCTTGCGGGTTCTTGTTTTCTCAACGCTTTCGATTTCGATTGTTGACTTGCTGACTTGGGTGGGCCGAGCCGAGCGCGCCATGCGCAGACAGGCAAGCAGCAGATTGCCTGCAGTAAATTTCACTTTCATTTTCGACTTATTTACCCACTTTTGAAAAATGATGACTGACGAAATGCATTCCGTAATCTTTGCAGCGATATTGACATTTTTATGACACGCTCATTGGCGCTATAAAGCGTTTGTATACTTACATATATTACCAGTCATACAAGAGGAATGTGGTTACTTGCTTTTGAGAAGTTCTAACTTTCTTTAATTCCACACTATCGCCATTTTTTAGTTTGCTGACCATTTTTGGCATTACTTGAGCTTATTCTTTAGGGGGGTTTATAAAGTGCGCTCTTAGACCCACGGATTTTTGATGCAGGGAATAGTTTAAGTCAATTTCAATATGAAGGCATCTTTCGAGGTAAAATTGTAGTCCCATTGTATTTGGCTTCTATACATCGATGTAAATAAATTAGGACCAGATCTTGGAAAATAAATTATACACATAAAATAGTATACGAATATTTTAATAGCAATGTTCAGCCCGCTAAGGCATTTGATTTAAAACCACAAGCTATACATCTTGTTAGTTCATTAATTGTTAGTACATAGATGTCTGGGAAGCTAGGCCCAAGCCTTGGTTACACGAACTGTTTGTATATTATATACTTATTCGACCATTGTAAAATAGTTCCTCATTGTATACAATTTTCTTATGTTCATAATCAATTGACTAAAAAATCTATTCAGTTATTTACCAATATATGCCAGTTTTTCTTGCACAACACATGCTCAAAGTCGAACAGAGTCTAGCCAGATCTTTACAACGGTTTTAGCCTTTCAGCCAAATCAACCCTTACCAGCGCATTTTATATGCATTTTTTATTGTAATCCGGATCTGGCAGAATCCTGCCAGCCAAATGGGCTCCTACAACACTTTCGATATCTTGCAATCCATCATTCCGCTTTTGCCATTACTTCTGAAAGCCCGCCTCTCAGCTCTTCCTAACAACCTCAAGCAGCTTCAACTACTTATTATGCGCACTCAACTCAACGTGACGCGTCTCATCGCGCTCTCAGTGCGTTTTCCACTTAACTGCTAATCAGCATAGCAATCTGTTTAGTGTACCTACACTCGCTTACGGCCATTATACGCCGGCGTTATCAAGCGCGTTCGTGGTCATCACATCCTGCCGGCATAATTGCAATTTTCCTGTGCACGCTGCCACCCGATCAGGGAATCTTTTCTTTTGCATAAAAGTGCGTGTGTGTGCGTGCCTGCATTAGTGCCTGAGTGTGTGTGTGTGTTTCTAGAACACTCATTTCTAAATATCGTAATCAGCCTTGAACTTAATCAATGTAAAACAAGCTGTAAAGGCTTGTATCTGCCGACGTTGCGCACGGCTGCCGTGCTGCCCACCTGCGAGCGGAAGACTTGTTGCAACAAAATGTAGCAGCCTCTTCATTAGCACAGCCGCTGTGAGTCTGTGTCTACGCAAAGTTGCTGCTGCCACTCAGGCTGTTGTTGCTGTGATTGCTGCTGCTGGCAAGAACAACGTGCCAAAGGCCACCGCTACAGCAGCAGCGAAAACAACAACTATCTTGCTGCGCAAAATGTATAATTATGTTGCTGCTGCCAGCGCTACATGCCACTCAGCTCATCAGCGGCACAACGGCAGCAGCAGCTGCTGCGGCAATTTATATTGTATATTGTACAAAGCACAGAGTCGCTGCTTTGATTCCGATATTTAAAGTCAACATGACGATTTAGGCTGGTGATCCCATCCGCAGCCTGGCCTCATCCGCAGCGTACGTTGCAACGCGTCAAACTGCCGGCACTTATCTCAAAAGTTTGCTCAAATAAAAATCTAGAAATGCGTGGCGGTTTATCAGCTTGCAGCAGCGGAAATAGTTCAGCTTTTTATAAAAAAAACCGACGTTTTTTTGCTTATCTCATTAAAGTTGCTGGCAGGGGTGCCAAACAATATATTTGAACTCTTCGCCTCCAAACAAAAATATTCTCCGATTCCCATCGAAGTTTTCCGCCATTTTGGAATACATAATGTCAGAAAGTTCACTTTTTATAGAATTTAGACGCTGCATGGACTCAGCAAAAGGATATCGCTTTCAATGACTTCAATATCAATCTTTGTCTGAAGAAAATACACTTATTCATTTTGAAAAATGTACTTAATTAAAGTTATTAGCAAATTTCAATTATTGCCAAATCAAATATGAGGAACTGATTTGATACCTACAGATTAGCTTTAGCTGATAATATTTGTAGCTCATGTAACTCGCACACTGTAAACCTCAGAACAAACACTAATCCTTCCTTAATCATGAGCCACATTTTGTCAGGAAGCCTATTGTTTGAATAATTTAATGCGTGTCTTACATCAAAAAGGGCTCCATTTTTAATGGCTTCTTAATCTCTATTCGAGATGAAGAAATTGACTCTTCCAGCAATCACTGAAGATTTAAAAGTTGGCTGTAAACGCAACCAAAATATTATACAAATTTTGCTAGTCTCTGTTGAAGAAAACTAAAAGGTCCTGGATCTACTAAATACTGGCAATATTGGATTCTGCAGCTGCCAACTTAAGTATATATGTATGTACCTAAGTTTTTACTCTCCGAAAAAATATTATAAATATTATGTGTATACTTTTCTAATTAGAAGCAAATTTCATAAAGCTTACAAATGATTCAAAAGCTTTCATAAATCCAAATTTCAGAGTGCTTTGTTTCAAAAAAATGTTTAAATGGTTTAAAAATATATGTGAATGAGTCTACTAAAATCGACTTTCAAAGAATTTGCAATTTACTTGAAATCTGAGAATATTTCGTTAGTTGGCAGCTCTGATTTTCGCAGTTGCTGCGCTGCGCTGCTCTGCACTGCACTGCGGGCTTGTCGTAAGTAAAGAGGCGCACGCGTGCAACATTTGCCCTTCATCAAAAGCACACACTCGCATGCGTTTATATCCCTTTTAGCCTTCAGCTCAGCCGACTCGGCCGCACTTCGTGTTTAACTTGTTCGCCCAAGTCACTCTGACTCTTGGCTCTGACACTGACTCCGCTCGAAAGGCACAAATAAAACCTGCAATTTATAATTTCTACGCTGGAAGTGGCTTGGCGCGCATGGAGGTTGCCTCTTTAGGTGCTCGACGCGACCGCAACGCATGTCGTATGCGTTTTCCGCTGATTTGTGTTGATTGCAAGCGCTCCACAAACACTTGCAATTTATGAGCAATTGTTGGCCGAGAGTGCGACCGACTGGATGTTAGTAGTGGAATAGATTTGAATGTAAGTGGACACTTTTTGAACTTAGAATTATTGGAGCACATATTTCATAAGGTTTCGAAGTCACTTAAATGCAGTCCAAGTGCTCATTGATACACGCGATGCCATATTAACATTCATACCAACTGAAAAACTCAGGCCTCCCAGATTAACTCACTCGGAATACACACTAAAAAGCAATAGATCATCCAAAATACATAAATTAGGCTAAGCATGAAGCTTGAAATAAAAAAATAAAAATGATGACGATGAGATGCAATCCATAGAAAGCAATGCATTAAACTTTACACATCTACGATCGTATTTCTCTTGAACAATATCTAGCAGAATTTATAATTGTCGCTTCGTAATAAGATTATTTCGAGTCTTCTTCTTTCAAAAAAGTTCATAAATTTTACAATCCGTTTACAATTCTCCTTCTATTTTTTAAAATAGTTGCCACAATGCCAAGAAGAATGCCACAAGAATCGTAACAAGTTCCTGAAAAGCATTTTAGCACAAATGAAGAGCAAGTTACTCGTACTATTCTAAATATAAATCTGTTCAAATAACTGATACGATTCTAATACCATGCTTTTTAAATATGAACTTTTATTATTCCGATTCAAAAATGCATTGGTTTTCAATTTCATTCAATTTCTATATCAATTCAGAGTTAGCTTTAATTTCGATTCCATTTAAACGCTGTCATGTTTTAATTGATTCTTTTACATACGTAATTATTGTGTCTAAAGAAGGAGTTCTGTGACTAAAATCACGCATATCAGCTCGGGAATTTAAATAACAGGTGCTACTACTAGGGCTATTAAGTAGCTACAGGATTCAAGCTTTACGCCTTTACTACTTTACTTACATCTGAAAATTGCCCTTTCAAAGTTGCTGCCTAGTAAAGTTGAATCGATTCACAAACAATTCATAGTCAGTTGTTCAATATTTATAAATATGCGCTAGCATTTATCACAACTATATCCAATTATCTTGCACTCATATAGCCATTTCTCAATTTACATGCACATTGCCAGCGCAATTGATCAAGCGCCAAGTATCAAACGAACCCGGCATATGCCTCAAGCCCATAAAACGAAAACGAAGGCTGGACTAGTGTCAGGCCCTCTCGCCCGACCATTCCATTGCAATCGCTTTGCCAACTTGCTGCGACATAACCGCAAAAGCCAAGGCAATGTGGTAGAAAATATATTACAATAATGAAAAAATATGATATGAAGCAGTGGAAGCAACAAAAAATAATAAAGGAAGCTGAATAGCTGGGCTAACTAACTAACTAACTAACAACAACAACAACAAGAAAATATTTTTACATTTTTTACAAGAGTATGAAAATGTAATAAACAGATTGGAGACACATGCCGATCTGTGCCGTGGCCTTTGAAGTTGCCAGCGCAGCACTTGCAACAACGCTGGGAGGAGGAGCAGCAGCAGCAGCAGCAGCAACAACAACAACAGCAAACGTGCCTGCGTCAGCGGCACTAGACCGCAGCGAGTGCTGTTGGGTGCCGCTGATAACCACTTAACCTTCCACTCTTACCATCACTTAGGATCAAGCCGGGGCTAAAGCAGTTGCTTCGACTCCATTTCACGATCGCGCTTGGACTGGCTTGCCATTTAAACTAGAGTGTAGAGAACGTGTCTGGCTGCTGTTCCACATACACATTCACATGCATGCATATGTGTGTGTGTTGGCATATAAATATTAATTTTATTCTTTTCGAGTTATGTTCGCTTCTTCTTCACTTTTTTTTACTATCAAAGAAATCGAATTAAACTTGAGTGCGTGCGCGCCCAAGTGGCCCAACCACAGCAGCCGCTCCGGCTAGAATCTTGTTGTCTAGAGCAATTTGAGCGGCCAGTGCGAAGCTGCTGCCAGTTGCCGGCAATTATGTATGTGCCGATCGCCACACCACCACAAGCTGCCGCATGCCAGTGTTCATACGAGTATGAAGCAAAATGAAAATTATTAAAAGTGATTTGAACTTGATCAACTTGGGCAGCACTCAACGACAGGCCTCCACGATGGCCACGTACTACTACGAGTATGGCCGGCCAACTTGTGAGAACGGAATCGGTTATTGGAGCAGTAATGCAAGTGGCAGAGTATTTGTAATTAGATCGTTGGAAATTCTGTTTGCAAGTTCTATCACACTTACTTAATAGAAAAAATAATTGAAAATGAAATGTTTGAGTAGTGAAATAACTCCAGCGAGTTTGAGCAGAATTTCTAATTATTGAAGAAAGCTAAGACTATTTAATTAAGTAAAAAATGCATGGCAATTCTCGCATCTAAAGTTTTATGGGTTAATCAGAAAATGCGCTTAAAAGTTATTTTTTCTAAGGTCACGCTGACAGCTGATTGTTATTTCAATTGATACTTTTTGCCATGAAAAATAACAATTGCTCGTAAGTCCAAATACTAAATATTTACTTTAGAAGCTCTCGTTGAGCAGGTCTGTAATGACCAATCTCATAGTGAGCACCTAATTCTAATTTTCAAATTGAATTTAAATATACAGTTTAATTATTCTTGGTTTTCACAAGTTCATTTTTTTAAATATGGTATAACATGTGGCAACTTTGAATATTTTACATTTGAAGATTGGTACAATTTGCCAAAAGCATTCAATTACGAAAGCAGCGTGAACTAAAGAGCTGCCATAACTCGATTCACTATTATACAAAAAAAGTTCGACTTATGGAGACTTCAACAGGGAGCTACTGAACGCTATTGCCACCCGATTTAGTTCGAGTTATAGAATATTCGACTTATGGAAGTTCGATTGTCAAGCAATACCAGGCAAAAATTGAGTGCAACTAGACCGATTAAATAAGAGTTGAACGAAAGAAAAAAGGTTGGAAGCAAGTCACAGTGGATTTCAATTGCTTTTCCGACTAGCCAGAGTCACAATCAGCTGTTTATTTGTTATCGTTAATGCAACCTTGTGGCGTACTTAAATCCTCACACTTGACCAATAAATTGCTAATAAGATTCGACTGTGAAAATGAAATTTCTTACTCAAACCGTAAATTAGAGTTTAAATTGGCACTGGGAGATTGGATTTGTGGGGTGTTCTTCGCGCTTCTAGCATGCTTGCTCTGTGGCTGCTCTGATAGCCGCTTGTGTCAGTCAGCTTGATCAGGACCAGCTGCTGTGCCGGGCTGTACATGACCCTTACATGATCTAGATATGCCAAGCTACTTGCATGCTCCATTACCGCTCCCCCTCTATGCTTGGCAAGCATTTACCCCTTCATTATTTTGCAATTATAATTATAATTTTTTCTTCGCTTGTTACTTCCACTTTTATGCTCATTACTTTCCCTGCAAGCACTCGCCACATACGGGGCAATGTCGTGTGATTGTGATCTAAATGTGAAAATGCTCAACAGGCATAGAGCAACATCAATGCGCCACATGTGTCAGCCAGAACATGCCAAGTGTAGCATCCACATCTGCGAGCACACACTTGCTATGCATGACGCATGTGACTTTATCTCGAAGTGTTTTGCTGGCTGCCCGGCCGTGAGGCGTACTGTTGCATATTCATTTGTGCGTTGCAACATTATGCGCTGCCTTATCGGCAACAGCAGATTTGTATTTAAAAGTACAAGAAACTATAACGAAGCAGTTGCGTTGTTGCCACAAAACAGAAACAATCGTGAACGCACTATAAAAGGCTTATTGCCTACTGCCTGTCAATCGATCGATTGAGCGAAGATAGCCCCATAAATATATACACACATGTTAATGCCTGTATTCATATGTGCATGTAGGCAAGCGTGCATCTATAGAATCATTTGGAAATAATGAGTCTTTGTCCAAAGGAAACCATTACTTTTTGTTATCTTTTATGGCTATCCCATTCCCAGCTGCAGTTAAATTTTTAAAGAGGCTTTTAAGATTTTCTAAATGCAATTTAGGTTGCTTGAGCTAATCAATTTATATACTATATAAAAGTATGTACATATATAGCATATACCTATAGCCGCAGAGCTTTCATAAAGCCATCTTATAAACTAACAATATTATCACTCAAAAATTGCACGTCGATTTTCTTATGGCAAGATAAAGACTTTTTTGTCGCACAAAGGAATTAAATCAAAAATGAAATCCAACAAATTTCCGCATGAAAGATTAAAGAAAAATAATAAGCTCTCAGCTTCAATTCCCAGTAAATATGGCTTGAGCTTGCTTGCATTTCTGCAAATTGAGATTTTCTTTAATAATTTGTTATTTGTTATTTTCATTCCCACTTCGAGTCAAGACCTGTCGATTGAATGAATTATGAAATTGTTCAAAATTTTAGGTAAATGATTCAAATGAAATTTCAAAAATGTGTACTTGAAACAAAATATAAGTTACACAGTGTAACCGTACCTGTTTGCGGGTCAGCGCTACTAATATGATTTTTGCGCTGGTGAAACTCTGTTTCAAAATTTCAGCACCAACTTCATAAAATCTTTACAGCTGTTTTTACAGCAGCTTCTCTATCTTCCAATCGTTTGAACACAAACGCCCATGCCTCGCTGCTCCAATCTACACTACAGAAGAATAGCAATAAAATGAAGTCGTTTCTTTATATTTTTGCTTACGAAAATGGATTTCAACATTTAAAATGTAGGATTTTATGAACTCCTGCTGTTGCACGGAGCAGCAGCAGCGTCAACCGCGTCTGCAGTTTGTGCAACATGCAATTATTGCAACTCGTTTCTTCGCTGTTTGGGCCAACTCGGTGTGGTCACTCAATACCAGTTTCTTTCAGCCTCTTTTCATTCATTGAAAATTTATTTAGTTTTTGCTCGGCTGCCTTCCGCTGCATGCCACTCCTTTTCGAAATTTTTTCTCAACCATTTCGTGTTGCAAGTTACTGCAATTTTTAATGTATTTTTCTTGGAAACGCAGTGCGTCTTTAACGCCGGCTAAGATGCAAGAAATCTGACGTGAGCTGGCTAGCTTTTTTATTGTAATTTCTCAACAACTTTTAATGTTTTGTTTCTTAGAGGGGGGTTGTATTTTGAAATTTTTCAAAACGATTGAAAAAGCAATTAGCCCATGCATTCGATTTATTTACAATAAACAATTCTGCTTCTTCTTCTATGTGGGCGCGTGTCTTGCATGCGGCGCACAACACTTTCATTTGCCCCCTCCTGCGCGGAGCGCCTTAGAAAGTGGCCCTTATCAGCAGCATCTACCCCACTGCGCCACATACGGCGTAAGCCGAAATTCTTCAGCAGTGTGCTGCCCCGTGCCTCGTGCGCCATGGCCTGAGCGCAGGTGCGCCTCTCTGGCAGAGCACCAAGCACCAAAGCCAACCCAAAACGACACCTCAGTTCATTACGCAACGCACTCACGTCTTGTCAATTGAAATTTTTTCTTACAATTCTTTTTGCTTGTGTGTTGTATTTTTTCTTAAAAAAAAAACTAAAAATTATGTCAAACAATGCGCTCAATTTGTTGTTGCTTGCGCTTCATTTAGAAAGTAGGTTGCAGCCAGTTGCCGCTCATAAGCTCAAAGCTTATTATTCTAAAGGTGTGCGTCTAACAAAAGCGGCCGATATTTGAAAATTATCTGAGTTGGCGTTATAAAATTAAAGACTTTATTAATGCCATAAAATGTTCAAACCAAATTTTTTATGCTTGAGCAATTTTAGTGATATTTTATTGTATATGAGAACGATTCGTTCGATTAAAACTGCAGCCAAGAGCACATTACAAATTCCCATGAATATGTTGCATGAAGCGATTGAAGAAAATATTTTGTAATTCGAATAAAAGCACTGAGCATATATACAAATGTTTATCGTATATGCTGTTTATATGCTCGATGACAAAAGTGTCGGAATTATAGCAACACGCTGACAAGAAATTGTGATTCTAACTTCATCGGTTCAAAAGCTAAAGACAGTAAAACAAATGGGATTATGCTTCATTTTTTACGACAATACATTAATCGAATAAAAATATGAACTCCAAAAAAAGATTTATATTAGCCCAATTCACAATTTTGTGAAAATTGTCTGGCATTTTTGCAACTCACAGTTTTGTAACAAAACTACAGGAGTTTTGACAGTAGTTTGCTACAAAACTGTCAATTGCAAAAATCCCAGACCATTTGCACAAGATTGTGAATTGGGCTATTCTCTTTCATTTAAATATATACATCTGCACAATTTTGACTCCAACTGTTGAAAGTCTTCTCAGCGTCTTCACAAACTCTCTCCATGAAATTGTCAAATTATCTTCTAATGGCCTCGCATATACATATGACAAGCATTTCTTTTTCTGAGCCAAGAGTGAGTTGTGTTTGAGCCATCGGAACGAACGTGCAAAAAGGCCAGGAACGTCGAATAAAATTTCGCACATTAATCAAACTGTATAGCTCAAGGCTTCCCTTACAATTTTAACAAATTCTTTAAAGACATAAAATTGTGAATTAAACTTAACTTTAAACTCAAGCTACTTTAATCGAATTTCGACTTTCGACGCAAGGTTCTATAAATTAACATAACAATTTACAAATACATCTGTCTATCTCAATTCAGCAAAATTCAGCTTTTCTTGTAACTAACAAAAAGCCACGCCTTCGACATGAAATTTTATTTATTTTAAAGCTGTTATAAAAATTAAAGGGGCTGAACGTTAAACAAATTTTGCTTTACATTTACTAGGGTTGAGCTTAAAATTTTAATTAAAAATTTAAGAAGTGCTTAAGATGAATGGCGGCACTCGCCTCCAAGCCCAAAGCAACGCTTCTCAGAGCAAAGCACTGCATTTATATTCATATGAATGTATGACAAACTACGACCACTTTTAGACTCAAGCAAATGTGGCAGCCAAAGTCCATAGACCACAAAACTCAAATGCTGCTCCAGCAGTTTTCTGTTCACTGTCGTTGCAGTCGGTTTGGACACGCGTTTTGTTGCTGCAGCTTTTTATGTCAGAACAAAAAATGCGTTTTTTTTAGGCGTGCAAGTGTTAAAGGAACACTTAATAGCAACAAGCCACAATTGCAGCAGCGTGAGCGGGCAACGGAGAGGGGGCACAACGACATAATGCCAAGTTGAGGCATGACATGTTGCCGTGCGTGCAACGCAAATGTTGACAGAGGCACTTTTAGGAACGGTGTGATTTTTACAGCGCCACAAAAATGCACTTTGCTTGCAAGTGCAAGTATTTTTAGAGCAACGGAAATAGCAAAGATGGCAACAGCGAGACACTGAGAACAATCATCAGGCGACGTAGAACAAGCGTTTCGAAAAAAAATCACGAAAAAAGGATAAAACTGTAAGAAAAATGAGAAAAGCATATGAAAACTGAGTATTGAAAAATGAGTAATGAAGCTGAAGTCGAGTTGCAACGACTGCAAATTGCATGAAGGAACAGAGTTGGGTCAGGTTAAGACATTTAGTTGTGGAAAATATAAAGAAAGCGCTGTTTAAAATAGCATCTCAGTTAGTCCTGATAGATATGCACAGAGATAGAGAGAGACAAAAGAATGCTGAAGTAACATACCATCAACTGGCAAAAAACTTACAAGTTGGCTGAAGAGGCAGGCTCTTTTTTAGGGTTCCGTACCCCTAAAGAGCAAAAAACGAGAACTCTTATAAGGTCACTTTTGTTTTCGAAGGTGTGTACAAAAACATAAAATTTTTTCAACGTAGAAAACTGAAATTTGGCACGATGTTTGCTCTTCATAACGTTAACATATTCTCAATAAAAAAAGTTAAGAAATATTAAAAACAAAAAAAACAATATTTGTACTATATCGTATCATGCGAGTTATCGTTAGTAAGGACTACGCCCATGAATTCCAAAAATATTTCCTAACTTTATTTGAATTGGTTTCAAAGATATACATAAGTCAAAAGGTCAAAAAATGTATGGTCAGACGGGCAAGGAGAAGCACTGCTGTTCACAGAAAATAATCAAAACCAGGCAAAGGACAGACGGGCATGGAGAAAAGAAATTCGAACGAGTATTAAGAGGGTAAGTGAGTATTTCTGGTACGGAACCCTCTGTGCGCGAGCCCGACTCGCACTTAACAGTTTTTTTAAGACTCGACATTATTCAGCTGTTTGATTTGTATTCTATGTGTCTTCGATTTGAAGATCTGCTCGAGCATTTTAGTAAGAACAATTAAAGCCAGCTTTGCCTAAAAATTCAGAGCGCAAAATATTGTATCTGGCAACACCGCACCGCATGACCATGAAAGTTGTAGGGTATAATGAAAGACTGCTCAAATGCCAAATACCAGCAGCAGCAAAATTGCTGCAGGCCGCCACTTCCCAACTTGCCACTTCGCAGCAGCAGCAGCCAAGAGCAGCGCCACACATGGCAACTGTGGCCGCATTGTTTTTGTAGCTGCCGTTAATTGAAAGTTTTTGCTGGTGCGTTTTGTTCCGCTTGCAAGAAATGCCGCCATGTGCGTGTGTGTGTGTGTGTGCGTGTGTCTGCAACGCTGCTGCTCAGCTTTCAGCTCGCAGCGCGGCGGGCCCGTCCGCTGCTTCGTATTTCTGTTTGTCTGTAATTAAAAACTCGAATTTCTTGCGTGGCAACTGTAAATAATGTTTATGTGTGGAAATAGCAAAGCAAAACGCCTCACGCCTCACTCCTCACTCCTTACGCTGCAGCAACAAAGCATTACCAGCAGCAACAGCAGCACACGCCTCGCCAGCATTTGACACCATTGCCGCAGCTGAGAGATCAGCACTGCATGCGGGTGGCGGGTCGCCTATGCCCAACTACGTCACTTCCGTTGCACGCTCATCCCTCAATTGGGACACGCAGCAGCGCATGCTGCAATTGCTGAATTAGCAGCAACTGCTGCTGTCACACTGGCTAAAAAGTGAAATTATTTACATAAATTTTTTTCGCTTGTGCCGCGACAAGTTTTCCCAGATTTTATTTCCTAGCGCACAGTTTTCATTTTCATTGGAAATGGTGAACCATGCAGACGCACATGCATCCATCGGCAGCGCCGGAAATTAAACACGTTCTATGAGCTGCCCCCCTGCGAACTAAACAAAATCGATTTGCCAACATTTGTACACGTCGGCAGAAGCCAGCGGGCCAATAATCTCACATGAGTAGCAGCTTCAAACTTAAACTTTATAGCCTCTTGGTGGATTTTTAATTTGCTAGAAAGGGTATTAAGCAAATTTTATAACAAATCAAAAGATGGCTGCAAATCGCTAAAGGTAGCAAGCAATACGAAAGCACGTTCCTTCTTCTCGACAGCTGGAATAAGCTTGAAGCTCCTTGGGCACCTAGCAAACGCATGGAATACGATCATCTAGAATGGAGTTCCAGAGCATCAGAATTTTTAAACTAAGGAAGCTTCAGCGCGAAACTCTCTCCAAGCTTTCCCTCCCTTCTGGTTGAGCTCAAATCCTTCAATATCAAAAAGATATATTTTAAGATTCATCAATATTTCCAAATGGCTTAAGCTGGACTCTCTTTAGTTATCCAGTAAGTATGCCGAATATTTTTCTATAGTCCTACAAATGCTCCAAAATATATTTTAAGATTCAAAGAAATCTACAAATGACTTGGAGCTGGGCTCTCTATAATATTCCTCTAAAAACGCCAATTACCCTTCTATGGTCTCACAGCGTGCTTACACATGGCCAAAGTGTGTCATTCTGTTAGACCATCTGTGCCCCAAACAGCCATTTTACCCACACTTAATTTATTACACTTACACTTAAGCAATTTCAAAACTTCTTACAAAAAGAGAAAACATATGTGCATATGATTATTTAGCTCACACATGTCAGAAATACTTAAAAAAAAATATAATAAATTTTCTGATGCATTTTTTTTATCTTAAGATAAGTTTTTAATAGATGTATTTCAATTAGGTGCAAATGAATTGATAAATGTTGTGCTTTCCAGTATTTATGACACAAATTTAATGGATGAGTATCAGTTCTGCCTAATTATGAAATATGCATATATTATTTCGGAGTCTCTGGCAACTTACATGCCTACATACAAAAAGAATTCAGGCAGCTAACATGTATTTAATACTATATGTAATATGCATATGTATGTATGTGTATGAGTATGGTTATTTTGATAATTTTTACTATGAAAGGTTCGATTAGGTTTGAGTGTCTGAAAACTCGTTTATAATAAACTTATAAATAAATTAAAAATGGTCAATTCTATTAGCAAGCAAGAAATTAAATGAATTTCAGGCAGTTGTAAAAATAGCGGCTATTTACAAAAATATGTACAATGTACAATGACATGTACAATACATAGTAGAATGGCTGCTACAATAGAAGCACCCATAAATTTCGACATACTACCAAATTGTGTTGATTTGGCAATTCATGTCTATTGCCACTTAACCGAAAGGCATTATCACAAAAGCCAATAGCAATGCTATAAGATATGAAATTCGAAGGGTACATTATTAAGCTCAATTGAACTTGCGTCACACAATTATGATATTTAGTTGCAGTTCGTTGTTTTGAAGTTTGTTTGTATATTAATAGACTGATGTCATTACAAATCTTATCTGCTTTGCTTTATATCAAAAAAGAACATGCAAGAGAAACTTTAATTTCAAATGTACTTAAGTGCAGTGTTGTCTCAATATTGTTGTTTTATATCAGACAAATTGTATGGCAAAAGAAGTGCTGCTTATCAAAAGTTATACAGAACTACAGACCAAATGAGGGGGAAGAGATTCTAGAGCAGATGTTCCTTTAGGGAGCAGCGAGCAGTTAGGAAAGAAGGAACATTCTGAGTTACTATTTGCTTGCATTTGAAAAAAGATTCACTCTATTTTGATTTAAATAATAACTGGTGACATAAAGTGTCATAATATGGCATACTATCAAATATTGATTTGATCAGCATTGACGCTTAAATTGAAACTGAACTTTCGCATTTGATTTACTTTCAGATGGCAGTACTGCGTAAGATACTGATCTACTTTTTAAAGCTTTTTGCGCTCGAAATTCGAATGATTTCAATATATTCCCCACTAGCTTCAACTTGTATATAGATTAAAGTTCCGCTTTCATAAAAGTTTCAAGGCTACTCAAATAACTTGTCAACTCTTTTACAAAAAAAAATATATATTAATATTAACTTTGAAACGAAAGAATATCTTACAAATCAAAATGCCACAATCAATGCCTTCTCCGTGGCAACATAAGATCGGGAGTTGGCAAAACCTGCAAATAGTGTCAATTTTTAGCGCAATTTCTTTTAACGAAATTTGCTCCATTTTGCACACTTGCCAAAAACGACCAACAAATCGTTGCTCCATCCGACTACAGAAGATTTGAGAAGACTTAAGACTAGAAAAAAGGTGTCAATGTTTGTTCCATTTTCTTTCGACGACATTCGCCATATTTCGTTTACTTTGCAAAACCTTCTGAATACTATATATGTACATACATATGTACTTGTATGTATACTATGTACATATGAAATCTACATACAATCGCATAGGATTTGTTTTTGATTTTATGTGATTTGCCTGAGAATTCCCGCTAAAAGCACTGACTCAATTTTGTGATTCCGTCGAAAAGAACAACTCACCTTTTGCTGCTTCACTCGGGGCGTGTGTACAAATAAGAAATCAATTTCGTTGCCAGTTTGTAATCCAAATTTGCTGAACAATTTGTTACCACTTTGTCAAACGAAAGGAAACGAGAAGAGGGCAGCAATTTCAAACTGCTCAATTTTTATTGCTCCTTTATGTTAACACAAAGGTTCTGGGAAATTTGCAATAAAATTTGTTGTTGTTTTTATGCACAAAAGGAACTGCATAAAATGCTATAGAGTTGGAGTAGGGAGGGGCACTTGAATTGCTTTCGATTGCTAATAAAAGATAAAATTAGAGGAGCTTGAGTAATTAGCATGCAGGCAGGCAGACAGGCAGACAGGCAGGCAGGAGGCGCGCAGGCGTTTGCAACTTGTGCACTTGCGCGTTAAGCGTTGGATAGCTACTGCATTGCTATCTGGCTGCCTTAAAGCGCTGCCTTTAAGTGGCCGTAAACGACGCGACGCGTATGAGTAATATTTCGCTTTATTGCACACTTTTGGCCAGGGCTGGAACGCGCTCACCGCGCTGAGCTCATTACAGCGCCAAGAAAATGCAAATTTCTGCGGTCCGACCGTCGGCTATTGGTGCCCACTGTCGATTTCTGCCGCCTGCTGGGCGGGCGGGCGGGCGGGCAGGCGGACAGGCAGCCAGGCGGTCAGTCAGCTAGTCACTTTGAAATTCTATAAAAGTTTAATATTGACAATAACTGGGAATTAACAATTTATGCACATATGCCGTCAAGTTAAAGCCAAGTTAAGGCATTTTATTTTCAGATATGTATGTATGTATATATATTTTCGATTTGCTTTTGTTATTTTCATTTGTTCATAAACGAGTATGTATGTATATATTTATACATTATGACTGAGTGACTGACTTGACTTGACTTGACTTGACTTGACTAGGGCTGACAGCAAGCGAGTGTGTGTGTGTGTGTGTGTGTGTGTGTGTGTGTATGTAGTTGTTGTTGTATTGTTTTTATTTTTGCTTTTATGAATTCCAAAAGTGAACGTGGTCTGCAGGTAAAACTAGTCGCAAACGTGGTCAAGTTGAATTTGAAATGGCAGTAAAACGAAGAAAAAACAGCAGCAGATTAAACAACAAAAAAAGTGGCAAATAAAAGTTTGACAGCGCTTTAAGCAAAACTTGGCAAGAGTCACAAAGAGTAGCCAATGCAGTTACAGTAAAAGAAGAAGGTGATGGTAAAGAAGAATAAGAATAAGAAAAGGAGGGGAAAAGGAAGAAAAACAGAAAAGGTACGAACAAGAATTAGAAGTAAAGGGAAAATTAAATTATCAAATTATAAAGAAACCAAAGAGAAAAAGAAAAGGATAATTGTATGGAGGAAGCAAACGAAGTCAAAAACAAAGAAAAACAAGAAGAATGTATGGCGGAAGAATAAGGCGATGTAAAGAAAGAATA
Source organism: Neria commutata (assembly GCA_963457695.1). NCBI lineage: Eukaryota > Metazoa > Arthropoda > Insecta > Diptera > Micropezidae > Neria > Neria commutata. The sequence continues at coordinate 15,323,234 of OY735247.1, read as the reverse complement.
TATAAAAAAATTAAGAGTAATAAAAGAGGAATGGAAAGAAAGAAATTTTAAAAGTAAGTGAGAATGATTACTATGAAAAAGGAGTGATTAAAAATAAGGAAAAAAGCAAAATGAAAAGCAAAGGCAAGTTAACAAGAATTAGAAAAGAAAGAAGAAGAAGTACAAGTAGAAGAAAACCTAAGGGAAGAAGAAAAACACAGGGAACAAGAGTATTGTTATTGAAAGACAAAAGAAAAGCTATGAAATTGTGAATAAAAAGCAAAACCGCAAGCAGAAAATGAATGTAAGCTGCAGAACCTAAATCAAGGCTGTTGTTTTACAGCCGGATTTGGCTAACAGCCATAATGGCGAATGAGGTAGTTGGTGCAGAAGGAGTAGCAGCAGCAGCAACAACAAAAATATTTTTCTAATAAACATAAAATCACCACAACCTACTGCTACAACAATATCGAAAGCAACAACAACAATCGGACAAATTGCTCCCAACAAGCAGATCAACATCGTAAGGCCTTCAGCGTGGAGCTGCAAACGAATTTAGCTCGACAGCTCGGCACTTGTGCAGGAAGCATCTTTGGCATTGCAGGCAAGAAAATGAAGAGGAAAATTGGAAAAAAAGAATTCGAATGTGTTCAGTTAAAAAATAACTGAGCGCACGTTTTGAATGCATAATGAACGCAGGAGAGACAGACAGACAGACAGACAGACAGACAGACAGACAGACAGACAGACAGACAGACAGACAGACAGACAGACAGACAGACAGACAGACACTCACAAGCCGCCAGTGAGGGAGTGAGTACCTACTCGCTCTTGTTGTTGTTGTTGTTGTTGATGTTATTGTTTTAATTGTATTATTTTGTTGTTTGTGTTGTTAAGTTGTTGTTCTGAAAGCATTGCCAGATTGCCACACGAACGGACGAACGAACAGACTTCGAAGTGCCAGAAACGTTTTCCGGCCCCGCTCGCGTTGAGTGATTCCAAGTGGGCACTGCTCCACTGTCGATGCTGCTGTTTGTTCCTCCTGAACTTAACCACAAGCAATAAGTAACTTAAAGATACGCATATGCCGCACTTTGGAATACAACAAAAGCAAGTGCAAAGAAGTCGGCGAAAACAGCTGCACACATAATGTTGGCGATGGGCTAGTGAAGTGAAGGGGGCCGCCGAAAGCACAAAGTACACAACTTTACACACTTACACTGCAATTTTCTTTTGTGCTAATTTGTACTGGTGTTTTCGTGCGCTTCTACAACAACAAAATATTATATTTCATGAACTCGCTTTTGCAGCTTTTTTGTTGCGCTTAATTTTTATGCTAATTTGCAATTTGATTTTTGCTTTGTTGTTGCTCTTCTTTTTTACCGTTTTACTTTCATTTCACATTTTTTTGAGCGCATAATTCAAGTTTACAATTTGCTTCTTCTTGCGATTTTGTTATAGTTATTAGCCCAATTCACAATCTTGTGCAAATGGTCTGGGATTTTTGCAATTGACAGTTTTGTAGCAAAATTACAGTAGTTTTGACAGTAGTTTGCTACAAAACTGTCAATTGCAAAAATCCCAGACCATTTGCACAAGATTGTGAATTGGGCTATTGTCTTATTTGCACATTGCTTTAAGTTTGCTTTTAATTAAAAGCGCGTAGCAACAACAACAAAAGTACACAATATAACAACAAACATACAGCAACAGCAATTGTCGAAGCGCTTTTCCAGTTTGAAATTAAAAGTGCACATACATGCAAAAAAAATTTACGCACAAGCGTCACTGGCTAATTTTAATTTTATTTTATTAAAATTTAGTTTATTTGAACTAAGACTTGTTGATATTTACATATATATTCTGAATATATTTATAGAAGTTATAATGATTGCATGTTTGCATATCTATTAACTCAATATTTCATATTCTATTGCATCTCATACATATGTATCTTCTGCAATTATACATTTTTGTATCTTACATTTTTATGTTTCTATAAATCATATTTCTCATACTGCTGAAATTGTTGTATGCTCATATTTTAATATGTTTAAATTTGTTATATATTTTCTTCTGCTTTGATATGCATTGTCAATTGAAACAAAGCACATTTGCTCGTCCCTCTGCCCTTGCCAATGCGCTATTAAACGCGCAAGTGCTCAAAGATACAAAATCCAATAGTGCCCGCTGCCAGACTGCCAAACTGCCGTACCTTGATCACTTTGGAGCCATTCAGAACGGAAAATAAGCGTTTTTGCATTTGATTTACTGCCGCTTGCTCATGTAATTCCGCTGAAATTTGTATCTAAATCTGTTGTGTTGTTTTAGTGCTCTTTTTTCGGTGGGAATGATTGTACAACTTTATATTTTGATTTGACGGGGCACGTTGCTCTGGCGCGATAAGATAGCCAACCGATGTGCGAGAAATTGGGAAAACACGTTAAATCAAATTTGCATTAAGCGCACCAATACACGCGCGCCATTTCGCTCAGCTATACACATGCACACGGCACAAAAGCACAGAGACACAAATACACAGATACACGGATACAGCTACGGCTGAACGCACTTTTACTTTGCGGCTGCGCTGCACTGCACTGCACTGCACTTGTTAGCTTCGGCGCTGCTGTTGCAAGTATCTGCACGCGAGTTGAGTTCACTTTGAGCTGTGCTTTTTTCGATTGCCTCAAAACTGCATTGAAATGTTAATAAAAGTAGCAAAAATTTATTCCAGTGTGAATTTTTAGAACGAAAATGCGGCGTAAAAAAACGTTTTTCACGCGCTACACACAACCAAAACGCTCGAGACTGCCAAGACAACTGATCGCAACGGATCAGCGCCAGCCGCGCTGAGCAGTGGCTTGAAGTTGAATATGCTCAGCTGCACTCCACTCCAGCGTATCTGTGTGTGACTGGGCAGTGTAAAGTGGAGTTCATAGATACATTTGCCCGAGCGCGTGAGTGTGTGTGTGTGTGTTACGACGAAGTCGCTCTGAAATTCAAAAAAGCGCACAGCTCGCTCTCACAAACAGTCACGATCAGTCACTGCTCGGCGTGTGGTATGTTCAGCGCCTTGGCTCAGGTGGAATTACTGGTTTCTATACAGGTGTGCAACGGCTCAGATACAAAGATATAGTAGCAGCTCACTTCTGTCGCAGCCTATAACCAGATATTTTCACTTGTTCGCTGTGCTGAAGGGGCGCTCAAGCGATCAACTTGCTCTCTCACAAATTATCTTTGCAACTCTCTCTCTCTCTCTCTGCCCAAAGATAAATTTAACTGCTCGTATGAGTGTGTGTTACATTGCAATTGTATTGGTTCCGCTTGATCACGTTTTGGCCTCTTTCAGTGCGTTTTGCGCTTAAACTACGCTAACTGCGCGCATTTAGCTGCCATTGTCAGGCAGCACATTTGTATCTGAGTGTGTGTGTGCGTGCTTTGTATCTGTGTGACCAAGTGCTTGTTGCGCGATCAGCTGTTGTTGTTGTGTGTGTGCATATTTTTGTGCTGGAATTGCGCTCTTTTGCAGATAAGATACTTTTTTTTACTTAATTTGGTGTTTTTGTATTTTGGTTTGGTTTTCTGCCGTGCCGCTGCTCGAATTTGTCGCGCCTCACTAGCACGACGCCAGCCGCTGAGAGCGCCAGCTTGTTTAGTCAATTGGAAATTGCTTAATTTTTTCTCGCCGCTGCGCCTCTCTCGCTATCTACCTGCCTCCCTGGCGTACTCCTCCGATATTTTGAATTGGATTTGAAGTTATTTGCGGGTATCGAATTGGATTTTTTATTCGTTCGTTGCATTGCTATATTTCAAAGTTTGCATCTTACTTTAATGAAGCACTAAAGTGTAGAAAAAATCGAGAGGGAATCGAATCGAACTCGTTAGATGTTTACATTATGTAGTAGATGGCATTTGCAGCGCTGACTGCGAATACCCAGTAGGAATTGGCACAAGTGCTGGCCACTTCTCTTATATGACGCTTTTGTTGTTGAGTCACTAAACATTTTTTAACACATGTTTTGATTTTTTTTATTCGTACTGAGTTTTAGCGGCATGTATAGGAGGCATCCCCTGAGTGTTGGTTTAAGCGAAAAAAAAAACCTAACAACAATCTGCTTGCTTCAGATTCAGCGGAGACTCGATCAACGGAAAGTGTTGCTTCAGTACTCTCTTAGACAGATCTCAGAGTTGCTTTTGCTCATACTCTCAAACAAACATTTCTATGGTAGGGCCCCATCTACTCTTAGGCCCACTCCTTGGAGTCCAAATATGATTTTTCCTATGTAGAGTAAATACTTTCCTTTCTTGCCACTTTTCTCACAGAATATAGTATTGAGATCGTCCAATAAATTAAATGCACTAAAGGAGACATTAACTAAACGTAATTTTTATATCTGTTCAAATAAGAGTTTGTTTATTACTATATTGACATAAATAGTTAAAGGCTAAAGAGCTTTGAAGCTAAGATTGAGTGTTGTAATGATCTATGAAGTGAAGCAAAGTGCACAAATTGTTTAAAATATATTTGTATAAGAAAGAGATTATGGCAGATGTTTGGCGTGTGAGCTTTTTTTCCAATATGTGGTAGAGAAGATAACTGTGATAAACTGATAAACACCAATGTGTGTAATCAATTTGCAATATCTGCCAGTGAAAGCTGCTACTCTGAATAAGTTAACACAGACTATACACCTTTAGCCTTTTTTGTCAGCATATTTTAAATTATAGTTAAGAACAAACTTTAGCAAATTCGCATTTAAGCCTTTAGGATAATAGCCAAACAATTTTAGGTATTTCGCAGTTGAGCAGCAAAAATCAAAAACTGCTCAACGTCATAAAAATCGCAGAAGTATTCTTTATGAAAAATCGATTATGATTATGCATTTTTTGTTGCAGGCCAAAGCATTGCCAAGTTATTTAAAAATGCCGCCACAGCGCATTAAGGCGTTTATCAATCAGCATTTAAAATTCCGAGAAATGCAAACTGGTTCGCTGGTGGACATCAAATGGCCAGTCAACGCTCCATACGAAAAGTGCAGCGAAAATGTAAAAAGGAAGAATGGGCAACGGGGAACGGCTCATTTGCAACAGACCAACGAAGCCGCGCCACAACAGAGGATTCTTTTACGGAATTCCTGGCATGCCAGCACACTTGTTGCTGCTGCTTGCCGCCGACTGCCAAAGGACACCAACGGCAGCGGTGCGAGAGGCCGCGCGCCGAACAGCGTTACCCATACAACCGAGCCGACAGGGGCGCAGGTTGCTTGGCTTACACTTGACTGCGTCCGATGGCAATTACGCTGGGGCTCTGGCTGCTCTTCCACATGACAATGACAATGACAATGATGACGTTGGCTTGATGACGGCGCGTAGTCACCATTAAAGGCCAATGGCGAGCGACCTTTGCTGCTTTATTAATAGCCTTCTACAGGTCGCCGCTGCTAAGCTGCTGTTTCAGGCGACTCATATTCGAATTTTTGATTTTTTGCTTGAATCATCATTACCAGCAACACCAGGGACGCACCGAAGCACGGACGCGCCGTTGCACGATAGACAGGTAAGGCCTCAATTGCATTTTGTTGTCTCCTTTTTTGTTTGGTTTTAATTTTCACTCCGTTTTTTTTTTCTTGAATAACACCAACATCCTTTTATGCATTGTAGCGGCTGCTGTTCGTGTATAAAGAAGGCTGCCCTTTTAGAGGGAATTGTCTGGCCGCCATGAAGTCACAGCTCATCATGAAGTCTTAGGCCGGGCTCTAATTGCAGGCTCAACTCATTGAGCACACAGGCCGCACTACCCGAAGGCATGCCGGCCATGTGAGTTTGACGTTGGTATCTGCCCAAAATGCTTTATGTTTCCGTTAGCATTGATTTTCGCCTTCTCTTCATAGCTGGCTGCTACTCAGCCAACAACACAATTAACCCAGCCAGTCAAGCCAAACGGGCCAGCAGGTTCAAAGGCTGCACGCACCGCCGAATTTGAGCTGTATATTTTTTTTATAATTACGTAAGTGATTGAGTACCGTTGTGCAAGGCATTGCAGGCATGCCAACATTCTTAGAAAATCACACGAAAAACCCAACACAATTTTCTGTGTGCGCAGACAAAGGCGCAGCTCTGCAGCGAAGCCACATAAAAGGATTTATGCTATTAAAGGATTTGGCTGCTTTGTCTTTTTGTGTGAAGAAAAGTGCTTGCTTTTAGAATTTTCTTTGAAGAATTTTTAAGATTGTATACTTTTATGATTTGTTACGCAAGTGTGTTGTTGTGTTGGGAAAATCCCTGACAGAAATGTAAGTAAATTGCTTACAAAGTGTCCGAAAGATGACTAAGAGACATAATCCAGCCATGCCAAAGAAACTCAGCTTTGACATGCCAAAGTCAGAACGTAATTGAAAAAAAAAACAAGTTAGTTTCCGAAAATGTTGTCACAATTGAGATAATGATTCCGACCTTCAGCGTAGCGAATTATTTTCTACATGACTAAGCGTAGAGCTGTGCCGTTCTCATACCTGCTGAGAGTGGAAATTCTAATGTAGAAAGGACATATGACAAGCATATGCAAAACAGACATGAGGTTTCCCACGCACATAAGGTAGAGCTAGCGAAGTTGGGCGTGGCTTTGAGAAAAGTACCACTTAAACATTCCCGGAAACAATAATCTTCAAATTTTGCTAAAGACAAACAAAAGTCCTTTGAAGGTTATTGTTAATCTCAGCAGTGATCTTTGTGTTTTTGAGCACTTGCTACTCAAATCAGGGTAATATCTCTATATCAGTCACTGTTAAAATGGTTTCACGTGGCTGGGCGGCCAATGCTGCCTTTCAATTCACATCTGATTTGATTACGTCCAAGCTAAATGCTCTCTATTGTCGACTTGTCAAAAGCTATCGTTTTCGTATATCTGAAGCTATACAAGTAGCGAAAGCATAGTGCATATTTGAAGGTCTTCATAATGAACAAACCATATTCCCACATACAAACAAGCGAGTTGTTAAAGCTGGGACCTTCTGATGTTTGAAAGCCGCTTAAGAAATTTCGTGTAGAATGGAATCCGGCGTCTGGTCTAGCATTCAATTAACCAACTCATATTATAAGAATTTGTTTATCAGTGCTCATTTTTCTATAATGCATTGCTTCAAATATGAATATTAAAGTAACCGCTAATCAATATTCTGTTATTAAAAATTGTTGCAGTGTTTCTACTTTCGAATGCTACTGAACTGAATACATCAGCGTGAACTCATTTCTCAGCGCGCGCGAGCATTTGAAATTGACACAGGCAACGCCAGTGGACCAGTGGACCCGCAATTGCCTCAGAATGCAGCCAGAGCAATCAGTGCAACGATTTGTCACAATTAAAACATTTATTCCAACAGCAACAATTCTTACACAATTGCGCATTTTGCAATCAGATCAGATGCGATCGAAGTAAGCCAGTGTAAATGAGCTCGTAGTTGGCTGCATCCAATGGCGACGCTAGACGGACACACCTGCAAAAAAGTGTGAAAACAATTCTCTGCTTAAATCAGCAGATCAAGCGTTGTGTGAAATACTTGACAGCGGCTGTGAAGAGAACGATTAGCGCAAATATTTGCGCGTTTGCTGACATTTACAATGCGACAGGCATTTGAGAAAAAATGCATTGTTTGTATGCTAAAAGGATGCATGTCCTCATTTGCACAGTCGTCTGAATAGCTCAAAAAGGTAGCAAATCAAGTTTCCAGCATAACATTCCAAGCATTTACATGCCGGGCTTCAGAACATCACTTACATCAGGAGTTGCCAACCCGCGGCCCGCCTTGAAAATTTTTTCAGGCCAATCATCCCGCCATTTCCTCTAATTTTCCATATATGCGGCCCGCGAGATCATTTGGGTTGGTGACTTACATACTATTACGTTAGTTGAACCCTAGGGTCAGTTTTAACCTTTTCCTTCGACGTAAACCAACAACAGTTGCAGATTCCAAGCTCCTAAATGATTTTTTACCACCGAATCCTTCAAATTCGATTTGCAGTCTACCTCTATAACATCCACTACTGCCTCTCGAATTAATTTTTATTTTTATTTTGTATCCTAATTCAAGTGTTCAAGCTATTCAATACAAATCTGCAGACCTTCTAGCTATATCATAATATTACCATCAGTTTGATGTATTTTTCCACTTTAAAAATATTTGTGACCACTGTACATTTAGGACTTGCATGCGCATTCGCACCTCATTCTTTGTTTAATACACCCGAAGGTTAGCTAGACATTTAGCTCCGAAGGCGGCAGGTTCTGTATGTGAAAATATATATCTTGTTGTCATCTTCTACAAGTACAAAAAATAAGTGTTTTAACTAAAAAAATTTTAATTGCATGCTCAACGTTCAGCGCAAATCAAAGAAGCATAAAGCAAATATTGCTCAATTTGTTGTACAATATTTTGACATGTCTACTTACAAACGTACACACATACTGACGCGTACATTCAGGTATATTGAATGCGTATGTTTTAATCCGCTAGTACAACTCGAGCTGTGTGGCAGATACTCGGGCGTCACTACAAGCAGAGGAAGAACATCAGCAGCGAAGAAGAGGAAGACACAGCGACCTTGTGTTTTATACGTATCGTACTTGCTGCACACACACACACACACACATATGTATTTGTAAATGTATGTATGTATGTACAATTAAATGTATTCTTTGTTAATATGTGTTCTTTAATGTCTTAGCTGAGTTGTACTATGAGCTTTACGCATTTTTAAGTTTAATATTATGATTAAAAGTTGTTGTTATTTGTACATATTAGTATTATGATTCTTACCTCACTTCGAAACAATAATAGAATTAACAGAGTTGACCTACGTCGGCGTCAGCCACTGTGGCGGTGGCAGTGTGGCATGCACTCAAGGTTCTTAATGATTGCATGTATTAATTAAATTAATTACGATGCTCTATTGTTGTCGTTGTGGTTGTTGTTGTGATTGTTGCAAACTAATTTGCATAGTGCGCCGCAGGCGATCTTGCTGCGTATACACGAACATTTTTATTTCCGTACTATCGTACCTTTTGTCCTTAAGCAGAACAAAATATGCAACAGAAATTATGAAGGACTTTTACATATCGTATTTAATTTTATTTTATTTGCAAAAGAAGGCTGCTTACAATAAACGAAAATTCGTCGAAAGTGGGCGGATGTTTTGATACAGAGGTAACGTTTCATTTAAAATTTGAAAAAGAATTCTGTTGAGTTTCAGATGCATGCGAATACTTTGAAGCATCCAAAGAGAAGCGTTTTTGGTTTCTGATGCTCTCAGCCTTTGACAAAATTGAAAGTTTTACAGGGAAAATTAATAAATAAGTAAAAGTCATTCGCAAGTAATTTTTATATCAGGAGAATGGCTTGAAATACAAGTAACAAATAAGAAACTTAGCCTCTACAAATAGTATAAAGAGCTTGCATTCAATATTTATATATCTTTTTCTTTTTAAGAATTGAGTTGAAGATTAATACTTTCTCACACATTTTCAACCAAAATTTTTTAAGAAAAAGTTGATGGGCAATTGTTCTCTAGAGTAAGTAAAATGTTTCTGAACGACATAGCTTTATGTTGAGAAAATGAAATAGATAGAAACTTTGCGAAAGTTGGGTGGAGAGTGCGCATGTGAGAAATAAATTATGAAATTTTAATAAGCACTAAAATTTTGAGGTTTGGTTTAATCAAAGCAATCGACATTAAAAAATTTGCAAGAAAGTTGTGCATAAGAGGAACTTGTTGTACATCTGAGCGATAGCTCTCATTAAATTATATACTATGTTGCTATATCCAAGTACTTTTCGGTACTAGTTAAATATCCTCACAGTCTGGGACTAGCCAATCAAGTGAATTGAACCGAATTTTCAATATATTAAAAACTAAAATACATTTTCTCGATTTTGAAAATATTCCTATTTATTCATATCACAACTATTACAATATTTTAATCAACTTTGCATTAATTTAAGCTCAGAGAAGTATTTGTAAAAATATAATTTTATCCTAATAATATTTAATAGCACTGTTTAATTGCAGCTACACTTTATTAATATTATACTTCGTTAATTGAGCTGCAAAAATTTTTATAGCGTGCAGAGCAAAATGCAAATTATTATTAAGATTATTCATTTATGGGTAGAGATTATTTGTATATAGTACAGTAGGGAGCACAAATGAGTACATGTTTGTACTTCGTGCACTTCTGAGTGTATAACAAAAGCAATAACAAAGCAAATCGGAAAATTTTTGTTGGCCTTTAATTCTTGTTCAATTATCAACAAAATTGTTTATAAAATAAAACGGAAAGGGAACAAATTCTAATAAGAAAATCAATAAAACTAAAACAACTCGCATGCACTCAGTTTTTTACCTTTTATCAAATGCAAGGATGGAACCTTTTTTATAAGCTTTATATTAACTTCAAATCAGGTATGTATGTCGTCAAATCTAGTAATCAATTTTTCACCCACTTCCCGACTACTTAGAGATCTGAAACTTTGCATACATGCCTAATCTAGAGCCCAATACATGAATCAATAAATTTTATGGGCGTAGGACAAGGGGCGTGGCACTTTTTTATAAACTCCAGATTTGTGTAGAACTTTAGAACTACACATCACACATCAATGAAACTCGGTAGGAACTTACTGCATATTGATATCCTTCTACTGAGAAAATAAGGGGGGCACTGGATAAGGGGGCGTGGGACCCCCCATACAAACAAAATTTTTGATCTCGATTAGCTTTGGAACTAAAGGTCGTGCAGCATTGAAATTTCGTATGCAGTCGCCTCTTGGATGTGTTGTCCCACTGGTAAAATTTTATGGGCGTAGGATAAGGGGGCGTGGCACCCCCCATACAAACAAAATTTTTGATCTCGATTAGCTTTGGAACTAAAGGTCGTGCAGCATTGAAATTTCGTATGCAGTCGCCTCTTGGATGTGTCGTCCCACTGGTAAAATTTTATGGGCGTAGGATAAGGGGCGTGTGTATAACTTTAGAACTACAAATCACACATCAATGAAACTCGGTAGGAACTTACTACATATCCATATCCTTCTACTGAGAAAATAAGGCGGGCACTGGATAAGGGGGCGTGGCACCGCCCATACAAACAAAATCGTTTATATAGAATAGCTTTGGAACTAAAGGTCGTGCAGCATTGAAATTTCGTATGCAGTCGCCTCTTGGATGTGTCGTTCCACTGGAAAAATTTATGGGCGTAGGACAAGGGGCGTGGCACTTTTCAAGCAACTACACACTTGGGCTTCAGTTTATAATTATAGGTACACCACACATCAATGAAAAACGATAGGAACTTACTTGCCGCGCCCTGCTGGCAAAATAGCAACAACTCACCGCGTCACAAATATGCCACGAATATTAGGGTCGATCACAGCCGTATTATTTGTTAAATTGAGGATATGACGATAGGAGACACTGTGAATACCCTAAATATTGTGTACTGCTCTGCAAGTTTAAAATTCTTTTTGCGAAAAATTTCAGAGCTCTAAAATTGAATTTATGGAAGACTAAAAAGTAGAAAATAAAATTATATAAAAAAAAACTTTTTAAAAATAAGCTTTAATTTATTTAATGTACTAAAAAGTAGAAAATAAATTGTTTTTAAGTCACCTGTATCTTACTATCAATAAAAGCTTGTGCGCTCAATATCCAAATTCAACATATCTTTCATTACTAGAATCTATTTGCAAAAAATTATTTAAATAAAATATTGTGGTAACTGTTTGACAAATATTGAACACATGAGCGCCCCAAGCTTTTATGGATAGTAAGATACAGGTGACTTAAAAACAATTTATTTTCTACTTTTTAGTACATTAAATAAATTAAAGCTTATTTTTAAAAAGTTTTTTTTATATAATTTTATTTAGTATTTAGTCCATAGTCCTTTATTCCGAAGGACAATTTTTTATACGTTTTGGAATATTTTCCACCAATTTCTCAGTTATGTCATTTAGAATACTTGGCCATTCTCGCTGTACACGTCGCCATAGCTCGTCCCGGTTCGTTGGGGTTGTTTGGTATTTTCCCAAGAATTTTTTTCAGGATTGACCACAAATTCTCAATCATTAATAGCTTAAAATAAGTCAACCAGTGGTCATAAGAGTCCAGTCCAGATTTGTTGATAATTGAACATGAAATAAGGGCCAACAAAAATTTTCCGATTTGCTTCGTTATTACTTTTGTTATACAATCAAAAGTACAATCATTTGTGCTCCCTACTGTATATTCTAGCGTATTAAAATACGCTTTCAAATCAACAACGATACAAGTCATTGTGAAAAATGTTGAAGGCATTAAAAACTTAATGCGAAGGTGCGGTAATTATTTGAATTTCTGATGCGATTCTCGCTGGTTCCGGAACAAAGGCATTCAATTTGGAAACAGAAATTATACTCACTGTCGGCATAGTGAGTCTACAAATGATAAATAGTTTCCTTTAAATACTTTGAAGTCATGCAAACTGCAGTCGAGACACTCATCGTCAACAGCGGACAGAAATGGACTATTCAACTACGGGTTATGCAAATAATTCCAGCGTTTTTATTTCGCCGGCAAAACGTTAATTACACCCCTTGACAAAAAGTAACATTTAACACCACAAATTGTGGGAAGCACAAGGTTGAACGCCACGCAGTGTCTGTGGCCGCCGAAGACGCCGGCGATGATGACGAAGATGGCGTGGACGCCAGCCAAGACGCTGATGCGCAACAACGCGTCGCACAATTTGTTGGCTTTTCTTTGGGTAGGCGGTTTTCGCTTTTTTCGAGTTGCTTTTTGGAAAATTCAAGCCGAACTCTTGCACAACAATGAAACGCGTGAGAATTGCGCATTCAGGCATGAAGGTTAGGGTCACTTTTGACCCTACACACACACGCACACAAACTATTGTGGAGTAGGCTAATGTGGAGACAGCGGACACCGGCGCGCTCTTGAAGGAAAGTAAAACCTTGAAAATGCGAGGCGGCTGTAATTAATTTGTGGTTGTATACGTCTGTTTCGCTGGCTGCTTCGTAGCTCGAGGGCCGTATTCTAGAAGCCAGAGTAGATTCTTGACCCTGCTGCACGCAGGCAGACACGCAACAAGTTTCCAGCTCGTTAGAGCCAGCCACATTTATACATTTATGGCACATGCGACAAAGTGTATTTTCTGAACATTTAACACAAGTTTCCGACAAAGGAGTGAAAGGAGCTTCAGATATATCTTTCGGATTTGAGTTGTTTGGGTTGAGGTAGATCAGAACTGAATAGCATAGGGCAGGTTTGGTTGGTTTGGTTTGAATGGAATGAGGTAAAGTTGGATTGCATTAGAATAGGCTAGAATAGAGCAGATTAGCCTAGTCTTAATAAGGATTTTATGCCCAGATAGGCACTTGCATATTACATTCGAGCTCAGCTCAAAGTCTTCTATATACTACTATTATGAGTGGCTCATAGAGATGGCAGTCCTTTTCTGTATGTCTCTGCTTTTGCTTGATTTGATATTTTTCATTTTATATTTTAGGGTTCAAAGCAAACAGTTTTACATACCCCTAGAAGCAACTGCAGATATCAAATTCATTATGTAAGTAGCTGTATTCCCTACCATTCCAATTTTCTCACTACATCCCTGCCATTCGATTTTAAAATCATTTTCCCTTTATTCCTATTTAGGTGAGTTTATGTAATTAATTCTCGCTCAAGCGTGATTTCAAACGCCGTAATTCTTATTCTCGAAGCCCATTTGTTTACCAACAGGTTCCGAGGCTATGCGTGTCAGGGTGCTGTGGTGTTGCTCTTAAAATTCCAAGCCAAAGCGGTTCGAAGCCCACGCTCGCTGCGCTTCACTGCGTTCTGCCGCTTCTAACGCCACCTCCTCCACTCCTCCTGCTCTGCATTTTCCAATGGCCCGCCTCAGCTGCCAGAAAGTTTCATATTAAGCAGGAAATTAATTTCTTAGGCTGCTGCTACAAACTCGTTGCCGGCCCGCCGCACCCCTCGCAACTTGCCCACGATTATCTGCTTTAAATCAAAAAATATAAGAAAAACGTCCTACTCGCGCGAGCATGTGTGTGTGCATGCATGCATAATTTCCAAATTTATTACCGAAATTTATTCCTTCAACACACACACACTCGCACATACACATGCACCGCAACGAGTATTTATGTATGTATCACTTCGGAAACCCAAATGGAACTGCTTTTCTTGAGGGAAATTTGAGCTGCTGAAGGAAAGCCAGACTTTTGAGCGTTTCCAGTTACAGGCCCTCCGCGCGCCGCACCAATAAAGCAGCCTCAAGCGTTTAGTCAATAAAAACTGCTGACCAACAGGCTTTGATCTGGCCACTAGCTGCTCACTTTTATGACTCTTTCGGCAGCGGCTTCTGATCAAATTGAATTCTGGCCTATGAACTTTTATATCCAAGAGTATGTGTGCATAATCATTGGTATGTATGCGTAAATGTTGGCAGCATTCAAATTAAGCCACAATTCAGACAGTTGGCAACGACCTCTTGGCCTAATGCGCACTCTCACTCTTGATCTCGCTCGTCGCATTGCCTTGCCATGACTCAGGCCATGGGCAGCGGGCACCTTGTGCCTGGCTTCGGCATGGCTGGGTCTTTTCGTAGCTCGTTTGAGTGTATGCCTGTATTTGTGTATTGAACTAATGACAGGTTTATGGCAGCGCATCCTACACAAGTTTTCCTCTGCTGCGTTCAGCCTGCTGGGTTTATGATTCCACATTTCTTTTGCGCGGCCATTAAATGGTATCATCTTGGTTGGCCATGTGCTGTCGGTGGGACCACCATAAACTGCACTAATATGCGGCGGAAGACATCGTGCTCATTTTATTGCATTTCACTTGAGAAGTGTTCAATTTAAATACGTGCATTTTTGATTTGCCTTTGGAATGGATACAAATGCCAGCGCTAAACACATTCTGAAAAAACGGAACAGTACATAAAATGGCCAAGGATTTCAGTGTGCTTAAAACGTTATAAACAAACTCAAAATGAAGACTTATCTTTTTAAATGCGAAAGATTTAGAATAAAAAGTTATTCGGAATGATTACTAAACTTAATCAGTTAATGTTTTTTCGGAAGCTTCAATGTGCTTCAATAAGAATCTTGTACAATATTTTGAAAAGTGAAGGTCAGTATAGCGCACTTTATTTCAAACTCCTGAAATTTATTTCACGAAAATTGCATGGTACCTAGAGCCATATTCTGGCATTATAGTCACTATTGACTCACATGCAATTGTTTTTTTAATGGAACAAAAATATTTATTTATAATAAAAAGCATCAATTGATAAAATTTATTGAATTGTGAGTTCGTCAGAATAGGGCTGAAATGTAGATAAAATACGTTTCTATTTTATCTTTTAATATAGTCGTAAATAGTCACACATGCCTACAGAAACTACGCTCTAAATTAACAAGCCTCGATGGAAGTGTAGACAATGTGTGGAATATTAAAGCAATCAATTGGCCTTACTTTAACCCGCTCACGACAAATATGCGTTTTCATTGGCAGTTGAATGTCTTATACTACGTTTGAAATAAGGAGCGGCCAACCCGCGGGCCGCCTTGAACATTTTTTCAGGCCAATCTTCCGGCCATTTCCGAACATTTTCCAAAAATGCGGCCCGCGAGATCATTTGGTTTTGCCAGCCCTGCTTTAAAGCTAGAAAAAGAACTAATTGTGTGATATCAAATTTATGTAGACCCTTTTTACAACGTCATATCTTCAAGCACAAGCATGAGATTATTTTTATATAAACGCTATTGCCAAGCTGCAAAGAGCTCTCTGTGAATAGGTGGAGACACTCCTTAATCACAAATACATATGTATATTGCCTTTATTTTTGATTCATCTATCTTTATTTAACAAAAACTGTGCACTCCTCTGTTTGCTTTTTTCGACCTCAGCGCGTTCGTTCGCTTTGCAAGGCAACGTAATAAAATACGGATGTTTTTATTTGCCTTCTTTACGATTTTCACAAAACATTACAGCAAAATAAAATTGTCAAATTAGTTGGTTTAATAAAACGTGCCATAACCAAATGACAAGTTCAAGTTTAGCTCAACTTGGCTTCACTACAATAACAGAGGAGCACAACAACAAAACCAACAAGAGCTTGTACAAGTACAATTAAAGAAAATAAAAAAAAAACGTTCAACTACTCAAAATTATTGCAACGACTTTTCGACTTTTGTGTTGTTGCTTGTGTTAAGAATATGTTATTATGTTGTTGTTGTTGTTGTTGTCTTATTGTCGTCGGCTGTCTTATGGCGACATGTTTTGCGGGTTCCTTAACCTGTCATGAACTCTGGCGCTTGCCAATTGCTTTTAAGGCGCACAAAAATTGACATTTAATGATATCGCCGCAGTTTTCTTTTCCACTTTGTCGTGCTCCTCTTCGTCATTGTTGGGTTCATGCCAAAAAGTTGAAGCACCTTAAATTATGTCTGCCTTTCAGCCCTTGTCTATCGATGGCGGTGATTTAAATGTCATTTGCTAAGGGACGACAAGTGTGACAAGTGAGCACAAAAAGCCAGAAACGCTCGTCGACGAAATTGCCCAAGCCTCGCCTAGTTAGGTTTTGCATAATTTACGTCGCTGTAGCAAGAGCAGATACAAGAAAGTCAAACAATTTCAACAAAAAATGTTGTAGGTAAAAAAAATGTTTGAGGTAATGTATTCAAAATTGTTGGTACTTGCATCAAAAGCAGACCACTTTACGCCAAAATTCCTGTCGCTATTAAATAACAAGTCACAATGTTAATTGAGTCCTAATTACACTGCCATGATTATTCATACTTCAATTCAAAAGTGCTGCAGACACGCTACCTTCGGTTAGTTGAGTTCGTTTCTTTCAAAGTACATTTACGTTAGGCAATTGCAAATTCAGATCTGCCGGGTAATTTTTAATAAAATGAATACTAAAACCCAAAAATCCATCGATGATTACTTAAAATAAAATAAAGGGAAATTGTTATAACAACAAAATCATGGCCGACATACTTCGTTCCTTCCTTACTTATAAGGTCAATACAAACTTTTTTGCAGGTTTCTTCAAGTTCCCCTGCTCTGCGCGCTTCATCTCCAGTCATTGGCAAAAAGCTTAGCTAGAACTTCTTCCACTTGGTGCCTCCACCGAAGGTTCGGTCTCACTCTTCTGGGCCGGTCACAACTTTTGCATCGAATGTTTTTTTTTGCTAGATCATTGTCGCTTGTTCAATCGACGTGTTCGAGCTAGCAGCATGATACACTTTGACAAGATCGTGTCAGTCAGATGTGCTGCATTTTTTCACAATTCCTTTTCTATCAGAATGTTTAAAAAAATACAACATAGTGTGGCAGCTTGTCTGAAGCCTCGTGTACTACTGCACCAAAAATGTCAGTAGAACCGAAGTTCTTCGACTTAAGGTTAGTGAATTTTTAGCTGCTATTCGAGAGCATGACCTAACCTGATGCGAGAGGTTGTTGCTTCGAAAGTCTGCGAAATTCCAGAACTCATTTGTATATTAATATATTTGGACTGCTCTATACGTAAGGATAAAAGCATCTAAAACTCCTAAGACTTTTTAAATAACAAATTCATTCGGACTGGGCAATTTCATTGTTTACGTCTATAAGTCGCAACAAATTTGAGCATAAGTAAGTTCAACCCATTCTTATTGACCAGTCACTACAGACACTTGACACATGTAGTGTACCAGACAAGTCGTAATAGACTTACGAAAATATGCTTCTTCATTGTTATCAGTCAAGAAATACATTAAATCCGAATGTTAATTGCGAATTTATAAATTGTACACAAACACCACACACACACACACAAATATATGCACACGTATGTAGACAAAGCACATGAGCCAAACTCAAAGAAAAGAGCCTCATAAAAATGAGATTGCGTGGCATTTGCAGCAAGTGAAATTTAAATGCATAAATTCCACAAATTCCATGAAATGGGTTGCTCGTAAAAATTATGTCATGGGTCAAACCGCGTGTGCACTTTAAAGTTTGGACACACTTTACCCCAAAAGCAAAAAAAGCAACATTATGTTTGTATGTTTGTGGGTAAGTGTACACATGTTGGCTGGTGCTATGAGTCAAGCGGGGTGTTGTTGTTGTTGGATCTGTCCTTCCAGCTGTCGGTCTGTTTGTGTGCCTGTCTGCTTGTACGCTTGCTTAACCCAAAAGTACTTAACAATTTTACGCGTTTTCATTAATTGTTCATAGTAGAAACGAAACACACACACACTCAACAAACAAAACAATAACAAGTAGGTACCCACAAATGCAAACAAACAAAAGCGCTATAAATTGTTTTATTATGGCCATTATCAGTTTTGATTGACGTTGTTTGTGATTAAAATCAAATGCTTTGTTTAGGAAAATGCACTTGGGCAAGAGTTTTCGTTCTTAATACGCCGCCGCGCTGCTATCTTGGCTAATTGATTTCTTGATTTTATTTATATGTACGTACATACTTTAATGCTCGGTTTGTTGATCAAATGATTCATTTGTTTCGCTTTAAATTGGTAGCATTTATTATCGGATTCTCAAGGATTTCGGATTTCGCTACTTAAAAGTAAGTACATATTTAGTACTTAATTGAAGCGTAATAATTTGGGGTTAGATATAATCACTGCTCACCACTATAGCAGGAGCTAGTATCTAGTTGTATGGTAGTGACAACCTTCACATGACAGCACATATATATTAAAAATGTAAAGGCAAAGTATTGTTGTTGATTTGAAATAAGAACAAACATCGCGTAGTTAAGAAAAACTCAGAAATCCTTGTTTGAATAGCATTTTATAATTAGCAAGGAAACATTTTTTCAATTGAAAAACTTTTTTCATTTAAGTGCAAATTATCAATAAAGGACCTGCTTCGCAATCAATTTCAAATGTGGAACTCACATTCATACTGTCTCTGTCTATATCTCTGGCCCGTCTTTAGCATGGTTCTTCCTTAACTTTCTGAACTTGAAGCAGCTTGCCATATTTCAAATGGACAAAATATAAACGTGTCTTGTGCACCTTTTAAAGCTTCAACAAATTAAACTTAGGGCCGATTTTGTAACAGATATTTATCGCTTCTACTTAAAATCTGTCAAAGAAATGCACATCAATATCGCATTACGACTTATAGAACCTTTATGGGCACTTCCGGCACTTCCCATCTGAAATTGTTGTGGCTATTGAAAAATCGGCCGTTAGAGACAAGGATTGTTCAATACATTTTTGTTCTATTTAACATCGAAATTCGTCCGACGAGCTTACGCTTAAAATGTTTACTGTTTATTATGTTGAATATTTTGTTGTTGGAATCTGTTTAATGAAGCCAATATCAAATTCTTGAGTAATATGTAAAAATCGACCAAATAATCGCACAAATTATGAAAAATTGCTGTTGTTTGAATATGGCAACAATTGATCAACAAATCCTACTAATAATTTTTTAAAGGAAATTTTGCTACAGTTCTAAATTCCCCCTCCGAAATAGTAGTATTAAGCACTAACTACACCCACTTACCGCGTTACAGATTAGCTTACTTAAAGCACGTGCTTTTTACAATGATAAGATAATGTTGATAAGAGCATTGCTTAACATTATGTTACCATTATAATTCTAATATTCGATCGAATGGTGTGGCAATAAAATTTCTATTATCTTGTTTGCAGTGCGTCAAAGATTGCATATTGATGACACAATTTTCAAGTGGGTCACTAAATTCAATGATTCATGGCAATGCGACATTTTCATGCAATTTAATTTCGATTATTTTGTATGCCACCAACTTTTAATAAATTTTGAGGGGATTTTTGTTATTCCAGTTGATATTCTTGACAACTCCAATTTCACAAGTTCTAAATGAAAAGCTTAAATTTAATTTTTATTTTCGCTTGAAGAAAAGAGAGCGCGTTTAAGACTTAAAACGAAGGGATCCAATTTATAGTGTACTCAACATTTGTGTAAATATAGTTGTAGTCATATATAAATTATCAGAATCGCTTCCTGTCTAATCATTTCATTTGAATAAATATCTGTTCACAGTGACTATAAAGCAGCTCCTAGTTAAAGTTCTCAGATCATGCAAGCGAACAACAGACACGCTTACAATCCGCCTACCTCATTTTATTACACCCAAACTTCTGTGACCCAAACTCGGTTACTTGGTGTAGATTATTAAACAGTTGGTGAAATTCAGATGATGCGTCATTGCTTTTTTTTCTTATTAGGGTTTCGCTATCGGGAATATTTCTTGTAAATTCTAGTTATAATGCTCTCGGTTTCCGGGAATTTCAAAAGTCCGAGAATTGACAAATCAGAATTGATAAAATTGTTTGTCCGAAAGCGTAAAATTCTCTGCTTTGCTTCCTTTATTATGTACTAACTTATTTGATGAAAAGTTTGGAATTCCAAATAGTGATATCTCTTCGGTTTGTTTGCATCAAGAAATTATGTAAAAAAGGAGAGTTCGTTTATATTGAATATCACCTATTTAATATGGACATACATAGTACAAGAAATATCCAAAATCGAGAAGGACCTGATTATCTTAAAACCACAACTACTACTAAAGACTTTTTAAACTTATATGGAACCGTTAATATACTCCTCTAGATAAGAGTTTATGAAATAACTTTCCAATGGTACTTCATTAATATACATACATACATATGTACATATGTACAAGTCTCTAACTAAATTTAAAACTGCCTAAAATTAGAACAGCATTAAGTTCTGGGCTGGTCTACTGAAATGTAATGCTGGTTAACGTTTATATGATGGTTTGATCTTCGAATTTGGTAATTCTTTTGTTACAATTTGATGACCTTATTTATTTCATTTAAATCTGTACTTGTTGGTGGCTGTTTTAGAGTCTCTTAATACCACTTTAATAATTATCTATTATTATGCTTCACATAGTATAAGCAACTTGAGTGGTGCCTGACCAATTATTCTGCCCAAGCTCGGAGAGATATTAGAAATTGCCACTTGTGGATTATACACCATTACGGAGCCACAGCGCATGACAAGGATGACAAATCTATATGTCATAATTATTATGCAAATGTTAAGTCATCAAATTGTACACGAAATCTTAATGCTTCTGACAGTAGCAATCAATTACGAGCGCTGCCGTCATCCAGCCAAGCGTTCATCCTTTGTTGCGATTCCATATCTCAATGTTGCGAATTGTGGTGAGGAAATATTTTGAGCGTGCCTCATGGATCGCTTGGATTTTTTAAAATTCGCTCGTTCGGCCCGCGACAAAATTAGCTTAATTCTTTATTCGATGTACAAACAAAAGAAATTTGTCTACATACATACATATAAACGACTATATGCTTTATATTCATATGTACAAATACATATGCATGTATTCTAGAGTGTGCTTTTATTATCGCGCACGACTGACTGCCTGTGTCCCCTGCCTCTGCCGCACTTCAAAGATTTGCGCAACTCATTTGCGGCTCGTCCACCCGCACTGGCGACGCAGTTGCGCAGTCGCAGCCGCCTTATGATCGTCTTGAGTGTGCTGCGCACATTCTGAAATTTTGCAATGCGAGTATCTTCGAAACAATGGGCACGGCTTGGCTTCACTTTGACTCTTGACGCTTGCCTCTTTGTGTCTTGTGACTTCCAGCGCGGCTTGGCAGAAGCAAACTTGCGGCTGTTATTAGCAAATTAAGTTGTTGCTAGTAGTGTTGCTGTAATTGTTGTGGGTGTTAGTGACATGTGATTGCCGAGGCACTAATTTTGGGTAGCAAATTACTATTTATGAGACGCCTCTTTTGGGCTTCATACCAACAACAGAGACTCTATTTCTAAAGGCGTATTTGAGGGTGGTAGCTGTATAATAAATTTATTAAAAATAAATTTTATTAAACTTTTATACGAGCACAAATACAAATACATTGATATGGAAAAATTTTTTTTATGCATTCAGACAATGCTTTTAACTCATTCAGCACTTAATATATCCCCACTTCGCGCGCGACTCATGCCATATAAATTTTCCACTTCACTGCGGCATGCAAATCATTAATAAAATGTTTTGGGCTAATGCATCAAAAGCGGAGCGGAGGGGCGCAGGACAGTCAGTCGCAGCTGCATTTCAAATGCTGCGCTATCAAAGACGAAGACGCACCAAACAAACACGCCTTAATGAGAGGAACGCTGCCCACCTAACACAGCTGCTGCTGCTGCTAGTAACGCGGGCTGCTGGAATGGCGGGGGTGTGCGGAGCGCTTTATAAATGCATTTGCAACTGCGTCACGGCGGCTTGTTGCGACAATTGCACGCAGCTGAAGCTTAATTATGCAGCCAAATGTCACTCCCCTGCATAACAGCTTCGCGCGTATATACATACATATGTCTAATAGCATGTGTCAGCGCATCGATCACTAACCAAATGGGTGCACTCCCTCCTAGCTGACTGCGCCGCCGCACATGCAAACGCGATATTGAATCTTGAGATGTTGCAGTCGAGCCGCATTTGAAAATGATTTGTGGCTTGGCTGCGCATTCCAAGTTTTGACACATGCGCTCGGCATTACACAATACATGGCAGCATGCGCAGATACAAGCTGGAATTGTGTAATTTGATTAAGCCAAATTAAAATGCAATTTATGCACCCATATACAGGGCGGCGGCATAGTTGAGTCGCGCTTTCAATAGATTCTTTTCGCAGTTCCGCTGTATTCATAACTCCACCCCGATTAAAACATTGGATTGTATATTTATAAGAACATTTTATTAATCTAATTTCTCTTAAAGCTAAGTAAAGTTGCTTTTACTTCTGATGTTTATTGTTTCCTTATCGTTTCTATATATACTATAGAATTTAAACTTATACATTACACATATTATATTATTATCTTAATCTTTTGCTCTTGCAATGATCGCATCATCATAGCATGCACTGTATTCATGATTCGTCACAATATATTTATAACAAAAACGAAAACACTTATTAAAAACTGAAACAATTTACAAATATTATTAGAGCAAATTAAAATATTAAAATACAGCATATATAATTAATACTAGAAAATAGCAAAATTACTCTATAGTAATCATGTGAAATATTTCCATAGCATTTCTCTTGTTCAAATGAAGTTCAGTTATTAAGCTTATAGGTTATGTGTATATAATTTGGGTGTTATGTGCTTTAAATTTTATAAAAATCCAATTCCTTAAAAACACACATGAATACCTTACAACTACGTGCATATAAAATGGTAAATTTTAGTTATATTAGTTTATCTTTAAAATAGTCACGCACTATTGTTGAGCAAAGTTCGATATATCATTTAATGCACGTGTAATTTACTATATTATTAAATTAAGCAACCAAAAAAATATGTATAATCTGTGTCCGATTAACAGTTTTTGTTCAATTATATTTTGAATTTACTAAATGTGCAGCTCAATTAGCACCGTTGACCTAAGACTCTTCTGCCTCCACCGTTTCACGCATTTTAGCAAAAAGTGTTGAATTCTTCACATTTAATGCATTCAAATGGGACACGCTGTCATTGCCATTCAACTTGACAATAGTGGGTTTCTTCTTCATGGCCGCCTGCGTTTTGGGCCCCATCATGAAGTATGTGCGCGGCAGTGGCGGTCTTTCTTTGCTCAACACCGGCGCTGGCATGTACGACCTCTCCTGTGAGTTGGAATCCGGTGTACGGGTCTCATTGTTGGCCACTTCGGTCGAATTGGCCTCTGCTGTTGGATTATCGTTTTTATATTTATTTGGACGCAGCTTCTCCGGTATCATATGCGACTTGAGTTCCAGCTCTGTAGTGTTCACCACTTCGCAATCAATCTGCATGAGCACGATATCGCCATTGAGCGATGGATCAGCGGCCGGCAACATGAGTGACATTTTAGGGCGTGCACTTTTGTTATAAACCGAAGCCGGCAGCAGAATGTGATCCGTATTGAAGGAAACCACATAGAAAGTGTCGTCCTGTCGCTTTATGCCCTTGAAAAGACGAACATATTCCTCGCTCAGCTTCGGTTTGAAGAGCTCCAATGAATTTCTATCATTGCCGTTGCCATTATCGTTGTCATTGCCTTTGTCGATTGCATTGCCGTTGTACTTGTCATTGTCCACATCAACATCTATGTCCAGTTTACGTTGCTTGTTCCCGTATTGCGGCCGTTGTATGAAGAATTTTCGTTTCTGTTTGCCGCCTGGTCCAGTTTGCAATTCAATCGAGTTCCATTCCAAATAGTCCGGTGTGAGTTTGAAGCCCACAGAGTTGTCCAAATCGTTGCCAAATTTCTCGCGTAAGCTTAGATTCAAATAGTCGTTGCCATCAATCCACTTGTGCAGTTTGTTGACTAAACGCATATTCTCCTCCGTTTGATTCGACGAGCCGGCAGCATTACTGGAGCAATTGAGGGGCGGCTCCCGTGCCGTGCCATTACCAAACGTTGCCGTACGATTGAGGGGACGTAAAAAGTGCAATGGTGGCGGCTGCACTTCCAATTCGGCTTCACGCTTGCTGCGGTTCAATTTCTCATGGAATTCTGTTTCACTCTCTACCCAGAGCAGTTGGCGACCAGCACCCAACGATTCGGCGGAGCCTGTCGCAGTAATGGCAGCCTCGCCAGCTGCCTCGATGGAACTCTCGATGGAGTTTTTGTTGAAATACGTTTGGAAATTGCCCACGTTCAGGGTGACCATAAAGGCCATAGCGAACAATACGGCCACATTCTTGCGCACGTTGGCCGCAGTCATGCGTTGCTTAAGACTCTTCGGTGCTGGCTTGGGTGCTATCTTAACGTGGTTATGTTCGCTGCTGTGATGTCCCTTGGTGCTTATATTTAGCGAATTGAGTATGAATTCGCTGATGTTGCTGTGCCGGCATTGACACGTTTGAGCATAGGCCATCAACTGGGAGCGCAGAGAGGTGTTCTCCTGTAAGGATGAGTTCATTTAATAAAATTAGTTATTCAAACATAAAAAAAACATAGTACATTTAGATTAACGAAGATTGAATGAGACCGTTGTACAATTTTCAGTAAAGCCTAAAAGTATGCAACGAAAAATTCATTGTATTTCAATACATATGAGCCGTCACAACTAAACCGTTTACACGTGTTGCCGCATAACCCATTTTGGCGCTTAACTGTTAATTTCTTGGTTAACAGTCAATTGTTAGCAGGCATTGAACTTTTCATATTTCGCTTTGAGCGCATTTTCACAAGCAAAAGACAAACGCAAAGCTGATGACGCATTTTTCAAAAATTGGAACAAAGCGCAAAAACAATGTTTCCGAAAAATTAAAGAAAATCAAAATCGAACACGCAAAATGAACAACAAAAATTGTGAAAGGCGAAATTTCAGTCAGACACATGAATAAAGATGGAAAGTAAATGCGCAAAAAATCTGCTGCTCTGCTGCAGCTAAAAGTTCAACCAACATAAACAAGTTCAAATGGAAAGCGTAGCCGAAATACTCAAAAATAGAAAGGAAGCGCAAGCAAAAAAACCAAATGGCGTGGCACCGCATGTGCGTCTAGGCAAATGAAATTCACTTATCAGCAGTCGCAGCAGTGCAATTTTGAAAGAATGACACCAAGTCACCGAGAGATAAGATACAAGTGCGCTCCCGTAAAGAAAGTGAAATTTTTAAATAAGCACGCTGCTCGAAGTATACTTATTTAAGAGTAGCGATGAAGGTGCTTGAGATGCAGCCATACATAAGTACTCTGTGTTCAAGCAAAACAAGCTTAAAGCTAAGTCTCCTTAATGGTAATATACGGACCCCTTTTAGCGTGTAGTTCTCCTTCTCCAAATTGTTGATGCGCGATTCCAGCGACACGACGTACTCCTTTTTCTTTTTCCGTGAGAGCGACGCCGACTCGCGATTCTTGATCATGCGCTGCTGCTTTTTAAACATCTTGTCATCGATCATGCCTTTGTAAATGCTGAGATCGGGCACAATGTGTGTCGAACTGGAGGTGATGCCGGCTCTTGCCGCCGCTACTGCAATGGCATTGCTTACTGCTGCTTTCGTGGGTTGCTGCTGCGATTGATGCTTTATGACGTGTGCGCCATTCGCTTTTACGATTTTCGGCGCAAAATGGTGTTGCTGCGTAGGCTGGTGAACAGTTGCTAAACTACTGCCTAGAGGTTGCACCAATTTATTGGCAGTAATAACTTTACCGTTGGCCGTCTTCATAATGATCTTCGGCATTTGCCCATTGATACCGCCTGTGATTTTAGCGCCTTTGGCTGTGCTCCCATTGGTGTTCATTTTTTGCATTAGCGCTTTGAAATCTTTCGAGGAAAGGAAAATCGTCTTCGGTTTAGCATTGGGAGGTGGTGTGATTTTTGCGCCGCCAACAGTTGTTGCTGCTGGTGCGCTGGTAACGGGTGTAACAATTTTCGCTGGTTGCTGTACAGTGATTACCTTCGGTGCCAATTTCGGTTCAACCTTAATAATGGGTGCGGGTGTGTGCATCTTCATGCCGCCTACCGACTGAATACTTGTAATGGGTAATGCCGGTAATGCCTTTACCGGTATAAGCACTTGCTGTAGAGGCTGTATGATTGTGGCAGCAGGCGCTGAAGCGGCTGTTCTTTGTAATGGCAATACCGAGATGGGCAGAGTGTTGGGTGCCCCAGATGCTGCAGTCGAAGCAACTCTATTTGTGACTGCCGCTGGCACTGCATTATGGCTACGTTCTAATTCATCTGTTATCATAAAAGTTGTCATTTTATTCGCGCTAGCGGAGGACATCGATACCACTGAAGAGAAGTCACTGTGTACACCACTGGTCGAGCTACCGCCAGAGCTGCTGCAGCTACCAGTGGGCGAAGGTGTTCTACGCCGAGGCAACTCATCGTCCATTACAATTGCAGGCACATCCGCGGAAATTTCTTCAATTTTGATGTCATCATCAGCAAAGAAGTTCATAAATTCATCGGGATTGAAGCTGTCCTCATCCGTTGAGGACGTGGAGGTGCTGCGTTGCGATTGTGGTGTTTCATATGATGGTGTGCAACCACTTTGATGACTACTGGCCGGTGAGGGGTAAGCCGATAGCTCGAATTTGTAATCCTGATGCAACAGAGATTCGGCCGCTTCCTGCTGCAGCAGATACTCAGCTGCTTCCTGCTGTTGGGCGTCAAGTGCGCCCACATCAAAATCGTGCACATTTGGCGTAACCAGTGACGAAAAGTCAAGCGAGGAATCTAGTTGCGAGTCGGTAGAACGTAAAATTTCGTCAAGATCATCGAGCGTGTAGTCGCCCGGTTGGGGCATGAATGACGCAATTTCGTCTGTAAAAGAAGAAATTGATGATAAATACATTTGGATATTTTCGAATATTGAATAAACAAAATAAAACGCAAATTGAATACATAATAATAAATTTAATAATTGATTGGCACAACACAGCCCGTGTGGGTTTGGCCTACCTTTCTCGTATTAACTTGTGTGTGCTTGTCATATTTTTCACAAATTAACGGGACCTACATTAACCGAATCCGAACGGGTTGAGAAGCTTTTCATGGCAAAGAATATTCTCGGAGAATTGCCAATTGATCACGAGAAGTGGCGCCGCGCAAAGAAACAATTTGAAAACAAATTTTCTTTTTGTTAGATGTTGCCCGGGCTGGGAGTTAAAGCCATGCCCTCCGGCATCAGCGACCAAGCACTTAGTCCACTGAGCCAGCACGGCGCCATGAAAACATATGAGAAATTAAACAGTAGCTGATGAACGATCTATTTGCGAGTGTCTCCTCCAGTCGCCTGAAGCATTTATTTATATCAAAATCTTAACCTACCTAAATACTACCTAAGTACATGATGCCATACGGCTACAGCACATATGTAAATACATACATACATACTCTTAAGTGTTATTTACAAAGAACCAAGCGATAACGATCTTTTAATAGCGTTGTAAACCACGTACCGTTCAATCGATCCTTTCTCAGAAGGATGTTGTTAACAGATGCCGGGTGCCCCTGGTATACTGGGAATCTCTTCGTTGTCGTTGTTGCTGTTCCAATCTTTTATGGCTCGTGCCATGAAAGATCGTATGTGCATCAACCGTCAGCGAACCATATGTGCAAATATCACATTTTTTCGTCCTTTTCTTGGAAGGACGATCATTTGCCGTTCGTATCGTAATTGTATTTCTCGAAGGACACTACCGTTACCGCTAGGTATTTTAATACAATAACTTAACAGCAGCACTGAAAGCGAAGCGGAAAGCATGGCAGAAGCTAATGTATTGTACTACGTGCCAAATATAACTTATATTTGGAGCATTTCCAATATTTAGGCATTGCAGAAGTAATAAAGAATAAAATCTAATGCGGTTATACCAACAAATATTGTTGATTTCGTTTGTTTGGTAGTTCATATCTTTGCAGCGCCATTGCCATGTTTCTGCTTGTCTTATCAGCCTTATTTACGATACTACGAAAAACAACAACCACACAAATGACAACAAAAACAACACAAGCAAATACTATGTGGGGGAAAGCAATAGGCCAAAGAAGAGGAAAGAAAACGCTCATTAATGAGACTGAAGTCAAGCGAGGAAGCAAGAGAGAAATGTTTAATAACGAGCGAGCATAACTGGGATAACCAGTTTGTAACATTTCCACATGCTTTGCTTGAGTAATTGGTTTTTTAAATATTTTATATGCCCTTTTACCAAATTGTAAGAATTCTTTTGGGAAAAAAGTTTAATTATATGTCGAAATTTCCAGTTTCTGTTTCTTACACATAAGCTGATACGGAAGCGTTTACACTCATTGCATTTGTTTGAGTCTGCTGCTGCACCCAAGAAGCGCCTTGGAAACAGCAAATATTGCAAAATATTTCCATGGCAGCTCTATTGCAACCAATGAACAAAATCAGCAAAAATTCCATTGCACGAGCGCTTTTCCATTGTTGTTGTTGTTGTTGGTATTGCTTGATAAGTGTTTGAATGGACGGATGGAGCCAGCAAGCCAGCAGCACTACTGCCCGCAGAAAAGTGAAGGGCGTTCACACTTACTCACCATAGAAATTGTCGCTCCCACATGGGTCCGTATCCGCATCCATTTTTTGTTATTTCTTGGTTATTTTCACAGTATACATGGAATTCACAATTAATTCATTTACTGCGTAACATTTTTAAAGTTTTTACCACAAATTTTCACAAAAATTGTAGAAAATTAGCCGGGTCACAGACGAAAATTTTCAACAGAAGTTTTGTCGACGAAGGCAAAAATTTTCTGAATGAGGGTTGCACGGGTCACAAATAAGAACGTATTGGGGTTTAATATATACGTACCATTTTGAAATAAAACGTACTCAAATCGCAAACCGTGTAAAAAACAAAAAAAAATACAATATTGTGTAGATCTGCCTACATTTCAGTGTTATTAATTACATTTTTGTTTAGCTTGTATTAAATTCCGTGCATAAAATTCAAACATGGCATGTGTCGTCTCTTCGCAAAAGAGCGAAGGCGATAGCGCTATTGTACACCATGCCAACCTACTTGCTAGAAAAACACAACTAGTCCTTCGTAAAGAATCTTGTTCTCGAAGGACAAGATCCCTGTGTTTTAAACTCGTGCGCGCCGTGTTTTACTGAAATTTCTATATAGGATACGAAATGGTAAACTTTGTAATTATAAAACACAGTGCCATATCATCAAATTCGGAAATGTAAAGTTTCTTACCTGTGCCTTTTTTTTGCATGAAAATTTTGCAATATATAGCAAATTTTAACACATAGTTCTCTGCTAACACGGGTACGAAGATGTCACGTACTCCCCCATTTCGATATCCTTACTTTCGTTGCTCGCGTTTACATTTTACAAGATTCGTTTCGTCCTCGCTTTCGCACCGCACTGTTGATATCACCAAATATTCTGGGAAAAAGAGCGTACCAAGAATATAAAAATGTACCTAAATCAGTACTAAAGTACGGCGATTTTCCACCCTGATTCTTAATACCCGCGCCAGTGCTGCCATATCAATTGTTTTTTGCTTTCTGGTATTTGGTTGTGGCTGTGTTTCTTTATTCATTTCAAATAATTAATATGAGGAACAGTTTTTTAGTAACTCCACTATCACCGAAAATCCATTCCCCTGTTTCTTTATTTAGCCTTAATTGTCCAGAGCATGGTCCTTCTCTTCCAGCATAAAAGGAGGAAAAAAAATAATATTCAGGTATTCGACATGAATTTAATAACGAAAAGAGCGGAAACAGAAAATTTGTTTCGATGATCGTACGAATATCATAGGAATATATAAATGAAAATATATATGGGGAAGAATTAAATGTTAAGAGAAGTGAATTAAGTAAGAAATTTTGAGATTCCAGAGAATCTTAAAAAAAATTCACAAAATCGATAGCGGAACTGGAATAAGAAATTTTCTTTTAAACGATTGATGCTTTAATAAAAATTCGCTGAGTTTACATGGAACAAAATGTGTAACAACATTTGTTAATAGCGGGGTATAGACGGTCCTACATGTCGTCCAACATGTAGGACAAGCCTTTATTTTGGATCGTGTACACGCAAGAAACAACCGCTTGTCACACATGTGGGATAGTTTTCAAAATTTTTTGATATTTCTGCGCGCTTGTCAAACCATCCAACCTGTGTAAACACATGTTGGTCAAGCCTAGTGTATTTTGGCACTTTGAGAAACTGTCCGTGCTGTTAACATGATCACGGACAGTAAGAATTTCATTGAGCTGCAGCCTGCAGTTGGTTCTTACTTTGAAATATACGTTAATTAGAAAAACTTAAGGATGTATAAAATAAAATGAATAAAAATGGCTTTAAAATTTTAATGCTATAGCATTTCATTTTGCATCACTATGAAAATGATTGCTATGCACAAAAGATGCATAAAAGAGATAAATTAAATAATTTTCCTGAAACTTGGAAAATTAATGGCGGAGTTCATAAAAATAGAAACGCACAAAATAGAGTGTACGTATCGCTTTTAAAAAAACTAATTGAGTGGAATGCTATCGACAAGAGCTGAGAACGAACGCCCATTCTTTTTCAAAAGTCTCATTTGCCGTCGGTAAAAAGGCTTTGGCTGTATGCGTGCGTCTCGCTTGGCAACTTGAAGAAAGTGATGTTGTACGACATGTGGGATCATGTAGACGCAGCGGCACGTGTACAGTTATTCCTGCCGTCAAGCCATGTTGGACAACATGTAGGATCGTCTAAACCCCGCTATTGGCAAAATCCAAAAATTATTGATTCCGTTCCACATGAAAATTATCATACAATCCAAGTATCCAGGTCATGATGCCGCATTTTCATTACAATTCCCCTTCCCCAAAAAATAAGAACGTGGCAGCACTCGCCACTGCTGGGCTGACAACCTGACGGTGTTGAAATGTGTATTGTCATATTTTTTCTTTGATAAGGGATTCGTTAAAAATTTAGTTCCGCAGGATACCGCAAAATAGAGAAATCTTTATAAAAATTACAAATTTTTAGCGAAATGGCGACGTATTCCAACCAGCACTGGTTACTCTCGCACATTCGCAACTCGTTTATATCCACCGATGATACGGGGATGTGTGAAACTGTGATGCTTAGCGACGATTTGCCTAAGCACTACTTACGCAAATTTCAACGCAACAATAATAACAATGGCTCTAAATCCTTGGACCCACCACTGCAGGAGGTGGATTTCATTTGTTACCCTGGACTCGATCAGAGCGATAACGAGGACGGGGATCTCTCCTCGCAATCGTTTGACATACAAATGTTTCCGGAAGTAGGCGCATACCGTTTCCGTTCGAACACGGCACAGAAGTTGGAGAAAATGGATATAGCACGACGAAAAGCGGCGCGCACCAGGAGTGTTAGTTACGATGATGAAATAGTGCCACCGGAGCGTGCTGATTTCTTTGTGAAAAAAGCATTGCCGGCGGCAACAATGAAACTAACTGAAAGGTTAAAAGAAAGTCAGCCGGAACATGCATTTTTTGAAGGAAGTCTGAAAGCAGTTGCCGACGAACAGGAGGATTCCAACGGCGTCCTAATAAAGAGCAAACTGTCAATACAGTTAGCAAACAATCCGAAGCAGGCGCTAAATAAATTTATGGAGTATGCGCGCTTCGACGGCACCTCACAGAACGAATTCCAGACGAAGCGCATTAACGTGTTTCTCAGTATGTTGCCGGAGAAAGAGCGAAACTATCCCATCAAGATTTGTGTACTGGCAACCGCGAAGATTATCGAGGTATGTTCTTTCTTTTTATTAATGTTCATATTAACTTGGAATACATTTTGCACCTTTTTCACAGGTCATTGGACTCGTCTGCTACAAGGCAACCATTGAGTTCCCTGATATACCACTGAAGTCCATTAGGCATTATGCTCTTTATATGACTGAGGATAACGACGACATGGAGGACTTTCCGCCATTGGATAATCGTGAACCCTGCTCTAAGTTTGGCTTTTCCCATTTGACATTAGCAGAGCGTCGACCATTAGCGCCAGTGACACGCGTGGAATATCACAATAATTTGGCCACCAAGTCAATGACTTCAGAGGAAGATAAGGCGCGTCTGGCAGCTGCCGCGGTGCGTTCCCTGCAGGGCATTGAACTGAATGGCAGCATCAACACAGACATTCAAGGCGATTCCAACGATGCGAAAGCTGGTAATGAGGACGAACATGTCAGCGACTATGAAGCGCGCATGCTGAGTCACAACGATATGCTGGAGGCGCCCTTGTATCGTACATATCGTCTGCAAATTATCGACAGACGTTTCTTCAAGACGGAGGTAACTCTGGGCATCTCAGGCGACCGCATCGAAATCGATCAGCACAAAAACGCCAAATTCTGGACCAAGCAAAAAGCCGTTACACATCCCATAGACTCAGTAGCTTTCTGCGAGATTCTGGAGCGTCGTCAGCTAAAGGCAGCGCTACGAATTTGGTTCAAGGCCTCTTCCACCGCAGGTTCATCCTCCAGTCCAAGCGTGGGCGGCGGTGGTGACGCAAAATCCGCAACATTGGCAGTGAGTGGCGGCGGTAATGGCGGCGCCAGCACCTTAGCGGCACATTCTCCCAACAGCCCTGGTCAATACAGTTCCTCTTCGCACTTCACACTCTTTCCCACTTCGTTGGCCTCGGGCAGCCAGCAGCACAGCAGTCACATACGCTTCAAGCACTACGACTTTGAAGCAGATGCGCACGTCGTCGAGCAGATATTTAACAAGCTCAATTGCATACTGAAGGTGCGTTCGAGTGAGGTGAGCCGTGAGTTTATGCATCTGCGCGAACGCAAGCAGGAGAAAATGCAAGCCAAAAAGCACCTAAAAATGTAGTATCTGCGCTTCTACATGGACTGCTTTCGTGTGGTGTGGCGTGTGCGCACGGACGTTGCGATGCTACGCCGTCCCAGCTTGATTGTTGCGGCGCGGTAAAATCGCATACTACAAAGCTGGACTTCTTTTAATGTGTCTCTCAACGATGTTTATCTGCGCATACGCTAGAAAAAATTGCTGAAAAGTTTATTATTTACAAAATAGGCTCAATAATTTGTGTGACTTCTAAAGGACTTTCTTGATAAGTAGGCGTGACGTCTTCCAAATCAGTGCTGCAATCTGTCAGTGTTTTGCTTGCTGTTGTTGTGTGCGCATAAATACACGCTCTATGGTTTTTTAATAAACTTCTACATTGCTTTGAATCTGTAAATGAATTTTGCGGAATAATTATCCCAAATTATTATTTTTATCCTTAAGTTGAAGCTATTGCGGATGACTTTAGGAACATTCGTATTCATAGATGTACATTCGAAATGCTATGTAAATTGTGAAGACTTCTTATTAATCACTAAATTACATTTTCATGAATAATTAAACTAAAATCGAAACGAATCTGCTGAATATTTGCATGAGCAAAATGGATGCCTTCCTGTAAATGCCCGATGTGCTGTTGCTGCCGCAGATACAGCTACCCATGTCAAGCACACATCGTGCGGTCATGCTACGACGTGCCTTCAATGTAATTGTCACAATTTACAAGCAGATATACGAGCGTCTGCACAGCCTCGCCAACGGTTTCGAACAGCCGGGGGACATCTTCTCGAGACACCCGATGATATTGCGAAAAGTTCTAGTTGAGAGATGTGCCCCGTGTGTCGGAAACGCTAGAGCTCTTTAAGAAAAAGCGTGTAAAGATTGGCTTCAGATTCTTTAATTAATTAATATGCGGACTTTAATGAATTGAGCCAGAAAATAGAATTGAAACAGCCACGATACATATTTTTCTAAATAAATAGTTTTCAAAATTTATTAAATTTTTCATTCGTTCTTAAATTAAAATTAATTGTGCATGTTTAACAAAATTTTCTAACTTCAGTAGATCTGCTTTGCCTATCACGCTAAAAATTTAGTAAACTTTAAAATGTTTATTCACATGAGTGCTGGCACTTCGCAAAGATTCCAGTTTATTTGAACTTGAAACGAGCAACGAATGGCATAGAAAAACGACAAAGCGACAAAGGAACTATGAACTCGGAAGAAATGCATGTCGACAGGAAGGAAATGCATACTCGATGTTGTATGGGAAAGCTTTTGTGCCACACGGCCACATGGCATTGAAGTTCACATCACTCCAACAAATTAGCGTCAGCTGAGCATGGAGAAGTACGAAGCGGAGAACGAGGAGGAGGCACTTGTCACGTTTGAACAACAGCTACTACAACAAAACAATAATTAATGAAACGGTAAATACATTTTCAAGTACGAATTGTAATCGTTGATGCTGTTGTTGTTGTGGCATTTGTAAAAATAGCAATTGTTTGAAAAAGCAATAATATTGAAATAAAAAAGAAAAGGCAATTTAATAGAAAAGCTATAAATAATTTGCATGCATGGAACGAACAAACGAACGGGTATGTGCATTTGATGGACGTGCATGTGTGTGTGTGTGTGTGTGTGAGTTTTGATTGTTGGCACTGCAATTGCTATGATCATTGTTGCTGTTGTTGTTCTGCTTGCCGTTGCCGGGCACTTGTGATTGTTTATTGTTATTTTTATTGTCGTTGTTGTTGTTGTTGTTGCTGTGTACCGCCTGCGACATTGAGCACCGTTGGAGAGGTTGTTTTGTTCTTGAAACTTGCAACAATTGCAGTTGCATTTACAAATTTACTTCCTGTCTATGTGAGCAGTACATGTGTGTGTGTGTGTGTGTGCATGCTCATGTGCTGCTTCAAGCTCAGCTTTACACTGCAGCTCCATCACAGCAGCCGGTTGCGGGGCGTTTAAGTAATTTGCAATTGCTTCCGTTAAATCTTGATTGAAATATTCTACTTGACTGGCAATTAATATAATAACGGCTCGGATTATTGCATTAAATTTTAAACGCCAAACACCTTTTATTGTGCTTAATGTAAATTGTTTGTTGCTCTTTCTAGCGTTGCAGCAAGAGGTCTGTAGGAAATCATAGAAAGTGCTGCTAGTTCAACGTGTTTATATTTAAGATAACTAATTTTAAATTGCACTGCACGACACTGAAGTTGTTGGAGCTGATTTTGCGAAAAATTTTAGTATTTAAAACTATTCGAAAAACTGTTTTTGAACTTCAAGTGAAAACCAGCTTTAGACTTTCATCTAAAAATCCTGAAACTACTTTACATTGTATTAGGTGACCTACTCTTATATGTTTAAGAAAATCAACAAATGTTTATTTGGAAAAATTTTGTTCGCACTTCGTTCGGACTTCTCATGTATTGTAGATTCTTGAAATCTTGATTATTTTAAAAATCGACCTTTGAAATCAATTTTGAGATTTCAGTAATAAGTTAAGCTTATTTCATATCTAAGTTTGGAATAGAAAATTCTCAAATAAACATTATGCGAAAATTTCCTGCTGGGTAATTTCACAGCCTTTTTGATTTGTTTACTTACTTTCAGCGTTCATATTCGTTTTCACTGCACATTTCCCTCATACATTTCAATGCGTGTTCGTTTTTTGTGGCTACTCTATGATTCTCTTCCGATGCTCTTGTTATAAAATATATACATACATACATGTGTAAGTTTTGCACGTACGATCGCCAATGCGTCTATCAATCAGTCAGTAAGTCGGTCGGTCCGACAGACAAAGCGAAGAAGCAAAATGGCAGTCAGACATTCGAATTTATTGGTTGTCTGTGATCCGCTGCAGCGACATCAAAATGTTTCTACCTCTCGTTTTTTTCGCACGGATGCTCTCTCTCTCTCTCTCTTTTCTCTCTCTTATTACATGCATATTGAGCTTTCAATGTACATACATATGTATGCACTTTTGCATTTTCATACATATGTGTATGTCACTGTGTATGTGTATGCTTAGTAAGGCCAAGGTTAGCCGCGTCTAAATGTCTAGAACAGTGTTTGAGGCCATTGATACCGCATATAGGAAACAAACACACACACACACACATATACCAATTGTATATATGTATATTTTACAGCAATGACACGTACACAAGCTTAACAGTGATATCGAGCATTTACATGCATGTAAAAGCAACAAAATAGCGAAAAATACAAAAGCAAAAACTTTTGTAGATTTTAAAAGAATTGATCGATTTATAGCGCTATTATTCGCTATTCGGCACAATTGAATGCCCATAAAATGTAGCATGTATTTTCATTTCAAAAATGTTAATTCATGCAAAATTTGTAGTTGTAACTTGTGTTAGCATAGTTTTTTATACACTTTAACATTTTTATATGTTGGCTTGGAATTCGTATCTGTTCATTAAAAATATGTATTCATGAATCTGAATGCGATTATGGAAAATTTGAAAAGATATTTTAAAAATGGCGCTGGCGTTTCTGCCAAACTGACCACTTTTACAGTTTCTATTTCTACTAAATACAGTAATTTATAGCAGCACCTTGCCAAAAATTTGCTGTTCTATTCCTCGAAATTATTTGGCCTTAATGTTACATTTGTTGATGTTTAATATGATTTCATGCATTATTTCGCTTTAAAAAATATTTGCACACATACATATGCACATTCTGATCAAAACTAGTTATCAAATTAAACTTAAAAAAAAGACTAAAAAAGATTTTAAAAATTTAAGCTGAAGCTTTCGATGATATTTGCTAGCCAATATGACGGCAGCTTTTTGCTAATGACATTGAAAAATGTTGTGCATACAATGAATAAACAAATTATGCACATAAATACCGTTAGGCCTTAGCCAGTCTTAGTACTTTTGGCCACAGTTGCTCATTTGGTTCACTTCTAATGTATTTTATCAATATCAAAAAAGAGTGGAATTTGCATAAATAACATGATTCGCTTTTGAATGTCAACCACAAATTCATACACATACACACACACGCACATGCGCATGCACCGAATTGCATGTATGTATGTATGTAATCTCATTGAATGTGTAACGAGTTCAATGCTTCTGAATTTTAATTATGCGATACTCGCTCGCGGCCTGTTGGCCCTAAAGGCGCTCGCATGCGTTTCTGTTAATCCGCTGAAATTTCATTTGGTACGCAAAATGTGGGCGCCTTTTGCAGTCACTGCGCAATAAATTGCAATTGAATCGGATAATGTAATGTAATTGTGGCGCGTCTGTTGGCGTTTGGCCTGAACATTTCAGCAGCAGGTTACTCATACGCACCATCGTATATAAGCTGCCATCCGAGGCTGACTTGAAGTGTTGTTGTAATGCAATCTGAAAAAAGAATGTTTAGCATATTGTGCGACAAATATTAACAGCTGTGTTGGCTTCATTGAGCCGACTTAATTAATTGAATTACTTAATTCGGTTTTGAATTACCCATAATTCTTTAAGAAAATCAACGTAAATAAAAGCCAATCAATACAAATTTTAAATCGAAAAATTTTTATTATTGCATTTTTATTTTTATAAAAGTCAGAAATTTGGCAAATTATTACTTATTGCCTGCAGCTTAACCAAAATGGCAATCAATTATCAAAATAAAGGTAGAAAGGCAAGCAATTATGTTTAAAATTAAATCTAACAGCACTGATTATCAAAATCAGCAGAACATCATCATCCGGCAGCAGATACGCCCATCTATCACATATATACATCTAAAGTTTACAGAAATCCAACTTCGTTAAATATTTGTACAAACTGCAAAAGAAATGTTTCTTAGGAAAATAATTCCGTGCTATTTCTTGAATAACTATCTGAAAAGGTCGAGGTTTGCATTTTAGAGGCAAAATAAATTGGCTTATTAATTCCATAATAATGTAAAATTATTTGATTTATGAAACTGTGCTCTAAATATATATTTCAAAAAGTTTCAAATCTGAAATGCATATCTATACATATGTACATACGTATGTATGTATAAGTAGTACTCGTATAAATTTCATATCTACGCACTTACCTTTACAGCCTGGTGTGCATGCTGAATCCATTTCGCTTGCCAATGTTTTCTATGCACCGCTATATAAAGCTATTTTAGTCCACAACATATTGTGGCAACAACAGCAACTGATAGCAACAACAAATAGCGCACGACAATTTCAAGTAGGTACCACTCAAGGATGCTTGCTACAATGTTTGCCAGACGCCTGCCATTTTTTACGCTCTGTTTGCGAATTGAAAGTTGATAATTTAATTAATTAAATGAAATGTGCTGACGGCATTGGCATTGGCTAGCTCATATGCGTAAACAGCAACAACAGGCATTCATTTTATCAGCATGTAGTATGAACATTTTAGCAAATTGCTTGCTTGTTAGTTCGGGTATTAAAAGCAAAGAGCAACGAAACAAATGAGAAGTGTAAAATATGTAGTAAACAATTAATTTAAATTGTAAATTGCTAGGAATTTTATGTGTTAGAAGAATAACGTTTTTACAAGAAAAATTTCAAAACTTTCTTTATTGCATTTGTTAAGTTTTAAGCAATTTTGAAAACGCGTACCAAATATTTAAATAAATGTATGTATATACATACAAATATGTTAAGCATAGATACTGTCCAAAAATTTTAATGGCTTTAACAATTTTCCAAAGCAACAACAACTTGAAATTTCGTGCGCTGTAGGTGGACATTGCACTTTTGCAACCGTGCGCCCGTAAGCCGCTCGACAAGTTCGCACCTAGTATCCGTGTATCTGCATCTATTGTCAACTAACAATTAAATCGCAATTTCAGCTAGGCAACGCCACGCCGTGCTCGTATGCTCGTATAAACGCCCCGAAATCGTGCGGGCCAAGCACCCGGCTGATCGATCAGAGTGCGTTTTGAAAGTGCCTTAAATGATATTTTTTTTCCTTTTTTGCTGTTTTGTGTAAGATTGTTGTTTACCTTTTAACATTTTGCTTTTTTTCACATTTTCGTAGATTGTTTGGAAAAGTGAGTGGAAAAGTTGTGCTGGTGTATGTAAATCGGCACGAAAATAATAGGCCTAAGTGCATATTTTTCAGATTGAGCAAAAGTGAGTGTAGCAACTTGTGTTTGTGTGAGTGCGTGTGTGTGTGTGTGTCTCAAGGCAGCTGTATGCAGATTTAGCATCGAATCGCAACGATCGCATGCCACGATTGCGCCGCAGCAATGTGCTAACAATGCAACACCAACACTAGCAACAACAACAACAATAACACTAGAAACAACAACAACAACATATGCAGGCAACAGTCTATTGATCGCAAGCAGCAAACGCATGCGTCAAATGTCACGCATTCACTTACGCCCAGCAGGCATGCAATGTGCCACACAACAACGCCGCGTCCCGCCCGCCACGCCTTTAATTGCGCTTGCATGCCGCCAATTCATGCGTTGTGCTGCAAATATAAATGCCATTTTCCAGTTTATTGCTTTTGAATTATTGCATTTTTGTTTTTTTTTTTCCATATATACATATACATATACTAATACGAAATATTTTTATAAAAAAAATTATCTTAGGAAATATCTAAATATTTGCAATATTAAGTACTGAAAGCATTCTCGTTGCAATTTGAAGATCATTAACGCATGCGCTTTGCCACTAAACCCCCTCCCCCCTTCCAACAAAAAAAAGAAAAACGAATCAAAACAACAACAATCAGCGAATTAGTGACTAACTCTCAAGGCAAGCCAGCAGCATGTCACGCAATGTGTCTGAAACGGATGTAGCTGAGTTGATCATAGGCCTTAAAACTTGCGTGGAAGTAAGACACATTTTTGACTTTAAACGTAAGCTATTTCGCACTTTTTTCCGATAAAACTTGGTACAGGTTTTACATGTCAAAGCTAAAGCAGGCTGCATACATATGTATATACTTAGAGAGCGCACCGAGAATACAGGATATAACTAAATGAGTCATTGAATTTTCATGGCTATATATAAATATACGGAGATATTTTATGAATTCTAGTAAAATATTTTCTTCAAATATTTCGAATTTTAAAAATCTCAAATTATGATTCAGAATAGAGAAGAGCAATTTTGTGAGTCGGAATGAAGTTCCAATTGCTACATATCTAGCAGGTTTTACATTTCACAGTGCTGAAGGCAAATTTATGAATTTTTGACACAATATTTCGAATATTCGTACTCGCAGCTTGTCTTAGCCAACATTGCATAAGTATATTTTTTCAGATAGGCATCATAACTGACAAACAAACTTAAGCATAGCTAAGAGACTAGATAAAAGCCGAAACAGTGAAAGTGAGATTAATGTATATTATTGGCTTCAAAGGTCAAAGTCACACAATATCTGATCAGTTGGTGTATACGCGTTATATATTTAATAAATAAGACATTGAAACTTCAACTCATTTATTGGCAAAGCCGAAGGATTTGAGCTGCTTAATCGTCAAGAAAACAATTGGAAGTTGTAGAAGCGGTACTTCAGCGCTACAAGAAGTTCATTTATCTTTTTATTATAGAATCGCTGCGGCAACGCATCGAAACTTAAACCATCGTAATCACGCAATTATTCACAGAGTCAATCAACGAGATAAATATCAAAGCATACATGTACATGTGTACATACATACATACATGCATAAGTTATGTCAACTATTTCCTTTTATTAATAAAAAACTGGAGCATAGCTGCAAAAAACTAAACAAATTTATTCCGCACGCACACAGCAACGCTTCGTGACGGCAATAGGAAACGCATGCTGCGTCCCACCTCAAAACAGGCTGCCAAAGACAGTGTCGCACTTCTTTTTTTTTTTTTTTTTTTTTTTTTTTTTTGTTGCAATAGGAAGGGATTTTTTTTTTTTTTTTTTAAATTTATGAGATTAGATTACATTAGATAAGTTAAGATAGATAGGTTATATAGTAAGTAAGGTTCGGTATTTTTCGGTTTGAATATTTTGAAAAAAGCATTAGTGAGATTTTAAAAAGTTCGTGTTTGTAAAATCATAAATTTTTAGAATTTCTTTATAAAATGTATAGTGCCAAGAGCTTTAAATGTTTTGAGTACCCATGCTTATTCCTCCCCTCATCCTCCTCAATGAACTTAAGTGAATACAAAATTTCAGCTATTTTCCTCTGTTGGAAGTTGTTTAGTTCTCCCCTCCCTAGTTTTTATACCGCAAAAGCTCGTATCTCAAATTGTGTGCCTGAAAACGATTTTTCGCTCGATCTGTGCTTTGATTCAAGGATGCATTTAGCTGCATTTAACGCAAAAGCGCAGAAATACAGGTTCACAGCCCACATGCGTGCAATGTGGCGACCGACCCACTGCGCACGCGCTCCTAAATTGTTGGCTAGCTTTCGTGAATATTGGCTTGCGTTTTTCAAATTGCATAACGCAACATTTTAATGCGTCTTTTTATGCGAACGCAAGCTGGCAGCCCAGCCCAGCTCGGCTCAGTTCGATTTTTGCTGTGGCTGCCGCCATGAAATATGGCCTGCCTAGGCCTAAACTGCATGGCGAAGCCGGCCTGCGGCGTTGAGTGCTAAATTCTATGGGCCGCACATTTTTAACCCAATTCTGTCTGCCGACATTTGATTTTGCACATTTCATTCTGGTAGGTACGTACCTACTTGTGGCCATTTATGCGTATGTGTGTTTGTGAACGATTGCGGTTTAATTAGTCCACGGCATACAACAAGTTTGATCTGCTCCCCCCCACCGTCTCCGGCACAGCAGTCACAAAAAAATAATAAATTCTTTGCTCGCTTGACTGCCAGTTATAAAGCAGGGCGAAATATCGCCATTGTTCAATGCAAACTGCTGAAAAATGGCTTAATTAAAGCGTGCGGCACTTTAGGGAGCGTGCCACGAAGTAACGAGCCCAATTCGTATTGGTAGCTTTATAGCGCGTAATTGCAGGCTTGTGTGCAGCAGCAAGGTTAAAGGCAAATCGAATCGGGTAAATTAAGCAATTTTGGAAATTACAAGAAGATCAAGACAACTGTGCGAAATTGTAGCGATTGCGCAAGCTTGGACACTGAAGCTTCAGGCAGTGTCGTCCTTGAAGCTGCGCGGCTGCCAGAAGAGTAGCAGGTTTTCGAAAGAGCCAGAAATTATATTTCCCCTAGAAAAAAATATTATATGATATTTAGGTATGATTTTTTTCATTTTTTCTGCACAACATATAATATTATTCCAATGATGTCTCAAACTATAGAGCAATTCCAACCTTCCAGTTTTCAAAAACTATGGAATGCATATGTTACCAGAAAGATGGGAAAAGGTCATAGCTTCCGATGGCCAATACTTTGAATAATCTATCAATTCATTCAGTTATTGAAATAAATGGTTTTTTTTCGAGCAAAAAAGTGCGGAAACTTAGTTTCACACCCAATACTATATTAAAACCTTCATGTCGCTGCAGTCTACACTGATTTCACAAAAGTATTCGACAAAGATTTTCATATTGGACTGGATAAAATGCTTTTGCCGCTTCCTTGTAAATCTAATTTATTATATTATGGCTCCAATTTCTAGTAATCATAATACTTTTACATTATTTGTTTAATCCAAATTTTAAGAATTTAAAGCTGCACTTAGAAATGACTCGGAGCAACTCTGATAGCAAAATATTGCCTGTTAGAGGTAAAATGAACATGATGATAAAATGAAAGAAAGTTTTAAAGTACTAGCATATTATATCAAGCAGCCGTTCAAATTGTTGATCACTAAAGCTGAAGGTCAATCATTA
This sequence comes from Neria commutata, assembly GCA_963457695.1. Lineage (NCBI taxonomy): Eukaryota > Metazoa > Arthropoda > Insecta > Diptera > Micropezidae > Neria > Neria commutata. Next base: position 15,280,075 of record OY735247.1, on the reverse strand, counting down.
CCTGACAAGGCTAAAGATGGAACCTATGTACACACTTCATACTACGGAAAAGGGTTGAATACAAAAATGCGGTTAAGAATTTTCGGTCCATTTTACAAAATTTCGATGTTTATATAATCCTACTAACTTAATTGAGGTTATATTATGTAAAGTTCAATTAAGTTATAAATTAAATTTAGTTCTGTCAAGTGGAGATAACATTAGTGAAGTCTACATAAGTTGATTGAAGTTAGGTTGGAGTGAAGTTATATAAAGTTTAGTTAAGATACGTTAAAACAAGTTCAGTTAAGTTCAGTTATAGTTGATTACTCGAATTTTTATTAGTGCACTTCCAATATCACCAAAGGGACTCATGCACATTTATCATAGCCAAGTGCATCTTTCCTCGCAAGTTTCTTTATGCTTTTTTTTTGAAAAGTAAATTTTAATACAAATATCATATTCCCATTTGCACAAATTGAATTTAGCAATCAAAAAATAGTCTACAATTCGTAATGGCAAATGGTGCGTCATATAACAAAGTGACCATATTTGTTCATCACATTTTTAATTAAAAGAAGATAAATTGAAAAATGATTGAAATACCAAACAGGCTTTCTTTTTGATACAAATTATACAAATTTATTGCATTATGTTGCTTCTTTTTTTTACTTTATAGAGAAAAATGTGTGCCAAAAAATTGTGATATGGTCACTTTAATCACAAATGAAACGATAAGCTTACAAGCCGAAATTGCTGCTTTTCTGCAATTCTTTTCACACTTTAATGAAGTCATTTTTCATGATTTACAAGAAATAATTGCAGCTCATTTCTCAGCGTGGTCAAGCCCATTATTTAGCCGTTTACAATGAAAACAACAAACATCAAAAGCCAGAAGAAGAGCTGCAAAAGGCGAAAGAGAATTGCAACAATTACGCATGCAAGCGCCAAATGAAATGCGCATGCGTGCAGCTCAGAGCGCGGAGACGCCTGCATGCAACTGAGGTCAGACGCAGTCAGTAAACTTGCAATAACACCAACTTACTGACAGACAGACAGAGGCAAAAGCAAAAAATTGAAATTTTCGGCAGTGCGCGGCATTAATTCTGCCCCCGCCGTCAGCTGCCACGAAATACATGCGAAAAGTGCATCCTACAGGCCAACAGATCAGCAGACCCACATGGAGTGCGGAAAACAGGTACTACATACCTTAAAGACAAGCTCATTTCATATGAGGCACAGCGGCATGTGTCTGTAGTAAGCGGCAAGTGTTGAAAGCGGCAAGGCGCTTGTTGTGCGGCTAAAAGCATTGTTGTAATTGTTGCCATTACCGTGCACTGTGTCTGTGTGCGTGCGCGTCTGTGCCACTGCCTCCATACGCCTGTCTGGCTGTCTGTTCGACTGTCGCAAAATGCATTCAAGGTTGCCACATTTTTATGCAGCCGTGGGCTGGCTTCATAAAAGCATACATGCCACTTTTTTTTGTTGCTGGCATAAAGTTGACACACGAGATACCGGCTTCTTCTGCTGTTGCTGCTTCTTCTTTAATGGTGTAGCGATAGCCGACAGGAAGCCGGGCAGCTCGGGCCGCAACACTTCAACGAAGTGACCAGACAAGCGATGCAATGAGTGCGCTTTGTTGCAGGTGAATGTGTTCCTGGCAGCAGTGCCGTTCTTAGGCTCTTTTGGGCCAATGGAACTCATTCTAGGGCTCTTTTTCAAAATATATCTTAATAGAAAACTATGCCAACAGGCCTAAGCATCAATCGTTTTTAAAGACATGTTCTCACTATTTTTTAGTGAAAACATTAACATTATATTATAATAAAAATTAATAGAAATTAAAATTATTTTCGAAAATTCATGAATTTGAGATCTCTAAATATGGTCTGCAAACCTATTTTTGAAGCGAACCTTCACCAATTTTAGCTGCCAGCTCGTTTCCATTTTTTCTACCTTAACAAAAAGCTTCTCTAAAAAAAATTTGTTTTATAAAAGCAAACATTTACATAAGTCTAGATCGATTCTTTTATTTGATCATTTTATTTTCCAGTAACGAGCTTAAAAGTTTCTTACAATTTATTCTGTGAATAAGTGAAGAAGATTACTCTTTACAACTTTCGATTCGTTGCACGAATCTACAACAAATTTTAACATAATTTAGATACTGTCATTGCGGAATCAACTATATAGAAAACTAAAAATCCACTTACGGCGATTTAACCTCCTTCAGAACGTAATACTTTTACTGATAAAGATATACGTTTTCTGTCATACGCAACCATTTCGACAGTTTCGTTAAAAAGACTAAAGTTTCTTAGCTAAATTTTTAGAGCTGCTTACGAAATGTAAAAAAACATTGCCCTAACTCACGCTGGCCCACAGGCAAAAGCGGCACTGTCATCACTGGCATCGCTGTCTGAAAGCATCACGGGGTGTACCAGAGAACACTTAACGCGAAGGTCGTCCTTGGTGCGACGCGAAGCCGTTCGCCTTTTGCTACCTGTCGTCGCAGGCGGCTAAAGTTCTGAGGCATTGTTCTCATGACCCCATTATCGGCTGGAATAAGTTGCATAATTTTCGAGACGCTTCCACAAGGTCGTAACGTGAGGATGCAGCCTGTAATGGTGTAGTGCAATTTAAAGCTGTCCGCCGAACGCAAATCATTATGAGAACATGAGGCGGGCAGCTGGGTTCAAGGTGCAATATGTATGCGGAAGTTTTTGAGCTTAATCTGCGTGAGCCATGGCAATCGAATTCTTAGCACGTTAGACTATTAACTTTAAAATCGCTTAAAAATGCCATTTCAATCGTGAGACCTCTCCCAAAAAGCCAAAAGCTGTTCTCACATTAAACAGGAAGTTGGCGTGGGCCTAATAAAGCCACCTGCAGCTGCCGGACAAGAAGCAAGAACCGCTACGAAGGTTCCAAATAAGCAAACAGGGATCGTTCATGTTATTAGCATTATTAGCCATGATACGAGCAAAAAACTGATATTGGTTTGCATTCTTTTGCTTTTTTCGAATGAAAAGTACAAGGAACTTCTTAACATAAAAACAATAAAAACCATAATGTTAAACATTTCCTCTAGGCAAACGGCCAATTCTCGAGTTCCATTCACTTCCATTTGCCGGCTAAAAGCATGTTGCACAGCTTGACTCGTTGTCAATAGCTCAATAGATCTCTCGAATTTCATGACACATGCTCTTGCCAGATACCATCTGAAATATTGCTATAAAACAATTAATTGCACCATGAATTTCTGGCTCAGAGTAAACATACTCAGAATTTCATTGAACTCGAAATATTGTATATGCATACAGAAAAGCAACAAAAACAATTGCAACCTTGTGTGCGGCAAATGTTTGACATTGCGGGGAATTTCTATTTCTATTTTGAATTTATTCTACGTTCACGAAGCATGGACAAGTCGTGTTAACATGCGCCGCCATAAGAAAGACTCTACAACGAATCATCATCATTGAACTTGATGTGATTTAAAAACAGCGAGTGTCGTGCTTTTGAGGGGTGGAATTTTGTATCGACATGACTCATGCGCTTAGTATTAATTCGCACTGAAGTGCTAAGCGTTTAATTTGTTTACCAAAATACTCGACTCGTAATTGCGTATGTGAGACTTGTTTGTATGCAATGGGCAATTAACTGTTGAAGCATTGAACTCTTTGGAAGTGCCGCCTAGCTTCGAGTATTATAGTGACGTATCTAACGATTTTCGAAACTTGTTAAAATTGCTTGTCATAACCGATTTCGATTTTTATAAGGACGGGAACTAGTTCTTCTAAGCGAAGCACATGTTATATTACGAACATCAGGATGTTTTCAGAGGTATGATAATCTCATATAACATATATAGGTATGCATGTGAATACCCAGCCGGCACATAATTCGATAAGGATATAGAGAAAGAAGAAGAAAACTATCGTGAACGAATTAGAGAACGACACGAGAATAGTTTCGACATTCTTAATTTGTCCTCAAAAACTTAGGTTTAATGTGTCGAGAAAAGTTCCTTTTCAGTATTGTTTGCATAACTGATTTATTGAGAATTTACACTAAAAAGCGAAACGAAGAAAATTGAGTTTTAGAAATGTTTGTAGTAAAGAAACTTAAGATTTTAACAAAGATTGTGCCAGGCGGGTAGCTTCATACCTCTAAAAGCGAAGTATAAATGCGCAACTGTTACCATACGCCATTTAGGTCGCGGTAACCAGCAGACTAGATCCCTACCCCAAATTCAATCAATGGACTGGTGGTTCATGATCGTGTAAAGCATATTTAAGATTCTTATTGAAGTTTGAATTCTTTTGAACTTACTTTAAATACATTTTTTTCGTAAAACTAAAATTTTTAAAACCTTAACCCCACCGTCTGTTACGGCCCAAAACAAACTAAAACCAAACCAAAATATAACGGGCACACATAAGTTTATACGAGAAAGCTAGGCCTAAGCCTGAGTTATACGGCATGTTGCAGCAACTACAAATTTGTATTTATTGTTCGAGGTAGCAGCATTTTTGGTAAAGTCTGCAAACACCAGAATTAAAAATAAGTATCATGAACTGTTTTGCTTTCCAAAATGTGAAGCTTATATATTAGCTTTAGTCTACCTTGTTAGACTGCACCTAGAATAGAGACCTTAAGAATTCAATCTCTCATAAAATATAGGCCCCTTGAGCCTGAATTGAAATTCAAAAAGACACACACAAAGATGAATGACGTTTAAGGCCAATCATTTCTTATAAATCTTATCTTTAAAAATTTGGCCACATAATAGCCTCAAATCAAGCGATTTATGCCTAAACCCTGGCATTAGATGAATAAGTGCAAAAGCAAATAAAAATTTGAAATCACTAAAATTTAACCAAAAAATTTAATTATATTCTATTGCCAAATTATGAGCTGCAATGAGCCCACAAAAATTCCGTGCAAAATTTAATCAACAAAGGCAAAAAAATTAAGTCAAACGCGTGCAAAATGTCGCTGTAATTTTTGACGGACAAGCGTGTGCCTGGACACTGTGAAAGACAGACAGATTGGCAGACAGACAGTCAGACGGCCGGATCGGCAGACCGACGGACGAATAGATTAGAGGCAGCGATCAGCTGCACGTGACCTTGCTTTGAGACAAATAAATAAATTTTAGCAAAAAGTGAATGAAGAAAATAAAATAAAATACAATCAAATAAATAAAAGTACTCACGACGCAAAGCGCTTTAAAATGCCGAAAATAGCATGCGCACAACAACAAAGCAAACAGCCTAACTTGGCCAAGATGCGAACAATGTGAGACGAGCGTTTTCATTGAGCGCCGGCGGCTTACACGCGGCGGACTGAGGAAAGTGGCGTGGGTAAGTGATTTTTTTTGCCGGCGCGTGTAGCGCAAAATTTCAGCAAATTTAAAAGGCAATTATTTGTGTGTGTGTTGCTGTGGTTTTATCTGTCTGTCTGTCTTTTAAATATTTTTATTTTAGGCTTTACTTACCTTTACGATAGCTTGTTCCAAAAGAGTTGGCCACTTTCGAACTCATTGTTCGATGCACTAGAAAAAACACATTTTTAGTGTTCCAGCGAGCGTTACTTTTTCAAAAAAGCTTCAGTTCGTTTTTTGTTTAGCATATGGTCTAAGTCGATAGTTTTAAGATCGTTATACTTTTGGGCTTTTATATTAATTAAGAGAGTAAGCGACCTTTCAACTCGATAAGAGGAAGATATAAGAAGAATGCAAATGCCTTCTATTGTCACTATATATAGAATGATTGCTGAATATTTATCCGATGGAATAATTTTTAAAAATTGCGAAAAAATAACTCGAGAGCTACTTAGTCGTTGTGAGTGGAAGTTATAACATATACGCTTTATACTATTATATAAATATAAAATGAGTACAATATAAATTATGTTGAAGCAATGGAAACAAATTTTCAAAAGATATTTGTGTTAATCGCAGTTATTTTTAAAGAATATTTTGGTCTTTTTTATCGTAATTTAATAAAGAAAAAAGTTGTAACATTTTCTTATAAACAAAATTCTAATTTAAGTACACTAGCATATTTTTAACCTTCGGCTCAAAAACGTCTGAAGTTAAGCTGAAGGTTCAGATTTCCAAATTTGTTATTCTGATCTGGTTTGTTGTTGTTAGCACACAAAATTACAGTAGAGTCTCTTAGCTTATAACGAAAATATATTTTACAAAAGCGCTCAGTAAACTTGCCAACTCTTTTGCCACGAGCTATGCAACATTTTATGCCAACAGGCAAGCAAGCGGGTAAGAGGCGTCATTTGTGGCTTTTTACGATTTGCTTGATTTTGTTACTAACCTGCCTCAAATATCAGTTTCAATATAGATTTTACAGACTGCCTCAACAAAATCCAAGCCACTTCCTCGCAGAGTGGCGCACACTTTTGCTTGAATGCCGTCTGATTGACGCTTGACGACACGCCTGCCCTGCTGCGGTGTGCTGAAAAATAGCTACATATGTATGTATATGTATTAAATTTCTTATAAGTCTTATGAAGGTATCGGCGTGTGTGCTTTTCAGCCTGTTGCCGTGCCTTTTGCCTTGCAAGGTTAATGATGTTTGCAATTCGCATAACGATTTGTGCTGCTTATTAATATTTCACTTTTGCAGCAGCAACGGTAACAACAGCAGCCCGGCAGCCTTAATTGCTCAACTTCATTTGCGCTTCAAATATCGCTTTTCATAAGATACATTTTACAGTTGATATCGGCAACAATTGGCATTTTTGCTATGCCTGCGTTCAGTACAAAATAAAAGGAAATAAAGCTTATCGATAACAGTTGGAGTGTTTTATTTGAGATTTCTACTTGTTGTAGTGGCTAGCATTGAAAGATGAAACGAGGCGATATATTTACATACATACATACACAGCGGCATTAATGGTTCCGGCCCTGATTTTATGCGAACGGGACTTGAATGTAGTTAGTAATGTGCCTTTTCAGACAGGCATAAATTGCTGAATATTGGCACAGGAATTACAAGCTTTAATATATATATCTAAAAAAATCTTTGAAGAATTTGAAATTCTTAAATCTTCTTAATTTTCTCATCAATAGCACCATAGTAAGGCTTATGACTAACCCAAAAACTATGTCAACAGCAATAGCTTCTCTCAGCCAATTTCCAAAATAGCGCTTATTTTTTCCAGATGTGGTGCTATACGAACATAGAACGGCGTTTATAAGCTGTTGCAGTTTTGCAAGGTGCAGTGCAATACGTTTGCAGCGTCTGACTTACATATATGCGCACAATGCAATCGACAAGGCATATTTCCAAATCAGCCGGCGCCTGACTCGCCAAAGAAAGCCGTCTCAAGCCATTTTGTGGAAAATTTTTTTATGCGCGGCTCATTTTCGCTGCGGTCGTTACGTTTGCCAGTAAAAAATCGAAAACGAAAAGCAAGAAGGGATTATGAAATTCTGTTTGGAAAAATAACAACAAAGAGTGCATTACTCAGTTCACTCAGCTGCACTTTTCTGCAAAGCCCCCCCCTAAAAATGAAAGCAGTCAAACAAAGCAAAAGTGCAGGCTGTCGCTCTGATCGTTTTGTTGACCAATTCCAAATCGGAAGTGTTAGCGGCATTACGTCAAGGTTGTAATTGGATTGCAGCGATTGTTGGGTTACGGCAACGAATGCCGGCGCAGCAACGGCGGCTAATGTCGCTTGCATGCTAATTTACAGTGTGAGTGTGTGCGTGTGTGCTGGCTTGTTGGCCAGGTTGTTGTACTGTGCGCTGCCGACTGCCGACTGCCTGTGGTAATTAATATGCAACAACATGCACAGCCGCGCTGGAATTGACCCTATTACGTTGAGCATAGCGTAAGCGTGCAACGCACTCTTCCCACCCGCTCACCCACTTACAAAATAAATAAAGAGTTTTTAGGCGCAAATGTCGGTCACCACGTGCAGCAGGCATCCTCTCCAAAGGACTATAATTTTTTTAAGCTGTTTGAATGTGGCACGCTGAACGCAATTATATTATTACTTATTGTTTGCAATATAGGCATTAAAATTAGCCAACAATTGCATGTGGCAGGCGGAAGACTGCATGCGGACGGCCACGGCATTAATCGAAATGCACTTGCACTTGGCATTTCAATTGATGGCGCAATGTGCACGCTTGCGGCCAGACGAGGCGTCTTCAGGGGCATTGGTCAATAATTCGCCTACTGCATATACTCATAAGTGAATCAGCGCGGCTGAGAAGCAATTAATGTTTGACTGGCAGACTTATAAATACGTTTTGGAAGTGTGTGCCTTTGCTACATAAGCAATTATGTATGTACATACATACATACATGTATAAATATAATGATAGCTGGTGTACTATGCTGGAAGACTACGGCAAGTATGTATAATGAAGCTCCGCTATAGTGAAATTCAAAGCATAGAAATTGACTATCAATGTAAAGCTCATTATAACCAACGTTCCAGCAAAGAGTATGTTAATATAATATTAACGTATATATGTATATATTAACATACCATATGGTTCCATACTTGAAACTCCCTACAAACGAAAATTTTACTAAAAATCGCACATAAACTTCCAAAACGTAAAATGCATTATAAAACTTGTTATCGCTCAAAACTTAAGGCTCCTTCTAGAAATTTCGACAGCGTTTAATTGAAACTTTTATGGCTAATAAGAAGGAGCTACACTAAAAAAACTCTGCCAGCTTGCAGCCCTTAACGAAAATAATTAACACACGCCAATGCCTTTAAAGAAATTTTTGCCTACGGAACTGTGACAAGTCGAGATGCGCTAATAATGTACCTACATAGATAACACTTTAGAAATTTATAAATATTTATGAGAAAATTCCAATCATGCATGAAAGTCAATTATTTATAAATTTTAATGCAATAAAATAACAAATCTTATTTCAGATAAGATACCTATTAAACTTTCGAAATTCGGAAATATGAAATAAAATATTGCTTACTTTTCAGCAACGCCTGTCAATACTTCGCTTTTACCAAAACCTCTTATAATCAAAAATTTAAATTCCAAAAAAAATTTAAAAAAGAAAAGAGTTGATACATTCGTGCGTACCTGCCGCAATGCACTGATCAGTGATCAGAGCAAAGCATTGCGTGAGATACCATTAGACGCATACAATAACAAATACTCCCCGCCAGCGCTTAAAAAGCGTTCTAAAGAGACTCGTTTTTCAATAGCATCATTGCCGAGAACAACAACACACCTTATCGACAATGCCGCTCAAGGTTTTCGCAAATGCAACAAGAGCAAAAGATACTCACACGCACACACACACGTACATACATAAATGCACATGTAGAAATGCACTTGCATCTAAAATTGTAGCATTTTCCTATGTGCTTGCCACCTTAACACGATTCAAGCCGAGCAACGTCGACTCTGTTCCATTAAGAGCGAGAAACAGTAGAGAGTGAACTACACACGCGAGCACAAGCTACTCTCACATGATGATCACTCAAAAGTTCTACATCTATGAATGAAGCACCGAAGCACCGCTACAGGCTGCACTCGCTACAGCCGCTCGGCCGCAGAGCGCTGCACTTCGGCAAAGCTCTGCCAAGCGCAGGAAAAAGCTTCGATTTTTGTATATTTTCTCACGCTGCGTTTTTGATTGCTGACTGAATAGGAAGCAACCCGTTCGCAAGTTGTTGTCGTTGTATAAATTGTTGTTGTCACTTTTGCCAGAACATTTGAGTTGAATAAGAATCAATAACCACCACAACAACAATGCATACACTTTTTATATGTTGTCTCCTTTAGAAGACGCAACAAGCTTCTGCTCATTGATGTGTTTGTTGTAAACGATCGCTTTTTTGCATTAGCTCGTACGTTCGTTCGTTCGTTTGCTCGCAACGTAGCGCAAATCATAACAAACTTGGCTTTGTTGTTGTAGCCTAAAAGCCGCTACCAACACATGCAGCCGTGGGAAGCCGACTGCTCATTTTTCTGTCTGTGTTTGTGTGTGTGAATGCGAGCGCGTCGCTTTAACAAAAGCACCAGCAGGCAGAGGGTATTTAACCGACCCCAAATCAATTTGCAATTTCAGTCTATCTCCGCGTTGCAGCGTTGCACGAACTCGTTCAATACAACAAAACAAAATTTCAGAAACAAACATTTAACAACAATTTAAAGAAAATCGAAATAAAAAATTTTTTCAAACAAAAAACTGCCAACCAAGCGAGAAAAAACCTTTGAACTTTAATTTAACGCATTTTTTTGATAATAAAAAAAAACCATAAAAAGTTTTCAAGAAAATTTTACGCGTTCATTACTCCGCGCAACTAAGACTTCGTTGCGTTGTTCGCATTTTTATGAACAATAATAAAAACCTAATAAATTAGTCAAAATTCAGCAAAAGCATTTTTGAATACCAATTTAAGTAAACTTTTGTAACGTCGCGCGTGTTATCTAATAACGTTAAACGGGTGCGTGTGAGCGGCCTAGAAAAAAACGCCGCATGTGAAGCAAAAGGCAGAAAATGTGATTACCTGCAAACGAAACTGAATTAAAAGCAGACAGGCAAAGAAACAAAACAACAAACACTGCAATTCCAAACACGTTCACTTATCCAGGCAGCAGTCAGCCAGCCAACAACAACACAGCAAGAAAGTCCAAATTAAGTCAAAAAGTCAAAGCAAACCGAATTTAACTTACCTCACACTTCAAAAACAGCTGCAAGCCGCCGCCAAGGCACGATCAATGAACGCAATCAATATCGGCAAAAGCAGCACACGCAGCCGACGTCGCAGTCGTAACCGCAGTCAGCGTCGCACTCACAGCAGCCGTCAAAAGCAGTCGTTGTTGCTGCTATCGTGTTTCTCTGCCGCTGTCGCAATTCAATAACAAACGCCGTCATTGAACGCGTGAGCAGCGACGCCGCGCACGAAGTGCCCGAGTGCAGGAACGAGCAGAGCTCTCCTTACCCACACGAAAGTGAATGAGTTCCCGAGTTAGCGAGACGACGACGCCAGCACCAACACCCGCAAAGATTGCGCACTCACGAAAGTGAAAGTGAAAAGCATACCTCACCTTAGTTGCGGTTAGGTGAGAAGGGGAAAAAAACCGTTCACTGATTTCAAAGGTAGAAGAAGAAAAACCGAATTGTGCACGATTGTTGCAATTCGCTGCAGTTGAGGCAATAACTAAAGGTGGCCAAAAATTAGCATTTACATTTTGGTGGCGTGCAAGGCCCACGAAGGCCCCATAGAAACGTAGTGTATGCAGAAAAGATACCATTCGCCAGTCGCCAGTTAGCGTGAGAAACAGCCGACAACGCCGACAAAGTTCAAGTGGATTTATGCAAAGCAATTAAAACTGGGTTAAAAGTGCACAACAGACAAAAGACAACACGAAAATCATTGGAAACATTAAAAAATTGTGTAAAATTTGGAAGCATAACTTGAAAGTAAAGAAAATTACTCAATTCCGACGAATTTAGTTATTGTATTGTGCAACAGCGCAACTGAAAATGGCGGACAAACCGGAAACTGCTGTGAAACGGCCTGAGGCCGTAACGGAAATGCGGCCCATTACAACTGCGCAAGCGAGTATTTTAGATACAAGCAGGCGCGGCAGCATCGCAGCGGATGCGGAGAACTGTGAGGTCATAGCGCCGCACATCAGTGGCGGACACACCTTCGTGGTGACCACAGTAGTCACCGAGACAATGACTCAAACCGAGCGCAGTGTTACTGATGCGACGCTGTTGCAGCGCAATCTGACGGCAGTGCCTATAAGCAGCGCCGCCAAGGTCAGCAGCGCTGAAGCGGTTGCCAATATGGTTACGCCACAAAGTACACCAAATACCACCGCCTGCGAGCACACCACAGCCATTGTGCCACTATCAACGTCCTTGCCATCGAAATTGTTGCGTTTTCACGCCAAACGCTCGGCACAGGCGCTTCTGCAGGAGACCAGCGAGCAGTCGTTGGATTCGCAATTCGGCAGCGATGAGGGCGCGGTCGGTGGCAGTGGGTTTGCCGCCAACGATTGTGCCGATATATTTGATATGCCCACACCCACGGCACCTGCAATGTCCCCAATGCCATCGCTCGAGGGCTTGGAGGAGAAACTCATTGACGTGGGCATGGGCTCATCGATTGAGGACTCGGAGGAGTCGGAGGAGGATGATGAGCTGAAGCCGCTGGCTATCGACAATCATGTGCTGCACGAAGTCGACTTGAGCTCGCCCGTCTCCGAACAGCTGTCGCCGCAAGAGCTGGCCGCCGCCACAACGGCGGTTCTCAGCGAGGCCAACTTGGAGAAATTTCACAAACACCATAATCATCATCATGTCGGCCACTACAATCACATCGATAACATTTACCTACATCCCAACTTCAAGTACGAGCTTGAAAATGAGGACAAAGAGACCACGGACTCTTCGCCTCCACCGGCCATTGCACCCGCCAACTCGCCCGTGGAACAGGCACGTGTGCATCGCTCTTTCTTGACCATGCGAAAACCCACCGCCAATACCACAGAAGTCGACGCAGAGAAGGCTAATTCTGTGGTTTCGCATGCCACCACCGAAGCGACCTCCGAGCAGCCACTCGTCAACGAAATAGACAACTTGGACCCTGCGCTTATTCCCAGCGAGGAGCTAGCCGCCGAAATTGCCGAAGCAGTCGAATTCTACTTTTCAAATGAGAGCATACTCAAGGACGCCTTCCTGCTGAAGCACGTGCGTCGCAACAAGGAGGGCTTCGTCAGCCTCAAACTGGTTTCGAGTTTTAAGCGTGTGCGCCAGCTCGCCAAGGAATGGAAGGTCGTCGGCAATGCGGTGCGTCGCAAGTCGCGCAAAATCGAACTCAACGATGTGGGCACGAAGGTGCGCCGCCTGGAGCCACTGCCGAATTTCGACGAGACCATGCCGTCGCGCACAATTGTCGCCTGCGATCTGCCGCTCGACAAGTTGACCATCGAAAAGGTGTCGGACATTTTCTCCAAGTGCGGTGAGATTGCGCTGATACGCATACTCAAGCCGGGCATGGCCATTCCGGTAGACGTGCGGCAGTTCATGAATAAGTATCCCGAACTGCAGCAGACGGAGTGTGCGCTCGTCGAGTACTTGGAGTCGTCGTCGGCGCGTGAGGCCAAGAACATGCAAGGACCCTTCCAAGTGTTTGAAATGGTGGCGCCGAAGAAGAAGACCGGCAAGAAGGCTGTCATACAAGTGGCCGCGCCAGTGGCGCGAATGGTCGAGAACTATCGCTACTACAACGACGCCAGCTACGAGCGCACGCGCGGCGGCAGTTTCAGCGGCGTGGTGCCACACGACGCCGATTTGCGCTTCAAGCTGAAACGCAACAACTCCGACTTCCATCCCAAGACGTACGCGGAGCAGCACCAGGCCAGCCATGGCCAGCACTACCACCACCATCAGCAGCAGCAACACAGTCCCACTCATCGTGGCAGCTTCGGCAACGACTACACTCACCAATTCCAGAGCTATCAGCCACGCAACAGCATTGGGCACGAATCGTCCGCCTCTACCAGCAGCAATCCGAATTTTTTCGCCTTTTCGCCGCGACGCTACAGCAATACTTCGACCATCTCAGCAAATGCGGCTGCTTTAAGCGAGGCGCCCAGTTCGGTGATGCCGCACAGTCAGAGCCACGTCAACAACAACAGTAATATCAACAGCGTGGGCAACAACACAGTGCGTCGTCTGTCGAACTGCTCCGACAGTTACTCCAGTTTTTCGGAGATGTCACGCCGTCCGTCGAACTGCTCCGACAATGCGCCACAGCGACGCGACTCCAATTGCTCGGACAACTGTCCATGCTCACGTCGCGTCTCCGACTTCGGACAGCCAGGCGAAGTGTACCGCAAGACCTCACAGGGCTCCATTGGCAGCGGCGAGCGACGCTTCTCCAACGGCTCCATGCAGTTCGAACGCACGTTCTCTAGCGGCAGCGGTGAGGTGAGCAATGGCCACATCAATGTCAACATGAACAGCAACAGTTCCGGCAACGGCAACAGCAACAGCAGCGGCTTTCCACGCCGCATGTCCAACGACTACACTTTCGATCGCCGACAATCGATGGAGACCCAGAACGGACTGCCCTGCGATAACGATGGCAATGTGGGTGGCGGAGGTGGCGGCTACATGGTCTTTCCACGCCGCTACTCCAACAACTTCAACAACGTCAGCAGCAAGCTGGCTGCCTACGACAACGCTCAGTACATAAATGGGCGCCGTATCTCCACAGACTCCGGCTACGATCGCCGCTACTCCTTCGGCTCCGAGTACGAAGGTTCGCCGCGCTCACGCACCGGCAGTTTCCTAAACAATTACAAGAGCGGCGCTGGCAATGGTGTTGACTACGACGGACAGTCACGATCGCGCACCGGAAGCTTCCTCGATGGCTCGCCACGTTCACGTTCCGGCTCCCTGGCACAGCGCAACGCCGAGAATCTGGTGCGTACACCGATCGGTCCAGATGGCAGCAAAGGGTTCGGCTCGCGCGCTCGCAAGTTCGGACAGACAATATCGCCAGTGAATTGAGCTGCGTGCGGTGGCGGATAAGGAGCGGCGTACATTGTTAACTATTTGTAGTTTTATGGATTTTTTGTTTGGAGGCGATTTTCGTTTGATGTTTATTATGGCTGTTAAACTCCGCGTCCAAACCCACGCCCACGTACACACATCTACTAGGAATTCGTTGCAAAACACACTTGCGTAAATATTTAAAATTGTTTGAATGTTTAACACTCTCTAGACCACTAAATTTTTAAATTTTTTAAATCTCTTATTGTTACTATATAATTTTAGATAAGTTCTGTAAAAAGGAATCGCAGTGGATATAAAAGCAGAGCTATAGTGTTAAAATGAGAAAATGTCAGCACTTGATGGAAACTGCTGGAATGAATTGGCGGGTTTAAGCAGGGAGATAATTGGAATACGTGCTGGAATAAAATTTGATAAATATTTGAGATTATATTTTCTGCCAGCAGAAGTATGAACCAATTATAATCATAGGGATGAACAATTTCGAAAAAGCTTGAATTAAAAATGGCACATCTGCACAAAATTAATTAAATTCAATCAAAAAACTAATCTGGCACTTAAAAATTGAATTTTTTACATCAACTTTTAAAAATTATTTTACGATTTTATGGAATGCAACACTGCGATTTCACTTGAAACAAATTGATTTTATTATCTTATATAACTTTGTTTTGTATTTCTTTTACTATTATGATATTATTTTAAGCGATTTCAAAAGAAATTCAATGTCCCTGCAATGCGGATGTATTGGGGGAAAATAATCGGATTGAAACAGAAGAGAATAAAAATATTTTAATTTTTAGCTTCTATTAGAATGCAATAATTTGCTCTTTTTTCTCAGGCATGAGAGAAAGTATAAAAACGAAATTTATATATGCACATTTCTTTAAATTAAAATAATTTAAAATATTTAGTTAATAAGGCGTTTGTAAGGTGCCAATAGAATTATACGATAATATTGTATTTAAATAAATTTGTATTTGAAAAAAAATAAAACAAAAATAGAGCTTTATTGTGTTCAATTTATTTGTCGTAGCGAAAATTTTTGTTGGAGTAGTTTGAGCAAAAAAAAATATACAAAACTTTACACGAAAGATCGTATATATTTTTACTAAAAAGTCTATGACGGTAAGTGCTATTGAGTTGTGAACTTGATTTTGACCAAATATTAATTGAATTTTTTTGTATTGCCAATTTTTTTGTTTGTACATTTTTACATAAACAAAAGTGTCCACTACAACTGGCATTGTTAGCCACAGGGTGCACACTTTTAAACTTACTGCCAGCTATAAGAAAGACCTTAGCATTTGCTGCTGTTATTTTTTGCCATATCATTGTGCAGCTCCTTTTCAATGTAGACAAGGCAATATTACATAATTTGAAATTTGGCACAATCGATCAAAGAACGTGCAACTACCTGCCTACCAGCATTAACAATCGTTTACTATTGTTGTTGTTGTACTTTCAACTGCGTGAAAGCCAATTTAATATAGTAATTGCTTGTAGCTTGAAAGGGGGAAAGATGAAAAAATGGCACACGGCCTGGCAGTGATGTTTGACTCTTTTCTGTAGTCTCTTTTGGTGAACTATCCTTATGGCTTATATCTTTGATTCGCGTCCAATAACGTGACGCATACAGACCTGGCGGTTGTTGTTGCCGTCTATAGATTTGGATTTTATTATATCGACAATTTTTAAAGTGGCTTTTTTGAGGCTCTGCATGCGTTCCAAGGTACTTCGCACAAACTATTGCAATTACGTTCACATCAGCGGATTTGCAGCGCTTTTAAAATTGTATTTTGCTGTCTCTTGTGCAAACGGCTTTTTGCGATATGCACACACACACACACACACACACACTTGCACGCATTTGCAGTATACGCGCGCCACGCACTTTGCCGCCGCCTACTCGACATGGCACACACGCATACATTGTAACGCTGCCTGCTTGCCTGCCTGCCTGCCTGCCTACCTGCGTCCCTTTGGCCCATTACTAAGCTGGCTGTCTGGCAGGCAGTTTTTATGGCCAACATCTTTGGCTGATCTATGCGGTTTTTTCGGTTTACATGCACAGGGCCGCCTCTAGACGCTCAGGCGCGCAAGCTGGCATCTGGTGTGCATAATCTGATCATGTTTGGAGCACTCAAAAGAGCAAAATCAGTAATCGGTTTGTTAAGAGCTTTTAAATATCAAGGTTTATTAACAGCTGCATTTTGGTGGCTTAAACTTTTAATAAATCATAAATTTGTATGTGTCAAAGACCGAAATATTAAAGCTAAAAGTCGACCCAAATCGATTTAATATATCGCATGCAAAATGTACAAAGGCCCTAACTAACACTAACTAACTGGTAGCCTATATTAAAATACACCTCCTTACAAAAACTTGTAGTCTTAAAGCCAAAAATTACCCTTTCTATGCACATGCAATGAAATGTGGTTGTTTTTTACTTCTTCTGAAAAATTTCAGAAATGTTAGTTAAGGCCTTTGTACATTTTGCCAGCTGTATGAACCTCAGCAAAATTTCTTTAACGATTCTTCATTTCCTTTACTGAACCAACAATTCATTACTTTACTCATTTTCTTTCTGCATTTTCTGCTGTTCATTCCGTCTGACAAAAATTTGCATTGGTTCGCTCTAAATGTTAATTAATTTAAAAAATTAGTTTTCTCCATTGGAAAAATACCGAGAGTAAACGAGAATGTCTCGTTTAATGAATTCGGTTCCAAATGCAGTTTTCAAGCTTAAAACGTCTTTAATAGTTCGATTCTGTCAAAGACTGCCTATATACATATATACTTTATATATATGTACATATTTAATTAAATTTGCAGCTGGCTGTCAGTGTCGCCCCGCTTATAACGACCCTGTACGTGCAAGTGTGTGCGTTCGTGTGCGCGTATCTGCGCTGGTAGACGCTTTCACGGCAGACTGGGCAAACAGCAATTTCAGGCCATAATCGCGATTGCTGTGAGTAATTGTCGCACATTTTTCACATGCATGTGTGCCAAAGTAAAAGGAGCTGTTGCTGGCAAAACTCACAGGCAATACAAAGCAAGAAACAAAACGAAGTAGCTTAGAAAATCTTTTTACAGCAATTGGCAAGGAAAACAAACGTGCGTATGATGTAAGCGGCGCTGCTAGCGTTCGCTCAATCGCTTGAAGCTAAAATCCATTTTCGAAATCAATAGTATGATTCGTTGTCAATGAAATGTAAAGTCTATATCGTATAATTAGCACCATTTATATATTACTTAAAAGATATCGTAAACGTTACCAACAGGTGAATCTAAATTATATTGTATCTGCCATGGAACACCAGTTCGGCAATAAAGAAGAGAATAGTTGGCATGTAAAGAAAATTAATGAAAAATACATTATTTGCCTTTGCAAGTATCTCTAAAATCGATCAAATTGTGAACTAAGTTCGAATACGCATAAAAATTGTTCACGTATACAAATCGAAACTTTCAAAAAGTTGGCGAATATTCGAGGAATTGAAGTAAAATACTGCTAGTTAGCTAAAAAAATTAATTTTCCTATTCAAAATTCCGAATTGGAAATGGCATTCAAGAATTACTTAGCCTTGCATTTGAATATTTCTTTTTTGAACAGACATGTAAAAATCAACTTTAAATTTGTACAAGCCATGTTTTAGGGCAAACAGAAAAAATTTAAAATAAGTATTTTTAAAACTTCCTTAATAACTTTGAAAAGAGAGGGTTAACGAACTTGTTAACGCTTGGCACCAGCAACTAACGTCAGATTTCTGAACGAGTGCAAAAAATTTTGGTATTACGATTTGACAGTAAAAAATCATGATGTAACACAAATCGGATTCTACTGAATGTATCTAGTACATACAATTCGCTTTTAAAATAACAGCTGTGCATTAATCTATGCATTTTAAGCAGCTTGTAAAAATAGCTCGCTCAATATTAAAATGTAAAAAATTTCGAAAACTTCTGTAAACGTATACATATTTTGTATACAAGATTCCAATGTAATTTTATTCTTTTGTTACTCCCAAAGCAAGAAATTTTAACGTATTAATTGCCTTGGCAGGTGAGTCAGGAACGCTAGAGCATTTTAGGACCAGCATTGAGCATAGTTTCAGGCCTAAACTTCGAGCATACATATGTAAGTATTATTCTCAAACTATGCAACAGCTTGTTGTATTAGGCTTATGCTATTAAAACTTACTTTGAGCATAAGTATAGTATGTAGTTAGGCAAAAGTTTATTCAGATTTGTTCTTGTACGACAGTTGAACAGTCGAGCATTTTTTGCGTTGACCTTGAAGCGCTCCGAAGAAAGTGCTGCTACAAGCCAGTTGCATTGCTTGCAAAGCCTCAAAGTTTTGTGAGATCCTTGAACTTAACTTTCGGCTCAGGCCAAGTTGTGAATCACACAAGAATTTTTTTCGTCATTTGCTACCAAGCCGCAACAAGTTTACTTCCTGTCGCCGACAAATTTACAAAATTTTGTTTTGAGCAGAAAATCATTCACTTTCAACTGGTTCTGCTCTTACGAAAAAATTTTATGACATCAATTAAATCTCTTCTTTTTATTACACAATTAATATGGCTTCGGAAAAAGTCTGCTAAATTCATGCAAGTTTTGCAAAAGCAGCACTGCAAGCTGCCAAAAAAATTAGCAAACTCAGTTTGCTTCACTCTCATATCGAGAATGAAGAACAAGTAAAGAAGGCAAGAAGCGGAAAACTTGTTTCAAAGGCACTCGTTTAGAGGTCATTGTAAAGCGCATTGTCAGAAATCGGTTATATTTAAAGGCATATGTATTGTTGTTGTGGCTTTTTTTTTAAATCCTTAGCTGCCGGCTGTTCACTTGCATTTTTATTAAATATAAATATTAAAATTAAATACCTTACAATTAAGACTCAGGCGCATAAAACAGTTGCAGTTTCATTGCTGTTGATTGTCTTTTTTATTGTTATTGGTGTTGTTATTGGTGTTGTTATTGTTGTATGTCTGCTGATAAAATAAAATTCCGAAGATGACATAACACACGTAGTCCCGTATCGTAGCAATGCTACGGCGTCTGTCATACATAGCTATGTGGCACTATCTTTATTACATCTACACACGCACACACCCTCGCACGCCTCATCGTGCCGCCTGAAATGTTCAATGAACTGCGCATGCGCGTCGCGTTTTGCATTGATCGTGTGCTCGGATTTTTAATGATTTAACGTAAATTAAATATTAAGATATCGAAACTTCAAATTGTCACGTATGTACAAAATTCGCACTTGTCCACATGTGTCCCATTGAAGAATGCTACGTCAATCTGCGCACTGTGCCCCAAGTTGTTGCTGAGAAGAATGTTTCCCCCTTACTCCTCGAGCGTTTTGTGCTCGCCTTTTTGATTTGGCATCGATTTAATTTCATTCAGAATTTTGGCACTTTTATTTTCCAATTTTGCAATATTCGCTATTGAAAGATTGTTCATGACAAAAATATTTTGAGATTAATAAATCGTCGAAAATGTTGCTTTTGTGTTGCTGGAAAGAAGGTATTGCACAATGTAGGAAAAAAAACTACTTGTTTTTAAAGATCTCAATTTTCTTTCTAGAAAATAACTGTACTCTCAACTTCAGCACTTCCACAAGAAACCCCACAAAGAAAATGTGTTGCCTTCTATACTATCTAAATATTTTTTAGCTAAGGGTTGCTAAGGTTAAATCTGCCATCGTCCACTGTCAAATCTTTCATCAAAGACTGGGTTCCCCCAGCACAGTCTTAGATGGCACAGTTTGTTCGCATGCAGATGAAGGAGGCACCTGCTGTGAAAGTTCACGAAAAGAAATAAATCGGATTGAGGAGTTAATCTAATTATGACTTTTGGACACGCTTGAACGGCTTCCATACATATATGCATGTATTATGCTGAAAAGACTGTAATATTAAAGATTTTTTATATGTACTGTGATCGAAGCGCACACGTAAGTCACTTCCAACTGACTGAAAGAACTATTTCAGGGTATTCTGGTATTCTGCTATCGAAAGCTCGTTTCACTCAATCTTCATTCTCAGCTGCACGTAGTGTACTTTAAAAACCAGAATATGGCGTAAACAACCTACGATCTGATTTTGTTCAGAACCCACGAAGGACGCAGTGTTTCCAACAGCTCCGATATATGTACTTGAGATCCATAAGATAGTAAAGTAAAAGAGCACATAAATCTGATAGCTGTTGGAGCAATGTATTATTCTGTGATAAGAGTAAATTTAATATTTTTCATATTTTTATATTCTTGGGCATAAGGTAAAAGTTTTTTTCTACTAATTACGCTTATAAGCGATTTTCGCCTTGTGAGTCTTACTTTGTACCCGGCACTTTATAGTGTTCGACGCATGGTTATTGGGTGGATTTCTTTATCAAGTTCTCCCTTTATCCTTGCTACAATCTGTGCTGATGTTAATTTAGGATTTTTTTAAATTTTTGTGATAATTTGAGTCGTTTCTATCGCATTGAGTGCCCGGGGTCGGCCACTATGTTTTTTACTGGAGAAGTTTATTGTGTCAGAAAATCGTTTCACAATGCTGCGAATAATAAATCGGCTTCTTTCCATAATATCTCCAATTTCTGCATAAGATTTGTGTTGTTTGTGCAACTGTAAAATAATTTTTTGTTTCGCTTCAGTTGTTTCTTTTTGTTTTCGGGCCATATTTTGATCTTTATTTAAGTTTTGAGGATTTGTTTTATTATCGTATACGACTATGTTGCAGATCAGATAATAAATAAGAAAATAATAGCACTTAGTGCTGCTGTGCCAATAATTTTGTCGCTACGAAAATGGGCTTCTGAATACGTTTTAATTTTTTTCTTTGAAATCGTTGTATTTAAATTTTAGTTTATGCTACTACTAAATGAACAGTAGATGTTTGCATAAGATTAAAATAAAAATAAATAAATTTTGTGTTTTATTTACAAGAAATTTCCTGATTTATTTAAAAAGTACCGCTGTGCCAATAATTCTGTTTGGCACTGTATGTACTTGAGATCCATAAGATAGTAAAGTATATAATATAAAAAAAGCACACTCTGTCTTTTCGGAATATTTCCTGCTTGATTTCAAAACCGCTCACAAAATCAACAATCAAACTACAAAGGGGCAACAACAAAGCATTACATACAAGTATGTGCATACAAGTGCGTGTGTGTGTGTGTGTGTGTGTGTGCGTGCTGACCTTAATACATCACTCACATTTGGCATCCTATCATTGGAAGTCCTTGAATGTGCTAAAAATGTCTAGAAACATTCGTAGTCGTGCCTGGCGAACGCAACGAGCGAGCAGAGCAGCAGCTAAATGTTGCCTACACTCAACGAAAAAACGTCAACAAACAGAATCACTTTCATTGCAGGCGTTGCATCGTTCTACGAATCAGATCATGTATGCATGTTTGTGTGCGTGCGTATCTTTGTAAAAATATCGCACAAAATGAAAATAGAGTAAAAATCGTTTTTATTTGCCTTGGCCATCCGACTTCGTCGATTGCGATGCGACGGAAGCGTCGACTGCGTCAGCGGCAACGTTCCAAGTATTCGCACGAGTGCCAAGAGCGCATTGGCGGCCAACAACGACTGCCGCAGTCGGAGGCGCACTTGCTCGCTGCTTAGAGCTGAATCTGAATGCGCGGCGCACTCACACTTCCGGCATTAGTTTATTGAAAATCTTTCGTATGAGTGTTTCCGTTTTTGCACGCCTTCAATAATTCCGCTCGAGCATGCGCTGGGCGCGTAACCTTAGCCGTAAAGTACGTTGGGCATTTTTGATGAACGCTTCTTTTCTTTTTTCTCATTTTTTCGAATATTTCTCTGCTTGCTTTTTTTGCAAACTTATTGTTGTTGTTGTAGTTGGCATATTGTTTTTGTGGTTTATTATGCAAAATGTTCAATACTTTTTATTGTGAATTGTGTTTGCAAGTCATGTCATGCCATTATTTTGATAAAGTACTTAATATTTTCAACAATATTTTAGAGTAGTGAATTTTTTTTGCATATAAGAGCCGCAGAAAAACATCGCGCATACAATTTGACCGATGAGTGGCCGCTTGACCTTATCACGTACCATTAAAATATCAATAAAATTCTTCAGAAAAATAATACATACATTGAATAAAAACGTGTCTGAGAAGTGTTTTTACGTTTCGCCGAAACTATGTCGATGTACTTGTCAACTTGAAAAAGTGCGCTAACTGCATTGAAATTAACAAACAAATGAGTCACGTGTAAACTGTTGTTATATGTACTATAAATATTGGTAGCACCCAATTTCATATACCTATAAGTAAACGTGCTTACTTTGTATGACTATTGGTTAAAAAATTTCCGTTGATATAGCGAGTATTACACGTACTCATACTCATATTTCAATTATTAGGCGCAATAAATTCACTGCACATATTACAGAAGCAAGTAGTTTTTATGCGACCTACACATTTTAAATATTTTAAAAGCGATTTTATGACAACTTTCAAAAATGCCACTCGTACTGCGCCTTCATTTCTTCTGGTCCAAATTTTAATATTTCAATATTCCAGAAAAACGTTCTGACAAATATGCCAGCGTCTTTTCGAATATACTAACTATCTAATACATACTAACATTTTCTGCTGTGTTTTGGTTTAAAGCTCCATTAGCCGAGGCGAGCACCATTATTCATTTCCTTTTAAATTTGAAAGCTTTCAAAGCGTGGTTGCATTTTATGAGCACAGGGTGTGTAGCATGCAAAAAATGCCATATGTATCTATTGATTGCACGAACATTTTGTTTTTTTTTGCTGAATTTGAAAAAGGGCATCGGAAAGATATTGAGTTATGTTAACTTTCTCCAGCGTTGATACCTGTGGTGCGCAAAACGAAGGCTTTCTTTTCTAAATCTATAGCTATAGACCATTGCTGAAATTTGAAATATTTGGCGTTACTAGAACACTAATTTAGTTTACTCTAACTATGATAGAATTTGGATTTATTTTTACTATAAGATAAACTAATATATTTGCTAAGCACATCAAAAAATTTTAATAACAATAGACGATAGGCGTAGATTCGTTGGCTTCTAGCTCCATGAATCCACATCCCCACATCCCATGTGATAGAAAAAAACTCCAAGATATCATTCATTGCCTTAACTGGCGCACTTAGCGCTGTAGCTAGTAGGTACTGGCATTGGTTGATTGCGAGCCGTCGGTATTCATAAAACAGTTACGTTAGTATTTTTCTATAAACAAACTCAATTTGGCTTAACTTAATTTAATTCATTAAGAGTAGTGAACCAGTTGTCACCTCGGCCTGAAATGCCTAATATGATGACTTTTCTTAACTAAACTAAACTTAAATTTTCTTGAATTAGCTTGACCGGGATCGATTTGAGTTGGCTTGACTGTACTTGACATTATTCGACATAGCTTAAATCAATTCAATATCATTGTCAAGTTTACTATTATGTACTTAACATCTTGTAGTTCGTGGCGAGGTCTGTGCTATTTGCAGCGGCACTTCACAATCAAATAAACTCATTGTTCGAATAATAAGAAAACATTTCTCGAAGCCTTATCTCTTATAAATAATAATAAGATTGTAGGAATTTGCTTTTCGCAAAATTGCAAAGAGCACAGGGAAATGTAATGTTTATTTAGTAGATTGAACAATAATTTATTATATCTTACATATTGCGTAATAAAGAATTTCTTTTCACTTTCAGTTTAAAAGGTAAGAATAGTTGATTACAGAGTGACTTAAGATTTACCTCCTCGGCACTGTTATCTTTTTCTCGCAATGATATATGTATGTAAACTTTAAGAAGGAGCAGTTTCCACCAGCTCCTTATCTATTATTATCAGCTCAAGCTCATTTAGTGATAAACTAACAGACGGGATGACATTGCATAAATCGCTCGTAGCGTAACATTTGCGGAAGCGGCACATCAATACGCAAATATGGAGGGGGTGTCTCTTCGAGAGAGCAGGGATTTTCTAATGACAGCGATGACTACTGTTCGATTTCTCTATAGCCTGATAGTAGACAGAGTGCATCGATGAGCATGAGTGGAGGGGCCTATTTCAGCCAATTTCGACCTTCTCTTAAAACGCAAACAATGAATTTGGACATGATCAATGGACAAAGCGATGAGGATGAATCAGTTAAATGAATTTCTTACTCTTTTCGGTTCAGCCACCAAATACATTAAACATTTTTTTGTTAATTTTTTACCTTTTACCTTTTAGCTTTCTAATTTTTATTTTTGTGACAAATTATTTTTAATTTTAAAGAGTTTGAACCCCTACAACTCCCCGTAGGTGCACCACTGATTTCCCCGCAATACTCGCAACTAGTTTCTATTGCCATGACAGTCGTGTATTTAAGTGAGTCTGATTACCTACCCTGAATTGTCGGCAGTTCATCAAGACTTGCAAACAGTTCGCAGACAGCCAGCTAGAGAGTTAGAGACAAGATGAACGTGCAGCCAGATACCTTCTACGATGCTGAAACGAAAATTTGGTCAGGACCAAGGACTAAGGAAATTTATGGTCCCGACACCACGATGGGCGAAGTGGCGCTGCTCGTGTACAGTCGCTTGCCCGCGGACAAAGTCGTGCAAATAATGGACTCTACCGGGGAGGAGCTGACGGCAGGCGAGCTAGTCCGCAATAGCAAGGTCGTCGCTTGGAACTTGCAGCGTCTGGGCGTGCAGATTGGCGATGTGGTGGGCATTTGCGCCAACAACACTACGCATCTCACTGCAGTGCTGATTGGCGCGCTGCTCTGTGGCACACCGACGAACGCGCTCTTTCCGGAGTTCGACAAAGGTCGGTGCGTCAGCCAATGGAGGGCAGCCAAGAGAATTACATGTGCATAATTTTGCATGTACCTACTTGCAGATACCATCAAATTAATATACAAAGGAACAACGCCAAAAATCGTTTTCTGTGATGTGGGAAATTATACAACGGTCAAGCAAGCGATCGATGAACTAAAATCGGACGCGCATATTTTCACTGTGAATGGTGAGCTGCAGGGAGTACGCAGCGTGAAGGAACTGTTGATTTATGATGGCAACGATTTGGAAAATGAGAGGTACGCGCAATCAATTAAATCAAATGGGTTGAATCTAAAAGTGCAGTCTGTTAGGCGGACTCTGAGCAATACTAGTGTATAAGAAGCTTTTTTTTTTGAATTAAGCTAAGTATACTGACAAGTACTATATACAAATTTAACTCAAATCCCCAACTTCACCTTCGAACAAAGTTACATACAAAGTTCGTCATTCGCAGTTTTCCATGTTCAAAGCTTACCGGAGACGATACGGCCATAATACTTTGCTCCTCCGGCACCACTGGACCTCCAAAAGGTGTGATGTGTTCCCATAACTATCTCATACGACGGCCAATGCTGTAAGTCTCATGTGGAGAATGTAAAAAAGCTTCAAATTAACCGTCTGCATTTTTTCCTACTCCCAGCCGATATCTGCCTTCCGATTCAGTAGTCTTCAGCTTCAGCACCATGTACTGGGCTTCGGCTATTATGATCTTACAAGTTTCCAATTTATATGGTGTCAAGCGCGTTATTACGGATAAACCCTTTACGCCGGAATACTTCGTTGAACTGGTAGAAAAACATCGCATCACAGAAACGGTTTTAGCCTCCGTTCACGTGGTGAAAATTGTGCAGACATTTGGGGTTGATATCAGAAAGCGCTTGGACAGTATACGCACCTTGTTTGTCGTTGGTTCGAAGGTGCCACCAATGGCCAGCGAAGGCATGAACGCCATTTTGGGCAACAAGCGCCGAGCAGCTCTATCCGTAGGCTATGGCATGAGTGAAATGTCAATGGTGACCATAAACTCTGCCGGTCCCGGCAAGCGACGTGAGGGTACTGAGGGTAAACTTGTAGCCAATACGGAGGTTTGCATTGTAGATGAAAACGGAAAGCGGCTTGGAGTGAACGAACAAGGTATATTGCATGTGCGTGTGCCTTTCAAATTGCACGGCTACTACCGCAATCCGGAAGCGACGCGGAAGGCGTTTGTCGATGGCTGGTACAACAGCGGAGACCTGGCTTACTTCGATCAGGATGGCTATCTGCATGTACTCTCACGTGAGGGCGACATCTTCAAAGCCAGCGGTTTTCAGATACATCCCGCGCATCTCGAGAAGTATGTGCTGCAATTGCCAGGCGTTTTGGAAACCTGCGTGTTTGGCATTCCCGACTTGACAACTGATAATTTGATCGCGTGTGCAATTGTGCGTGCCAACAATGAGCAGGGAAGGAGATTGGCAGCGGCTGATGTGGAACTTTGTATACAGCAGAAATTGGCCAAAGTCTATCATCTTACGGGAGGCGTTCACTTCGTGGACGCACTGCCAAAGACGCCCTCTGATAAAATATTGCGACGCAAAGTTTTGGAAACTGTTCAGAAAGCAGCTAACAGTGATAAAATGTGAAAAGTAAAATTTTTAAAAATCTTTTAAAGGATTTGTTGGCTTAGGTAATGGTTTAATAAATTACAGTTATTATATCGACCTAAGACCGGGTGTATTTTTTTTAGTATTTTCTATAAAGAGCAGTGGGAAAAGCACAATTTAACATGAGCCTATACTACCGTCCAAAACAGAGGTACACCATGTGATAATATTAAAAAAAACTATTTGTGAAAAAGTACTATACCAACACTTTCTTATATAGTTTAATATGTGTAGCCTTCCTCACATTCTACTCCTTTCATTTATAGATGTTTTTTTTCCATTTAGCATCCGTGTAATAAGAAACTTTAAAATTAATCTTAATATCTACTGAAATAAAATAAACCTTAAGTTTTGCCACAAAATTCTTGGAAACTTCTTATTCCAGGATAACCCGATTCGTAGAAGTTTTTCCAAGACGATCGAGCTCAGGCGAATATCCTTAATATTAAAAAAATTTTATTCTAACATTCAAATGGGTTGCAATGGGCGTGGTCCATCCACTATATAGACAGATAAAATTTTCCGGTAAAATGGCTCTCAATTAACAATTTATGAATTCAAACGAATGAAATTTGATTCTTAAGTTTAGATATCGGCCCTACATGCCATATAAAAAAATGGGCGTGGTCCGCCTACTATATAGGCGATAAGCTGAAAATCCTCATAACTTCCATAAAATATATACCAGAACGTCCATATTTGGTCACTTTATTGCTGGTAAGAGTACCTTTAAATTGTTAATAATCTTAATATATAAAAACGTCTGTGCGTATGTATGTCGCAGCATCACGGCTGAACCACAGAAGCGATCGACCTTATACTCACAACATATGTTCGTGTGGTGCTCTGAATGGTTTTTTTTTCATGTTAGACCTTCCTAAGTGTTGCCACGGTGGCGTTTTTTCGAAAATTCTTATTTATGGACCGATTTGGCTCAAATTCACACCATATAATACTAAAGTTGACAGAAAGTGGTCGACAAAATTTGAACCCGATAGTTGTTGTCGAGGTAGAAATATTCACGAAAGCATATTCTTCCTGAAATACATTGAAACACATTTCAAAACAAATCTTGGAATAAAATAATTATTTTAGGCAGAACAACGTTTGCCAGGACAGCTAGTATTATATAAAAAAAAGCCTTTTAAAAATAAGCTTTAATTTATTTAATGTACTAAAAAGTAGAAAATAAATTGTTTCGAAGTCACCAGTATCTTACTATCAATAAAAGCTTTTTTTTATATGATATTATTTTCTACTTTTTAGTCTCCCATAAATTCAAATTTAGAGCTCTGAAATCTTAAATCAAATCAAAATTCTCAAAGGAAAAAGAAGGCACAATTTCCATAAGCAATTGCATTCACTTCGTTCTGTTGGGGGTTCAGCAGTGGTACATTCGTTAAAACTAACTGGTTCAATGCATCTCGATCGTATTCACGCTCACGTTTCAATTCTCGATTGAAACCGCCGTTCATTCCACGACATGGCGTTGGCATTCCTAACTTTATTACTGGTGCACATGAGGTAACACATATCTTCGAGCAAAACCAAAGCCTGATTATCTATCTCCTCATTCACCTCGAAATCGGGATTCCTTAACTGACCTGTGTTCGATTTGTCAGTCTTGTACCACAGTTCACATTGATTCGATGGGAAGCATGCATATTTGCATAATGACAGCATGCCCCAATGAGTATCATGTTTGAAAAGCGCCACGCCCCTTATCCTACGCCCATAAAATTTTACCAGAGGGGCGCCTGCATACGAAATTTCAATGCTGCACGACTTTTAGTTCCAAAGCTATTCTATATAAACGTTTTTGTTTGTATTGGCGGTGCCACGCCCACTTGTCCACTGCCCGTCTTATTTTCCCAGCAGAAGGATATGTAGTAAGTTCCTACCGAGTTTCATTGATGTGTGATGTGTAGTTCTAAAGTTATACACAAATCTGGAGTTGATAAAAAAGTGCCACGCCCCTTATCCTACGCCCATGAAATTGATTCATGTATTGTCATCGCAATATGCAAAGTTTCAGATCTCTAAGTAGTCGGGAAGTGGGTGAAAAATTTATTACCTACTAGATTCCACTACATACATACATACCGGAAGGCAAGTTAATATAAAGCTTATAAAAATGGGCGTGATCCGCTCACCATGAAGGCGGTAAATTATATATACCGATAATTTCTGTTGTAGTCCCTCCAGAGTGTCAATATTTGCTACATATGTATGTATATACAGTTCAATTGGAATATCTTTTAGTTTGACAAAAATGGGCGGGGTCCGCCCCCACTCAGTTACTTGGTGAGGGTATTACTTTGTCGGTGAAACCCGACTGATGCTTCCTTACTTGTTTTTAACTGAATTTGAAAAAGGGCATCGGAAAGATATTGAGTTATTTTAACTTTCTCCAGCGTTGATACCTGTGATGCGCCGAACGAAGGCTGGATTTTCTAAATCAATAGCTATAGACCATTGCTGTAATTTGAAACACTTGGCGTTACTAGAACACCAAGTTTACTCTAACTTTGATAGAATTTTGATTTATTTTTACTATAAGATAAACTAACATATTTGCTAAGCACAAAATTGTAACAACAATAGACGATAGGCGTAGATTCGTCGGCTTCTAGCTCCATGAATCCACATCCCCACATCCCATGTGATAGAAAAAAACTCCAAGATATCATTCATTGCCTTAACTGGCGCACTTACCGCTGTAGCTAGTAGGTACTGGCATTGGTTGATTGCGAATCGTCGGTATATATAAAAGAGTTACGTTAGTATTTTTCTATAAACCAACTCAATTTGGCTTAACTTAATTTAATGTGCTTGACTTTTCTTAACTAAACTTACAGTTAACTAAACTAAACTTAAATTTTCTTGAATTAGCTTGACCGGGATCGATTTGAGTTGGCTTGACTGTACTTGACATTATTCGACATAGCTTAAATCAATTCAATATCATTGTCAAGTTTACTATTATGTACTTAACATCTTGTAGTTCGTGGCGAAGTCTGTGCTATTTGCAGCGGCACTTCACAATCAAATAAACTCATTGTTCGAATAATAAGAAAACATTTCTCGAAGCCTTATCTTAATCTTAATATATAAAATATTTGTGCGTATGTATGTCGCAGCATCACGGCTGAACCACAGAAGCGATCGACCTTATACTCACAACATATGTTCGTGTGGTGCTCTGAATGGTTTTTTTTCATGGTAGACCTTCCTAAGTGTTGCCACGGTGGCGTTTTTTCGAAAATTCTTATTTATGAACCGATTTTGCTCAGATTCACACCATATAATACTAAAGTTTACAGAAAGTCGTTGACAAAATTTGAACCTGATAGCTGTTGTCGAGGTGGAAATATTCACGAAAACGTATTCTTCCTGTACATAATTTTCATTTTCATATCTTAATATATGAAAACGTTTGTGCGTATGTATGTCGCAGCATCACGGCTGAACCACAGAAGCGATCGACCTTATACTCACAACATATGTTTGTGTGGTGCTCTGAATGGTTTGTTTTCATGTTAAACCTTCCTAAGTGTTGCCACGGTGGCGTTTTTTCGAAAATTCTTATTTATGAACCGATTTGGCTCAGATTCACACCATATAATACTAAAGTTACCAGAAAGTCGTTGACAAAATTTGAACCCGATAGCTGTTGTCGAAGTAGAAATATTCACGAAAACGTATTATTCCCGTACATAATTTTCATTTTCATATCTTAATATATAAAAACGTTTGTGCGTATGTATGTCGCAGCATCACGGCTGAACCACAGAAGCGATCGACCTTATACTCACAACATATGTTCGTGTGGTGCTCTGAATGGTTTTTTTTCATGTAAGACCTTCGTAAGTGGCGCTGCTGCGGTGTTTTTTCGAAAATTCTTATTTATGGACCGATTTCGTTCAAATTCACACCATATAATTCTAAAGTTGACAGAAAGTCGTTGACAAAATTTGAACCCGATAGCTGTTGTCTGGGTAGAAATATTCACGAAAGCATATTCTTCCTGAAATACATTGAAACACATTTCAAAACAAACCTTGGAATAAAATAATTATTTTAGGCAGAACAACGTTTGCCGGGACAGCTAGTCTCTTATAAATAATAATAAGATTGTAAGAATTTGCTTTCTCGCAAAATCCCAAAGAGCACAGGGAAATGTAATGTTTATTTAGTAGATTGCACAATAATTTATTATATCTTACATATTGCGTAATAAAGAATTTCTTTTCACTTTCAGTTTAAAAGGTAAGAATAGTTGATTACAGAGTGACTTAAGATTTACCTCCTCGGCACTGTTATCTTTTTCTCGCAATGATATATGTATGTAAACTTTAAGAAGGAGCAGTTTCCACCAGCTCCTTATCTATTATTATCAGCTCAAGCTCATTTAGTGATAAACTAACAGACGGGATGACATTGCATAAATCGCTCGTAGCGTAACATTTGCGGAAGCGGCACATCAATACGCAAATATGGAGGGGGTGTCTCTTCGAGAGAGCAGGGATTTTCTAATGACAGCGATGACTACTGTTCGATTTCCCTATAGCCTGATAGTAGATACAGTGCATCGATATCGATGAGCATGAGTGGAGGGGCCTATTTCATTTTAGTTTTATGACTTAAAGTTTCTTTTAAATTTTTAAGAGTTTGAGAACCCCTACAACTTCTCGTAGGTGCACCACTGACTTGCAATACTCGCAACAAGCTTTTATTGGTATGACAGTCGTGTATTTAAGTGAGTCTGATTACCTACCCTCAATTGTCGGCAGTGCATCAAGATTTGCAAACAGTTCGCAGACAGCCAGCTAGAGAGTTAGAGACAAGATGAACGTGCAGCCAGATACCTTCTACGATGCTGAAACGAAAATTTGGTCAGGACCAAGGACTAAGGAAATTTATGGTCCCGACACCACGATGGGCGAAGTGGCGCTGCTCGTGTACAGTCGCTTGCCCGCGGACAAAGTCGTGCAAATAATGGACTCTACCGGGGAGGAGCTGACGGCAGGCGAGCTAGTCCGCAATAGCAAGGTCGTCGCTTGGAACTTGCAGCGTCTGGGCTTGCAGATTGGCGATGTGGTGGGCATTTGCGCCAACAACACTACGCATCTCACTGCAGTGCTGATTGGCGCGCTGCTCTGTGGCACACCGACGAACGCGCTCTTTCCGGAGTTCGACAAAGGTCGGTGCGTCAGTCAATGGAGGGCAGCCAAGGGAATTACATGTGTATAATTTGGTATGTACCTACTTGCAGATACCATCAAATTAATATACAAAGGAACAACGCCAAAAATCGTTTTCTGTGATGTGGGAAATTATACAACGGTCAAGCAAGCGATCGATGAACTAAAATCGGACGCGCATATTTTCACTGTGAATGGTGAGCTGCAGGGAGTACGCAGCGTGAAGGAACTGTTGATTTATGATGGCAACGATTTGGAAAATGAGAGGTACGCGCAATCAATTAAATCAAATGGGTTGAATCTAAAAGTGCAGTCTGTTAGGCGGACTCTGAGCAATACTAGTGTATAAGAAGCTTTTTTTTTGAATTAAGCTAAGTATACTGACAATTACTATATACAAATTTAACCCAAATCCCCAACTTCACCTTTGAAAAAACAGTTATGTACATACAAAGTTCGTCATTCCCAGTTTTCCATGTGCAAAGCTTACCGGAGACGATACGGCCATGATACTTTGCTCCTCCGGCACCACAGGACCTCCAAAAGTTGTGATGTGTTCCCATAACTATCTCATACGACGGCCATTGGTGTAAGTCTCATGTAGAGAATGTAAAAAAGTTTCAAATTAACCGTCTGCATTTTTTCCTACTCCCAGCCGATATCTGCCTTCCGATTCAGTAGTCTTCAGCTTCAGCACCATGTACTGGGCTTCGGCCGTTATGATCTTACAACTTTCCAATTTATATGGTGTCAAGCGCGTTATTACGGATAAACCCTTTACGCCGGAATACTTCGTGGAACTGGTAGAAAAACATCGCATCACAGAAACGGTTTTGGCTTCCCGTCACGTGGTAAAAATTGTGCAGACATTTGGGGTTGATATCAGAAAGCGCTTGGACAGTATACGCACCTTGTTTGTCGGTGGTTCGAAGTTACCACCAATGGCCAGCGAAGGCATGAACGCCATTTTGGGCAACAAGCGCCGAGCAGCTCTATCCGTAGGCTATGGCATGAGTGAAATATCAGGGGTGGCCATAAACTCTGCCGGTCCCGGCAAGCGCCGTGAGGATACTGCGGGTAAACTTATAGCCAATACGGAGGTTTGCATTGTAGATGAAAACGGAAAGCGGCTTGGAGTGAACGAACAAGGTATATTGCATGTGCGTGTGCCTTTCAAATTGCACGGCTACTACCGCAATCCGGAAGCGACGCGGAAGGCGTTTGTCGATGGTTGGTACAACAGCGAAGATCTGGCTTACTTCGATCAGGATGTGCTGTCTCGTGCGAGCGACGTCTTCAAATCCAACGGTTTTCAGATATATCCCGCGTCTGTCGAGGAGTGTGTGCTGCAATTGCCAGGCGTCTTGGAAACCTGCGTGCTTGGCATTCCCGACTTGACAACTGATAATTTGATCGCGTGTGCAATTGTGCGTGCCAACAATGAGCAGGGAAGGAGATTGGCAGCGGCTGATGTGGAACTTTGTATACAGCAGAACTTGGCCAAATTCTATCATCTTACGGGAGGCGTTCACTTCGTGGACGCACTACCAAAGACGCCCTCTGATAAAATATTGCGACGCAAAGTTTTGGAAACTGTTCAGAAAGCGGCTAATTGTGACAAAGGGAAGAAGTAATATCTGTGGTCAAAAGCAATAACGACTTAAGTCGACTTAAGACGAAATTGAGTTGACGTTACCACTGTATTCCTGACGTTGATGCGCATATTTTGTTCAAACCCCGGTATCTGTACCCATCTCAGAAAAAAAGTTATTTAAAAAAAACACATGCACTTATGTTGATGTGCTTATGTGATTTCAAATTTCGAATTGCATTTTCTCGAAACAGTTGTTTTCGACTTAAGTCGTTATTGCATATGACCACAGATATTAAAAAAAAAAATTTTTTATGATCTTATATATAAAACGCAGAGTGACTAAAAAGCGTCTGCCTGTCCACTGACTTTAGACGAACGAAAGCAGTGCCCTGTGTAGCCCAGTGGGTAGAGCCGCGCGCTTGCACTTGGCAGGTCATGGGTTCGAATCCCACAGGTTTCAAATCTTTTTTTTTATTTTTTATTTTTTACTTTGGTTTGCCTTTTATTGTTGCTAATTGTTTTACTAGCTGTCGTGGCACACACGACAGGTGGCCCCACTTGTTGTTAAATAAATTACAGTTATTATATCGACCTTAGACCGGGTGTATTTTTGATTGTTTTCAATAAAGACCCGTGAGAAAAGCTCTAATATATAGGCCTATACTACCGTAAAGTACTGTACTAATACTTTTTTGTAAATAGTTCTATATACATATGTCACCTACCTCACATTTTACTTCTTTTATTTATACTGTATGCATATGTTTCCTTTTCCATTTGGCATCTGTGTAAAAAGAAACAGACTTGTATATGTATTTCATGCCAAAATACATAAGACTCAGCAATTGTGTTATC
Source organism: Neria commutata (assembly GCA_963457695.1). Lineage (NCBI taxonomy): Eukaryota > Metazoa > Arthropoda > Insecta > Diptera > Micropezidae > Neria > Neria commutata. The sequence continues at coordinate 15,245,393 of OY735247.1, read as the reverse complement.
TGTAAAAAAGTATAGCCCTACCTGTTAATATCCTGTTATAATAAATTTTATAATTGAGATATAAAACACACCTTAAGTTTTGCAACAAAAGTCTTGTTCTGTTGGGCTTACAATCACTCAGTGTTAGAAGAATAATTTCCTATTTTTAGAGGATATGCATAGTACAAATTACTGCAGAAATGAACCAATCGCTAGATGTATTCACCTTTGTAACACATATAGTTCCTTTATAGATTTTAATGCTAACGAAGAAAGCTTTAAGTTGAATTTATTTAAAATCTTTAATTAAGGGTTCCTTACCTATATTTAGAAATACTTTGTCGTAGCCTGTAAGATCATTATTCTGTAGACTAAATGAAATAAATAAATAAACTTCTTGCCCCTTCTAACCCGATTCATAGAAGTTTTTCCAAGACGATCGAACTCACAGGCGAATATCCTTAATAATAAAAAAAAGTATGTGCATCTGTTGCGCATAATCCCGAAAAACACCAACAGCATGAACCAAAGTGACGCAAAAGTGAAAACAAAATTATGATAAATGTCAAATCAGAACATGAGCTCACATAATCACTTTTGCGACACGCACAAAGGCATTTGGACTACACAGCACATGAGAAAGTAAGGGCCAGTTTCACAGTGGATGTTTAAATCTAATTTGCGAATTGAGTTTAACAGCTCTATTCCTTCGACCGTCTCAATACTAATTTCGTCTCAATAGAGCATTTCGGCACAATTTCTACTTTTCCTTATTCAGAAGAGAAATCAAAAGCTCGAATTGTATCAATTGAGATATTCATTGTGACTGTCGAATTAGGAGGTAACAAGCGAAAACAGCTGTTGAAAAACGTCAATTTTGAAGCAAAAAAGCAAAAATTTGTTTATTGCAGCAATTTAAAGGAAGTTACACAATTTTAAAAACACAACACATGTATGGCCTGCTGCTAAAACTCCTTTATATCGGGAGTTCGAGGTCCTCTGCCACTGCTCCCACAAATTTTACACTGCTCGCAGCGCTATCGGGCTGTTTTCCCGGCTTGCTGCTCTGGGTGCTGTTTGCAACTTTGAATGAAATGCTGCAGCTGCTCCTACGTCCTCCTGTTAAATATACGATGTCTAGAAATTAAAAGAAATAAGATAAAACACCAAATTAATGAAAATTTCCAAAAAATACTCACTTTTCTGCAGTTTTTGTTTCCATTTTTCGTTTTTTGTGAAGAAGAAGAAGCACAAACAGCTGTTTTCACAGCAAAGAGCTTTAAATGAAACGCCAAAGCTTTTTTCGTGATACGATTGGTAAAGAATAGGGTTGTAGAAAGCCCGGCACAAGAAAGCGGATCAATTGATACTCTCAATCAATTGTGCCGGGAGCGAGCGAATAGGGCTGTAAATCTAGTTTAACTTTTCTTGAGTTTCACAGGGCATTTATTTAAATACGGAATAATGAATGGCAACTTCGAATATTTGACAGTTGAAGGTTGGCCCAACTTGCTAAAAACATATGTTCAATTGTTCAATTATGGAGGCAGCGCGAACTCAAAATTTTTCGTGGGTCGAAAGAAGTGAATTATTGGATATTGTGCAAATAATCCGCAGTTTATATCATTTATAATACTACGGGATCATTTATATGTGCTATACCATGCAGTTTTATGTTTAATTTGATCTCTTGTAAATTGCAAAATTGTCGACGCAGCTTGCTTGCTCGTCCGAAATCAGCTGTTTATTTGTTTTCGATTGCAACTCTGTGCCATACTTAAATATCCACAATCGGCTATTTAAATCGTGTTTAACTTCCAACTGTGAAACTGAAATTCCCTATTTAAACTGCAATCAGAGTTTAAACATCCACTGTGAAACTGGCCCTAAGACGCTCACAGCGTGTTCCAGCATCGGCGGCAGCAAGAAGCGTGCTGCCACAGCATCTGCAGCATGCAAGAAATACCGACTCATTCATTCTCCGCCATTAAAATAGACCGTCTGATTGCCAGTTTGCATGCAAGGTATGGCAGTATGTATACACACCCACATAAAAACTAATGAAAAAGTACACTTAATGAGTGAACTATCATGGCACAGCTTGAGAACTTTAGCTACCAACAAAGTTTAGGTCTTCGAAGATGAGATTATTGCCATATAAGCAATTCCACTGATCAAACAATCCTTCCTAGGTATAGACATAAGTATATAGAAATAATCAGAAACACTTTCTCTTTTGATTTCCGGTTGCCCGTCCGTCCGTCTGTCTGTCTGTCCGTCTGTTCGGAAAAAAAGAGAAAGATGTAGTTGTTCGATTTGGAGCAAATTTGGTACACTATCACAGTGAACCTCGGGATCGGTAAAGTGTTAAAATTGTTCAAATCGGTTTATGGACACGCCCCCAATGGGCCTGTAAGTCCCATTACCTCGGAATTTTTCAGTAAAATTGCTTTAATTGGTTTAATTACTCATTTAAAGGAATGATATTTGGTATTTAAGGTGATGTGTGGGCCCTCTACGTCACACAAAAAAATGGGCGTGGTCCGCCCACTATATAGACAGTAAGCGAAAATCCTTATATCTTCCATAATATATACACCAGTCCGTCCATATTTGGTCACTTTACTGCTGGTAAGAGTACCTTTAAATTGGGCGTGATCCGCCTACCATGAAGGCGGTAATTTATATATACCGATAATTTCTGTTGTAGTCCCTCCAGAATGTCAATATTTGCTACATACATATATACAGTTCAATTGGAATATCTTTTAGTTTGGCAAAAATGCGCGGGATCTGCCCCCACTCTGTTACTTGGTGAGGGTATTACTTTGTCGGTGAAACCCGACTGATGCTTCCTTACTTGTTTTTAACTGAATTTGAAAAAGGGCATCGGAAAGATATTGAGTTATATTAACTTTCTCCAGCGTTGATACCTGTGGTGCGCCAAACGAAGGCTGGCCATTGCTGTAATTTGAAAGATTTGGCGTTACTAGAACACTAATTTAGTTTACTCTAACTTTGATAGAATTTGGATTTATTTTTACTATAAGATAAACTAACATATTTGCTAACCAGATCAAAAAATTGTAATAACAATAGACGATAGGCGTAGATTCGTTGGCTTCTAGCTCCATGAATCCACATTCCATATGGTAGGAAATAACCCTAAAATATCATTGCCTTGGCTAGCGCACTTAGCGCTGTAGCTAGAACTGACATTGGTTGATTGCGAGCCGTCGGTATATATAAAAGAGTGACGTTAATATTTTTCTATAAACAAACTCAATTTGGCTTAACTTAATTTATTTAGATTGCGTTTAGAGTAGTGAACCAATTTTCTAGTCACCGCGGCCTGAAAAGGTGAATGTGTTGACTTTTGTTGACTTAACTTTTCTCAACTTAACTCGACCAGGATCGACTTGAGTTGGCTTGACTTTACTTGGCAACACTTGAGTTAACTTAATTCAATTCAATATCATTGTCAAGATTACTATTACTTAACATGTTGTAGTTCGTGGTGAGGTCTGAGGTTCCATTTGCAGCTGAAAAATTGCTCTCAATTTCATAAGTTCGCATAATTAAAATAACTTATTTCCTGACGCCTTATCTCTTAGAAAATAATTAGCTTATCGCAAAATGCACGGGAAAATGTAATGCTTCTACAAAAAACTTAAAAAATGTGATTAAGCGTTTTTGTAAAAGTCATAAATTTGTGGGATATGTTTGGATTTATTATATCTTACATATTACTTAATATACAATTTCTTTGCACTTTTAGTTTAAAAGGTAATAATAGTTGATTGCAAAGTGACTTAAGTTGTACTAGTGCCTTCTAAGCACTGATCATTTTCTCGCAATGATACAAACTTTTAGCTCGAGCAGTTTCCACCTGCCCCCTCTCTCTGATTATCAGCCCAAGCTTATTTAGTGATAATCTAACAGACGGCATTACATTGCATAAATCGCTCGTAGTGCAACAATTGCGGCAGCGGCACATCAACACGCAAATATGGAGGGGGTGGCACTTCGAGAGAGCAGGGATATTCTAATGACAGCGAAACTACTGTTCGATTTCCCTATAGCCTGATAGTAGACAGAGTGCATCGATGAGCATGAGTGGAGGGGCCTATTTCATTTTAGTTTTATGACTTAAAGTTTCTTTTAAATTTTTAAGAGTTTGAGAACCCATACAACTTCTCGTAGGTGCACCACTGACTTGCAATACTCGCAACAAGCTTTTATTGGTATGACAGTCGTGTATTTAAGTGAGTCTGATTACCTACCCTCAATTGTCGGCAGTGCATCAAGATTTGCAAACAGTTCGCAGACAGCCAGCTAGAGAGTTAGAGACAAGATGAACGTGCAGCCAGATACCTTCTACGATGCTGAAACGAAAATTTGGTCAGGACCAAGGACTAAGGAAATTTATGGTCCCGACACCACGATGGGCGAAGTAGCGCTGCTCGTGTACAGTCGCTTGCCCGCGGACAAAGTCGTGCAAATAATGGACTCTACCGGGGAGGAGCTGACGGCAGGCGAGCTAGTGCGCGATAGCAAGGTCGTCGCTTGGAACTTGCAGCGTCTGGGCTTGCAGATTGGCGATGTGGTGGGCATTTGCGCCAACAACACTACGCATCTCACTGCAGTGCTGATTGGCGCGCTGCTCTGTGGCACACCGACGAACGCGCTCTTTCCGGAGTTCGACAAAGGTCGGTGCGTCAGCCAATGGAGGGCAGCTAAGGGAATTACATGTGTATAATTTGGTATGTACCTACTTGCAGATACCATCAAATTAATATACAAAGGAACAACGCCAAAAATCGTTTTCTGTGATGTGGGAAATTATACAACGGTCAAGCAAGCGATAGATGAACTAAAATCGGACGCGCATATTTTCACTGTGAATGGTGAGCTGCAGGGAGTACGCAGCGTGAAGGAACTGTTGATTTATGATGGCAACGATTTGGAAAATGAGAGGTACGCGCAATCAATTAAATCAAATGGGTTGAATCTAAAAGTGCAGTCTGTTAGGCGGACTCTGAGCAATACTAGTGTATAAGAAGCTTTTTTTTTTTGAATTAAGCTAAGTATACTGACAATTACTATATACAAATTTAACCCAAATCCCCAACTTCACCTTTGAAAAAACAGTTACATACAAAGTTCGTCATTCCCAGTTTTCCATGTTCAAAGCTTACCGGAGACGATACGGCCATAATACTTTGCTCCTCCGGCACCACAGGACCTCCAAAAGGTGTGATGTGTTCCCATAACTATCTCATACGACGGCCATTGGTGTAAGTCTCATGTAGAGAATGTAAAAAAGTTTCAAATTAACCGTCTGCATTTTTTCCTACTCCCAGCCGATATCTGCCTTCCGATTCAGTAGTCTTCAGCTTCAGCACCATGTACTGGGCTTCGGCCGTTATGATCTTACAACTTTCCAATTTATATGGTGTCAAGCGCGTTATTACGGATAAACCCTTTACGCCGGAATACTTCGTGGAACTGGTAGAAAAACATCGCATCACAGAAACGGTTTTGGCTTCCCGTCACGTGGTAAAAATTGTGCAGACATTTGGGGTTGATATCAGAAAGCGCTTGGACAGTATACGCACCTTGTTTGTCGGTGGTTCGAAGTTACCACCAATGGCCAGCGAAGGCATGAACGCCATTTTGGGCAACAAGCGCCGAGCAGCTCTATCCGTAGGCTATGGCATGAGTGAAATATCAGGGGTGGCCATAAACTCTGCCGGTCCCGGCAAGCGCCGTGAGGATACTGCGGGTAAACTTATAGCCAATACGGAGGTTTGCATTGTAGATGAAAACGGAAAGCGGCTTGGAGTGAACGAACAAGGTATATTGCATGTGCGTGTGCCTTTCAAATTGTACGGCTACTACCGCAATCCGGAAGCGACGCGGAAGGCGTTTGTCGATGGTTGGTACAACAGCGAAGATCTGGCTTACTTCGATCAGGATGGCTATCTGCATGTGCTGTCTCGTGCGAGCGACGTCTTCAAATCCAACGGTTTTCAGATATATCCCGCGTCTGTCGAGGAGTGTGTGCTGCAATTGCCAGGCGTCTTGGAAACCTGCGTGCTTGGCATTCCCGACTTGACAACTGATAATTTGATCGCGTGTGCAATTGTGCGTGCCAACAATGAGCTGGGAAGGAGATTGGCAGCGGCTGATGTGGAACTTTGTATACAGCAGAACTTGGCCAAATTCTATCATCTTACGGGAGGCGTTCACTTCGTGGACGCACTACCAAAGACGCCCTCTGATAAAATATTGCGACGCAAAGTTTTGGAAACTGTTCAGAAAGCGGCTAATTGTGACAAAGGGAAGAAGTAATATCTGTGGTCAAAAGCAATAACGACTTAAGTCGACTTAAGACGAAATTGAGTTGACGTTACCACTGTATTCCTGACGTTGATGCGCATATTTTGTTCAAACCCCGGTATCTGTACCCATCTCAGAAAAAAAGTTATTTAAAAAAAACACATGCACTTATGTTGATGTGCTTATGTGATTTCAAATTTCGAATTGCATTTTCTCGAAACAGTTGTTTTCGACTTAAGTCGTTATTGCATATGACCACAGATATTAAAAAAAAAAATTTTTTATGATCTTATATATAAAACGCAGAGTGACTAAAAAGCGTCTGCCTGTCCACTGACTTTAGACGAACGAAAGCAGTGCCCTGTGTAGCCCAGTGGGTAGAGCCGCGCGCTTGCACTTGGCAGGTCATGGGTTCGAATCCCACAGGTTTCAAATCTTTTTTTTTATTTTTTATTTTTTACTTTGGTTTGCCTTTTATTGTTGCTAATTGTTTTACTAGCTGTCGTGGCACACACGACAGGTGGCCCCACTTGTTGTTAAATAAATTACAGTTATTATATCGACCTTAGACCGGGTGTATTTTTGATTGTTTTCAATAAAGACCCGTGAGAAAAGCTCTAATATATAGGCCTATACTACCGTAAAGTACTGTACTAATACTTTTTTGTAAATAGTTCTATATACATATGTCACCTACCTCACATTTTACTTCTTTTATTTATACTGTATGCATATGTTTCCTTTTCCATTTGGCATCTGTGTAAAAAGAAACAGACTTGTATATGTATTTAATGCCAAAATACATGACTCAGCAATTGTGTTATCTGTAAAAAAGTAAAGCCCTACCTGTTAATATCCTGTTATAATAAATTTTATAATTGAGATATAAAACACACCTTAAGTTTTGCAACAAAAGTCTTGTTCTGTTGGGCTTACAATCACTCGGTGTTAGAAGAATAATTTCCTATTTTTAGAGGATATGCATAGTACAAATTACTGCAGAAATGAACCAATCGCTAGATGTATTCACCTTTGTAACACATATAGTTCCTTTATAGATTTTAATGCTAACGAAGAAAGCTTTAAGTTGAATTTATTTAAAATCTTTAATTAAGGGTTCCTTACCTATATTTAGAAATACTTTGTCGTAGCCTGTAAGATCATTATTCTGTAGACTAAATGAAATAAATAAATAAACTTCTTGCCCCTTCTAACCCGATTCATAGAAGTTTTTCCAAGACGATCGAACTCACAGGCGAATATCCTTAATAATAAAAAAAATTATGTGCATCTGTTGCGCATAATCCCGAAAAACACCAACAGCATGAACCAAAGTGACGCAAAAGTGAAAACAAAATTATGATAAATGTCAAATCAGAACATGAGCTCACATAATCACTTTTGCGACACGCACAAAGGCATTTGGACTACACAGCACATGAGAAAGTAAGGGCCAGTTTCACAGTGGATGTTTAAATCTAATTTGCGAATTGAGTTGAAATCTAGTTTAACTTTTCTTGAGTTTCACAGTGCATTTATTTAAATACGGAATAATGAATGGCAACTTCGAATATTTGACAGTTGAAGGTTGGCCCAACTTGCTAAAAACATATGTTCAATTGTTCAATTATGGAGGCAGCGCGAACTCAAAATTTTTCGTGGGTCGAAAGAAGTGAATTATTGGATATTGTGCAAAGAATCCGCAGTTTATATCATTTATAATACTACGGGATCATTTATATGTGCTATACCATGCAGTTTTATGTTTAATTTGATCTCTTGTAAATTGCAAAATTGTCGACGCAGCTTGCTTGCTCGTCCGAAATCAGCTGTTTATTTGTTTTCGATTGCAACTCTGTGCCATACTTAAATATCCACAATCGGCTATTTAAATCGTGTTTAACTTCCAACTGTGAAACTGAAATTCCCTATTTAAACTGCAATCAGAGTTTAAACATCCACTGTGAAACTGGCCCTAAGACGCTCACAGCGTGTTCCAGCATCGGCGGCAGCAAGAAGCGTGCTGCCACAGCATCTGCAGCATGCAAGAAATACCGACTCATTCATTCTCCGCCATTAAAATAGACCGTCTGATTGCCAGTTTGCATGCAAGGTATGGCAGTATGTATACACACCCACATAAAAACTAATGAAAAAGTACACTTAATGAGTGAACTATCATGGCACAGCTTGAGAACTTTAGCTACCAACAAAGTTTAGGTCTTCGAAGATGAGATTATTGCCATATAAGCAATTCCACTGATCAAACAATCCTTCCTAGGTATAGACATAAGTATATAGAAATAATCAGAAACACTTTCTCTTTTGATTTCCGGTTGCCCGTCCGTCCGTCTGTCTGTCCGTCTGTTCGGAAAAAAAGAGAAAGATGTAGTTGTTCGATTTGGAGCAAATTTGGTACACTATCACAGTGAACCTCGGGATCGGTAAAGTGTTAAAATTGTTCAAATCGGTTTATGGACACGCCCCCAATGGGCCTGTAAGTCCCATTACCTCGGAATTTTTCAGTAAAATTGCTTTAATTGGTTTAATTACTCATTTAAAGGAATGATATTTGGTATTTAAGGTGATGTGTGGGCCCTCTACGTCACACAAAAAAATGGGCGTGGTCCGCCCACTATATAGACAGTAAGCGAAAATCCTTATATCTACCATAATATATACACCAGTCCGTCCATATTTGGTCACTTTACTGCTGGTAAGAGTACCTTTAAATTGGGCGTGATCCGCCTACCATGAAGGCGGTAATTTATATATACCGATAATTTTTGTTGTAGTCCCTCCAGAATGTCAATATTTGCTACATACATATATACAGTTCAGTTGGAATATCTTTTAGTTTGGCAAAAATGCGCGGGATCTGCCCCCACTCTGTTACTTGGTGAGGGTATTACTTTGTCGGTGAAACCCGACTGATGCTTCCTTACTTGTTTTTAACTGAATTTGAAAAAGGGCATCGGAAAGATATTGAGTTATATTAACTTTCTCCAGCGTTGATACCTGTGGTGCGCCAAACGAAGGCTGGCCATTGCTGTAATTTGAAAGATTTGGCGTTACTAGAACACTAATTTAGTTTACTCTAACTTTGATAGAATTTTGATTTATTTTTACTATAAGATAAACTAACATATTTGCTAACCAGATCAAAAAATTGTAATAACAATAGACGATAGGCGTAGATTCGTTGGCTTCTAGCTCCATGAATCCACATTCCATATGGTAGGAAATAACCCTAAAATATCATTGCCTTGGCTAGCGCACTTAGCGCTGTAGCTAGAACTGACATTGGTTGATTGCGAGCCGTCGGTATATATAAAAGAGTGACGTTAATATTTTTCTATAAACAAACTCAATTTGGCTTAACTTAATTTATTTAGATTGCGTTTAGAGTAGTGAACCAATTTTCTAGTCACCGCGGCCTGAAAAGGTGAATGTGTTGACTTTTGTTGACTTAACTTTTCTCAACTTAACTCGACCAGGATCGACTTGAGTTGGCTTGACTTTACTTGGCAACACTTGAGTTAACTTAATTCAATTCAATATCATTGTCAAGATTACTATTACTTAACATGTTGTAGTTCGTGGTGAGGTCTGAGGTTCCATTTGCAGCTGAAAAATTGCTCTCAATTTCATAAGTTCGCATAATTAAAATAACTTATTTCCTGACGCCTTATCTCTTAGAAAATAATTAGCTTATCGCAAAATGCACGGGAAAATGTAATGCTTCTACAAAAAACTTAAAAAATGTGATTAAGCGTTTTTGTAAAAGTCATAAATTTGTGGGATATGTTTGGATTTATTATATCTTACATATTACTTAATATACAATTTCTTTGCACTTTTAGTTTAAAAGGTAATAATAGTTGATTGCAAAGTGACTTAAGTTGTACTAGTGCCTTCTAAGCACTGATCATTTTCTCGCAATGATACAAACTTTTAGCTCGAGCAGTTTCCACCTGCCCCCTCTCTCTGATTATCAGCCCAAGCTTATTTAGTGATAATCTAACAGACGGCATTACATTGCATAAATCGCTCGTAGTGCAACAATTGCGGCAGCGGCACATCAACACGCAAATATGGAGGGGGTGGCACTTCGAGAGAGCAGGGATATTCTAATGACAGCGAAACTACTGTTCGATTTCCCTATAGCCTGATAGTAGATACAGTGCATCGATGAGCATGAGTGGAGGGGCCTATTTCATTTTAGTTTTATGACTTAAAGTTTCTTTTAAATTTTTAAGAGTTTGAGAACCCCTACAACTTCTCGTAGGTGCACCACTGACTTGCAATACTCGCAACAAGCTTTTATTGGTATGACAGTCGTGTATTTAAGTGAGTCTGATTACCTACCCTCAATTGTCGGCAGTGCATCAAGATTTGCAAACAGTTCGCAGACAGCCAGCTAGAGAGTTAGAGACAAGATGAACGTGCAGCCAGATACCTTCTACGATGCTGAAACGAAAATTTGGTCAGGACCAAGGACTAAGGAAATTTATGGTCCCGACACCACGATGGGCGAAGTGGCGCTGCTCGTGTACAGTCGCTTGCCCGCGGACAAAGTCGTGCAAATAATGGACTCTACCGGGGAGGAGCTGACGGCAGGCGAGCTAGTCCGCAATAGCAAGGTCGTCGCTTGGAACTTGCAGCGTCTGGGCTTGCAGATTGGCGATGTGGTGGGCATTTGCGCCAACAACACTACGCATCTCACTGCAGTGCTGATTGGCGCGCTGCTCTGTGGCACACCGACGAACGCGCTCTTTCCGGAGTTCGACAAAGGTCGGTGCGTCAGCCAATGGAGGGCAGCCAAGGGAATTACATGTGTATAATTTGGTATGTACCTACTTGCAGATACCATCAAATTAATATACAAAGGAACAACGCCAAAAATCGTTTTCTGTGATGTGGGAAATTATACAACGGTCAAGCAAGCGATCGATGAACTAAAATCGGACGCGCATATTTTCACTGTCAATGGTGAGCTGCAGGGAGTACGCAGCGTGAAGGAACTGTTGATTTATGATGGCAACGATTTGGAAAATGAGAGGTACGCGCAATCAATTAAATTAAAAGGGTTGAATCTAAAAGTGCAGTCTGTTAGGCGGACTCTGAGCAATACTAGTGTATAAGAAGCTTTTTTTTTTGAATTAAGCTAAGTATACTGACAATTACTATATACAAATTTAACCCAAATCCCCAACTTCACCTTTGAAAAAACAGTTACATACAAAGTTCGTCATTCCCAGTTTTCCATGTGCAAAGCTTACCGGAGACGATACGGCCATAATACTTTGCTCCTCCGGCACCACTGGACCTCCAAAAGGTGTGATGTGTTCCCATAACTATCTCATACGACGGCCATTGGTGTAAGTCTCATGTAGAGAATGTAAAAAAGTTTCAAATTAACCGTCTGCATTTTTTCCTACTCCCAGCCGATATCTGCCTTCCGATTCAGTAGTCTTCAGCTTCAGCACCATGTACTGGGCTTCGGCCGTTATGATCTTACAACTTTCCAATTTATATGGTGTCAAGCGCGTTATTACGGATAAACCCTTTACGCCGGAATACTTCGTGGAACTGGTAGAAAAACATCGCATCACAGAAACGGTTTTGGCTTCCCGTCACGTGGTAAAAATTGTGCAGACATTTGGGGTTGATATCAGAAAGCGCTTGGACAGTATACGCACCTTGTTTGTCGGTGGTTCGAAGTTACCACCAATGGCCAGCGAAGGCATGAACGCCATTTTGGGCAACAAGCGCCGAGCAGCTCTATCCGTAGGCTATGGCATGAGTGAAATATCAGGGGTGGCCATAAACTCTGCCGGTCCCGGCAAGCGCCGTGAGGATACTGCGGGTAAACTTATAGCCAATACGGAGGTTTGCATTGTAGATGAAAACGGAAAGCGGCTTGGAGTGAACGAACAAGGTATATTGCATGTGCGTGTGCCTTTCAAATTGCACGGCTACTACCGCAATCCGGAAGCGACGCGGAAGGCGTTTGTCGATGGTTGGTACAACAGCGAAGATCTGGCTTACTTCGATCAGGATGGCTATCTGCATGTGCTCTCACGTGAAGGCGACGTCTTCAAAGCCAACGGCTTTCAGATATATCCCGCGTCTGTCGAGGAGTATGTGCTGCAATTGCCAGGCGTTTTGGAAGCCTGCGTGTTTGGCATTCCCGACTTGACAACTGATAATTTGATCGCGTGTGCAATTGTGCGTGCCAACAATGAGCAGGGCAGGAGATTGGCAGTGGCTGATGTGGAACTTTGTATACAGCAGAAATTGGCCAAAGTCTATCATCTTACAGGAGGCGTTCACTTCGTGGACGCACTACCAAAGACGCCCTCTGATAAAATATTGCGACGCAAAGTTTTGGAAATTGTTCAGAAAGCGGAAAATTGTGATAAAATATGAAAAGTTAAATTTTTTAAAAAATTGTTAATGATTTGTTGACTTAGGTAATGGTTAAATAAATTACAGTTATTATATCGACCTTAGACTGGGTGTATTTCTTTTAGTATTTTCAATAAAGAGCAGTACAATGGCGAACTGTTCGAAGAAGATTAGTAAACATAAATTCACCCTTTATGATTGCTAGCTAAATTATCCCGTATAGAACTGCAAATTGGAGAAAGATGAAAAATTAGTTCATAAAATCTGGTTTGGATAATAGGGAAAAAAATAGAACAATATTCTCTGGAGGAATGAAACAAAAATTAATTTGTTTGGTAACGATGCGGAAAGAAACATTCATAGCCAGAAAGGCAAAGAATTCCACATAAGGTTCACTAAAAAATTAGTAAAGCACTGAGGAGGCAGCTTAATGGTATGGGGCTGTTTTTCGTGGCAATGTGTAGGTTCATGTGGGGACAGGTCTGTTTTTATCACATTTTTAACTATATCTTTCTAACCCATTTACATAAAATTAAAAAAAAATACATTTTGTAATTTATGGATGTAGCCCTTTCTAACGATACCCCACACGATACGATTTAAAAATATTTTTATTTTTTTTTGTCCGACCCGAAAACCTTTAAAAATTATAAAAAAATATTTCTCAAAATATTTCTTAACTTTTTATAGTGAAAATGTGCTTAGGTTATTAAGACCTAACACCGCGCCAAATTTCAGGTTTCTACGATGAAAAAAAGGTCGTTTTATATACACACTCCCAAAACAAAAATGACCTTATAAGTGTTCCCGTTTTTTCCCTTTTAGGGGAACGGAACCCTAAAAAACAACCCAACTATTAAAAACTAAGCCACACATTCGAAAAATGATTAACTATCGAAGCATCAAAATACCGGGACAGATTTTACCTTGTGCATAATCCCGAAAAACACCAACAGCATGAACCAACGTGACGCAAAAGTGAAAACAAAATTATGATAAATGTCAAATCAGAACATGAGCTCACATAATCACTTTTGTGACACGCACAAAGGCATTTTGACTGCACAGCACATGGGAAAGTAAGACGCTCACAGCGTGTTCCAGCATCGGCGGCAGCAAGAAGCGTGCTGCCACAGCATCTGCAGCATGCAAGAAATACCGACTCATTCATTCTCCGCCATTAAAATAGACCGTCTGATTGCCAGTTTGCATGCAAGGTATGGCTATAGTATACACACCCACATAGAAACTAATGAAAAAGTACACTTAATGAAGTGAACTACCATGGCACAGCTTGAGAACTTTAGTTACCAACCAAGTTTAGGTCTTCGAAGATGAGATTATTGCCATATAAGCAATTCCACTGATCAAAGAATCCTTTAAATATTGCCATATTGACAAATGAAATGCAGAGAGCATTCAATTATTTTAACGATCATCCATAGAAACCTTGTAGATGTATCCATTTTACGCAAAAGTCTTTGTCTCTGCTTCACGTCTATCCTATTCTTTGCGACTCTCATTTCGATGTTACATTTTCTATCAAATAGCTTTAAAAGCACAAGTTTTTTAATAAAGTAAACTTTTATTGTTAAAGAGCGACCGAATATTCGGCTTCCCCCAAAAACGGGTACTCAGTTTCGATTCCAACTAATTTGAAGTTAATTTTTTGACATCAGCTCAAGTGTGGGCCGAAAAAGTAAGTAATAAAATGCATGATTTTGTCTTCTCTTAATGGATTCTTAAATGGTTTAGGCAACATGTTATCACTAACTTGGGAGAACTTCAAGTGAAGCTATGAAGCTTGTACCTTTAATATTAGATTTGAGCCTCAAAATAAATTATTCGGCTACGGATGCCCTCCACAATCCGATATTCGACTAAGAAACTATTGTTTTCCTCCTTGTTCTCTCCTCTTGCTCTTTAGTTAAAATACACAATAGTTTTTCATGCGTGTAGCGCAGCTAGCGCCACACGTTCTCTATTTGGAACGTCTCCTCTTCCTCGTCTAGCTCCATCACTGAAGTGAGATTAATGCGGTGCGGAAAGTCATAAATTAATTAAGAGCCGAACTGGCAAATGTGCAGGGAGCTCTGTTCCGTCAAGTGGATACGGGGATCAAAGCCATGGAAGAAACCCCAACACTTATTAGTGACATTTAGTTGGGATTTATTGGCTCAAAATGTTTGTAGCGTTGGTCTTATAGTATGACAGAGGCATCATTTTGATGTTGCGGTGAACTTGAGTAGAATGTGGTACCGCTCGTACAGGTGTTGCCAGAGCGATCTCATGATGATGATCCCAGCACAGATCATTCTGTAATTATAAACCAATGCGATTTCAGTTACAGACGCGCTCAAATCCAGCTCATAATTTTTCAACTCACATATGCTACAATTTTAATATGCCCCTCCCGCTGCTCCGTTGCGACGCGCTAAGGTCAAACGGCGCTATTCGTAGTCGGAGCTGCCTTGTGACGCTACTCTGAACAATTAGCCCAAGCATTTTGGCGCCATTCGCCGCTTGCGGTATGCCCGTGGAATTTGTGGCAAGCTGGCTGTAGGTGTATAAAATAAAATGAATTTCCGTTGATGTTCATAATTTCTGGGAACATGTGACATTTCCGTGGTAATTGTTTGATTAATGTAGTTTTGTTGTTGTACAATCACTTCTGCTCAGAAATATTTAAAATTTTTAACTGACGACACAAAGTCGCGCCGACACTTTTTGTGTGACATGACATGTCCTTAGTCCTTTGTAGATTACAGTGAGCAATCGGAATTCGGAAGAATGTGGCGCCTAGTTGGAATTTGGAAAATGCCATCACATCTTCGCAGCAGTTCCGTTTTCTAGACTTAAATTATTTAATAAAAAATAAGAGATAAGATAATGACAACGACAAATTTAATTTGAATACAACAAACTTCTGTTCTGTAAGATTACCAGAGACCGCTACCATTTCCGATGGAGACTAAAAATGTATGTATATTGATGCAGCTACTACATATGTATATCCGATGAAGTGTATGGTTGTTTTTAATTTTCTGAAAACGATTTGCTGCTATTTCAAATTTTTCGTCTAGGTTATGTTTTTCTTCTTTCTTCTATCTTCTTAAAGATATTTTGGTATTATCTGTTTAATTTCTGCTAAATGGTTATCTACTCCTATCATATTTTATTTTCTGCTGAACAAATGATCTTTTTTTCGAATACATGTATGCATTCCATTTGGGACTTCTGGGGAATGTGTTACTGTGATGGGGCTAGTTAGGACCAGGCTTCGTTACCTATATAATGTATATGTATCTACAATTGCAGGGTATTGCAAACAGATACTCGCAAGGTACATGGAGAACTGTCACAATGAGCCAATAGGCCGTGGTGGCGGGGAAACTGGTTCCCTACTCCAAAAACATATTGGGAAACTAAGAGACTGGCCTTCGGTACCAAGTAGATTTGAAAGCGGTTATCGAGCTGAACGGTTATAAAGCTACATTCAAAGAAAATCTTTATTTAATTTCGTTATTATTAGCTGACGTTGCTGTTAATTGAAATCGCCATTGAAATTGTCTCGAATAGTTTTGGAGCTGTAACCAAAATTAGCGAGCGATCTGCGCTCTGAACTCGCAGGCAATTAATTTCCGCAATTACTCAAACTTGTCACATGACATGCGGATAATTGTGCTGCTTCTCACATTCCCGCAACACGGGGGAAGAGAGAGAGAGAAAATGGCGCGCCCGGCAGCGGGAAAATCACAACAGCACAACTCAAAGAAATTGTCGGAAAGTAGGTGTTGCCAGCCGCAAGAGGGAAATGACTGTCGCTTGTTGCCGCTGCACGTTAATGAGTTCAAATTAATGAAATGCAACGGTTGCGCCATGCCCAGCACACGCACGCACGCACGCACGCACAGTTTAGCGCCCGCTCAGAAGCGGCGCGGCGTCTGAAGTGGGGCGCACTTATCTGGCGGCAAATTGCTTGGGGTGCTGCAGCACCGAAACCCCTTCACATGTGCAACTGCGCTGATCTTGCCGCTGCCGCTAATTGGAATTGTTTTCCCCTTCGCCGCCCCACCGACACACGCACGATACTAGCGCAGAGCAGCCACGCCTTTGCAAGTGCCTCAGCTCAGTCAACATCGTTCGCATCCGTCATTTAGCGTTGATGTGACGATCACTTGCGCCCATCCGCAATCTCGTCGCTGCACTGGCAATGCAATACAACGACGGCAGCAGCAGTTGCCATGTTGCCATTGCTGGCAATTTGATATCAAACACTTTCATAGTCTGATTAAATGTGATAATTGCGTTGGCAGCCTAATTTATGGCCCAAACTGATGAGCATATGTTTTAATTAATTTCCAAGAAAGTACTTGGCAAATAGCATTTAACATGTGCCGCAACACGAAGTCTACAAGCCTCGTTCCTTGTCATTGCCGAGTTGACGCTTTGTGACATGAGCCTGAGCATCATTAAAACATAGCCAAATGAAAAGACAATTTCTTCGAAAGCGCTTGCTGAACTGGCGACTATTTTCGATTGCATGTTTCTACTCTTTTGATTTAGTATTCAAGGAAAAGTTTGATGTTAAGGTCTTGTAGACCAATTAAGCTCTTAAAGGATTTGTTTCGATAGACTTCGGCAAGGTCCATGTGCCTGGAATTAGCAGTGTAAGGTGTAGTAAAAAGAAATCCATTATTTTCCATGAAATTTATGGCTTTATTTTGATCCGAACAATGCTTACATGACGGATGGGCTCGACGATTTCGCTTCCATTTATCGACATTTTCTACATTTCATGATCGATGTTCGACATCATTATTACAGGAACGGAATCGACGAAACCAAAATTACGCATGATTGCCATTCTCAGTATCACAGTATCACCGGGCTGAATTTTATTTATGCTCCAAAATATAGAAATCAAAAAATTATTGTTTTGACGTTACTCTTATCATACTTGTTTTGAAATAATAAATCAGGCTATCACATCAGAATTATAGCTTCAACTTTAAAGCATCATGAAACTATAATTAAATGTATATTACAATAACTTTTTAAGTGTGATCTTTTAGCTTAAACATTTTTAAATGACTTCATCATTTTGTAATCTTTCCTTCCTGGTAACATTAGCCATGCCATATAACAATTCCATATACGGCAGCTTGTAATATTCTAGTTTTCTATATTAATTGAGAATCCTAACTCATTAGACACACACTTAACAGTTAACATAACTTGAATACAAAAATCGTTTCTATAGAATAGATATCTGAAATTTAAATAAACTAAAGCACGATATAGGCTACTTTAAAAATGCCTAAAATAATTACTAAATATTATCATACATATGTACTTATAACAGAATAAGGCGATTCTCTATCGAACGTTTGTGCATACGTGTCGGCACCTACCAAGCTACTCACATATGTCTCCCTAGTCATAACACCAAGCACTCCATATGCAAATGTTATATGCACGTCTCCATAGTATCTGCCAGCGAGCACATGCCCCCACATACGAGTATGTACATATGTACATATGAATAATGAATGATTCCGAATGCATGTTTTGTAAATATCTAATTTGATAATTGGTTGTAATTTATGAGTGCGTGTCTGTCCTGTCGGCGAAAGAGAGCGCACCCGAAAACCAGAATCGGAAATCATAAATGACGCCTTTTGCGCGTATTTAACTTTTCTGGGAAATGAGATCTCATTAATATGCACATCATTTGGGCATGCGGGCAGATAAATGCCTCCGCTGAAAAATTATATTTCTGAATGAAATTTTTTTGGTGAGCAGATTGCATCGGAAACTGAAGTCGAAGGCAAGAGGGAGAAGGTATAAAGACACTCATGTATATCAATTAAAAGTGTGTTGCATTTTGGTGGTGCAGATCGAAAAGGGAGTATCTCAGAAGAAATCTAAGAGAACGTACCTCTGCCATAAAGAAGTAGCGAGCAGTGATACTTGATTAGCTTTTAAACATCTTTAGAGTTAGTGACACTATGGACTTCTGATGCTGATGCCCAATTACAGTGTTTGTCTTACTTAGATTCCAATTAAGTGGCAAGTACTACTAGAGGCAAGTTTAAAGAAAATATAATACAAACATAAGGTCTTACAACTTGAGAGCTAAAGATATACTGCCTTGGCTTCTTGCCAAAATAAAGCATTTGGCTTCAGCCTTACAATACCCTATTCCTCTCCGGCTTCGGCCAACAATCAATATTCGGTCGCATATCCTTTAACTCGCCAACAATTTCTGTATGTATTTTACACTTTGCGACTGCATTTAATTGGTGTCACATAACCCAACAGGTTTCACATCTCAGCATGCACCGAAGTCACACACTAATTAGTCACCGAAACATAAACTCTTTCAAACAAATAAATCATATCACATTGCAGTAAGAGCAACAACAACGATTTCCGACCAAAAGGTCAATGGACAACGTAAGAATCCTTTCTCGACAAAAAAAAGAGCAGAGTCGCCTACGAAACTTGACACTCAAACTCAGCAAAGAAAGCAACTGTGTAGCAGTGTTGCCAGAACCAGGGATTTCGCCCATATTTCGGGATTTTTGTACCTTTAAAGGGCGCGCGGGATTTTGAGTCTAAAAATGGGATTTTTGAGCCGATACCTATCTTTTATACTTCTTTTGTTTATTTATTAATACAGTAGGAACTCGATTCTTGCACGTAATGAAAACCAGGCTCGGTGCAAGTTTCGAGATTGTCGCACAAGTACCAAGTCATTTTTGTCCCATATTTGTATATTATAAGGGGTTACTTTCACTGTAAAGAATCTAAGTTTGTTACCTTTTATATTTTAATTCAATACACTTGTATAATGATAAATTTTAAGTGAAACTAAAGAAATTTAGGATGTTGGTTTATTTTGTGCACACTTGCTTGTTCAGTACTGCACTGCTTCCATGCAAAAGTTAAATAAGAACGGAGATTTCGTCAGCATATGAATTCGTGGGTACTTCCCCAAATATTTTGAGCTCGAAACTGATACATTTGCGGTAGTTCCCCGAATTTTATTCAAAGACAAAACAAAAAATGTTGCAATGTACATATTGAGGTCAACATTTTTTAACTTCGCAAGTACTGAGTACGTAATGAAAAACAAATTTTGTGCCACAAGTATCGAGGTGGGGAAGTACCGAGTATCTGCAAGAATCGAGTTAATACTGTAACTGTAAATATTTTATTATTAGCACCGAATTTAAGTGTAATCTTCAGCGTTGTGCTTTAAGCAGCAATTTTTTTGTTCTTTATATTTGTTTAAAAAAGTATATGTATATATATTTATGAATTGTTATTGAAAAACACGTTTTTTAATTAATATTCGTGAATGGGATTTTTTTCCGGGATATTTGATTTTTTAAATGGGATAAAGAGGGCGTTTTGCATAAGTGAATGGGATTTTTGGAGCTAGGTCTCTGGCAACACTGCTGTGTAGCCGTAAAGAATGGTGTAAAAAACACGACGTTTTCTCTGAAACTGGAGGCAATACTCTTTGTCACTCGATTGCCTAATAGCCACAAAATTACCACATTTAAGGCAAACACAGATGTTCCCTGAAATACGCAGAGTACGAGGCAATTCCTTGCTTGAGTGTAATTAATGCCCTTGCGTCACTACTTCCAAAAAGTAAAGGCGAAGGCAAAAGATGCTCTGAACTCTGAATGAGAGGAGAGCAGTGGCTCGAATCACAGAAGGGACGTCCATACGACGCGGCTTGATTTATGGGCGTGCGCTGACAAACACTTGAAATGTGATGATTTATAATGAAGATGCATGCATTAGTATTAATTAAAAACTTTGACACGGTGCTGCTCCATTTAAACTCAAATGGGAGTGGAGAGTGCCTGCCGGTTGCACTGTTTGAAAAAAAAAACTCTAAATAAATGCAGAAAAATGCAGGCATATAATTTTTTGCCTCTGCAAGCCCTTTTCTAATTGAGCCGTAAACTCAAAAAGCGCCAAATCCTAATTGGCCCGAAAAATGGCGCATCCACCACATTCCGCCCAGCCGCAGGAGAATGTAAAAAATGTCAAGCAATACGCCGCGATTCATTATTTGCAATTAGGAAAATTAAGCTGTCATTTCGATTTCGCCGCCAAAAAAATTATGCCCACTTGGCAAATTTGATCAGCAGGCTTAATCAAGTTGACACTCGCGGCGCGAATGGCGTGATTGGTGCGATGGTGCGATCATGGCTGCCGGCTGTTCGTCGCGCCAGCTGACTGACGCTGAGCACACGCAGCTTGCCATCACTCAAAGGACGCCGGACGACGCACTGCCTTCGCGCCCAGCCTCCGCCCAGACTAATTAACGCGTTTTCGCATATTTTGTAAATATGCGGCCGTAATTAAGTCGTTATAAAAGTGCCGCTATAGATCACCCTGTAAACAAGCACTTGGCCGGCAGCCAGTACAAAATCAAAGTGCTTCACTCGGCGTTGTAGTTCCGTTCTGTACCTATGTCTACTTTGCACGGGAGAACATTGCGCCCCTCCCTTGAACAGCCTGCTGAATTATGAGTTGATAATTAAAAATTTTAATTATGAGCTCACCATCAAATTGCATTTATGCCATTTAAATGTTCATTAGCTGAGCATCTCGATCACTTGGCATTCGTTGTGCAGCCGAAGGTTTTTAATTAGTATTTTTATGATTGTTACAGATTGTGCATTTTACAGGCAAATTCTTAAACTCAATTATTTTGAAAATTGTAAGCACAAATCGTCCTTTTCAATGTTTCGATAAATGGATTTTATGTGTTGTTATTTATATTCATTTAATACATTTAATTAATATAGCATTTGCAAACATAAATAAATTTAATCAAATCTGATTAAGCAGAACTAGCTATCTGTTCAATATAGTACTTTATATGTCAATAGCATTTTTATACTTTGTTTCCACACTTTCGGAAATAACCACTTTTATGTCTAGCGGTATACGTATTTCTCCTAGGTCAACCTTAAACACTCCTTTATGTTAGGTTATAGTGGCTGTTTAGAGCACAGCTGGTCTGGCAGAAAGGCACACTTTGGCTTTGTATAAGCCCATTGCGATCTCTTTCCAATAGAGAGAGATTTGGCGTCCATCATGGAACACTAAGAAGAGCCTAGCTCAAGCCATGCTGAGAGTTATTTGAACCTTAAAATGGTATTTAATACTGACCGATTTGAATTAATTCAGGCTGTTGAAGGGTCATCCCCTGCATCTAGTAGGGGTCGGAGAGTGACAGACGAAGGCTTTCTCATTTTCATAAGAGGAAAAAATACTTAACTGTTCCAGCATTTAAATTTTTGCTGCCAGAGGCATTGGGAATATAATCTTCCTGCAGTGATCATAACTAAAAACAATTTGTCTAAAGTCGCCGATCACAAACAACTAATCAAATCAGGGTACTGAGGAACAGTCCAACATTGGTAGTAGAATCCATGATGTTTGGCATAGTAGTGAAAATAGTGGGTCTACCATTTTCTATTTTCTATTTTATTTTCGAAAAATGTCAGTATGCAGGAAAAATTCGAAATTCCTTCAGATGATGTTCTAGTATTAGCCTCATAAAAAAATTTGTATAAAAATATACCACTCATCACAAATTTGTTGGAAATTTTTTTAGCAAACTTTTCATTTTTTCAATAAGCAAAAACTTGTAGGAGTATAAAATATATTGATAAATTAAGCAACTCTCGCGGTTTCCTAATTGCACCTCTTATAGCCCATTAGCCGCCGACGATTTCATATAATTGTCGAAGCATGCCTAAGGAATGCGTCGACTTGAGAGAGGCATTCAGTCTCATTGGGAGAGAATATGGAAAACACAAACACAAGTGCATATGGGCACGCCTACCCACACTCGAGTATATGCATCTGTGTAAAAATGGGATGTACAAATTTCACACATGTTTCAAAAATACACTTCGAAATACTCGAGTTTGTGAAGATGAGCATGTGTATGTGCTATCTCCCTCTGACTTTTGGCTTCCAACTACAGAATAAGGCAAATTATTGGATCGCAATGATCGTGAGGCACAGCCCACAAGAACAGAAAATCTCAGCATGCAGGATGTGTGTTTCAAACACTTCAGTTCTTTAAAATAGTTTAAACCGATCTGTAGTGCGGAACATTAGCACCGGAAAGTATTTTATTCAAAATTAGCTTTTGAATCAAATCCAAGAAATGGATACACAATCCGCGGTACGTCGGTTTCCAAACAGTTTTTCCATTGAGAATATACTCTCGAAACCAAAAACAAATAAATTTAAAACCAATTTTGAACTGTGCAGTGATATTGCCGATGGGCATATAGAAAATGATGTTTTATCCGAAAATTGTATTGAAAGATTGCCATCGCAAAGTGAACAGAGGAGTGAAGTAAACTGCGAAAAGTATGTCTCAAGTCCCACACCATCTTCGGCAGAAGATACTTTGGAAGATGAAAAGAGTGATGCGGCGTCGGACGATGGAAATAGTAAGTAAAGTAAAACCTTGGAATTCATTTTAATACGTATCGCATAATGAACCCTTATCCCTTTCGGCACAAAATACGATATAAGTAAAACTCCGGAATATTTTGGGGAAAAAAACGATCGTTAACAAATTACGGAACGAAACGAGAACGATACTTTTGAGGTTCTTAATTTTTTTTCATTTGTTCGACAGTTCCTTTTATGTGGCGAGAAAAAGATGTATTTTCAGTATCGTGAACGATAACGATTGACAGAATATATGTAGAAGCAGCAAAACGAAGCAGAGTTACGCGAAGATTGTGCCGAGTGGGATATTGGAGTTTTCCAATTCAAATATATTTAAGTACTATGTTTGCACTGGAGTCCAGTACAAATAGTCTTTTGTAATCGAAGCAGATCATTTGAGACACTTATATCTCCGTCACGACTTGGAGCTGTAGCTACAAGAACTGCTAGTTTAGGTTATGCTGGCTGTCTAGAAAGGCCCTGCATATACTTTTTTGGGTCCTTAGCGATGCCAGTTGGAGTTCCGTTTAGGAATGGTCAAAGTAATGATCTGTCTGAATTTTGGTGTTTTACAAATTTCCAAAACGGATTTGATACCTCGTTTCGAGGTCTGTTCGAGCCCTGAAAAAAAGGCGCTGCTAAACAAGTCAGACGCATGTATTCCAAGGTCTCCCTGCTACCCGCTTCTTTGCATTTCCTGCACCTATAGCGTCGTTCGCTATACCCATCATATGTGCATGCGCTGCTACAAGGCAGGGTCCTGTGAGTGCACCTATGCTCTACATTCTATTCTTGGGAGAGTCCTACTAAACCTACTTACGCCGGAATTTTGAAGTCTCGAGAGCAGCCAAGACTAGCTATATTTATTGGCAAATAGGCTTTGGATCTCGCGAGTGGTTACGCCAACCGATTTTATACCTTCCTTTACTGTTTGACAAGAACTTATTTTATAATCACCGAATCAGAGAAAATATATGACAGAGAAGAGACAGTGCTTGTTCTTCTTCATTTTCCTCTCGCGGTTCGCGGACGTTGACTAAAATCACACCATCATGTCATATAATGTCTCTGACCGAATGTAAGCCTTTGAGAACGGTTTGATTTTCTTTGAAAATAGATCAAGAAACTTTAATTCTATATACATATGTATACATTTAAAGTTCTGAGCTCGAGCGCAAATTTTAATGCCAAACATATAGCAAGCTAGAACGCACATATGTACATACATTTTAATTCTGTTTGATTTTGCAACAGTCTGTTAAAATTTGTAACTAAATTTAGATCGATCGATTCATATATAAACATATTAATAAACATTTTTTCGGCTTTTCAAAATGTAAACTTTTTAAAAATAAAATTTTTTTTATTATAAATACAAGAAGAATATATTCTTTTAACAAAATATTCTCATTTTTCATTTCATTTGATGCCGTCCCAAAAAGCATATCGTACTTGCATAAATACTCGCATATGTGCGTCGAAGGTGCGAACTGCCTCCTCCGCTAATGAGCACGCCTGAAAGATGTCGTCTGTCAGCCACAAAATAATTACAAATAAACAGAAAATCAGCTTTTTACGCCAGATTCAAGCAGGGAATTGTGGTCATTAATATTCCGAGAAAAAATATTAACCGAAATGTTGTACATATGTGAAATGTGTACGCCATAAAAATGTGTAAAATATTTGACTTCGAAAATATATCAAACTGCTGACGCTCGAAAAAACAACAAGCATTTGTACGATAATTTGTTCTGACCTATATGTCGTGTGTTGGCCATTGCTGCGTAATGGCCAATTAGACATCCCGGCCGGGCGCGCCAATGCGTGCAACCAATCAACGCGCGACAAATGAAGCAATGCCCGTGCGTCTGACACATTTGCAAATGGCCAACTGCGGCGACGGCAGAGCGTGTAAAAGTAGCCGCTAGCGTATTGCGAGAATGGCTGTGAACCTGAGAACTTAGAACGGCGGCAGCTGCCAAATGCCTGTACCGCTTGGCTTCGATACGAGCATTTGACAATTGACGTTGCACGCAAGCGATTTGTTAATTGTCGCAATTAATTGTTACAACTATTCGTAAGACGGTTGTGTTTGTTGTTGCACGTAGCTATTTTCACTATGTATTTCGATAGCATTGCTGCCAATTAAACTCTGTCGCCAGCATTTAATTAACTTACGAATCGATTAAGTGAAATTTGTCTTTTTTGAACTATTTTAAATGCATTTAGTTCTACAGTGAAATTGATTGCAAAAATTATTTCAAACCTTCGAGTATACACGATTTTTTAAATTCCGTGGTAGTAGGAATTTCATTTCGAAGCGTGGCACTATTATTATAAATTCTGAAACGAAATGTGGAAAATTCAAAATTCGAACTGAACTGCAGATTTTGTATTACTAAAAGAGTTTTATAAGCTCAGGATCTCCTCTTTACATTTGTGTAGTTGGAGTAGCAAATTTACGACTCGGAATGAAACTACGATTCCGACGATAGAGTTCGGCACACCGACATGATATATGTACATATGTTTATTCCATATACTAAATCTTAAGTCAAAACAATTTTCGTTATTACATTTCAGCTTCGAATGATGATCGCAAGAAGCGACCCCGCACTGCCTTCTCCGCAGCACAAATCAAAGCACTGGAAACCGAATTCGAACGGGGCAAATATCTTTCCGTGGCCAAACGGACGGCGCTCGCCAAGCAGTTGCACTTGACGGAAACGCAGGTACTAGTTACATTTGTAACCGGCATTTTTTCGCTTGCCTTTTACAGTGCAAACAAATCTAAGAAATGCAAAAATATTCACAGATAAAAATCTGGTTTCAAAATCGTCGCACCAAATGGAAGCGCAAGTACACGTCCGATGTGGAGACCCTGGCGTCGCACTACTATGCGCAACTGGGCATCGGTGGCCTGACACGCCCCATGGTGGTGGGCGATCGTCTGTGGCTCTTCAGTCAAACGCCCACCGGCCCCACGCCCATACAATCCATTGTGTTGGGCGGCGGCGGCGGCTGTAACGCACCTGGCAACATGTCCGGCTCGCACGTGCGCGCCTATGCTGGCCCAACAGCGGCGGGCACTCCTACGCAGCTGATGCCGCCACTGCCGCCAGGCGTGAGCGTCATGGAGAGCGCGCGCAACGCCATACTCGCTCGAGGCCAGCCGCTCAACTTCACCATGCCCTTTGCGCTGGGGAAGCAAGCGCCCAATGCAGCTGCTCCCATGCCGCCGGCGTACATGCAGCGCGCATCGTTGCTGCCCAAGCCCTACAACAATATGGGCGAGTCAGGGGGGTCACGTTTTGCGGATTATATGCCGAATCCTGCCGCCGGTAATTCATATGCGCGCGCGGATGCCACCGATATCTACCTGCAGCAGCTAAAATACAGCGCGCTGCACAACTTGGCGCTGCCGCCGGAATGTGGCGCGGAGGCGGACACAGCCAGTTCAAATGGTCTGGCCGAGTTAGAGCGCGTGTTCGGCGACACGAATGCCAACTTCCTGGAGCACTCCAAAGTGGGTGTGGGGGCTGCTGGTAGCAGCACGGGAACAGCGGGCAAGTGCGCGGACTATGGACATGCCGGCTTGCCGCTGACGCAGCGCAGCAAAATGAGCTCTGCGGCCAGCGAGTCCGACTGCAGTGAGATTGACTGCGAGCAAATCGACGAGGATGATGGGTTTTGAAATTGTCAACTTACTTGCTTACTTTGTAGGATAAATTTTTTTAAATAAAAAGTGTCAAAGCTTTAAGGAACTTATTTTGGTTATTTTGATAAAATTATTTTCTCCATGAGTATTAATTCCATTAAAGTTTTAATAAAAAATATTTATTGAGCCTGCAAAAATGCTCCATTCAAGATGAAACATAAACATGCTGGCGAGTTAGCCAGAGTTTGGCAATATATGATCGCAAACGAATATATAAGAAATGCGGGTTCGGTCGGCGTTGGAAGGACAGGAGTTAAATATGGAGATGTTAATCGCAAGTGCCCGAGCGCAGCTTACTGCCACCGGCTAGCAGCACTCCGGCCCAGGCGACACTTGGTAGCAAGTTGTCACCTCGCTCCAATTGAACTGGTAAAAGTGGTGCTAGGGACGTTTGGCCTAAACAAATGCTCAATATTGCTCATCGTTTTCTTTTTATAAATGATAGAATTGGAAAATATCCCCACAATACATGGAAAGTTCCCCTTCTTCTACAACCAGTCACATATTTTTTTGTTAATAGAACACAAAAACATAAATTTTTACTATTTTGTCAAGTATTTAACTTACGAATTTATTAGTCCGTGAAGTAATTTTACAATATTTATGGTTTTGTATAATTATCCAATGAAAAATCAAGAGATGATTTCTTGTTCACAAAAATGCATTAATCGAAATGGCGTGAATACAAAGATTGTAATACAATATAACCCTGCATAAAACAAGCTCTTAATTAAACTCGATACTTCAATGTAACAAACACACACACACATCGAACATAAAGTTAACATAACCGTAGGAAATGTACAATGTGTTTACATACAAATATCCCTTTACAACAACTCGATTTAATGGTTTTTATATTGTATATGTATATGGTATAAAGGATTGGTATTAATTCGGTTGTGGGGTGTTAGGTGTGTACAGGTGCCACCCGAAAAACACATCGCATGTGCAGCTTCATTGGATAATGTGATGTTGGAGAATTGGCATTACTAATTTTTATTTACAGCTAGAATAAAAACACTTAAAATATAATAAAAATATAAAAAAAATAGAGAGACTCATTGAACTCATTCGATTAATTGTTGGCATCGTGTAAATTACACTGTGCATTATATAAAAAGGAGAATAGCCTAAAACCCACACGGACTTAAAAATTAAAATGTGTATATTTGATAGACGTTATGCGATCTATTTTTCGAGTGAATGTATTCGGTTGTATAAACATATACGTACTTGAGAACAATCACAAAGGAAATATCATTATTGCTATAGCCAAATTCCATGTTTCACAGCTGATAAACTACAAAACAAATTCTGTCAATTCTTAATGCTAAATACGACTATTTTAATAATAGTATTAGTGTTTTTGAGATTTATCGTTATGTTTGCACAGTTGCTTTGCATTAAATTGCTGCTGTATATCTGAAAATAGTTCGCAGGTGGTTTCTGTTAAAATACATTTCACAAAATATTGTGGCATAGAACTAATAATATCATATTATACAGAAAAACCTAGAAGATAATGTAGTTTTTGGTAATATGTAGTATTGTATAGTCAACTAAGTAAAATATATATAACAAAATTAACATTTACAGCATCCAAGAAACTAAAAGCTATTAAGGAAACCGAGTTTTGAACAATAAAAATTGGACTTGTTTTAAATTAGTTGAAATTTAAAACTACAATATTCTGTTAGCTCCAAGACAAGTCGTAGCCTCTCCAGTTAGCGTTTGGCGCCAGGTAGACACGTCGCTTGTTGAAGAAAAACGAAACAATGCCGTGATAGGCTGTGCGCGGAACGCCACTCTATCAAATTGAAAAATTACCAAAAAGTTAATATTATTATACGTGGAAAAAAACTGCTCAAAGGACCTTAAAATCATCCATTAGTCCCAGCATCTTGGTAGTTCGCTTATATTGATCCTTGGTTGTGTATTGTATGCGCACTGGTCCTTCTTTGCTAATTAGATTACGACGTAGCTCATCGTACGTCACAATAGGATACGTGTACACATCTTTCAAAAATGTGCGATCGTAATTATCCTGAAAGGTGACATATATTAGACATACATATAAATTTAAAGACTAAAGACAACGACTGAAAAGCAGCAAGCTAAAATGTAATTACTTTTAGTAAATAAGTGAGATTCAGTTTGGTAAATGGTACGAAATCCGTGCTGAGTTTGATGTATTTGAGATATTTATCAAAGAACAGTCCGCTGTAAAGAAATTTAAAAAGAGCACGAATAAAATTTATAAATAGATTAATGAATACAGCCTAACAGCACTTACTTGGAAACGCCCACTTTGCCAAAGGTGCGTGTGCGTGAAACCTCCGGTCTTATACACACACGATTCTTGCGCTGTTCCGGATGCCGTATCCAATCGTCCCAAAAACTTTAAAATAAATTACCAACATTTAATAATACATTATTATCAACTGCAGAAGCTCGATTTACTTACGACTTTGGCCACTTTACAGACAACTCCTGCCACAGCTCTTTGGTCAGCATCCAGCCGAGCCCAGGAAAGAAGTCAGTGCGATATAACAGCTCTGTTTGTGATGCATTAATAAAATTGGCTTTACCATTGTCATTCCATGCAGAAACACACCTACAAAATGTAATTTGAGTGTCAAATGCAAGCGGAAAGGTTTAGGCTGGCTTGAGTCAAGCATACCACAAGGAGGAATCCTGCTTCAGCAGCGCATGCGTTCCCAGAAAGTATTCGAAGAAGTCCGGCGCCACATTCAAGTCGTCCTCGACAATCACCACAAAGTCATAGCCACGCTGGAATGTGGTGTTCAGTGCCCAACCGTAGTGGCGCGCTATTTTGTAGTAACCCTTGAATTTTTTCTCCTTCGGTGGTACAAATATATCGGATTGGTCGGGCTGCTCAATTAGCGTCACCTGCGATTTCTCATTGTAGGACACAATGACATTCCTTGTGGCCTCATCGCCACAATCCTAAAATCAAGCAAAGCATAAAAAAAATAAAGGCAAGCTGGCAAAATCACGCACCTGAGAGACGATTATGGGAAACTGCTCTGCACTAGGACGATACTGCAGCAAATTATCGAGACATTTCGCGATGGACACACGATTGCAGGCAAACACCAGTATGGGTATGACGGGCTGTCCGTTGGACAAGTGGGTCAAAGCAGGCGCGGTGATGGATGGCGGCGACGCATTTGCCGTTTTGGTTTGTTCTTCTGGCTCCGACGATACACTCGGCGGCTGTTGCAAGCTCAACAGATATTCTGGTGGTAAGGCGTTGATGGCAATGGGGTGTGGCTCTTGCGCTGAGTATTTACCTTTCAGAACGCCCAGAAGATTCTTCATCATTTTGCCACTCTTTAGGTACTCCTGCTGAATATCCGATTCCAACTTCTGAAGCTGCTGGCCCATGCGCTGACGACGGTCCATTGGTTGCCCGGGGCTATTTCGCATTAGGAGGTAGTACGTGAGGCAAGTCCATGCCATTAGAAAACCAGCTATGATGAGCACTTTGCGTGCGCGCATCTTGCACTGCTGCTGTGACTATATGCAGCGAACAGTGAGAGCCTTTTCACTGGTGCTGCGCCACTATGCGAAGAGGTAATGATTCAAAACGAATTTTTAATGTTTCCGCTGCTCTGACGTGTAATTTTGACTGCGTGCGCTCCAACAAAGTCAAACTTCACACTCGCCGATGATCTTATCAAATGTTTCAGATGTGTAAAACATGGCAAACGTTATCGCTACATATAAAAATCATGTTTTATTTTTGGGGTGTTTCTGCTGTTAACTGGCGGGAACACAGGTGGCGAGCCTTCGTAGAGGGGGCGTATTTTGCTTTCGGCAAATGCCTATTTCGAGTAAAAATAAAAGCTGTCTGTATGCTTTTTTTGAGATTCTTATGAAGAGGGATTCGCAAAAGATTAATGCTGTTAATTCTAGTTATTCTGACAGGCGCATTTGTGTTGCGCAAGATTCCATTATGCATTCGAAAAGTTGAGTGGCGTTTCTGTACACTAAAAAATAGATATGCGTTCAAATTGATTAGTTGAATTTTTTAATGAGTTATTACCTCTCTTTGTGTGGCAGAAATCCTTGGAGATTCATATATTATTTCATGTACTAGGCACGTTATCAAATCATTCCCGCTTGCAGCTATCACACTCCAATCGGCAATTCCCTGCTGGCATGCGTGCATCTAGCTCGCTTCGCCTTCACACCTGCCGCCTGTTTCCAAGCGACAGGTCTTTCACTTTTACGCTTTTCCGGTATTCACGTTTGGTTTTGAAATGTTTCACAATATGTTCCAGTTCAACGCACAAACTAACTGCTGCGCACCAGGCACCCCTAGCCAAAAAAGTTAATGTCGCCTACTGCAAAGCTGCTGTTTAGCCACGCCACCCTGCGCCACTATGAATACTCTTATACCAAATGTATACGTTATCACTTTTCTTCCCCCCTTCGATATTAGAATTTTACTGCTGTTCATCAATAGTTCTTCCACATCACCTAAAATACAAAAACAAATAATTTAATTAGCTTCTTTATTTATTTCTCATTCATTAAACTTGCTCTGCCTATTGACGACACTATTCCTTCGCTCTCATCCCGCAGCTCTCTTCGTCTGACAAATAGATGGGCAGGATGTGAGATTCGACAAAATTTTTTCACTTTTTGTTTATTTAATTTGTATATTTTATTATTCTGTATTTGTATTGTTTTTATTTCAATTGTATTTTCCTGGAACTATACCTAGGGATGCCATGCAACTGCAATTCCAAATTCTTTGCTCACAGATTTTATGTATGTATGAGTAAAAACTCTGAAATTTAAGTGAAGGAAATATACTTCTTTCACAAACGAGTATACATATTTTTATTTTATGTAACTTGTAACTTTATTCATAATCAAATATTAAATTCAATACATTTGCACATAATAACTAAAATAATTATGAGAATTTTTTTCAAACACTAAAACAATTTGTCCTCAAGCTCTTGGCAGCCCTGTTGGCATTTTTCGTTACTCTTTTGTCTTTCAGACACAGCTGCAGTAGCTGTCAAAAACAGCTGTCGAGCGGAAGCGTTCGGAAATGTTTGAATTACACTTGAAAAGTTTTTCTTAATGTTGTGCGTGTTCTCAATCCCAGTGTGTTTGATATGTTAATATAATAATGCGCGAAACACTCTTTAGCAGATTTATAATTTACGCAAACCATATGAGATTTGATAGACTGAGCACCTCAGAAATCAGATGTTTTTGTTGTTCCTCTTCGAATACATATTGGCAATTCGGACAGCGATTTCTTCAAATAATTTAACGAATTTAGTTCTTTCGGTATTTTAGTTACGGCAACTAACGCGATCAGAAAAATGCCTTTAATATCTCTTCTGTGGTAAAAACCGCTAGCGGATTCGTTGAAGACGATTTTTTCTGATACCAAATAGGATGGTGTTTTGTGAATAGACTAAGCTTTCTCACATTAGCTTGTTAGCTTGAGTTGGATTGTTCTATATGTATTAGCAGAAGTTGACGGGACCTACAAATTTATTTTGTAGGCGTATCCGAATGGGATTGAGAAGTTGTATTTTCATGGAAAGAATTGGAATCGAATTCAATTGTAATATTGAGGAGCCCATTTATAAGCCTAGAAAAGTCAAATATACGCCGTCAAAAAATGTTACACTTGGTGAAAGTAGAGCTGGCATATCATTTTGGTTTAATTCATATAGTAAACACATTCCCGTATTATTAGTTTATTTAAAAATTAGTTTATTTCTTTATTATAATTATTATCATTTTACTTAAGTCACTTTAGCTTAAGAGTTAAACTTAGAAGACTAGTAGTGCTTACAAGTTTTTAAATACGAAAATATTTTTCGACAAATAAAAGTTTATATAAAATTTTTTTTTAATACAGAGAAATATATAAGCGCTTAGTTATTAGCGGAAATTAATACAGTAAAAGAAGGAAGCGCTGCCATGCTTATGCAAAAAACCTTATATTCTCTCTTTGCAATTTGTTTAGTTTATGAAAAACATTTTTAGTTCATTTGAATTAATGTTACATTAGTTAATTAAATGGCAGTTAATTATTAATGCTTTTAAATCTTAACTTTTGCTTTTAATTAGTTTTTAATTACATTATACGTTCTAAATTTAACCTGATTAATTTTAAATGTTATTTTGAGATTTACAATTTTTATTCATTTTTTCCATATTTTAGTGTTTTGCAAATATTTTAGAAATGTTTGCAAGTTGCTCTTTCCTGCCTAGTTTACTCTTTCCTGCCTTATAAAAAGTATTTACAAAAATTTACAAGAAACCACAGCGACAGGCAAAAGGAAAAATAAGCTGGCCAATATGCTCTTGGCGGGAGCAGCGTTCGCAGCTTGGCTCAGCTCCTTCTCATCGACCACAAAGGCGGGCACCGACATGGGCAATTGATCCATTGTCTTCAGGGGCTCCACGAAATTGCCACGGCTGTTGCGTGCCAGACGCTGATTGGCCAATTTCAGCTCGCGCAATTTTTCCTCCAACTGCAGCACTTCATCTGTCGAAAGCAAGATCATTAGTGACATTTATAAAAGTCGCTGCAATGGCTGCACCAGCTCAACTCACTTCTGTTGACACCTTCGATGTCGTTGATTTTGATGAACATCGCCAGTGATATCTCATAGACTTTGTTGGTGTCCATCAAAGGCAGGCTCAGTGACTCTGAGGTGTCGCGCCGCCTGCGTCCGTAGCCGGTTTGGCCGTTGGAGCACTGTGTACCCAGGCATTTGTCCAGACACACATTGACCGTGGCGCGGAACTGCACATACGATGAGTCGGGGAACTTGAAAGCCTTGAACTTGGCGCTCAGAGTGTCACCGTCGATGGTATTGAAATTCTCGAAGAGGTAAGGATCCACGGTGCAGCTGTAAAGGCACAAGGCAACTTGCAAATATTATTTCTTCTATCTTGCAAATCTGAACCGAAAGTCTATATTATAAAATCGGTGAAGTTAACGAATATTCCATTTGAATAAAACTTTTCGAAAATAATGCAAAAAAATTCATTTGAAAATCCTCATACAGAAGTGCACTGGTTTAGTGTGTACGCACCCTTTGAAGATTATAGTTTCCGATAGCTGACGCGTATCGGTCACCTCCAAATAATTCACACCCAAGCCATAGACCGGAGCAGAGTCAGCATCCAAATTGATTTCCATGGTCAGTGGTGTGCCTGGACGCACGGTCAAATCGCCTGCGACCTTTCTGCCATTTTGATTTACGCCTATGGAGAGGCGTGGTTCAGGCGCGCGTTCCGTCAGCGAAGTGGTGATTTCCAAATCTCTGCAAATTATAGAAAATTATTTCAATTACTAGAAATATAAAAATGTAATAGCGTGAAGATTTGTGCAGGTGATAAGCTATCGAATTATTTCATCAGCTTCTTTTGTGTACAATTTTGCATACCCGATAGGTTAGGGGGGGGGTTCGAAGAAACACGAATACTTTTTTATAAAATATTATTTCATCTCTAGAATATGTATCTAAAAACCTACCGATACCTTTCGATTTGTTTGCTTTCCAGTCGCCGCGCCTCATAATATCTCTTCAAATATTTTTATGCCTGCCCACTTCTGCGTTTTCCAAATTTTCAGAAATTGCTAACATTTAAAATTTTTTACATATATTTTATAGATTCCATACCATGCTCTGCTACAAAGAGAATTCAAAACAGCAATTGTCATTTGATCCTTAGAAGATGGCAATTTTATAAGGCAACAATTAACCCGCTTATAACTATTCGAAAGACTTTGTGACTCAAAAAGATGAAGTCTCCATATTAACGGTACCTACATATATATTCACTTTATGTAGAGAAAAAAGTCCCAAGCAAGTACATACAAACTCCGATCAGTTGCAAGCTTGCAAATTCATCAATTATTTATAATTCGCCATTTCTGTGCACTTGATTATTCCTCGGCCCTGTTCCGCTCCACATCCCGTGCACATTAAATGCACGCGAATCAAGTTAGAAATCCATTTGCAGCATCACACGAATGCGAAGCACCTACCCCCCGCTGCCTGCTTTGCCTACTGGTCATTTCAGGTACTAACCGATTAAATCAGACACGCCCATCTAATGCCCCTTTAGGGCCGATAATAAAAGCTTCGCTGGCGCTGCTAATGATAACTGCGGTGAATGGCATAAGGGAAGAATCTCAACTTGACACGCCGCGGCAGCGTAATTACATTAGAATGGGCGAATCAAATGCACATGGTTGCATCAGCGTGCCACCGAAGGATTATTACGCCGCAGGGCATCTGCCTGACATTGATTTGATAATTACGACTCAAACTCGGCAGCAGATCAACCGCGCAGCGAGTATGTACTACAGATTCCACGACTGGGCAGCTAATGGCAGGCATTTGTTTTGATTTATGGGCGCTACTTGCGATCGCTGATGTGAGTCTGGCGTACGCAGGCTGTTTGTAGGGTGTGCGGAGTTAAAAGAAACCCGCGCAGCCGCATATCGTAAATTGCAGCAGTAGGTATGCCCTCAAGCTGGCATAATATTTCATAGCAGTATCTATTAGGAATGCGCTATAAGTATATTGGTGCATATTGCTATTTTCAAACACTTTTATTTGCCCCTTAAAAAATAGGACATTTCTTGGAACGTTATCTTAAATTAGGATACTGTCAAATATACAAAAGAATAAGCCTAAAACTATGCAACATTTCTTTACGTTATTTTTTTCGAAAGCGCTAGCGTTACCGGCTCACATCAAATAAAGAAACATAATATTGAATTTCTCGGCCGTTTGCGAGAAACGCTCTGCACGAGAAGTTTTTGCTTTCATGAAGCTCCACTACTACTACTATTAGACTACTTCTTTCGCTTTCGTAAAATTATTTCTTGCACGTAAAGATGCCAAGAGGGTTAACAAGGATTTGTAAAGAAAATTCGTTTTATATTCCTCACAGCCGAATCAATTATCTTTTGTTTTCGTACCGAAACATATTTGAATTCGATATTTACAAATTGCTGATATTTTTCTTTATCTTGATTATATTGTCATTAATTTGAATTTATCGACACTTTTGCAAACATCGTTTATGCCTAAAATGTGTGTTCATAAAAGGCCACTTGCTGTTGATCTTATTGATATTACGGCCAACGGATGCTTGCGAATTTATCATAATTTGTCGGGGCGTAGGTAAATTCCGACATGCGCCGCGAATTCATCATTTTTTGCTTTGTGTAACGATACTTACTCGGGCTCCTGGAAACCAGCTGGCAACACATCGCGACGCACCACTCCGTGATGTTGCTGCTCGCCGCTGGTGGCATTCATCAGCGCATTGTAGACGGGACCGTTGGTGATGATGCACTTTACGCCGACCAGCTCCTTGCCGCCATTTTCGCTCTCGATTACGATTTTGTGGTAATAGACTTTTTTGCCCTGCAACCAAAGCAATTTTTTCGAAATAAATAAATAAATAAATAAATATGACAGCAGGCACACACACGCTGCGGGTTCAAGTTGCACAAACAGCGCGTCACTTACCGTTAGCTGATTCACCATGCGCGTCACGCCGCACTCGTAGAAATCGCTCAGCGAAAGTCGAAACACAGCCAGCGAGCCATTTATCTCCGGTTGACAGCGTTCATTGGGATATTCCTTGAGGCCGTCCAAGTAAATCTGCGGCGGCTGCTCATTGTCGTTGCTGCTTGCGATGCTGCTGCCACTGCCACTGCCGCTGCCGCTGCCACTATCGCCGCCAATGCTACTGACATCCGGTATGCCGATCTCGACGCGCATCTGATCGCCAGTGCAATGTACCTTGTGAGCACCTGCAAAGGATTCAACAGAAAAAAAAGATTATGAATATTTGCGCGATTAACTTGAGTCGGCAAAATAAGGTATCGAGAGGGGGAGATGGCCCTCTTCATAAATAAAGAATTTCGAATTCACCAAATTGTATAAATTTTTTAGTGGCTATACAAAAAATACGACTTAAAAATTAAAATCTTTACTATGCAAGTTTATGTTTTTCGGCAGATTAGTTTTAAATTAAAATCTTCTTAATGTCAAACCATATCCCGTATATATCTTTTGCTCGTGTGATTGGTTGCCAACCGAGCGCGTCTACAGGTAGTGGAGTAGTAGAGGCACGGCACGGTTCTCTTTCTGTGTTCAAAGGGGCCATAGCATAGCACCTACACGAATCAACCACTCTGTCTACAGCTTACAATGCAGCGAGTTGCATTAAGGGAAAGCATAGAGGTCAACCTATGGATTTGATTACCCCAGGTGGTACCCACGATGTTAAAGGCTATACATACTGGCTTTTATATGAAAGCTTAAAAATACAATAACAAAAAGCTAGCTCAAGTTTTTTCCCCAGTTAAGCAAGCTGCTTCAAATAGTTTCACCTATGATAAATTATTAAAAAAGATACAAAGACTTACGAAAGAATGATTTCTGGTCATTTAAATAAAAAGTTTTTTTTTTACAAAAAATAGCTTAAGTTAAGCACAAGCTTAAGCGCTCATCCCTGTCAGCGAAAGTGTAATTGGAGATGAGATATATGCGACAGCAGCTGGAGCTTGGTTGATACGGCCAAACCTTACAAATCCTTACACTGCTTGCTGTGATGCTTATTACTCCCCCTTACCCCCTTGTTTCTTCTTTTACTTGTGCTTGCGTGGAAGCAGCACTTTACGCTGTTGCTCTACGAAGGCAGCAGTGCAGGAACTGCTTTGATCTAAGAAATCAGTGCTAAATTGAACAGGATTCCTGGCAGTGCCAGCAAATTACTCACACACCCAACGCCCCGAAGCGCTGCCCAGCTCAGGCGGTGGCCTAGCTTGGCCTTATTATGGACAGCTGCGTAGCTGAAATTACCTGCTGTAGGGTGTGGCTCCAGACACACACACACACACACACACACACAGCTGGAGTAGGGAGTGCTCCGCATGGAGGCGACATCTCTACGACTGTGCGAATTTTCACCCTGTCTGGGCAAGCACTGATCTACTCTGCCTGTAAGTGGAACGTGCAGTTTGTGTGTGTGTGTTTGCCTGCAGCCACAAAATCCACTGCCAAGTCATGTGAATTTAGCTCCGAACCTTCGCTGCAGTTGTTCCGGACAGCGTTTTGTATACGTAGTTATGTTTTACACTCGGCTCTTTCGCTCGCTCGAACTTGTTTTTGTTTTGATTTTTTTTTCGCAAAGCCAGCCTTTCCAGACACACTCACACACTAGTTTACTTTGGCGCCATAAGTGGGTAAGTGCTGCGCATACGTGCCTGCACATGACGGTCAGACATGCCGCTAGTGCGGCCCCCCTTTGGCGCTTCTGCGCCCTACCTCAGACCAACGCGAAATTGCAGTAGATTGACTTTGATTTTTATTTTGTAATTTGAGATTATTTTTAGATTTCCTCTATGCTGCTCTGTGGTTCTGTGGCTCTGTGGCTCTGTGGCGTGCGAAGTGCAGCTGCCTTGATGGAGTTGTTGTTCTGTTCTGTGTTGTTGTTGTGGGGGCATGCTCACTAATTATGCTCGGCGTCGCAATTAGGCTTTGCCATAAAATAAACGTTGCACACTTTTGAGGCCTATGGAATTATGTGCTTTATTTTATAGCGCTAACAGAAGAGCGCGTTGAAATTATTGAAATCTCGCTAAGCAACTCGAAAGACTTAAGCAACGAACTGGCATTTAAGCGTGTGCAAAAACAAATACCGGCTTTTATTGCGCCTACACAGGGCTACTACAAATCGATTTGAAATTGTGAGAAGCGAATTGAAAGACTTAAGAAACGAACTTTATTTTGTAGCCCCTTTATTAGTCAACTGATAATATTTCTTCAAAAAGAACTAAAATGGAGGCAAGAGTTATGCAAAACCGGAACATCTTTTTAAGCTTCTCCTCTTGTTTAAATTGTTTAATATTCACGCGCTTATGCTTTAAATTTAAAAAAAGCTGATCAATTCGAAAGACAAACTGCAACTAGGAATAAGATAAATGCTTCAGATTTCATTATCGCTTTATTACACGTAGACCAAGAGCCTTAATAAAAAATGTGTCATACTTTTAAAAAGATTCGGCTTTTGCTTCATTTGCCAGCAATAGACAGTTCCAAGCTGCTGCTAAAAGGACGACTATAATTGATAAAGTCTTTCTTTTCAGCAAGCAAATCTACAAGAAAATTTAAAACTCTTTTACTATTTTGAATTTCAAGATTCTTTGCTTCATTGAAGCTATTATCATGTAAATCGGGATTAATTATGTTTCAACTAGCATAACCGTCGGTTATTCATATTTGTAAGCATCTGTTTAAAAATGCATTCAAAACCGAAAGTTTCGGAATTTTTTTTGGATTTTTTAAATTAATTAACAGCTAAAGAATTCTAATTCGTGCGAACTTTCTTTATTCTATTTTAAAATTTTCGAATCAATTTTAGAGCAGCGCTGATGCCGTCGATTATTGAATTAAAATTGAAAAGAAGTGGGCAAAAAAGATTAAATTTATTGGTACGACCGAAATATTTAATTTGTAGTACAACTTTTAAACGTGTTTTGTCACTTTTTTAAACACTTTTAATTGTAAATTTTAATGGACTTTTTAAATGCCTTGCAATTGTACGCGAGCACATCTGATGCGCTCGTTGCCTACGCCATTGCCATTGATGCACTTGCAATGTGTGTGCAGGTGTGTGTGTGTATGCAATAAATAGCGCGACTTGTCACAGTCGGCCACACACACACACATACTTGAAACTGAAATTGTATGCGCCCATTCATGGTCACGGCGCATGCGCAGCCTTTAAGCGGCACGCATGCAGTTACACGCAAGCGCACTGCTGACTTCCGCTTGCGCGCCAACAGTGAAATTAATAGCAAATTACAAAGACATTGAAGGGATAAAAAAACCTACACAATGATATAGACGCTAATTTACCACCGAAAGGCAACATATGCTAGCAGGAAGGTTTTATTAGAGCGATTTTGGCCTATTGTTACTTTTCTATATGGCAGATTCCATATAAAATTGTTCACTCAACCAAATGTAAGTAGTATAAAATGTTATTCAAAAACAGCAAATATTGTATTAAAAATGAAAACTTCAAGCGATTCCGCTAAGAAATAAAAGTTTCAGACTTATTGCACTCTGCAACGAAGTCATCGACAAAAGATAAACAATTTGGTCAAATATCATTTCATGAAATTTTTGTTTCGGAAAGAATAGAATAGTAAATTTAGCTGTCTAAAATAAATTGGACTGCACTAATTAACTTGCATATTAACTCGTCAATTACCAATTAAAGAAAATTCTTTTAAACCTAAAAAGTGGAATTCGAGAATGAAATTCAAAATGGCTTCAAGTATAAATCTTTAACTCAATTTGAGCTGCATTTCTTTTCTTGACCAAAAGTACGCATAAAATTAAGCCATGAACGATATTATGCACACACACACACACACACACACAACTGCAATATAAAATTTGCTATGCATTGTTGCAGCGCCAGTGGGCGCTAGGCTCCTGGAAGCTAGCGGAACAGATAAAAGCAACCAAAATAACAGTCATGGAGCAGCTATATTAAAATTGCACTACACAACGCTACTGCCCAGCATCTGCTGAGGGAGGCACAACAACAATAACAAACACAAGTAAGAGTACAACGCTATGCTCAGAGCCAAGCAAGAGCTACGCAACTTCTCAGACACATACATTTTTATGCATGCATGCATTTATATACATACGTACAATATAAAATAGCAATACATAATTGAATTTTTAAGGACCCACCCTTTTAGTGATGTAAGCTATCGCATTACGCCTTTATATAGTATGTACATAATCATATACTCGTTTATATGAGCGCTTGCCTTTCAGTTTGCCGCCTAAGTCTTTCGTTTTATGGCGCATCCAAAGTGAAGCAAGCCAAATAAAAGCGGCATTGCTTCGTTGGTTTTTGTTGTTGTTTAGCATTATCTTGCGTTGTTATATGTAGCATTAAGGGATAAGGCATCTCGGTTTTATTGTGGCATTGCCTTTTTTACGAGACAAATAAGAAACACATTTGAGCACATGTAAAGTTTTTTTTAACCTTATTTGTAGCAACATTAAATCTATTGCAGCAGATAAGGTGGTGTCTTTTGCTGTAGCTCGGCTTGTTGGAAGAATGTAGTACCCTTGCAGGTTAAGATCTTTAGTACAGTGGCAAGTTGTGGGAAAACATTTTAGAGTGCTGTGGCAGCATCGTTTGGTTCCTTTTGACATACTTTCACTAGCAATGAAAACAACACTAGTCAACAAAATGCAATTTATTATTCGCCACTGCTGTAATTTGCATACAGTCAGCATAATAAATTTCGTGCAAAAAAAACTTTAATGAGGAAAATTAGTAAACAAACTTCATCATTCATAAAAAATTATGAAATATTTGATATTTCAGCTTAAAATGACTGCAGTTGCAAAATCGGTTCCAGCTCTCACATAGCTAATTTCTAAATGAAATTTTCTTTAAATTATAGAAAGATTGCATATTTTTCGAACATAATCTAATCTAAGCTTGTAGGCTAATCTAAGTTTCAGAAAATAGGGAATTTTCGTATATAACGAAATTGCTTTATTCAGTTTTGGATGTGAATGTATAAGTTTTGAAGCTATACTGGAACTTTATCATAAAAAAAAGCTTATAGAAAGAAGTTCATTAAAATAAATCGGCAAAATATTTCAAAACATTTTATAAATAAACATTCATTTTTGAATAAAATCTTGCTTTAAAGCACTAAGAGCAGCTTAAATGCAGTTCACATTATTTTCCACACTTTTTTGTACATGCATAAAAATGTGCTTTTTTAAAAACTAAAACTTACAAAAAAAATTTTTCATTCAACAATTTTCTCGATATGAAAATTTTAACTTTTTTGCAGTATTTTCGCACAATTCTCATTTCGATTCCGATTCCACTGCATAAAACATGTGCAGAATATAGTGTAGAAAAAATATATATAAACTTTGTTAGTTTTAAGTGGCATTTTCGCTGTTGCACAGTGTAGATAAGCAATGAATTGTTACGATTTAAATGTAATAAAAAAATGCATTGAATTCTACATTGCCACCTTGAGCACTGCATTCAATTTAATAAACCCGCCGGGCATAAAACTTCTGTCAATTTCCACATTACTGCCAGGCAAACCAAAAACGCCCCCTTGCGCCGCTGCTGAGCAGGCTCTGGCTGTAACCAGTCTAGAGTCTAGACGGCAGGAAAACGTGACTCCGAGCACAGCACAGAGCCGCAAGACTGAGATTGCATAATCTCAGCAAATGCGCAGACAAATCGCCAACGACAAGAACCTCGACTCGGCAGCCTCCACTCCTCTGCACTCTGCCAAGAAATGCTAAACAAATCATTTCGCGCATTTGCAGCGATTTCTACGAATTAGAAGTAAATTTCTTTTAACTGCATTTCGCAACGTGCTGCGCAGAAGTTGGCCTCGCTCGGCCAGAGTTGGAAGATCGCTGCTGCCCAC
Source organism: Neria commutata (assembly GCA_963457695.1). Taxonomy (NCBI): domain Eukaryota; kingdom Metazoa; phylum Arthropoda; class Insecta; order Diptera; family Micropezidae; genus Neria; species Neria commutata. Next base: position 15,202,890 of record OY735247.1, on the reverse strand, counting down.
CGCTCGCGATTACCGCGCTCTGCGCGGGAAGAGCGCTGTCAGGCGGATTTGCATAATACCCGCATACGTGCTGCCACTCTTTCCTTTTGCATTTCTTCGCTCCTCACCCCCTCACTGCTTTTTGATTGGATTCCTGCGGCGGCTCAGTTCGTTTATTGACGTTATTGACTTCCAAATTGACTAGGAACTGTTAAAATGCTGTAACTGGCATTCAAATTGACGAAAATGATGGTGATGATGATGATCCGCATGCTCATGACCATGGCGAGTGTGCACATGAGAATGACATTGGCGCTGGTGTTGGTGTTGGCGTTGATGCGTATACACTGGCAGCACCATCAGCAATTTCTCAAGAAATTTGCACGCAATCAATGGCAATTTTCACTCGGCTGTAATTTCTTGTATATAAGCTGTTGATTGAAATTTATGCTCCTCGTGGCTTTGAAGCGCGCCTCAATTGCTCAATAAACCCCAACATTTTGTGTAGATACGTAGCATATAACAGAGTTAAGGCGGGGAGGGGCCAGAATACGTTCATGAAGCGCTTTGATTGCAAGGTGTGAATCTTTGCAAATTATTGATGGCTTGATTACAGCATAGAGATAAAAGCTTCAATAGAAGCCTCATAAGATCAACGCCAACTAATTTGCCTTTTTTTACAAACTTTAAAAAAACATTGCCTATTGATATAGAGATAGCATGAAGCTAAGCAGTTTTTAACATAAGTAGTCATTGTAATAAGACAGGTCTTCGAAGCATTAAGATAATATTGCAATGGAGTGCCTATTTATTTTTGGGAAAGTCAAGGCTTCTAACATAACATCTATGCCCTTGATAGCAGCTATAATCTTACCTAACCTAACAATTTGGCACAATAATTAGTGAAAAAGCTCAGCCTAAGCCCATTGTAAAATTGAAGCTATTTTCAAAGTTGCAAGGAAACTTGTACTAAAAGATTGTAAAAATAGCAAAAATCTGATATATTTAATAAGAATTGAGTCTGCAGCCTGATAAGCTACAGCCTTCTCAAGAAATCTATGACAGTCAGCTCCGCTTTAGTTTAGAATATGCACAGAATTTAAAAAATTGTGACAGCTTCATTGAAAAAAATTGCATGTAAACGATTTTAATAAATTTTCAAGCAAATTTCAAAATCATTTTCTATATGGCCTTTTCCTGAATTGTTCAGTTATTTATGAGTTGAACTGTAAGCATATAATTATAATAAAAAGTGTCTATGTGTCTCTGGTGAGTACAAAAAGGATTAATGATCATGAGCAATCGCTGGGAATTTCTTCCATATTACGGCGCATTTTGCGAGTACGTTCCCTTTTCCTCGACTACTTTTTATTCGATTACCGCAAGTGCTTTTAAGTATCGAGTACAATCGTTACTTGCTTTTGGAATTGTCCAACACTATTTCGAGCTACTTATTAGCTTGCAAAGGACTCCTCAGCTGGCCATTTGTTTCAGTGGCTGCTTTGGCAAGAGGTGAGGCAAATTTATTTGAGTTGCGTGCTTAAAAACAACAGCAATAAATATGAGAAATAACTGCTTCTTGCTGTAAACTGCCAGCAAGAACAACAAACTTTAATCACGCATTTAAGGAAACCGCAGCAACGGGCTTCGGGACTGCGCACTGGCAGCTCAGTAGCAGCAGACGTAGCTGCGCTTCTCTAATGAATTCCCGCAGACGCATCCCAAATGAAACAACTCCAGCCGATTGTGAGCTGCTTGAGTAGCTTGTCACGATCTTAAGCTGCTCTGGCACAAGGGAAAGAAGAAGAAGCAGCAAGGAATATGCTAACATAAGTGGCACCATGTACGAAGCATGCGCTGTCACGCGGTATGCTTGGTGGCTGCTAAGTATTAACATGCAACGAAGTGTTAACAGCAACGTTCAACAAATGCCTTGCTTTTCTGCTACTATGTACGAATATCTTCTTGGATTTTTGGGTATGTCTCTTTTTAGGGGTCACTAACAAAAGCGGACAAATAATTATTTCAACTGTAAAGTAAAACCTACAATTTTTTTTACAATTTCGAATGAAAACCAAACAAAGCGCCATTTTACCAGAAGAATATTGCCACTAATTAAGTGGGAGGACCAGGCCTATTTTTTCTTATGACAGGAAGAGCTTATTCCTGAACTTGAATACCAAATTTAATTCGCTACAAAGCGTATTTAGTCTCAAATGAGAGCCATTCTATCGAACAAATTCCAAAGTGGTTTACTTCTGGGCCCATTGTGGGAGAGTTCTTCAACCGATTTAGCTAATCTCGATACTATAACTAAGATGAGCATCAATATCGCTGTTTAACATATTCGGTTCAAATCGGCCAACTGGTTCTTTATGTTTTGCGGGCACGAGGTTGACCGTCTATTCATATATTTTTCGATATTTTGAGCTAATCTTCGAAACCAATTCATCTAAAATTATAAGAAATATATTCGCAGTTCATGGACGTAGCTTTTTCTAATGATATCCCAAAAGACATAAGCAACAACAATTTTTCCATCTAAAAATCAAAAAATTCAAATCGTAAAAATTCGAAAATATGGGCAAGTTTCCAGTAATGCGTAATCAAATACCTAATTACTCTGATTTTATCAAAATTTTAGGTTAAGAAATGAAGTGTGCCGATGGCATCAAGAGGGAACATGTCAAGTTTATTCACATTTTGAGATATTTTTTTATAATCCGTTTATTTAATATCTTAGAAAAATTAGTTTTGGAATCTATGGATGCAGTCCTTTCTAGCGATACTCCACACGATTCGGGCTAAATATAATAAAATTTTTTTTATTAAAATACATATGTAGGTACTTCTTAACTTTTTACAGTGAAAGTATGTTTACGTTATGAAGACCTAACATCACGTCAAATTTCAGGTTTCTACGATGAAACAAGGTATGTTTTTATATATACACCTCCGAAAACAAAAGTGACCTTATAAAGACTCAGTTAGTGATGACGTATCGTATTTATTCGTATCGCAGACAAAGCCTGTTTTACCCGAGCTCTATACATGCGTTCGCTCTTGATGTATTTATTCGGATCGTAACGCAGAAATTCCCATAGAAATAGGTCTCTCTCAGACATTTACGATACGAATAAATACGATACGTCATCACTAACTGAGCCTTAAGAGTTACCGTTCTTTCCCTTTAGGGGAATGAAACCCTAACAACAGGCGCAAGTTGTGCCCCAAAAATTTTACTTTTTTTAAAGCCAGAGCTGTTTTCTTAGTGAAGGATATTATACGATTGAGGAAATCCGAAGAGAATCCGCTTGCTTGCGCGAACAGCGAACAGCGCGAACATGCAACAAAGACGCTTGCAGGCCACAAGTGCATTTCTTTCGTTTAATTGCAACTAAATTGTAAACATTTAAAAGAGAAATTATGAGCAGTTTGCTGCCACAAATCGCCATATGCAACATGATTGATTATGCAGCATGCCAACGAAGCACGCTGCACATTGCCAATTATAGTAAAAAATAAATATTTATGAAAAATTTCAGTTGAAGAGAAATGAGCGAAGTACGTCAAGCGATGATGCAGTGCTACGCCGTGCAACAGCAACAACAACAACAGCAATTTCCTAAAGCGGCTTGCGGCACGCTGCAGCATTTCAATTGCAAATGCAACAGCAGCAGCAGCGGGGCAGCACAGCACTCGAGCAATGCGTGCGATAGCAACACGAAGGCCTGTCAGGAAGGCGTTCAAATGCCACAAAGTGGCAGGTCGGTTTTGATTAAAAGCGCCCAAAAGGGGCCGCCAGCAGCGACGCTGATGACATGCGTGCATTCCGCTTCCTTGCAGTGTATAGGAAGCGCCTAAGCAAAGCACAACAACAAAAACTATTGGCATATGTCGAAATTGAAATGCAAGGCAGAAAGGCAGGAAAGCAGAGGCGCATGCCCGTTTCTGCGGCAAAATGCCGACAGGCGTGTATTGGTGTGTGTGCCTTTATGCGTGACTCTGTGCGTGCAATCATAAAAATTGCAAATTGTTTGCGGTGTGATTGCAAGTGCAAGAAGAGGAAGCAACAGCAACAACAAAACCAATAAAATGCAACACAATAAAATCTAACTGCATTACCGCCGCATGACGTAACAGCACAGTAAAAATTCTTATGCAACATCACAAAAAGGCCGCCACATGCGGCAACAAAGCGTTCTTGCAACTGCGGCGTACTCCAAGTGATTGCATATTTTTTTCAAATTTTCATTCTCTCTCTTATTTGCAAAGATTCTGCCTTTTTTGCACATTTTATTTTTATGCTTTGCTTTTTTCTAATATATGCATAAGTAGTATATTAAATCTAACCATAAGTCATAATATAGCTTTATTTAAATATGCTTTAAAAGAAATAGCTTCAAATAAAATATCGATTACGATCATAAAAGTTTATATACATATGTATGTATAAAAATATCCATTAAAATATCGAAGCTATGGTATCGTTATCGAAAATATCGCTTTCCATTCAAATGTCAAAATTAGCGTATCGATGTTGAAATCGATTTTCGAAATTAAGCGAAATATTTTATTTGAAACTAATATCTGCAAAAAGTGCATTCGAAGAAAAAATTTTAATTTCTTTTACGTTGACGTTTTTCGAATTTTTTGTGATCTTCAAAACATCCGTTTTTTTAATGTAAAAATTCGACGCTGAGCTAATAGAACATTTTCATAGAAAATCGAAAGTAATGCAGCCAATCATTGATAGGGAAGTATGAATATGTTCGCTAGGCTGATACGCTGTGCTCGGAAGACAAAAAAGAGATGTCATCTTCTTAAGAAAAACTGAGGAAATGATACAAATCGAAATGAAATTTTCTGGTGTTGTAGTAATCTCAGACGCTTTATATATTATACAGTAGCAAAACAACATATTGCTTATCGACTTTTTGCCACTGGCTTTTGTAAGCATAAACATTTTTTAAGAGAACAAAATTTTTCTGACATAAACTGCAAATAAATACTTGTGGAAGATCAGTACGGAAGCGAGCATCTACTATAGAAGAATTTTGCAAAAAATTTATAGTCAAAAGTGATGATGATGAAACTGCAAATAATCGATACTTAATATATTCGATAGTTTTTCCCTGTCCCTAGCTGCAAGCAAGATCGTAAATGATTTGCCCACGACAAGAAGCAAAGCATTTCAAGCTAATCGGAATGCATGAAGGAATTACTTTAATCCGTTTTTCTAACTAAAGCCCGTACAAAGCAGTGAATTCTCTAAAAATTACGCCAACTCCTTAAAGTGCACTAAATCCCGCTGCACTCACACAATTACGCGCAGCCGCATTGGCGCTGCAGCTACGCAGAATTACACGGACCATGATTCGCTCTCAACACTTTCGCGGAAAAGGCGAATACCAGATTCCATGGCTGCTGTCAGAGCTGGGCCGCAATTAAAATAGCGCACGCTGCTGTAATTTGAAGCTACTGCCGCTGTTGCTACTGCCGCTGCTGCTGGAGGCGGTGGCAGTACTGGTGCGGCCACTGATGTCGGCCATCATGGGCAATTGCGCCTTATACGGCAACCGTTTATTCATCTAATTGGAAGTCATGTTTATAATGGGCATTAATGATGCAATATTAAGATGTCAGCATATTTATGTAGCTACGAAGCTCCCTAGAATTGTGTCACTTCAAAATGGCTTCGGAACTTCCAAATTGATTTTATTTTGCCGCCAACTCTGTTTGAGCGAATGTTGCTCAGGGTAGGAACTTAAACAACTGCAGCAGAATCAAAGGGTTCCAATGCCTTAATAATGATAACATATAAATAATAATATTACGGTTGAAATCGGTACGGAATTCAGTTGCGTTTTAATCGGATCTTATAAAGTAGTTATTCCATTGAAAATTCATCTGCAAATATTTTTAGAAATTTTATTAGAGCATAAAAATTCGCATTTAAATTCCATGTCCAAAGTTTTAGAATTCTGATATCAGCCCCACTTGCGCGTATTGAATGGGACTCAATTCCAGTTCGGCTCGAAAACATTCTTCAAGAATATCTGCAACCATTTTAGGCCAACCACACAACCAAAACAATTCCGTTAATTAACTTGAACGCTGAATGGCATAAAATTCTGCATTGCAGCCTTTCATGCGATCATCCCATCACAATGAGCGCACTTGAAATACACTTGGATATGCTCACGACTTGCCACAGTGGCGCATTAATCCCAATTAGGGCTTCTTTTTAAGCGTCTGCTAACGACTCCTTATTTGTAATTAATGCAAATTGTAGAATTGAAGTTTTCGAATGGCAATTCATTCAGGCAGTTCCTCAGGCAATATCGACGAAAAAGAGGAAGAAACCGCAGTTGGAGATTAAATTTCCAAGTTGGTGTTGAAATATTGAATGCCTATTGTTATTGCCTATGCTTATAGTAATAAGAAGAGTATATCAAATTGTAAGGAAGATAGATATCGACATCAGTACCTATATATCTGTGGTCACAAGTCATAACCGCCTAAGTCTGTTTTTCAAGTTTTTCAGGAGAGCAGTTTCAAGTTTCAAATTCTCATAGCAGTATTTGAGAAAGTACACAGGTTTTTGATGGATAATTGTCGTGCTTTTATAGCATATAGATTAAGACACGCTGAACACGATGGCATTGATAACTCAATTTCATCCTAACTCGACTTAGGCGGTTATGGTTTGTAACCACAGATATATCGAGTGCCGTCAATCTGTCCATAGCCAAAGCAGAGAAAAGCAAGCTATTCGATTCTAACCAAATTTGGCATACACAAATAGTTACATCTCTCTAGTTCTAGTTCTAGCATTGAGATAATTCAAATAGGGAGTGTCCGACAGCTTATCTCAGCCTTAGATATCGTGCATAAAATGGGCATAATCGCCCTGAATAAAACGAATGCACATTTTATTACGGCGCACTTTAACTTTTCGAATATTAATGCAGGGGTGGCTCAATGTTCACTTCTCAGCCAGGGCACATAACATCTAAAATAATGAGAGTTTATTTTTTCAAATTGTTTCTTTGCGCGGCGCCACTTCTCACAATGATTGACATTTCTCCGAGAGTATTTTTTACGATGGAAAACTTCTCAATTCTTTCGGATACGGTTTTTTGTAGGTCCCATTCATTTGTTCAAAATCTAGAAATCACACACAAGTAAATGCGAAAATGCTAGGCAATCAATCCCATGACGACAGTGGAATGATTTTTAAAGAAAAGAGAAATTTTAAATATTGACAGAAATATTTGTTTGCAATTTGTTCAAAAGAAAAACTCAATCAGCAGTCATAAGTTGCAAAATTTTGCTATAATTGTACGTGAAGAGAAGCTGCAACTTGCTTGCCCGGCTGATGTTGCCATTCCACACGGCATCTGCCTTCTAATTGCAATGGAATACCGCAAAAGAAACGACGATCAGCGGATGGATGTGATAGATGATCGGCTCACAAAAGCTCAAGAGCGCTGCAGGCAGGCAGGCGAACAACCGAGCAATTTCCCCATTAGAACCACAACGGAAACTATAATTTCATTTCATGCAAATTCGACACTATGTGGAAAAGGAAGAAACGGCTTTGTACCGTTGCAACGTGACTTCGCAACGAAAGGAAGGTTACGATTTTCACTTCTGGGAGAGCGTCACAAGAAGCGGCCGCAAACAACGGCAACTGCAAAAGCAACTGAAATTGAAATTAAAATTGTTGCTGCCGATGCTACTGATACTGCTATGTTGGTCTGCTCAGTTGGTGCTGCTATGTTGTTGTTGTGGATGCCACAGTTGCAGCAGCTGCCGACTGAGAATGCGCCTTCAGCAAGTCGAGATGCAAAGACGAGCCAACAACACAGCAAAAATGGCAAGTGCAAAAGTGAAATTGGACGCAGTTGGGCGCGGGCGCGGGCGTGGACGGCGAACAGTCGCCTGCAAGGCTCCGGCGATTGGATGCGCAGAGAATTTGCGCTTAGCGCGCTAGAGGCGCATAATTTGCTGCATTTTGTAGTTGTTGTTGATATTGTTGTTGTTGTTGTTTTTGTTTACCAAGCTGCTTAGCATGCCATTGACATCAGCCGCACACCAACACGCCCACGCCCACGCCCACGCCCACACCCATAGTCCACCTCGTCCACCTCCACCAGACATGGCATACTGCAGGGCCTCTATTGTAGTTTCTAGCCGCGCCGCTGTGCATTTTTGTCTATGGCTGTGCAATCGTTGCCATAAATCTTGCTGAGAAATCTGCATTTCTACTTTCGGTTGCCAGGCATTCCGCTGCGTCCCATCAATTTGGCTTGCTATACAAAAGTCTGAAAGCGAATCTTTAGCCGGCGCATTCTTTGCTGGCCGCTGAGCATTCGTGCATGCTGTCCACAATTATGAACGCACAAAATTTGCTTTGTGTTGCCGCCGTGGCAGCGACGCAAGTGCCGCACAAGTGCAGGCACACGAACAGCGACAGTTTAATCTGTAGTTTAGTTGTAGTTTCCATATGGAATGCTAGTAATCATTTTGGAATTTTAAGGAACTTTTTATATCTTGCCCGAAACGAATAGGTGGAGGAATTTTGAATATTTTTGAAGCATTCGAAATCGAATTGTAACTATGTATAGCAATTACTATACAGATATAGATACAACGCTATACAAAAGCAGCCAACTTGGCGAAGAAATTGAATTAAAACAAGCAACGAAGCATCAGTATCTGGCAAAATTTGGCTAATGACTTTCATGATTACAAAAAAGAAGCGAAATTCCACATCAGTTTATCAAATCGTTAAACATTCTTTGAGTAAAATCGACGATTTAATTCAGAATAGAGCAGTGGGAAAATAAAATTTTTTCTGACAAGAAAATTAATTGATTTTCATGCATTGCCAGCAACCTTTTCTCTTTAAGCCTCGATTGGGTGGGTGTTTGTATTTCGAAAAAAATTTAATGGCATATAAAACGCCAAATATATTAAATGCATGAATATTTGGGCTGAAATGGTGCAAGCTAAAAATTTCTGTCTTGGAAAACGCCTGCAAAGGATTCGCTACTAAAAGGAGACACAGATGTACATATATATTAAATGTAACATTATGTGTATAATGTGCATAGAAGTATCTTCAAAGCTGAAATGTCGTTCGACTTCAACGTCCAAAAAGAGCAGTTTAAAAACATGCAAGCCTTTCCTTTTCTTTTCTTTTTTTTTGAATTAAAATGAGCGAAATTGTGGCTAACAAGCAGCACACAGCTATAGCTATAGTTGGCTGGCATGTCTTTTCATTTAAATACACTTTTGTAGCGCTAACGAAGCGTATTTTTATTCGCACTGCTGAAGCTCGTGTCCCAAAGGTATAAATTTTAAGCGCTATCGCTATCGCATCAGTGTTAGTTATGCGTATGTGTGCGTATGCCAGGCGAACTGAAATTTATGTGCGGCGGCGTTTATAAGATTGTACGATGTAGCTACATGCATACCAGGAAATCTCGAACTGATTAAGTCAGGCGGACTTTGTGTGTAAATTGTGGCACGCTGCTCGAAGACATGTTCCATAAAAACCTGCAAGATACTTGAATCGAATATGTAGAATATATGTTTATACATTTTATAACATCACCAACACAACCCAACGCTTATGGCTTTTATTAATCCCCCCCTCCCACTAAAAAAAATCGAAATGTTACTGGTTTTCGTTTTTAAGTGTTATCTGCCCATTTTCTATACTCAGCACACTCAGCAGTGCAAAGCCATAAAAATTAAAAGTGCCAGATACCAATCGCATACAATCAGATACATTGATGCAAAAGTTGCCCAAGAGCGCAACGCATAGACGGGACGGCAAAAAGACATACGCCTCATACGTGCACACGTCACTCACATTATTTTGGACTTCGCCAAATGCCCCAAACCAGCTAAATGTGCTCATATCCAGCGGCTAACAGCCATCAGATACTTTATATGCGGCTGCGCTGCCGTGCGTCGTTGGCACACAATCAAGCTGGAATGGTGTCGGCACGGCGCGAATCAAGTGTCGGCCAGCAGGAACCCATTACATTCGGCAGGCTTTGTTTCTGAATGCGCCCCTCCCCCCTCCAAATAAAGGCACAGCGAAAAGTAAGTTGGTCAGCGCTGCAGGCTGACGTGCTACTAACTTAGGTAGTTAGCTGCTCGTGGCTGCTGCCAGTTATAATACCTCGCTCAGCCCGTCTCCCGATGACATTACAACAACAGCACAGCGTACAAACCTGTAACGAAAGCAGAAAGTTGCAACGAGACATTAAATTGAATTCCATTATTGATAGCAGCTGTTAATGTAAAAAGTCAATTAAAATACGCCAAATTAAATCAAATCCATTCGTTATCGATAGTGCAGTTTTAAGCTGAAGATTATGTTGGACCAAATGAAGGCGCCCGAAAGCCGCTCACAACTGTGCCAGGCCAGTTGACAATTTGCAGCGTTGTTACCTTGAATACTTTAGCATAAAGCTGCCAGCAAGTGAGTTCATGAAAAAATAGTTGCAAGTTGCTATATGTATGTATATGGCCATGGAAGGATGCAGCTTTCACAAAATAAAATTCAAACTTTATGGAGAAACAAAGTATTGCAGCAGAGAAAAGATGCCATCAGAAGTCTTTAAAGCGCCATAGAAGCAGGTCATGGAATTTTAATTGTGCCAGTCTTGAGCCAGAACAGGAAACTAGAGCGCATCATGGAGCAAGCCAGCCAGCAGGCTTGATGCCCAACACATAGAGCTCAGTTTTGACTTGAATTGGTAATGGAAATGAAATGAGCTGATTGAACGAATCGCTTTTTGAAAGAGCAAGATTAAAGGCAAACCGATATCATAGTAGTATAGATGAACACAGGTCCGTTTTGCTCTTTTGTAAGCTATTGCTTAAAAGCGAATGATTAAACGAAGCAATTGCTGTTGGTGGTTAAGCCTTTGCTAATGAAAATTCAACTGAAAATTTCACAGTTTTTAGGGTTCCCTTATAAGGTTGTATTTATTTCCGGAGGTGTATATATAATCAGACTTTGTTTTCAACGTGGAAACCTGAAATGAGGCATGGTCTTAATGAGGTAAACATATTTTCATTGTAAAAAGTTAGGAAACATTTTTAGAATTTAATCTTAATTTTGAATGGGTCTCTGGTCGGCGAAAAAAAATATTTTTATAATGTATCGCGTAGGGTATCGTTAGAAAGGGCTACGTCCATGAATTCGAAAACTATTTTTTTTCATAATATTAAATGTATTGGGTTCGAAGATATAAGTAAGTAGGTCAAAATATCGGCAAATTTATGAACAGACGGGCAAGGAAAAATAAAATTCGAACGCTAAAGCGGGTATTTCTGGTACGGAACCCTGACTCGCACTTGGCTTTTCGAAAGATGGTACCAATTTATTACTAAGGAGTAATTTCGATCTGCAAACGCATCAAAGCGGCCACTTTTCATGTTATATGCTGATTTGCTGTCTGCACCTTCCGTTAAACTGCTTTGTGAGTGCCACATTTACCATTCGTCGCTTAATAAATCGTTTAATTTGTTGCTGTTTTATAGCATAAATGCCGCACTCATATTGAGAAGGGTGCAGCGCTCATGCAACGAAGAACAGCAACCAATTTTCGCAGTTTTTTGTTTATATGTATGTAAAGCATACACGAAAAAGATGCAACTAAAGATGTCTTCGCAAATATTGTCGTCGCTTTTATTGCCGCGTCGTATGAGCGACATGCCGCACGCCTGCTCAACTGCTGAAGTGGACAGGCGTGAAGGTGCTGCGCTGGTGCGCGGCCGTTAAATGATTCTATTGCGCAATTTACGACTTTGGTGTGTTGCCGCGGTGCGAAATTGAAAGCAGCAAATGCCGCCGCCGGCAACAAAAAATAACAACAACTAACAGCAACAACAAAAGCATACATGTAGCACTCATCGTCCGACATTGCAGCATGGGCAAAATCCAAATTGCCATATATTCTAATGACACGGACATGTACGGCGTGGCTTTCACGCTCGCCACTTCCGCATAGTGGCAAACAGCGGCAGCAGCGGCAGCGGCAACGGCAGCTGCGGAATTTCAGCTAATTTGCATTGTCTGCCAAGTGACGCTGCTGGCGAGACGCAAGCAGTTTTCATTATGCCGCAGAGCGCGTGGCCATTTTAGCTACGCTCATCTCACACTTCTCTGCCACGACTACTGCCTCCGCCTCTTCCTCTGCATATGAACATACAAATTATGGAAATTTCATGCTGAATTAAGCGAAATGCTGCAATAGTAATCAGAAGTAACTGCACAGCGGCATGTTGCAGCGTCTGTGCCGGCAGCAGCAGCAGCAGCTTCACATATGAAAGTGGCATATGCATGTGGCTATGCATTCACCCGTCACTTTGTGCGAAAGACGCCAGTACCTGAAACCGTCAAATTAATTTCTAACTCCCAAAGCTCGCAATAACTCTTTGACAGACCGACAAAAGTCAAAACGCAATAGTGTGTGTGTATATTAGGCATGTCAAGTAAGTCATAGTTGATGTAAGAGTATTGATTTCTACAATTATGAAAAAAGTTTACATTTTTATAAAAATACAAATTACAATTAGAAAATGAAAACAATATATATTTTATTCGAAAACTATTCTCATATATATGTACTTATATGTGTATTATAAATTTTCCCGTTTCCAATTTCCTATGCAGACGACCTAAAAATATACACCATCATTAATAGCCCCATAGACCGAGTCAAACTTCAATTTGAACTCAATAATGTTATTGAGTGGTGCCATAAAAATCATTTATCTTTAAATATTACTAAGTGTTTTCAAATTTCTTTTCCTGAATCGCGCACTCAAATCTCTATTTACTATCATATTAGCGACTCTCGTTTAACTGAATTCTCTGAGCTTGTTGTTATCTTTGATTCCAAATTTGTATTCAGTAACCATTTAAATTACTTCAAAGCTAAAGCTTACTCAACTCTCGCTTTTATTTTGCGGACATTTTAGTTGAGACTTTTTCGGAGCCGTACAAATTAAAATTTTTATTTACTTCCCTAGTGGAATCCCAAAGTGGAAGATTCAGCAATCATTTGCAGGCCTTTTTATGATTGCCTCATTAAAAGAAAAAGCGCATACAAAAAGTTTTTATTCGATTTGCTCTTTGTTCCTAGTACCCACAAATCTGGCAACACTAGTCCGATTATTTCAAACGAACACATTTTTGAAAAGTGCCATTTCTAGACTACATTTTGTATGAAAATAGTTGTGTATTTCATAGCTAGTATAAAAACTTACATTAATTAGAAAATGAGTGAAGCATCTGAAAAAAATTCTCAAATTTTTTTTGATGACTCGGAACAAATTGAAGCAACTTGTTTATGAAACTCTAATGCATTCAACGTATAGACCGGACCTTGAAGCGCCTGACTTTTGTTTCGATTTCTGCAAAACTCTCGTAATGTTTAAAAATGGACCAGCCGAGGAGCTACTGAAAATCTTTTGGCCAAGCTTATCGCCAATTCTACACCGATGGAATTAAGAAGCTATCCGAAAAACGGCAAAGGGTCATTAATAATAATGGCCAATATATACTTGATTAAGAATTGATTTTCGAATCAGGAAAATTTGTATTCAAAAATCTAACAAAAAAACCAATACCTCGCGGGCTTCATAAATCCTTTAGTAAATTTCATGACCCGCAAGGGATTCATACCAACTTGCATTGGGAATTTCTTTAAGACAAGTAGACTTCAGGAAATAGATGCCCCACTCTCTCTACAGCACTGCAAAAGAGTTTAACGAGTTTGGAAAATAATAGTACCCAAGAAAATTTTGAGTTAAGATACAAATTCAATACAGTTATGTTGAGCTGGCAGATTATATTTTACCTCTCTTCAGACTGTGATTGACAGCTGAATATTAAAATGAAGCAGACTTTCTTCCGAAAATCTATATGTACCTCTTTGAGTTGCTCTGACACTCCATAGAAGTGGCTCTAGTGCCGCATTATGCTTCTTCTTTCTCTTTTCGTGCAAGAGCAGAGAACAACAATGCGAAATATTTGCCGCAACTTAACCGCAACGCACCAACTCGCAGCAACATTCTCTGCAACATTTTGTGGGCCAAACATTTTGAGGGCATAAGTCACAGTGTATCTGTCGACTGACGGTCACTTGAGCAGTTGCTTCCACGTGGCTTGTATGTATGTACCTGTGCGCTCTTTCACAACATTCGATTTTCTTCCTTTACATGCGGCCCCCAACTGGAAAATACAATAGTGGCACACTTGTTCGCCATTACACACACACACTCACTCACAGCGTGCAGATTAATGTTTGTCCCAAATTACTTGCGGTCCATCCGCTGCTGCAGCGGCGTGCTGACTTAAACCAGCGGCAAATTTATATGTGTTGACCTTTCAATTATGGCGTAGCCTTGCCTTATGCCCATGTGGTTTTGGCGTAGAGAGGGACTTGAGGAATTTATGCTCGAAAATCGAGCGTGTGTGTGTGTGTGCATTGCTATTGTCTGTCTGTATTGACGTTGGTGAAAGTTTTTCAAATTTTTGTGTAGTTCAAACGCACAGTGGTTAAGCTTCATGCGAAGTTATAAGCAAAAATATAACGAATCGTTGTAGTATCGAAAGTATTGTTATATCAATATTATGATATTGAAATATCATAAAAATATACATATATAGGTATATATAGGCAAAAATATAACGAATCGTTGTAGTATTGAAAGTATTGTTATATCAATATTATGATATTGAAGTATCATAAAAATATACATATATATTAGGGTGTCCCTTATTTTTCAAAGTTTTTATTTTCTAACGCATAGGCCTTAGTTTTGTTCATTTGCTCCTAAAACACTTGGAAATCATTTTTTTTTTTATTTGGAGTACGGTAACCCGTGCCGACTTGCATAGAATCAAAAAATATTCATCATATAGAAAGCGCATTTCAGCTAAAACAAAGCAAAGAGACACGATGTGCGAACAACGTCGCTGTCGATTCTAACGGTTTTATAGACGGTTCTAACCTGCACTGGACGTGAGAAATTCTAAAGAAGAACGCCTGCCAATTGTTATTTCATTTGGAGAAAAGGAACAACTTCTGGCTGTGCCCAAACTGGAGAGCTCTTCCGGTCAAGATCAAGCTAAGGCTGTGTTTAACGCACTTTATGACTGGAACCTCGATGACAAAGTACAAATAATGTGCTGTGACACAACTGCGTCTAATACAGGGCGATTGAAAGGAGCTTGTGTACTTTTGGAACAAAAACTAAACAGGGAATTAGTACTCTTTGCTTGCCGCCATCACGTTTATGAACTGGTTTTACAATGTGTGTTCGAAACAAAAATCCACCAAATCACAAAGAGCCCTGATATCCCAAGGTTTAAAAAGTTTAGAGACAACTGGAAAACTATTAATCCTGCTGCTATTGAAACATACACCGACATCGTCACACAACATTTTAGTAATACAACAATAGAAGAATTGTTAACATTTTATAATCAAGAATTGCAAAAATCCATTGTACGTGACGATTATCAGGAACTGATTGAACTATCAATTATTTTCATAGGAGGAGATAATGAGAAAAAAATTAAAATTAGACCTCCTGGAGCGATGCATCAAGCAAGGTGGATGGCTAGAGCTATTTACTCTTTAAAAATATGTTTGTTGCAATCCCAGTTCAAAATTAGCGCAAAGGATAAACGAGAACTTCAAGATGTCTGTTTATTCATAGCGGTTATATATGTAAAACCATGGCTTGGATGTAGTCTGGCGGTGAAGGCACCAAATCAAGATTTATGCTTTTTAAAGAGGCTCAAGGAATATGAAACTGTTGACAAATTGATCTCCAAAGCAGCCCTGAGCAAGTTTAGTGAACATCTTTGGTACTTGTCAGAAGAAATTGCCGTTTTATCACTCTTTGATGATGAAGTTGACGAACAAACGAAGGGAAACATCGTAGTGAACTTACAAAGAGAGAGTTTGTATGATTCTGGGAAAAGATACATTCCGTCAAAAGAAGATATGTCTGATTATTTGAATGGTAAGTGGGAATACATAGTCTTATTTCTTACCCCGTTTTCACTAAATTAATAATAATACTTTCTTATTTATTGTTGCAGAAAAATCATTAAGTGATTTTGTATCTGTCATGAGCACAAATTTATTTACTCGACTAAAAATTGATGAGAGCTTCCTCCAGAAACCCGTTTCAACGTGGACAGAAAATGTTGCCTATTTAGAGGCAAAAAGAAAGGTTCTTTCTTTAAAGGCAGTTAATGATACAGCTGAAAGAGCTGTAAAACTTATGCAAGATTTTCATGGTTTGATCAGTGCAAATGAAGAGCAAAAGCAATTTTTGCTACGCTGTGTGCAAGAGCATAGAAATCTCTATCCAGACTGTAAAAAAGAGACCCTCAAAAGAAAATATCCTGGCTTGTAATTTTATCTTATTTTAATAAATAAATACCTATTTAGTAACTTTTTATTATTATTATTTTTATAAAATATAAATATTTCAATTGATTTAGCCTACATAACGGAAAGGGTTAAAAACAGCAATTTTCAAAATCTTCAGAGCCCTGTCGGCACGGGTTAATGTTGACGTAGGAAGATGAAATTTTGTATTTGAGTAAGTCTAGGTAGTTTAAAAAGAATTAGAGGGTATGCATTTCGATATCTGAAAAAAAAAATTTTTTCACCCATATAAGGGACACCCTAATATATATATATATCATGTCTTACTTATTTGTTCTATTGCAGTAAGCTAGTGTTTGGACAACAGAGGACTCTACTTATATCGAATATTGTGAAAATTTCTCCTCCTTTCATATAAAAATTGTAAATATGTATCTGAGTTTACATTTATTATTTTTCTACATAAATTTTTCGTAATATAAGTTCGCCGCATCTGAACTCTGTGTATTGTTTTGACAAAAACAAAGCTAAATAAATCAAATCGATCAAAGCAACGTACTATAAAATATGTCCGACTGACTTCATTTGTGCTTCAAATTAATACTAACAGTCGAATTCAAAAAAACCGTATTACACATTTAAAAAGTATTTTTAAAGCGAACTCTTTAATAATGACATTAGATAAATTATTGGAATCAATAAGAATCAGATTAAGATTGTATTTGAAGCAGGAATCCAGTCTTCTAGTAACCATAACCTGAAAATTCTATTGTGAGAGTTTTCGAAATATTTACGTATCTATCCAAAATTAACGCTTATATAAAAAACGCATACATTTTCTCCGCTCTTCAACCACTGTGCGACGTATAAAACTTACTACTATGAATAGTCAAAAAGTAGCAAGTAACTAAAATGTACAGCACACAAGACTGAACTTAATACGAACTGCTCTGAATTGTTCACAAAGAGAGTAGATATATGAAACTATAAGCTTTTCAGTTTGTAGCTACTCTTATTATTAAAGTTCTATACTTATTAGCAGAGAAATGACTATGTATTGTTATAATCAATTGGAAGGAATACAACGATAGTGAAAGAATAGTGTAGATAAATTGAGCAATATATTTAAAATTTATGCACGGTGCTATTATATTTAAGGCCTCATTTACACTAGGCATCAAATGATGCTTACTAATTTAGTTTCTCATTAAAAAACAAAACTACACTCAGTCGCTCGAACTGGGAAACAAAAACAACAAGAACCATTTGTTAATGCATTCCAAACGTAGCAAAGCTTATTCTAGCTGCGATCTCTACTCACAGCAAACTGCAATGAGTATTATGGCAGATTAAAAAGCCGCAAAGTGCAATCACTGTAACCGAATTGCCGACGCAAATCGATGAATAAAAGACACAACTGCACATCAGCATCAACAATGATATACAGTATGAGAAGTTCCTGTAATGTGCAGGAAGTATGCTACACGGTTGCATTATTAATTACTAAACGTTAATTGCAAAAGAAAAAGTCAAATCATAAAATTTCAAATATTCACACTTAACTTTTGTACAAAAAGAAACTCTAAGTTAATTGCCACAATTGAGCTAAGAGATGCATTCGAGATAGCAATAATGTTCAAGATTTGCTATAGTCTTGGCACTTTCAGCGAAAGACTACTTTAAAGAATATCTTTTGAAAATTTCATCATATATTATACAAGTTTACAAACCGAAATAGCTATATGACCTGCCCATGTGAGCAAAACAATTCTAATTATTTGTTGTTGTACACTTAAAATCGGTTTGTTTCAGAACAGAAATAGACAACTAGGTATTGTCATTTCTCTTTGGCAAGTCAGTCCGAATAACAACTATTCTTTCTAACAATTTCAACTAATTTTAAGCGCTATTGGCACATCGCACTCATTTAAGGAAGCTTGGCTTCAAAAGCAGAGCAACAATGGAACAATGCCACCACTGCCTTCCTCGCTGAAACGATCTCATGCCGTTTCTTCTCAAAGGGTTTACGAGGTTTACTTAGCACTAGTGCGCGTCTCCGCTGTGAAGCGTTGTGCGTGTATAAACAAACACCTGAGCGCACAGCTTCAACACCTTTTCCTCTGCATCTCCTGTGAGCTGCAAGTGTTTTATGACCATTCGCGCATTGTTTACACTGCGTTGAATGAAAGAACTGAAGAGCTAACAAAGCGCCATATAAAGTGCTGTCATAAACAACATTTTTAATGAACTCAGTTGGCTGTTTTGTTGCTTTCAGTTCGCACCTTTTTCCATTGTTAATGAGCTGCAGCTGTGTAGCTTTTAAAAGTATTTTCTGCAGATACTTTTCCGTACCTACACATATAGACTATTCTGAGCAGATTATATTGTTCTCACATTGGATGTGCATGTGTATTAAAGCGCTACTAACACATGCATGAAAATATTAAATTTGCTAACCTAACTACTTGCTGAAATATGTACATGAAAATCGAACAAGTTTTGATTTAATTTATTTCTAGACTAATACTGAAACTAGCTGCTAGCCATATTCGTTTAAGCCTTTGAGTCGCATACACAGTTTTCGTCGACGAAAACGAAATCCTATATTTTCAGTTTTTTTTAAATTTTTCGTAGCTAATGTATGGGAATCCGTTTTCGTCGACGAAAACGGTGTATGCGACTCAAAGGCTTTACAAGTACATAAACAATTTATTGGCTGTTGAACTTTAACACTTTAAAAAACCTTACTTTAGATTCTGTTTGCTGTTTTGAATTCAAACAATTTATAATCATTGTCAGTTCCGCTTTTGTAAACCATATGCATTGTTTTTTGATTTTTTTCAATTGATTTCCCTGCTATATAACATGCACTTTATATGCAATAATTACATAATTATTCATGATTTAAAGTTTTCGTTATTATAACACTAAATTGAATTGAAGCTAGTTATAAAATATTGTCATGAATCATGCAAAACAGACTTTAATACTACTATTATCTATACTTTATACATTACAAGTATTGTTATTGCTGTAATTTTGAATCAGTCGTGAATTCATGTGAAAGAGAAAATATGAAAAACTGTCAGTTTTGTCTATTCGTCTGTCTGTTTACCTCCTTGTTTGCTTTTGTGTGTGTGTTTGTTATTCTATTTGCCTACTTGTTAGTCCATTCATCTTTTATGCTAACACACATACACACATATGTACACACAGCCAGCCATAACGGTCAGTGACATTGACACAAGAACTGAACCGTGCTCTAAGTCACGCTCATATAAACAATGCTCAAATTATGAACGTTTATGCTCATGTTCTCATATACCACAAAAGGCTTAATTAATTCTTAGTTACACAAATGGAAATCAAGTTCTAACTTAGTTAATAATCGATTTTTCTCTTGCTTAAATTGTATGAAGTTAAAGAAGTTTTTTCACTCTTACCAATGCATCGAAATGAGTTCAAGCCAATTACTTAACTGCAGGCGAGAGGCTTAACAAATTGCTTGCAAAATCTGATACTTTAATACACTGTAATGTTAATGGCAAGTGATTAACTTGCTTAAGTTTTTTAACTCCTAGTGAATATGCACCTTTTCGCAACGCATTTTGCAAGCTAATAAGGAAGCGCAAATTAAACTTCCCCACTTGCAGGCAAACAAAACCCAAGCATAACGAATTTGTACGATTCCAAAGCCGTTTGGTTCAAGTTACAAGGAGAGCGCTAATGACGTTGCACATCCGAAGGCATAGCCCCCGGTAGACTCAAGCAAAGGTGTTGCGGTATTAAGTTGGCATGTGCTTAAGATTTACGAACCAATTGCAGAAATAAACCAAAATGCAGCGAGAAAAAATAACTTCTTTACTTGGCCTAACGCCTAGCCCAATATTGGCTTAAGGTATGTGCATTAAATATTACTATAAATTGCATATTCTTATGAGTGCTGTTGTAAAATTATGCACAAAATATCTGAAAACAAGTTCCAAAAGCATTAAAAAACAGCACTAGAAAGAACAGAGTAGGAAGATTTTCAAAGAAATTACCCTGCAACATTACGTAACGAACTTACATTTTGTTTAAAGACAAGTTATTAAAAATTAGTTCTTTATCGACATTTCTTTGGTGTTGTTTACGTAGAAAAAGTTAAGGCAATACAAATTTGGTTTAATATAAGAAATCTGATAAGATATTTGAACAAGCAGATCGATTTCTTCTTAAGTGGTTTCTGAGAAAAGTGTAAAGAAATCTGCATCATAAATGTTATTAATATACAGTGAGTTTCTGTTTCAAGTCTTATATTTCAAATTGGCAGATGCATAATGATTTAATCTTATTTCAAACTCAAGCGAAAAATTAACTAAAGCATGCATTTAAATGCCTTGAAGACATGTTATCACTCAAAAGTAGTTTGATTGCCAATCTTTGTAATAGTAACTAATAATTGGGTTAGCATTACACTGCCGTTGAAGAATCTATTGGCAAGTCATGCCTGCCAAGCTCAAATTAATTTCATTCTAATTTCTTTTCTTAATTCTCTAACCTTGCGTAATTGTTTGCTTAGACTTTTGTTATTTTAACAAGTGTGAGTACGTTTCTTAAGTCTTTGGTTCATTAAGGTCGCACTTTTATCTTAGATGGATTTTATTGCGAAAAGATTTCCTTATATACAGAATTTTTCAAGATTTGCTGCTTGTTCCGTTATTTTGACTAAAAATTAGGTCTACAAAATTTTTTGGTAGCACGTTATACTAGTACAAAAAGAACAAATTGTTATACTAAAGCATATTAAATTGGAAATTGGGTTTCCTATGCCTTTGATCATGAGTTCTAACTAACCGTTTACTTTCACTTATTATTGAAGATAAGTTTGGAGGTTAAACTGGCTGTATAGGGCAAATATGGTCTGTAAAAAGACAAACTTAGACCATGTGTAGGCTCGCTGTGATTTGTAATAATGAAAATAAGTAGAATTTTATGATTTTTTGAATGCAGTGCTTAGGTATCTAGAATATAATATTCTCTAAAATGAAAATATTGAAATTGATGCTTGAAACTACGACGTTTCAGAATGCATAATAATTTGCATTCTTCTCACTGCACTTTCCAAAGCAATCAGTTTAAATGTTAGTCAAAAGTAGTGGCAACATTCTGGCGAAACCTGTTGTTCACGCCGCAAATGCGTATCTAAGTTATTCAACACTACACGACCTCATACACAGTCACGCACTGACTGCCACCTGCGTTAAAATATAACGGACGCACTATGAACAGGATCGCAAGATGTTGCGAAGCTAATAAACATGCGCAAACTGAAAGCCAAACCGCTTTTCAGTTTTGCGATTTGTTCAAGTTTTGGCATACGCCAGCTGATTGGCGGCGCGGGGGAGCAGGTTGCAACTTGGCTGCTGGCTAATTTTGTTTAGCGTTGCTGTCGTCTTTTATTTGTCAACAGCGCGAAAAGTTACTTGTGCAATTTTGCTATTGCTTGCAGCTGCGTACTTGCAATGTCGCTTATTGCACATTTAACCTTCATAAATTATGGCCCAAACTGGTATGCGTCGCTGTGCATCCTGCTGCGTAGCTGCATGGCTTTTCGGCATTTCTGCGTAATTGAATTTCAAACTTGTTCGTAAGCGGGCTGACGTGCTTACTTGAATTTGCAAGTTGCACTGATTTTGTATGTGTATGTGAGTGTGTGTGTTGCTGAATAAGGAGTGCCACTGTTGAACTGGTGCATGCCATGATTAATGGGCAGCTGGTTTGTACGCCGCAATTCATTAGCGATTTCACTGCAACTGAAAAGCACTAAAATCCTTTTAATGCGTGTAAGAAATTTGCTCTTTTCCCGACTACAGACAGACAGCAGAGCAGCTTCCCAGCTTGAGTGCTCTTTTCCATTTCGTGCTGCTGTATTGCCATCATTTGTAGCAACGTTCAAAGTAAATTCTTTGGCGGTTTTGTTTCTAATGCTCAGCTTTAAATAAATTCAAAGCTATACATATTTGAAATATGCGCAATTTTAATGTTGTTTTCCGACTCCGCCTCAGCCACACAAAGGTGCCCACCTTCGCGCCAGGGTGTGTCCGCATGCGCCGCTTTGAAAGATTTTAATTGGCGCGCATTCGGCCTGCAATTGTTTTTTGCGCTCACCTAAAAAACATGATTTAAGCCGACACTACGCTGTACTCCACAAAACGATTGAGCAGAGCGTGCGAAACTCAACGCCAATTCTTCGCCATGTCATGGCCAAAATATGATAAAGGCCTGATTTCGTTGCTATACCAAAGAAGGTAACTGTGTCAAAACCATAAAAATAAGTTAAGGACATTTAGAAGACATGCTTTCGTAACATATCTGTGCAACAAAAACTATTATACTTTGAAATTGTTAACATTCAATTAGAGAAAACTTTAAGCAGAGACCACGTGGCAGTTCAAGCATCGAAATATTCATTTTATTAAACGAAGTCTATTTACAATTCAAGCTTTTCGAATGCGCCCGGCAGCCGCTCAAAAATTCCATTGCAATTTCCCTGCCTTGCCTTGGCCAAAAAGACCAAATAAAAAACGAAAGACTTTAGACAAGAACTTGCTACAGAAAACAATGAACAACGAAATTGCTTGTGCTTGTTCTGCTTGCTTCTGCAATTGCTCTTGTTGTTGTTGTTGTTGTTGTTATTGTTATTGTTATTTTTATTATATTGCCATTACAGAAGGCGCTTGTTTTGGAGCCGCGCGCGGATAAAAATCCAATCAGATTATTTTTCAATAAAGACCAACGACGCGTATTTACGACAAATGCTCGCAAAGTTTCGGTTTCAAGCGGCATACAAGCTGCAGGCAGCTCAGCAGCGTTTTGCCTGCTCCTTCGCTGCTGGCCAAAATAATGCACAAGAGCAGGAATAAGCAACAACAACAGCTGAAGTGAAAAAGCAAACTAAAAAACTGCAAGAAAATAAAACAAATGTAAAAAGTTGAAATATTTCAAGTCGGCGCATTTATCGCTCGACTTTAATCTGCGCGAACGGCTTGCTTTTTTGTATGTCTGTTTGTGTGTCTGTCCGTTGGTATGTCGGTGTCTGTCTATTTGTCTGGCCGGTAGGCTGCTACGAAATGCGAAGCAGCCAAGCTAATGCAAACTTTACACAGACCTTGGCTGATTCGCTCGGCAGAGCACTCAAATGCAGTGGCGAAACCAGAAGAATTTTTTTGAAGCAGTTTGAATTTGAGTGCAGTTAGACAGAACTAAAAACAGACAAAAACGATTGCAAATACATAAAAAATTAAAAGAACAAGCCTTAAGAAATTCGTATTATATAATTGAATTTGAATTGAATTGAATTTGAATTTTGGCTCAGTGAAAAAATTCTGCCAATCAATAAAAATATTCAGAGAGAGTTCGTAAAATTCAATTTCATAACTGGCAGACCTAAAACCTTCAACTTCTGCAATTACAGCAACTTTAAGTAGAAGAATAGAAATATGCACACTTCGACTGCAAAAATGGTTCATACTAATCGAAAGTTAGCTTTAGCTTTGACAAACATTTTATGTAAATTATATGAAAATTGACTTAATTGATCGGTTCGTTAAAGCCGAAGGTTGGTTTTTAGCAAATTCATTTTAAACGAAAAGTGGTATATATTTTATCGAAATATTCAAAACTAGTTTAAATGATTTTGAATGCTTTGGCCTGCATAAAAAATCATACTATATAAATTTTTCTATAGTGTAAAATTTTTTCGCAAAATCTCTGCCACCCATTTTTGTCTACATTTGCGCATATTTATGTATATTTTATTAACTAAGCAAAAAGATATTCTCTTTGGAAATTTTAGTCTTAGAGCCGCCACTGCTCACTTATGTATGTATATGTATTTGCATGCGTGTGTGCGCTTGTATGCATGCACTTTTTACTAGCCTAACGCAGATTATCGCTGAACTTTGTTATTGTAGCCGCTGCCAATCGCCAGCACACGAGTCCTAATTCCGTCGCATCCTGCCTCGGCCGGTCCGCCGGTCCCATCTTAGTCGCTGCTCCACTGTGCTAGACTGCTTTATTACATGTTGTTGTTTTGGTTATTGCTGTTGTTGTTGGTGTACTCCCGATTGTCTGCATAGCGCAGCGCTTCGTGCTGGCTTTTTTCTTCTAAACGCATGCGCGCATCGCACAGCCACTCTGCGCCTCCTCAAATGTTTGTGCAGTTTTTGTGCTTCTTCTTGCATGGCACTGATTGCAGCAGTATTGTCCAGTCCATTCCCTGGCAGCACTGCAATTATTTATCTTGTGTGGTAAAATATGCTTTGAACTGCTTTTGCTAGTACAAGTTTTTGTGGGGTTTTGCTCTGCTCTGGCGGTTGTTGTTGTTGCTGTTGTTGTTGCAGTGACTATCGTCTTTGCGCGCGACAACATTTGGCGGCATGTAGACTACAGCAATTGTGCACTGAGCATGCTTTTTCTGGCATGCACTTTTTTCTTGCATCTTGGCGCTTCTGATCATGCCTTTGTTCCTAGTACTTTTGACTGCGTTCCAGCCGAAAACCGAGCACTTTAAAATCGTCTGCTATATGCCACTTTTAGGATACATTCTCCGTTAATATTATAATTTGGCTGAAGTGGATCGAAGTCTATTTCTTGTATACTTAAAGAAGACATTAAATTAAAACCAAGCCTACAAACAAAATGAATAAGATCATATGGTTTAGTGTCTCTGGCAGAGACGATAACTGGCCGAATAGGTTCGACTCAATAAGAAAGTCTAGTTTTTCTTTGTAAAATTTCTACAAAAATGTTTCTTTGACAAGACATGCATGACTCAATTCAAACCGTTTGAAGTATAGGATAAAAAAATTTTAACAAAATTTTCAGCGGCTTCGTTGAAAGTTGAAATATTCTTAACAGCAACATTTGAACTCTTTCACCAAACCAGTTTAGCATTAGCAATCGAACTTTTAAACTATCGGCAAACGCTAATAAAATGCAGTTAGGCATGCTACTATGAGCCGTTAAACATAATCAGACAGTTTGGTTGAGTTGAGAGGGCTATAAACCCACAAGCAGATAGTCTAAGCCAGTTAATGGCAGAATGTTTGCCATTAGATTGCCAGCAGTAGATTGCTTCTTAGTCATTAGAACTTTGAGAAATACAAGATAAACGAAATCAAAGTCTGAAGCATTTTTTTATTAGTTTTATTGTAGCGCCCTTCAAAACCAAGCAAACTTTCACATTATTAAGAGATGGTAATTATTGCTTTTAAATAATTTTCTGTCATTTACAACAACACTTCAACATTAGGCTTTCAAAAAAATAAAGTGTTATTTGTTAAGTGAATTCAGTTGGTTTCTTTCCCCTTAGGCTCAAACACATCAACGGAAATTAAACGGCTCAAAATTATATTTAGTTGAAAAGCAATTATTTGCACCTAAGAAAGTGAAGAGAAATCCACAGTCAAGTCAAAAGCGAAGCTCACCGCCAATTTTAAAAATCAAAAGAAAGTATCTGCATCTGTAAAGTACATACATACTATATGATGAATACAAATTGTATTGAAAAAATTCTTAAGTATTACACATGTAAGTATGTTTGATTTGCGCTTTGATAATCACTTTCGCTGCAACACACTGTACATATAAAAAATTTTCTGCTCCAAAACAAGCAGCGAAAATACAGAAGCAGCTCAAATAAGTTGATTATTGAAGTTCATAAGCTTAATTGGCATAAATCATAATTTGCCAAATAACAATTTAAAAGTAATTAATTATCTACAGCTGCAATTACAAGATAGGCTACAAATAAATGTGCTTGTAATGAGCTCATCATTAATTAATAATTTGCTGTCTATTATCTACATGCGATGATGTATTCTTTAAAGGCAGCTTACATCAAGGTCATTGCTTGACACGCCAACACACCTGCACACATACACACATAGAAAAACGCTAAAAAAATGTTCAAATACAACAATAAAGAGACATGACTTTAAGTGCTGCTATTTAACAGAGACAATGAAGCGAACAGCTGACTGCATGAGAAAAAGATGCACTGAATTGCAACTAAAATAACAACAATAACTCTAAATCTAAATATTAACATAAAAAATATTTTATATTCTGCTGCAAATGTTTGCACAAGTGTTATTTAAATATAATTTATGACTTTTTGTATGTCAAGATTTATCAGCATTTTGCTGATTGTATGCCGAACGTGACTCTTACTAATGAGCATGACATCATTTTGTGCACGCTGTGTGCTTGTAAAGTGTCTTTCCTTTGAAGGCATGCACATGCCTGCAATCGTGCCACGCCCAACCTACGCTAAAATGAAACTATGCCACATAAAAATGGTTCATTTTAACAAATTTCAAAAATGGCGCCTTATTAACAATTTAGATAACTTTCTCCTGGATTTCTTTAACCATTTTTTTATTGCTGTCATCAACAAAAGCAACAAATTTTTTATGTTTTAATGCAAAAATCGAAATTCGATTAGCAAGCAAATGATTAGCAGTTAAATGTGAAGAGAAACAACAGCTTTTACTTTTGTTCCAAAAACTTGAATTTATTTTGCATAATCTTAATTGACTTGATTTAAGCAAGAATAAATCTAAAGTGAAATGAATTTTTAATGAAGTCAAATTTAAACTACAACAACAATAACAACAACGACAAATGTTAAATTTTTATAGGCAGAACAAGTTTGTTGCTTGAGTCTTGCGTTTGCTGAGCAAATTCAAGTTCAATGTTTTTGACACTTTTGATTTCATCACAATAACAGTAAATTTTTTATGCAATGCCAAAAAATGGCTTAAAGAACCTAGAACCCAGTGATTCTGATAAAATTTGCTATTTTAATATCGAACTTAATACAAAATATCATATTAAAAGTTGCTTGCCAAAACAAGTTTGTTGCCTGAGTCTTACGTTTGTCATGCCAACATGTCAAGCAATAATAACGAATAATTTTCATTAAATTCAGATACGAACAAAAAAAGTTGCTTTAAATGCCACTCCATACAAAGGTTCTTTGTCCTCGAGCTGCGTGCGCAAAATTGCTTTGCCTTTGCACAGCTTTGAAAGGCTTTGAAAGCATTTCTTCGCCTAAATCCGCTCTGCCCAATTTATTTCGCTTAATCTGCATTATTTCTTAGCTAGAATTAAAGCCGCTGACCAGTTCGCCTACACACACGACTGAACAAGCGTTCGTGCGGCTTCAGCACCAACTGACAAAATATTTTTTTGCTGTTGTCATTCCGATTATTGGCCAGCATGCTGGCTTCTTTGCTGTTTCCTTTTATTTTGCTTGAGCGCGATTCTTTTCTTATTTCACTTATTTTATTTTTTGCCAGTTTTTGCAGTTGTCATTGAATTGCCGCCGCCGCTGATGTGGTGTGGTCGTTTTTGTGCGCCCATGAGCTCATGCACAGCTTTGGCTGCCGCCGCATACACATGGCAGTATTGGCGATAGGCAGTGGAAGCACAACAAACAAACAAAAAACGCTTGTCTTTGCTTCACTACCTACAACTCAACTCCCTGAAGCGAGCCGCTCTTTTGATCTGGTCTTTTGTATTTCTGCGGCTAAGAAATTCAAGTCATTTTCGTATCTTTTAAAAAAAATATATTAGACTGGATGTTATGTTTCAAGCATGAGATACATATTCTGCTCCCACTGTTCTTGCTCCTACGGCGAAACAGTACCTACATAGTGCTCGAAAAGCAAATAAACTGGATTTATTGAATTTCAGCGTAATTGAAAATTAAATGCCACCGCAAAGTAAACACAAAAACTGCGCGCATGCGCCCACGAACGCCTCTGACCGAGCAGAGCAAGTGCGGCAGCCCGCGAAAGATGCATGCACGCAGATACATATGTTGACGTCCGCTGGCGCAGGCAGTCAGGCTTGCGGACAGACAGACAAACAGACAGACAGACAGACAGACAGACAGACAGACAGACAGACAGACAGACAGACAGACAGACAGACAAAGAAAGAGACAAATCCCCAGCACGAGTCCAGTCCGCGCCGCCAAATGACCAACTGCGCGAGCAAGGCGCAGAACAAAAGTTAAGTGCCTAAATTACAGCCAGACACGATAATTCGCAATTGACAGGAAACGAATGACGACAACGGCAGCAAATAGCAGCAGCAGCAGTGGCAGCGACAGGTAGGATGGCTTCGTATGGCGGCTTCAAAAAGGTGCGCACGCAAATAAAGTGATAAAGCTCAGAGGAAGAGGTAAATTTAATGTTGGCAGTGAATGTGTTAATTGCGAGCGGCCTGAGGAAGCGACGTGGCAATAAAAGCAGGAATTTCGGGACGCCTTCGTTACAAGTGGAGGCTTAATTTCGAAAAAGGTCAAACTAATATAAACCTACTCGAATAATTAAAGAGACACGCATATTTTAATTATATGGCAGCGCCTTGTGCTACATATCGCATACAAGAAGGCTCGAACAAGTGCTTCCAATAGCTACGAGTACTTCAAGAGGGGGTTGGACCAGAGTCCACTCACAGTGATTAAGTTTGACGGCTAGCGACAGCCGTTGCCCCGTTCGAGCTACAAAAAATAATTGGCTTCTTGTGATGTGAGAGGAAGTAATTATTGGAAAGAAGAAAGGCCAAGACCAGAAGTCTTAGTGCTGCTTTTGAAAGTGGCAGTGGCGCAAACAGAAATATTTTTTGGCTGAGAGCTGTTTTGTTTTGGAAGGCCAATTCTTAAGCGTAATATAGTATACATATGAAAGCATATGGTACATTAATTTTAAACAGAAAGAGTGCAGACATAAGAGTTTAATAAACTATTTTGAGCAGAAGCTATGCTATATCCAAGATGCATGTTGTTGACAACTGCAGCTTCTCTCTAGCCTCCGAATCCACATCAAAGCCGTTTATTGTAGTGGTAAATGAAAGCGCTTTAAGAACTGTATTTATTAGGATTAATTTCAAAACATAAAATCTTATAATAAGAAAAAGGAACAATAGCTGCCAAGGCTTCCAGCACGAACGTTAATTACAAAGATATTTTAAATGTCGTAGTTGCTAAGATTATATGCTTTGATGAAATTTTCAATTAAGATAGCATTACTATTTTTAAGAACTTTATTTTTATATTTGTCATTCAATGCATTGATCAAATCGAAATTAAAGAGTTAATTTATGTTAGTGGACAGCGTTGAAGATCTAATCTTTGTTGACCACGGTTGCGAGTGAGCAAAAATATTCTTACGCATCATGATGGCCTAACTGTTGGCCTAACTGTAATTAAGACAAAATTGAGATTGAGATTAAGATTAAGAAATGCCATCGTGTTCAGCGTATCCAAATCTATTAGCTATCAGTTTTTAATATTGGTATGTTTTATACGACGGCAATTATCTATCAAAAACCTAATAGCTTCAGGTGCTTTGTAGTGAAAATTTGAAACTTTAAACTGGTTACCTGAAAAAATTTAAATCAGACTTAGGCGTTACAGATATATGCTTGTGCTTATTATTTACTTTGATGCCAATCTTATTTATAGAATTATCTAGTTTTTTCCCTGTAATTTTTAAATTTTAGTATTTACATTTAAAAAGTCTGCAGATCTTCTTCATGTCAATGGATGGATTAAAGTAACTTTAACTTTTCAATTAGAAAAAAACATTTCTTACAGACAAAAGCCTTGTAGTGCAGTTTTACACACATACATACATACACACCTATATATGTACAGAAGAAATATGGGTGGCATAAAAGCAAGTTTGCCGCTTCAGTCTGCCGTTCTGAGCTGCATTACCATAAAAATTCTTATTGCAACGAGTCACGAAAAACAACTCTAAAAGAAAACATATGGCATATACTCATATAAATTCAGCATTTTATTATCGTTTTGAAATGTATACATGCATGTACTATTCTCTGCCTGTATATCTGCATATATATATTTCAAAGAGTTGCATAGCATAACTGAAACTCTATAAAATTCTGCAATTTCCTTCACAGCAGCGTGTAGCTGCACTGAAGCTCGTAAGAAATATGAAAATTTTTATGAGTAAATCTGTTGAGAAACGGACACAGCAATTAAGTAGGAAGGCCTTAACTGCCAGCGGTCGGCGTGACGTAACAGTAACGTTTTATGATGCTGGGCCAGAGCAAAATACACAAAATCGAAGAACATTTGCATTGCTATAGACTGGGGGGCTTCTTGTTGATCTTTGTCCAATGCCACACGGTGGCGGCTCTGCGGCGCTTTCTTTGCAATTTGCGTCGTCTGAAAAGTTTTTTTTATGAGTGTCGGCTTTCAAGCGCTGAACGGAAATGAAAAGTTAGTGAAGTGCAATGTTAAATTGCAAGGGAACGAAGAACCACAGCACAATGACAAGATTTTATGCCAAATAAAATTTAATTTCTGCACATAAGGAAACAACTCCAAAAAAATACTTTTGCTAGCACAAACAACGATCTGCAGCTATGTTGCATATAATAAATCAAAAACATGTGCATATGCCACACATGGCAGCTCAATGCTACCACACACTTTAAGAGCCCCCTTGACATATTTTTGCGCCAACCTTTTCCATTTCTGGTTCTATTCACACTCTACACATATGTATGTATGTATGTACAGCTGGCATACTTTCTAACTATAAATTTGTTAATTTTATGTGTCAGAATTCGTGTGAGCGCCATTTCAATGTTTATTACTCGTAAATAATATTATTTTGCCTTAGGTTGAGATGCGATAAGTGTTTCATGTTACTACGAAACTTCATCGCAGCAAATTTTATTAACAAATTTCTTATAACTTCGCGCACATTAAGCGCTTCAGCTCCCTTGGGCTGAATCTTTTATAGTTGCCAGCGTTGACCCATTTTTTTAATATCTCTACTTCCATCAGATTTAATGTCTTAATTCGCATCTATAGAATTCTGTGCATGTGTGCAATTTAGCTGAGAATCTTAAGATTATTACGACTAAATTTACGATTTTGATGCTGACGATATTTTGCTGAAAAGATACACACAAACATACAAGTGATGCTTGTTCTCACTGTGAGGCTATCATGATGCTCTTTCGTTTCGTATGCTATTCTGAAAGCCTGGCAACGCCCAAACAACTGTATCTATAACCACAAAACCAATAAAATCGAACAATATTGTTAACATGATTAAACAAATCAAACAAGCCACAATGACTGAGCGCTTCGGCGCCCATTTAATCTGTGCGCTTGATTAATGATCCCATTTGCACTTGCCCGCATTAATTCCTGCAGGAAAGAAAGTATTATTATAGTCTATATTTCTGAATTGAACTGCACGCTGGTGGCGCATAAAAACGCAGTCAGTCGGTCTCTTTTATTGGTTTTTTCCGGTTTCATTGTCTTCTTTACTCTGCTGCACATGAAAGCAATATGATTAATGATTGCGGCCTGTTGAAACTGGAGCAGTGATTGATTGTCTTCTAGTTAGATTGATTTTCTGCTTGTTTGAACAAGTTTTAAATGCATATTTTTTAGCACAATAAAACTGAGCTTTCTATTGTTGAAGAATTCATTTTATTCGAATGGTGTAATATATTTCATATAAACATTTTTTTTCGAGGTTTAAGGCGACACTTGTTTGCGCTTTATACAAATTTTCGGTTTTTGACAAAGTATTCAAAAAAATATCAACACTAATAACTGCAAAATATCATCGAATTTCAGGCTTACTTCAAGTCGAAGACTGGCAAAAATATTGGCCGTATTCACGAAGCAGGGCAGATAGCTAAAAGCGAAGATTTGCTCTGAACAACAACAAAACACATACAGAGCTAGTAAGCATCATATGTATTTTGTTGTTGTTCAGAGAAAATCTGCTCTTTTACTCCTCTGCCAGTCCAGTTGCCCTACATCGTAAGTATCGCTTATATAAAAATTTTTTATAAGAAGGTTCTGCTCAAAAGCAGTCAAATTAATATTTTTAGTTCTAAGATTTTTGTGTCCAGAACAATCCAAAGCTTCGAAATATATATCTAAGCAAATTGTATTTGTATTGCTTGATTTGAAGGGATACAGTTTTCGGAGTTTAAAATTTTTTCAAATTGTCTATATTTACAAATTTGCCTCTTGAAAGTAACTAACGTATGCAGAGGGCCTATTGGAATCCTTCACATGCCACAGCCAGAACAAAAGTTTCAAATGCTTAAGACTCAAGAATTCTTATCCTTCCACACTTTTAGCAGGAAATCAAGAAATGGAATCGAATAATTGGTTTGAATCATTATTGTAATAAGCTATTATAAAGCAACTTAGCCGAGATTAATGCTAACATTAGAATGCAAATTCGTAGTAGCATAAAATATAAGAACTACTTCTCAACACGGAAATGATACTCCGGTTTATTGTAATTATTTAAGAGAGGAAAATTAGATTAAGATTTTAATGGCATATTAAGAAACAGAAGCAGCAGAAAGAGCAGCAAGTCAAATAATTCTAATTCCACAAGGAATTTTCAAGAAGAAAAACAACGTTTTTTGCTTCTAATTGAAATAATTTCATGCAAATCTGTTGATTTCAAGCCTAAGCCAAAGTTGTCTAAGAAAAATCTTTGAGTGCCGCTAAGCCAATTGCCAATTAGAGCTGGAGTTGTTATAAGCAGAATACAGAGGAACATAATCTAGTAAGAAGATAAAAGCTGCAAAAAGCATTTTGCTTGGCTATAATGAACAGAAAAGATTTCAGCTGCATAGCATAAGTGCAGGATGCTGAGATCGAACTGGTATTTCTTCCAATTGCAATGACATTACACATTACACACAGACTTATATCGATCAGTGACACTAGAAAGTTCTAAAATTAATAAATATCTTTTGGATCATTTATGGACTACCCTGTGCTACATTTTGCTTGAAATGTAATTCCAAACAACTGATTTTCTAATTGAAATTGTTAGGCTTTTCGAAGTGTATCTATTTCCAACATGAACATAACACTTCTCTCTACTAACCCTCAATTAAGGAGTTGAAATTGGTACATCGTAAGCTGTAAGCTTTTAACTTTACTATAAGTGAAAACCAAAATGAGATACGAAAACGAAAGGCTTATTGTTGTAAATCCAAAATCGGAAATATGAAATGTTCTTCAAGCTTTATGAATTAACCATTGTTGAGGGGTGGAGGGAGTGAAGAGGGGGACGGGGGGAGGGGGTTAGGGATCTATTCAATAAACTCGTATTTGTTTCATATATAATTTTTCATATGAAATATTTAAAACTCTGATCTATCTGAATACTTTCTGCTCAACCATAAACGATATCCTTAAAAATGTTTCTCTGTAAAGCTGTAGAAGAGCAGTTATGAAATAAAAATACAACAGTATAATGTCGCATATAAATTGCCTAAGTTAACCAGCAAGTTCGTTGTCTAAGTCTTTCGTTTGAACAACACTGCCAGGCGTATTATGGCTTCAAATTTTCTTGTTCGCTTACGCACGTAAACACATACAAAGCACATCGAATATGTTTTCGCTGGACATTTGCTTCATAACGGAAATGCGTAAAACAGGCTCAAGAAGCTGTGCAAAATTCATAAACCCGCCAAGCGCGGCAGTTGCCACTGCGACAGCCACAAACCGCAATTCACAAATCGCGCTTTTATCAGTTGCTGCTGCTTCTGCTTGACAGATACCGCTTTTATTTTCGCACAACAACATGGAAATGCGTTTAGCATTAGAGCGTGAGCATCACAGTTGGTTCCCCCCTTCAATTCCCACTCATGTGCATTTTCAATTTAATCCCACTTGCTTGTTTTCATTAGCACTTTATGTAATATCTTAAAACAGGAATTCGCATGACAGCATTTCGTAGCATTTTTTGTTTGGTTAAACTGGTTTTTGTCGAAACCGACTGACAGCTATTTTGATTTTTTGGATAACCGCTCCAGTGCGTTTTTATGTGGTATGCTTGTTGCGCCTTATAAGCGTTTGCCAATTCATTGGATATTTTCCACTTGTTGCTAATAGACTTGGAAAAAACGCCACCAGGATATATCGACAAATATACCAGAGAAACAAAGTGGCTCCCATACATGGGAAGTGTGTAGGTGAAAACCCCCACGTGGTAGCACAATGGACCTTTTGGCCTAAGTGATGTCCTCGAGACGACCACTTAACCTACCTACCTGCCAATAACTCCGCAAAACAGATTTCACATATCGCTATAGTAAGTTGAGCATGAATTGTACAACAATAAAAAGAGCTATTGCATGCAATTAGGCATGCATTTTCACAGTGTGTTAATTTTTATACAACACCAAGAAATACATTGTTGATTGTAAGTTATTCATACACACATAAACGCAAGATGTATTCTCATAAAGCATAGCTTGCTTGTTTTGACTGTTGAAATATCGAGCATAGTTGAAATTCCTCATAAATAATTCTATTTTGATTTCTTCCAGATTTTAGAGCTGCACACCAGTTTCCAAGTCAGTGGAACCAATTGAAAGTTCTTGTAAAAAAATTTTTCCCAAGAAATAATATTTACTTAAAAGGAGAACTTTCGAATATTGTCTATATATTTCTATAGATGAAAGCGGGTTAAAGCGGTTAAAAAGTATAAACTCTTAGCTTTCTCACAAGTTCAAACTAACATAAACTGCTCAAATCAGTGAGAAAACTAGACACTTAACAGCGCTGTGCATTTCAATTTTGAGAGTGTATCTTAGACTTTGTGAAAGTTTGTAGTTAAGCCTTTATAGCTAAGGTCCCTTTTACAAGAAATTTTTTAGTATTTCACAAGTCCGTGATGTAAGTCAATGGAAAATTATAAATGCTGTTAATTAAATGAATTAAATGCATTGACAGTGCGTGAAATTATATAAAAGTAATGCAAAGAAGTGCCAAGAGATAAAATCAGCGTGCATGACGATGGGAAGAAGTGGTAGAAAGGTAAAAGTAGAATGCTCACGTTGTAGTCACTTACTAAGATTTCATAGAGAATTCTATTTTATTAAATTGATGAAAAATTAGTTTTTCAAAATATGTTATAGCAGCAATTTAAAATCATTGAAAAACTGTATTGATAAGATTTTGCTAAAAATACTTTAAACTGCTGAAAATAAAAACACTCTCAGTGAAGGCTTCAGGAGGCTTGCATCCCTTGGCCTTATTTCTGTTAAATACAGAATACAAGAAAAGCGATTGCCAGGGCAACATCGTGCACCTCTCTAAGCACTAAGCCACTCCCGTTATAA
This sequence comes from Neria commutata, assembly GCA_963457695.1. Classification (NCBI taxonomy): domain Eukaryota; kingdom Metazoa; phylum Arthropoda; class Insecta; order Diptera; family Micropezidae; genus Neria; species Neria commutata. The sequence continues at coordinate 15,167,257 of OY735247.1, read as the reverse complement.
ATCAGACTTAGCTGAAAATGTCAGACCATTTGCTGAGAGTGCGGATATCGTCGGCGGCATATATAAAAACACTTTATACGCCATTACGCTAGTGTGCATGAGCGCATAAAATTTGCTATTTCGACACACACACACACACACAGGCACACACGCACGTGGGCACTTGCTATCGCAGGCGCAAAGCAAATGTCCGCGAACGGTAAATCAAGTGGCCTCAAGGAAGTTATTGTGCACCACAAGCTTTAATTACGAACTGCAATTGGTGAGCAGGTTAATTGAGAATTTTATTGCAGTATAGCGGCTGTGCACTTTTTATGTTTTGCATACTCGCATACACAAATGCAATGTGTATGTGTATGTGGGCATGTGTATTTGGCTGTTTCTGTGAATGATTGCTACTTGCAGTTGTTGGATTGCCAATTTCCGCCACAGTCAATCGTAGATGCGGGCAAATGTAGTTAAATTTCTTTGCGGCTGGCTGCAAGCCATTAAAATGTCTACGATTCTAATGTTGCTTCGAATTCACTTGTAGCCTATGCTTCGCTTTGAGCGCTGAATTCGACAAATGTACATATATGCAAGTAAGTGGTAGTTATAATGAAGAACATTCTAAGCAAATATTTGGAAATGTTAAATAAAGACCCAAGGTTTTAACTTCCGATCCTCAATGCATTATCTTGGAGCCGGTAGTCTAAAGTAATAATTAATTAGTTCAAGATTGAACGAAATATAACTATAAAGCTTTAATTAATATAAACTAAGTCACAAAAAGTTGAAATATCGCTAAGAGTTTCACCAACCAAGTTATAAATATTTTGATAATTGATCGCAGTTGACTTGAAATGCTAGAGTATACCACAGCTCCGATTGGAATGGCAATGGGGTGGGATGAAGATCTCCATGTTGAACAGCCAAGCCCTTAAGCTAAAAAGCTCATTGTACTCACTTAAGCCAGCAGACATTCGTAACAAGAGAGAGATTTTTGGGAAATGGGTTGTATGAAAGAAAAGTTACAGTATAGATTAATGGAGGTAAGCTCCGACTACTTGACAGGTTGCTGGCCCGGCTCCCGGTTTCTTGTCAACAATTGCTTGCAATATACAAGGCATACTTATAGTGCTGCGGCATAATCTCTCATTAAACTTTTCTTTTCTTTGGTTGAAGCTTGAGCTTCATGATAGCCTAGATCTGTTCAAACTTCCCGCCCGAAACGCGGCTCCATGAGAGTAGGCATTTGCAGCTTAAAATTTCGCTAAATGAAGTATAATGATCTCAAACATATTATCGAATTGTCTAAATAGAAACGTTAGAGCTATTCAAATTTATTCAAAAGCAGCCAAAAGTTATTTTTGTTCTTCTGGCTTGTAGCTCTTTTGAGTTGGCCTTATTCTGAGTGGTCAGCAACTTTTCCATATCAGAATATCGAATAACCCGCTTTATAAAAAAAGCATTTAAAATTTCTTCAAGTACTTAACTGCCACGGTTTTTCACATTTTTGAACTTTTCGGACCGAAGGAAGAGAGAGGGCACTGCCTTGTTTTCGTTCATTCTAAGCAGACGGTAAATATGAGGTTTAACTGCATATACAAGTAGCTTAAAAATAAAATCAATACAAACAAAACAATTAAACTATCCGATTTTAAATGAAAAGTTTATGCATATATACTTACATACATACAAACTTCAAGGTCTTTGATCTATGCGACTAAAGTACAAATTGCAAATACTTACTCACTTATGCGTAAATGCAAAAAAAGCATTATCTATTAAAAATTGTTTGTGTATTTACTAAGCGATTAACACATCATGATGTCATGTTGCCTGCTATTTACCTTTAGAACTTTGGCATACGCTAATTTATTCATACAAATATTTATTATGCATTAATGTTGTAGACAAAGCAAGCAAAATCTTGTAGAAGCTGAGCGCACAAGGTCATCTGACTGCTTACATGGCGGCTAGCTCATCTGCCCACATTCCGCTTCAAACGACGCAGCGACACTCAAGCAGCTTTTAACCAACTTTTACTAAAGAATATGCGCATGCGTAGCCGAGCAAACAATTGACTTGACTACGCCTTAGTCACACATTCTGTTGATCGTGGTTTGATGGCTGAGCATTTGCATGGAACAAGCACGGGGACCAGCTGAATTTGCATATGAGCGCATAGAAATTAATGCAAATTGCATGGGGGCCCCAACCATTCCCGCTTCTTTTACAGGTTTAGCAGCAACGTACGCCAGCAACAAAGCATTGTCAGCTATCTAGAATATTTGCACAGCAGTCACAAGTATCACAAATATTGACAGTCTGCCAGAGACGGCAAACTTTCTCTGCAATTAGCTTAGCCAGCAGATCGTTTGCGAATTTCTCATTTCCCAGCTGTTTGCCAGCATATGAGCTACTTTTTTATGACCGCAATCATCAAATACTAAGCGATTTCCACTCATTCTACACTTCCTCTCAGACGTTGTTGACGAACATTATTTTGCGCCCTTCTAATGCTGCTGCCTTAATCTCTAGCTATATATATTCATTTAGGAAATTATGTTATAGCTTTCAGTGTCGCATGTGAGCGAGTGACTTTTACTTTTATATCATCCGAATTCGATTTTTTAAGTTCCTACAGAATTTTCTAAATTGTAAGCATTTAAATAAGGTGCTCTATAATATGATATAACAGCTTTATACTATGTATTTAACTGTCCATCAAATATGCAATTAAATGAGCGCTCTGATATTAACCCTAATCTAAAGTCGCCTGCCATGACTGAAATTTAATACATTTCAAATGATAAGAAATTATCTCACACCATTCGCTGGCATTTTCAGTCTTACCGCGCTATCCAATTTGAACAACATTTCGAACGTTCAGAACTTCTCTTTTATTTTACTCTACCACTCACAGACCATTCATTGTACACTTTTCTGTTGAAAACAAATACACATGTTCTTTTCAAAAGCCATACGCCTTCTTCAAAGAATTCATCTGCGCACAATTCACAGCTCGGTTCGCTGTTGAATTCTTTGAATTTCCATTATTCGTAAAATGTGTATCCCCATTCGCCTACACAATTCTCGTTTATAGTCACTGCGATTGCTTCATTTTATTTTCAATCAAAGTTTTAGAATAGCTTTTGTTGCCTTGGCATTAGCGCTAATTCATTCGAAATGCCATTGACTTCTTCTTTCACCATTTTTATTTTTATTTTTTTGCAATTGTCGTTGCGTTTCCGCTGCTGGGCAATATCAGTTTGTCGTTTGGCATATGGTTTAAATGCCGCTTGAATTGAGCGTACTTTTTGTTGTTGTTGTATTGAACGTTTTATTGTTTTTTTATATTTTTGCCAATTTGCTGCCTGAGCTACTTTGATGCCCCTTTGTTGGCCATTTGTGCCACATGTGGAACAGGCGAACAAAATTTAAGCTGATTGTGGTCGCTCAACTTTTCGCATTAGTTACGCTGCTCTTCCAATCTGTCTAAGGCTAGTGCAAAAAAATTAGTAAACTTATGCATAAGCTTAAAACTATGTAAAGCAAATTTTCATTGAGTTTTGTCTTAAGCAGATTTGTAACAATTTCTCAATCATTAGAGAATCAACCTAGTTGCAAGAATTATTCAGAGTTAGCAAATTTATAATCTGAGTTGACAGCCAGCTTTTTGACATCACAACGGACCTGTTACTCCTTTCCAAGAAGCATTAAAACAGCTTTCAACACTTTGAGCATCTAATTTTCAGCTACTTCTCCTAACTTGATTCTCTTAACTCTATTTTTATATATTTTATCAGCTGTTAGACTGAAGCATATATCGAATTTCTTTCTTTAAAACTTCTTATTTTAATATTAATTTTAATATTTAATAAGTATGCAAAAGAAAAAAGTTTTAAATGTCAACTGTTTCCAATAAATAAATTCAAATTGAATTTAACCTAAGTGAGCTTGCTTTTAAAGTTGCAACCCTATCCTTATCTAATTCAAAGTTTAGGCTAGCTAGTTCGATAGTTGCCAAAAGGAGCCGGTTAAGTCGTTATAAATCTAATATGCTTTCAAGCTACAATAACTTTATACAATATCTATATATCTATATTATCAAAAGAGGTTTAATGCCCTTATTACTAATTAATTTATGATGCATTAAGAGCATAAGTATAAATATAAAAAATGTTCAAGCATTAGTAAAATCTTCTGCAAAAAATGAGAGAATCAACTATAACTTTGAAATATCGAAATGTGCACGCTTCACAAGCGCTCTGCACTTCGCGCTGTATTTATAGCCCTGAATAGCTGCAGGTTAACTCAGCTATTTGTATGCAATACTCGTTTTGCATTCGACGCTATAAAATGCCGCACGAATAAAGGCAATGGCCAACAATGTCACAAGTGTCACTCCGCTCAAGTTCGTCGCCTTAGTCTTTTGTTTAAACAGCGCACAAACATTCAAATTCCTCACGAGCGACTGCAAAAGAAGTCGTCAATGGGACGGAGAATTTCAATTGACGTCATAAAGATTCGCAATTCTATAGGCGTGTAATAACAAGCTAACAAAAAACAGCAGCAAATGCGAGAAATATGCATAATAACGCCGCAGCGACACAACAAAACGCTTAAAGACATTTAAGCCACTTTGTTTTGTGGCGCACACATTGAAACGGGGTCAGTTTTTCTACAACTTTTTTCACATGAATTATGACATCATGTGCATGTGTTGGTAGTGCTTGTATGCGCGTGCTAAGAGTGTGTGTGTGCGTGTGTTTGCACAAAAACGAGTTTCGTTTGGTTTTTCAATTTCATTTAATTTCAACTTCAGCTTCTGCTCGAGCGTGTTAATCAGCAGCGCAAATTTGTTTAACTAATTTTAAACAGTGCCTGCGATTTTGTTGGCCTTACTACAGTGCAGCGGTGTTTGTTGTAACTGCCAGCGGCCAATTGCCGCCACTCACTCACCTTTTGCATTCGTTAATCCACATATTGAGGCTGCGCCAATGAAGTAGGCAAGTAGTAAAGCTCTACACGTACACTTCGGCCACATGTCTCACAAGCTGCTGCTGCTACGCCGTTTGATTAACACTGAAAGTGAACAATTGTTTGTTGCAGCTGTGTTTACTGTAGTATTTTTCAATTGGGTGCGCACTTTTTTACAGAAATAATTTTCAACAAAAAGCCATAAAAAAAATTCAAGTTGTTCACTCGACAAGTTTTATTCTCTTTCTTTTGCAATTTCTATGCCCAAATTTAAACTTTTTCAATAAAACTGGCTTTGCTCAAAACGCACGGTAACTTGTTAACGCCTCTCACGAACAGTAACGGAAATTGTTCGAAAAAATTTAATAATAAAATTATTCAACCGCAGCGCACAGCAACAAAACTTATTGTGAAACAGCGCAAGCAGCCAGCAAACCTTCCCAGTGAGAATAATCCACACACATGCACAACGCCACAAAGAAAACCAATTAAAATTTTCATAAACGAAACGAAACGAAACAAAACAGAAAACAACACACACGATCGCTCGACTCTGCTCTGCTCGACTCTGCTCAAGAAATGTACACTAACGCGCCCGTTACACTGGAGAACGCGTCTGGCTCGCTCGCTGGCTTGGTACTAACTGAGCTGGTGCACGACTGCCGCCGCTGTTTGTTGCTGGCTGTAAGCTGTGCCGATGTGCGGTCAGCACGAGCAGCTGATGACTCAAATGCGCTTGCGGCTGCTTGCTCTTCTTTTTTTGTATTTTAATTTTAGCAAAGTTTTCAGCTTTTTCAAACTTGCCTTCGATGTGTGGTGAGTTGTATGCAAAACTTGAGCCTCGCTCTGCTCTCCGGCTTTGGCCGATAAGCATGCGCGCAGTGCGCCGTCAGAAAGTAGCTTCCAGCAGACTTGCAGCTGGAGAGCACAAAGTTTAATAAGTCGAGCAAACAATCGCTTTGCATTGTAAATGGCAGCAATTGCCAGTGTTGCCAGTGCACAATTGTCAGCTTTGGTTCACTCACAAAGCAACTTCAAAGCAAGCAGCGAATCGATTTTTATAAAAAGCTAACTTTATATCACTTTTTTACCAAAAAATAACACTTTTGTAACAAATATAATAGGCGGAAAAAATATTATGTAAATATTTACTTTTGTAATTTAATAATTTTATTAGAGTTTTATACCTTTGAGAGCCACAGTTTCCATTTTTGAAGTTATGTTTTCGTTATATATCAGATATGTACATAGCTTCACTTTTAAAGTTAACTTTTTCGCGCATAATCAAGTTGTTTATTGGTAACAAAGAGCAGGTAGCCAACTGCTTTTGCTTTTATGAAGTCAACTGGTTGAGGAATTCGGAATTGATTAATCGATTTATAAAAGCTATAGTACTTAGCCAATTCCAAAATACTATAGATTTAAATTCGACGACGATTCTTTTTCGACTCTGGCGTCTATAGTCAAATTATAAAGTTAAGCTTAACTTTCCATCAAGGCTGTGTTTTTTTATAACAAAATTTTAGGCAGCGATGTGAAAATGAATGTAAATATTTTCCAAAATTTAAAATTCAATTCCAAAACTTTTTCTTTTCCTTAAAATTTAATAGAAAATCTACAAAAAGTGCAGAATTTCAGAGCAATAAGTTTGGAATACAAAAAACTCGAGGATTATGAAAATATTTTGGTATTGCATTCTTTATACGACAAATAAACAATAACACGCTAACAATTTACATATTAACCACTGTATCTGAATCTAGAATAGCTTCAACTTGACTACGAATTGTACAATTCAAACATATATCACTTCCGAATCTTTCTGCTGTAATTTCGAAAATTGCTTTATATGTATTCCAAAAAATTAGGCACTTCGAAGCTTAATATCCATTTGGCCCCCTTTGAAGTTCTTTAACTCATTGCACTCATGGCCCTGCTAAATTCGTGTGAATTTAATAATTTTTTCCAAATTCATGATGCAGCTAAGAATTTCTAACACTTTAGCTGTGTTCTAAAGTTAGAAGTCTTCTAATCGTGGTCTGTTATGTGAATTTAATGCTAATATCCTATATGCCATGTCAGCTTAAAAGTTAAAATATTAAATAAAATAAACAATCATACAACTCCCTATCTTATTCCCATGCAGGCTGAGCAAGCGCATCCGAAACACAGCTAGTATACACTTAAACACAGACGACAGTCTCTTACAGCGCGCTTCATACACTCGTAGGCTTTACGCGGGTATCTTGTAAGTGGAGTACCAGGCAAGGTAGTTACTTCAGTCACACTTTTTTGCCATTTCTCCAGAGAGCGCAGTTGTTTGAGGAAGCTACTACGCCATTAGGAAATTCCATTTAATTAGTTCTTTTCACACGATTTCTCCGCGATAGCGTACTGTGCGAGCATTTTTCCACTTTTCCCTGAAGCGTTTGTATATACTTATGAAAGAGCATTTGTTTCAGAATGGCTGGTGATTATTAAAGGCTTTATTATCATCAAAATGACAATTTAATGTTTATAATAAGAGCAGACATGCGTTGTATGCCGTTGGTAATTTTTTTCCCGCTCATTTCATAGTTTTGAATATGGACAAGCAGAAAATTCCACAACAGATAACAACTACAAATGATGTGTTCTCCATAACAGGAAGCAATGTGCAAAACACATTTCATTTGGTAAAGTGCACTCAAGCAATGGTGTGTGGGCATAAGCAGAGTTCTTAAGCTTCTCGTGCTAAAATTGCATTTAATTAACAAGATAACAATGTGATTACTAAGCTCTGTAACTCAAACAGACTGGAACTTTGAATGCGCTCGCATGAGAGCGAATTACAACAACACGCAAAACAACAGAGAAATTCAATATAGGTAAATCTTTCATGGTCGTTTAACCAGACTTGGCGGACAAGCTTCCTTATATGCGTAGAAACAATAAAAATCCAACTTCTACATAAGCACACACTGACAGCTGCACTGCTGCGTGTGTATAGGTATTTATAATGAAATCCCTAAAAGGCATTTCAATGTTACATGTTGTCTTTTAATTGAGTCACATACGCTGACTGTGTATGTCATGAAGAAGATGCTGTAGGGGTACAACAGAGTGACTGTGACAGAGTAAGGCAAATATTTAAATACATTTTTGGGCGCTTGTCACTACTACCATGCCATAAGTGATACCTGTCGACCGATTATGATGCCTCAGATTAATAATTGTGTTGGTTTTTTTAACGAGCAGTCCAAAGCGATCGAAAGTCTTAGTCAGTGCGGTACCTTAACCCGCTAAAAACGTCACCTTAATCGTAAGGGTTGATCATCCCGGAACAACATTCAGATATTTCGTCGTAAGGCCGTAATTCAGTTCGTTGACTGTCCGTTAACAATGGTGTAGGTTTATATAAATGCAGGCTCACATAACACAAGCGTAAGCTAACGGTACCTATAAAATACTTGTATAGCCGAAAACGAAGATCAGTTAGAGGCTTTACTCAGACAAAGAATACTTTCACAAAATGTTCAACTCATCGCAAAAGTTAACGCCACACAAAGAACAATTGAAACAAGAAACGTCTTTAAGGTCAACTACTAGCTGTTGAACATAGAACCACTGTCACCACTTATCGAGCACATATGCACAGCTGTTATTTTTATAATGCCAAATGCTCGAGTTTAAAGTAGTGATCCATGAAATAGGCATATGAAAGTCAATCTTTCGAAGCAATGTTTTAAATAAAATTTCCTGGAACAGGAATTTATATATGTTAGTTAGTTAGCACTTCTGGTTGCAGCCTCATGCATCCGCTTCCATCAGTTTTCGACAATTTCTACTTTGAAACTTCTGCTTTCCTCTTGCTCCTCCTTCAATTGTTCCTTAATTTTCTTTCTTCCCTCGCTTTCGAAATATTTCGGTTTCTGATTCAAATATTTAAAAATTTACAAAATTACTTCCAACAATTCCACGTACACATCTTCTAGAATTTCGATGCCAATTGCCGTATTAATTTCAACAATCGATTTGCTTGATACAAATTTTTAATCAGTTAATTCCAGGCAGTACTCGCTGGAAATTTAAGACAGTTGAAAATGTATTCACAAGTCTGCTTGCTTTAGCTTCTTTTTAACATGCCAATAACAACTTTAGTTTTCTATTTTCATAACTTCCATAAATAAAAACAATGATTCGATTTTGTAAGCCTTTTTGAAATTCAGTGGCGTTTCCACAAACTACTTACAAGAGTTTCGATTCCAGTTCATAGTTAGAACCAGCTGCAATTGGTCTCTTCTTTACATTTCTGATCAATTTAGCAGATCTAGAGAACTTCAAATAAGACTGTGAAATACGACCAGCAGACTTGTAAGTAATGCCAAAAAAACTGTTTATGTTTCGCGGCCATCAACAGTTTATTAAGCCAAGCGCAACAAGCGGTTGAATATGGCAGCAACAGTGCAACAATCTTACTGTATGCGGCATTTGTTCCATTCTATTAAACTATGTATAATAGCAAATTGCAAGAGCGTGTCCAACAATGCACAATGAACGCTGTTGCAGAGCGTCGAGCAGAAACAACAGACCACGCAGGGGTTTCCAAGCCAGTGGTCAAAACATTGGGCCTGTTAAATAAATGTTGCTTTTGTTGTTATTGTTGTGTATGTGCAACATGCTGCTGCAACGGTAGAGCACATTCAGCTTGTTGGTATGCGTATTTTGCACTTTGATCAGCACATACGAACATTTATTATTAGTTCGTGCACATGCAATAAAATTTCAAAGAAATTCAATTAACACTAGAGCTAACAACAATTGTCATATACATATTTATATTAAGCCGGTCAGAATGATCGGTGTGTTGTTTAGCTGTCAAAATAATCAAATTTGAAAATTCAAATTATTAATTTTTTAAACGATTGAAAAAAAAAACGTCATTTTGAACGATTGGTAATTCTGGTGTTAAAGACATTTTTCGCACGCACTTCGAAAATGGCTTTTGAACGCCATTTTTAATTATTTAATTTATTGGTTAAATTTGATTTACCAACATACAAATTTATACAAATTAAAAGTGTTTAAAATACCAATTTCTACAGTTTCCTGCTCTTCACGCCAAATTCTGGCATTTTTATACAGCTTCGAATTATAAATTCGCATCGCAAGACTGCATTTTTATGCAATTATCATACCAGATGAGAACGGCACATGTTGCACGCGATATACCGTTGTTCTTTTGAATATTCTACGCAAGACATTTCAATCACTCAACAAAAACCTCCGCTGACCGCTTGTTAGGAAACCGAAGATGGCTTGAAGAGTGGCAACTTCAGTGTGTTAGTGAGTGTCTTGTTATGTGGTAAGGTGAATGTTTTGTTTAATCCAATTATGCAATTACTCGCTAACAAGCAATTTAACAGCAAATTTCACTGAGGAGGAAGTTCCGGAAAAGCTTAGTATACGTCATTGAAGCTGTGTTTTGTAGTTGGCTGAAATACATCTGTTTGAACTACAGCTAAATCGCTGGAACTTTTTACTAAAAACTACTTGCCAATACCATTGTAGGGCTGCTTATAGGCTAGGTATATAATCACAATAGACCCAGCTACAATCGACACAAGTTGGGCTGTTCGGATTCTTACGAATGTAGACTATATCTACAATATGCTGAAGCCTCTATGCATATTCTCTGCATCTGTACGGCACTTGGCTGGCTAAGGAGATGCTTCTTTGAAGAGAAAAGCTTTTCTAAAGTGCTCTCAATTATAGGTGTCCGCTTCGAAGACCGTCCGGCCCCTTCTCAAGACAGTTGACAGTGTTTTAAAGGCGGGAAAAGGGAATGCACACATTAGATGCTGCGGATTCGAACTATGCTTTATGTCATGGAAACACCAAACCAAGCAAAGTGCTACTTACATTAAGAGCCTGATACAACTGAGTTAAATACAGACCAGCAGAATAGATTCAATTTGCGGTCGCGGTGCACAACAAAGGCTCTCTATCAATATAATTATATTATTGTAATGGGCTAAATCGCTAAATAATGGCTAATCTGGATAATATTTCTCTAACTCTAGATCTAAGGCCTGAAAAAAATGTGATAGAGACATTGAGATAAGAAGGTTCATCTACCTGAGTTAGAGGCTTTTTGCTGAGAACAAAAAAAACTGAAAATTTCGAACTGTCTAATTCGATAATAATCCAACATTCGGCATAAATTGGACTCCAGATTTCCTCTCATTCCATTTTCTACAAAAATGTAGATAATGGCAGTTGTAGATAAAACTTTTTATGATCTTTCTATGGGTAAACAATTTATAGCATAAAAAATTTTTGATTCTAGTATTTGGGAGATGGAAGTTTTACCTCTTAATAGTATTGACACTGAGAGTGAAATGTAAACAATGAAATATCTCGCAATAACTGCACTTATTCCACATTCAAAAATAACAGCTCATATATTGAAGTATACAAAGTCGCCATATTAAAGCAAACTTGTTGCTATTGATTTCCTTTAAAATTTATGATTCAAAGTTCCAACACAAAACTGGTTGCTCAAGTCGAAATAGTCGTAGAGCGCATTATAACGATGCGCGAAAAAATATTATAATATAGCAAAGTTGCCAAGATGGCAAACTAAGTTTCTTCTTGTTTCCACAAATGCGTCATATCAGCTTTTAATTGCTGTTTTCTCTCATTCAAAAGATACTTGTCGACCATCGCCTACAGTATTTCACACTACAGCAGAAAATAATAAGTCAATTAAAAAACAATACATTAGGGAAAAGATGTAGCCATCTAGGGAGACATGCTTATGTGCGTGTGTGTGTGTGTTTGTGCATATAAGGCAATCGGCAATGTGCCTCAGCCTTAACAGCCAATGAAGGTGTAGTCAGAAGAAATTTCTATTTAATTAACTGCCATAATAGCTGCTTATAAGTTACTTATACACAGTCTAATTCAGTTGTATTTTCCATTAAACTGCAATCTAGCTGCCTTTATTAGGTTGCAACACGATACCTTAAAAGTGCCACATACGCACGCGCACACATGCGCGCTGGTCTCGTTGCAAGATCGTTTGCGCTCCCTTAAGCGAGTTTCCATACGGCTAAAAGCATTTAATTAGTGTGCAAAGCAAGTGCCGTTTTATGTTATACTGCATTAATTATAAAAGCCTTATGTGCATTGCGACGAACCAATTTGCATGAGTGTTTGTTTGAGGCGTACATGAAGCGGCGGCCAACTATTTTAATTAGCAATAATTGTGGCAGCAAAGTGTGGCATGCAACTGAAATCAACAAATTACTTTATAAAGAATTTTAGATAATTTGGCATTTCTGCAGATATTTCCTTATAGAGATAAGAAGCTTTTTTTCGCACACTGCGAGCTTCGACAAAAACATCTTCACACGACAGTCTGTGGGTGTGCAGTATGACAAAGCAAAGCAGAGACTACAATTTCAAGATGTTATCGAAAATGTTTTTGCTCGCTGTCAAAAATTGTCGCACACACAAATAGAGCGGTGTCATGCCGAAGCCACATCAGGCTGGCAACTTCTGCAAACTGCCGCCGCTCGACTGTGGCCATTTTTACAAAGCTTGAGCATTGCAGCCGGCTTGCTCTCACGGGCAAAGTGGCAAACTCACCACACTTTGTAAAAATATTTTTGCTAAGCGCCCAACACAAACAAACATTTCAGTTTATAACAAAGCAGCCGACGCGTTAGTCACATGAACAAGTGTTAACGGATGTCTTAAGCTGCTGCTAGCAATAACAAAATTTTTAATTTCCAATATAAAAGATATGCAGTTATATATATTTAAATCTGAATGGCTCTTTGGGTGAGCGGCAGCATTAAACTGACTCAACTGAACTGAACTTTAGAGCGCTCAAAATTGCCTGCCATAAAGAAAAAGATATGCTTACTTTTTATTTTCACACATTTTAGACCAGAAAACGACATACACACACAAACACAAAGCCACGTATGATATCATGCATACATATCTACTATGTATCTGTGTATGAGGCACCCCACAAGTGATGAAGAGCAAGCAGTTGACCCTGTTTGTAGCGCTTTGCTGCTGCTTGGCCTCAACTAAAACAGAAGTGGTTTGTTTAAGTGCATTTAACCGTTTAGATTTCGTGCTATTATGCAAATTATCTCACTTGGCCTTCTGGGAAAGCAGAGAGAAGAGCTTATGACGTAAATTGAGTAGCGCTGCTACTGCACTGAAGCGTTTAATATTGCAAATTTCAATTATTTGCCTAGTACTTCCATCATGTGGTTGCTTGCCATGCTACACTCTATTGCTATTAAAGAAAAGCGCGCCACTGCAACTCACTGCCGCAGACAATAGCTGCCAGAGTATATGAGACTAAGCCATGCCACACAAGCCAAATAATTGCAATGCCTCCAGCTGACTGGTTGCAATTCTATGGCCATAAATTCTGAAGCGCAAAACCATGCCGTCCAATATGAAAAATGCCGCCGCCGCCGCTGCGCATATGCCAACATACTATGCAGGCAGTGCCACTAAAATACATCGGAAGACTGGGAGACTGAAGGAGAGCATTGTGTTGCAGTGCACTAGCAGAGAGTGAAATATTGTAGTTGCATGGCCGAAATTTAATCGAGGCCATGTATAATGTTTGTAAGTTGTTATATGCAATACTCTACTTAATAGCTTACTTAATATAGAGAATGTATGTATGTGTTATTGAAAGAGAACTATTCCGGCATGCAAGAAAGTTTTATAAGGAATTCGAGCTAGAATGATTATTTGCTATTCAACAGCATACATCAAGTTACCTTATAATTTTTAGAATTTTACATTACTAAAGGACAGACTCGAAAAGAAATTATTCATAACTTTGCAAGATGCACATTCATGAGAATGTCATGGATATTAGATCGCTAAGATGGCATAACCAAAATTTTCTTTATTCCATTCATGATTACTAATAATACTGTAATAATTTGAATTTTTCATTTACTTATATTAGCAATTAGTTCAATTATTTAAATTAGCAACGTTAGCATTAACTCTTCAATCACATACATACATATGTATATCCTAAATAATGATCATCTAAGCTTAGCTAACAGAAAATTTGAATTATATAACTTCTTTTTGCGGAATCATGTGTAGATTTTCATTTATATGAATTACTTTTCGCTGCAATTATATTCCATTTTTCGTCATTAAATCAGCTTTATATATGTATGTATAAATTGTTCATGCCAAACCTCTCAGCACTGCACCCTTTCCCGAAGGCAGTTGGCAACCCAGGCCAGGATGACAGCCTTTTTAACAGGCCTAGCTGTCAACTGGCTTGGGGGCATTGTTGCAAGTTGAATGCAATGACTTTGTCTCTGACTTTGCCATTGACATTGTGGAAAGTCACCCCGAACCATAAGGAACTCATCTTGGCAGCCAAAGGAACCCGCTTTATATTGTAAGTTAATTGAAAAGAAACACCCGAAAATAAAATACTTTGATTAAACTAAACCTACTCAAATAAGTGTGCTTTTTCACACGTAAAATCCCCCCGCTTAAACCTATTTCCGCATCCCAACGACTCCAAGTCCTGACCGGCTCTGGCATACATAACCTGCGTGTTCACCCCGGACCACCACAAAAGGTTTTTGCAAAAAAACTTAAATATTTTGACGATTTGATCAGCTTTTCTTGCTAATATATCAATTTTCAGAGTTAATTAAACTTGTTTAAGCGTCATATTAACGAAAAATTCCTAAGCCATTTTCTCACGCATGCAAATATTTCAAGAGCTTCCCACTTCCTTATCGATAAATTTAAACTGATGTGAGTAATGAATAGCTATAGCGTACGAGGAACGTTTCCGCATGCACCTCGCCGCACCGCACCCATCAATCATGGCCGAAGTTGGTGCATAAAATGGTACCCCACATCCATTAAACGCACTGCGATAGCAACGGCGCAACGGCGATAACAAACCAGTTTCAAATTAAGTTAATTACCACCGAACCGAACGACTCGAAACTGAAGCGTACGAAACGGAGTGCAGCGACAGCCGCAGCCCGCTCCCGGGTAGGCAAGCGGCGCTTACAAATAAAAGAAATCTGTGCAGCCGCAAATGCTGTACAGTTCATAACAGCAAAAATGCGAGTGCGCACGGTGGAGGGGGGAGGGGGGGGGGACACACGGAATGACAGCAGATAAAATTGGCAAACGACCACGCGGCAGCGGCGCAGCAGCAACGCCACAAAAGGAAGCACTTTGTCATACCGAAAAAGCACTGTGCCGAAATCGAGGCGCTTCACCGCGCACGACACCGGAGGAAGGGGGAGGGGGAAGGATCGCAGCAAAACAGGATCAGCACTGCCTGTGCGGCACATGCAGTGCTGATCCTGTTTTGCTGCGATCCGTTATGCGACAAGGCAGCTTGAAGCTGCAGACGCATTGCGTACAATTGCCGTTGCATAAGAACGTGCGTTTATATGTTCCTTTAATGTGAGCATGTGCATGTGTGTGTGTGTGTGTGCAATTTGCACCTCATATGCATGCAAGCAACAACAAAACATTTTACAAATCTACAAATTAAAGGTAAATAATCAACGCATCAAGCAAATAAATGTTAACGAAAGACTTAAGTCGCGAACTTGTTTTATTGCTCAAGTTAACTTGACTAATGTCAAACAATCTCAACTCAAAGTCAAGCAGTTAACTTTTTTTTAATTTTATTCACAACAAAAACAACGACAGCAAAAACAATTTAACCCTTTCAGAACTGCTGGAACAATTTTGCGTGCAACTAAAGGCAAAAAAGTTATTGGGATTATATATACCAATTTCACAAAAACTTTCTTGGGACGGATTGTGAGTCACTATACACTTTTTAGATGCCAAAATAAAGCTAACCTGAAAGAATATTGAGCGTAAATATGAAATTCCATTGAAAAGCTAATGTTACAATATATTTGATTATTTTTAAAAATTTACACAGATTTTATACAAGTTTATGTTTTTTCGGCAGATTAGATGTAAGAAAGAATAGTTTTTATTCGAACTGACTTGCCAACGAGAAATGACAATATGTAGTTGTCTATTTCAGTTCTGAAACAAAGCGATTTTAAGATCATGTGATTTACACAGATTATCAAAAATACTTATTGGGATTTTATGTGCCCCGGAAAATGTTTATTTGGACTATATGTCGCAGGCTAAAAGAACGATTCCAGAACTTCTGAGTATGCAGAACATAATTTTCTAGCTCCATCTTTCAGAATATTCATAAATTTCTGGCAAGAGAGTCACGGTTTGCAAAACAAAACCACGTTCAGAAAGGCTCAATAACAACAACAACTAAATCAAACTGTATGCAAGAGCATCAGAAATAGCAACAACAAAGTTGCTTTATAACAACAACAACTAAATCAAACTATATGCAAGAACAACAAAGTTTATAACAAATACAACAACCACAGCCGCACATCACTGCTTTGCATATATAGAAAGCATCTCCTGATCATTGGCTTATCCGGAAAGAAAACTTGCACGCACATCTTAAGCGCTCGTAAAAATGCTAAACGCCAGCAGCTTCTCAACTCTTGGCGCTGTCAACGCTCTGCACTTTCACGCTGCAATGTCATTGACTTTGAGAATGCGTGCGTGCGAGTGTGCGTGCGTGCGTGCATGCGCAATGCGCTTAACATTTGCGCATTTGCAGTTTGCTGCCGCTTTTTGAGTGCGGCTGTGCCAGCGCTTTTAATTGCTGAAAAATGAATAGAACTTTCTGCGGTTTTCGGTGCTGAAGATGCCTCATACCGGTTTTGCTATAAACTTCTTGCGCCAACAAGAAGAAAATAGCTTCGATGCAGTGCTCGCTTGGAAGTAGCGCTTAGCCCTGCCAATTCCCTTTTCACTTTCAAGATCAAATCCCTTTCAGGCGGGTCAGGGATCACATGAGCAGACAACTTATAGATGCCAACCTCAGACTGGAAGACAGACAAACAGACAGACGCGAAGAAGAGCGTGAGAGATATGGCAGACTATGGCAGGGTATACAAAGAGACGACTGAACTCCAGCACGCATTTGTATGTATAACAAAACGTGCAAGCACATAAGTCAGATGATAAGTATGCCACACATATACACATACTATATATTGCCATTCCAACATACACACACACACTTGCATGCCTGCCTTGCTGATGGCGCAACATTAAAGCAGATTTTTGCAGCTCTGCATAATTCAAGCAAAATGTGGCAATTGTAGCAGCTGAAGCCCTTGCGCAACAGCCACACTATACATACATACATATGTGCATGTGTTTGTATGTGTGATAATGTGAGAAAATCTTTTTCGAGGAAGTGCGCGGTGTTTGCAGCGCCATAATTTCACTTTTTGCAATTGCAACACACAGACGCGCATTTCAATGTGGCAGCATCTATGCAACCCAGCTGCCAGTCAAGCGAAGTTGCAGCATCTTGCTGGTCATCCGCCCATGCGGCCGTCTGGCCGACCGACCGACCCACCGACACACGCAATAGTGAAAATCGTACTATAAATTTGCTTTCATTTCGTAGTCACGCCGCAAACACTGCACCACGTCCATCTCAGCTTGAGTGGCGGTGGCGGTGGCGGTGGCAGACCCTATGCTCCGCTGCCGCTCAAGTGCACATTTGTGGCAAATTACACTTCGCGCCTCACATCTAATGAAGCATTTTACCAGCAATTGCAGTTGTAGCTTCTTGGAATTAGTACTAGCTTCGCTGCTTGATAGTCGCAGTTGAGAGCATAAGGAGCAGTACTTTTATGGAATAGTGCACGATTTCCTATATACATAATTTTTGATGCAGTTCTGAAGTGAAAATATGGATTTTTATATACATTATTAATTGAAAATTTTTATTAAATTATAAAATGGCAGTCAAGTGCGAGTTGGCACCGAGGGTTCCATTCCAGAAATACCCTCTTTAGCGCTCGAATTTAATTTCCCTTTGCCCGTCTGTCCTGTGCTTGGTTTTTGTGGTTTTCTGTGAACATCAGCATATCTCCTTGCCCGTCCACGAATTTTTAGACAATTTGAATTATATCTTCGAAACAAATTCAGCTCAAATTATGAAAAAAAATACTTTTGGAATCCATGAACGTAGCCGTTTCTAACGATATCTAACATGATATAAACAAGAACATTTGCTTTCTGAGGGGGGTCAACTTAAATTTAAAAAAAACTAGAAAAATTAATATTTCGAAAATGTTCGCAGTATTTCAGTAATGCGTGATCAATTTGATTTTATCACAATTTTAGGCTTAGAAATGGAGTGTGCCGATGGCATCAAGAGGGGACGGGTCAGCTTTTTCTCACAGTTTGAGCTAAATCTTTATAACCCGTTTACGTAAAATTAGGTTATATTATTTAGATAACGACCGTTCCTTCTCATTCAAGTTGCTCACGCTAAGGCCACATGCTAACTAGAGCTAGTTATATTTTACTCCAAAAAGAAGAAGCGCCACTTAAGTTGGTCTTAAAGAATTCGCCAATTCCTTTAAATTGCAAGAGACTCAATGCTAACCTTTCAACTCGCTTCACTGCATGCTGTGCCTAAGCTAGAATAAACAATTCATCATTGCTGGCTAAACAAATTCTCATTTGCTAACTATTTAGAAATTTAATAAAAAGGAAATGGAAAAGCTTCTTCTACCAGAATGTTTGATGTTAGATGCATATCGAGTAGATAAATACAATCAATCAATCTATAGTGCGGATACATATGCCAACACCATCACACATGTGCGTATCATTTATATTAATCGATTAATGTTGTTGCCGCAAAGCGGAATGAGATTGCATTTTGTTGTGATTGGGAATATTATGAATTTTGACTGTTTGGAATGTGGCTGAGTTATGACAACTCCACGCTGCAAACCCCTACACACCATGTAAATCTCTGTATAATGATTAATTACCTGCGGCTCTCCGCGACACTGAAGCTCTTTATTTACGCTGTACTTTGATGCCATTCAAATATGATATTTCTTAGCTGCTTTATGTTTGTGGTGAAGAAGTTGAAGATAGAAAGCAATATTGCTTTGAATGAAAACATCGAAGAATTAAGCGTTTATTCGAGCCTTAAATACAATAGCAACAATTTAAAGAGGAGCCTTTCTTTGATACTGTAGTGGGACTACGAATATTTTTCGTTAAATTCGTTCGATTAAAATATCGTTGAATTTCTTCCTATAATAGAGTAAAGTCAAATAAATTTTCGTCAATATATAATTTATATTAATAAAATTGGTGCAACAGCAACAGTGTAATATGTAACTTACGATGAAAGCCTTAAAAGGAATAAAAATTATTAATGACTACCTAATACCATTCAGCATGAACAACCGAGCTGAAAATTGTGGAAAGGTACAAAATCTTTATGGCCTCTATGAGATTCAATTTTGTCTTCAAAGTACACACTCTTTTCATAAAAATTTGTTCAATGCATGATACTAATTGTTAGAAGAAGTTAGATTTTCTTGTCATACATATAGAAGTAATAATAACTTCCTGAAAAATATAGTCACATACATACTTCATTTTTTTGATAGAGCCGAGCACTATGTACATAAATACACATGTAAATATGAAGAACATGTGCGAACACACATGCATAAATCCCAATGCTCAGGAACTGGTTTTCCTTTTGAAAGGTCAACACATAAATTTTGCAAAATGTTGATAGCATCCAAGACATTAAAGGTGAGCCTAGAGAATTTCTAGTGCACCACGAACCAAAACACATACACATATAAACACACTAAGGATGACAGTGCAGGAGTCAATTCTGGAATTCAAGCACGAAATATTGCGGAGAAACTAGAAGTGAATTCAAAGAAGTTAAATGGAACAAAGATTCATTTATGCTTTCCTTTAAGAAATATTTTTTATTTAACAATGGGTGACTAAAAAAATGTGATTGATTTCTATAAATGAAATTTGTGTTAAATTTAGTTCTTAAAAATGCTCAATACATTGAGCGAAAAATGTTAAAGGATCCCGGAATTGTAATACTCACACATGCAAGCTTGCTAGTGTATTATATATATAGTATGTCCAATCATAACAACGTCGTGCGATGGAACTCTTGCAAGGTATAAGCCAACTCAAAATATGGGACACTCATTAATCACAAAGCGGAATATACATATGCATGTATGCATGAGTGCGTGTGTGTGTGTGTGTGCGCGCGATAGCATCTTGTTGAAGTCTCACGAGCAGAGGGAGCACGTTCAAATGCAAGCTGCTGGCGACAAAGCCTTTAACGAAATGTTGCAACTTAAGTTGTTAAGGAATTAAGGAGCGGAGGAGCTCGAGCAGCAGAAGGAGCAGCAGACGGATGGGCAGAGGGAGGGAGCGGAAGTGTGTTGCGCGTGCAACCAACTGACCAAGTGACCGTCAGGCGTGCAAAGTCGCATGCTCACCTTTGCTCGAGAAATTCGCACACAGCGCAGAAATTTATTGCTTCGCAGATTGTTCGCGCAGCGGTTGAAATGTGCCGCACACACACACACACACATGATAAAATGACAGCAGTGCAAACAGCGCTCGTTGCAAGTGTTGCCGCTTGCTTGTTGCCTGTTGTTGTCCATTTAGCGGACGCACAACTCGGTCACTTGTGATTGTGACCGACGCACACCTTCAGGCCGCTGTCGCATATGCCACACTACGTGCGAGTGCGTTCTCGCCGCCACTACCACCGCCATCATCTATTGCAGCGATCTTGCCCCGTTGCTTGGGGCTGCGAGAGAGCCACAAATGCAACGCATTCATTTCTACTTTTCATTGTGCCGGTGACTTTGCTGATGATTTATAATTGTGCAGTCAACAGGTTTTTTGGTTGCCGCCGATGATCATCATCACTTCAATCGACACTGCTGAGCGATGCCGCAAAAACAACAATTGCTTTGCGCTTGGGGTCCGCGTTGAATGTTTCTGAGAATTTGGCAAATGCATTAATGGCGAAATTCTCTCGCTCGCATGCGCTGATCTACGCAGCTGCATCTGTGACTGTGTGTGTGTGCGTGTGTATGTGTGCCTGTGTGCCTGTGACTGTGACTTTGCGTATGCATCGCATGCATGTATGTGTACATGTGTTACGTGTGGCCGAATGTCGCCGTTGCATGCCCAACTCTGCCTAAGGTTAAATGGAATCTACTAAAAGTCATCAGCTGTTGGCACAGATGTTTACTTATGAATGAAGAAGAAGGCATTCCGCGTTGATAAGCCAAGACGCTTAAGCAGCTCTTAATGCATGTTTTGACATTTTTGTAATTCTTTTTCGTAATGTCGTGAGTGCTTTTCCCCATTAGTAGACAATTTTGAAATATCTCTTTTGTGGTGTATCTCTTGTGGGGTCTCGATTTGTATGCAATGTGTACATATACACGTTCATGTTCTGCAATTTATCATCATAAGACTGAACGGCGGAGTTTTTGTTGCTGTTCCAAGATGCATAGTGTAGTAGAAGCACCGAATCCTACACAGATTGCGCATATCGGATATAAGTTTCGCTACAACTCATTATAGCGAAAATTACACTATAGGTTCAAAATTGGGTTCTTTCGATAGAAAAACTGTGATTAAAATATATTTATTGGAATTGAATTTGGTGTATTAATAATTGTGCTGGCTCAGTAATTGCAAAGATGTGTATTCAATATAAACTTTACTTCAATTTAATAATAATTTGATGTTGTATATTTCCATTAGCATATCACACACTAAATATAAAAGAGTCACAACTCAAAATTTTTCAAAATCGACTTTCTTTCAATAACTCAATTCACTAATATAATATAAAAATTTCGAATACTTTTGTAAGGCGCACTTTCCAAAAACATGCAAGCATAAATAAATGCCATGAAAAAGCTCAAATATTTCAGCTTGAGAACATTTTATGAAATCTCATAACATTCACACTTATGGCAGCGAATACGCCGACAAAAGAATGCCTGCTAAAAGCTGCCAAGAGACACGCTTACAATCAATTAAAAGACAGCAACAATTGTGCATAATGTTTCGAAAAAAGAGATAACAGCTGCTGCCGCCGAGACGCTTGATGCTGCTGGAGCCACAATTAGTTTTATGACAATTTACGCGCGGCTATGCTGCCGCTGTTCTTGTTGTTGCTGCTACATGGCCAATCATGTTACATACACTACCGTTACATGCTGGGGCAGCAAAGCAAATTACAATGGCCAGAACAAAAGACCACAAGAACCACAGCAACAGAGCGTTTAGCACCCATCAGCAACAGCAGCAACGCCATTAAAAACAATAGCAACAACATCAACAGCGGAGTGGGAGCGGGAGCGAGAGCGGTTAGTGGCAGCGACTAGAGACAAGCATGCCAAGCAGGCAGCCAATTCACATATGAACAATAGCCGCGCTTGCCAGCGCTCCGCTCTTGAGTCGCTCCGCATTTTGTAAAGATCCTTGAGTTCTCGTACGAGTTCCTCTCGTGCCTATGCGCATTGTGAAATGTTTGAGGTTAAAAATCGCAAATTAAAAATAAACCCTAGATATCAGTTATGCAGAAAAAAGAATAATCAGACATATTCCTTTTTGCAATTATCAAACAACTACACTTCAATGTGTATTTAAAAATGTTATTGACGCCACACCTTTCTAACCTGCCATCATTCTTGGATAGTTCGATAGTTCCACAACACCACCTTGCACAATATGCCACCGCCTAATACTTACCCTTCACCACTTAATTTACAAGTGTCCACCAATTCAACGCTAATGCAGAAAAATCAACATAACCTTCATAAACTTTCTTCAAGAACCAACAAAAGGTAATAGTTTCAAATTTATCAGCATCTTTAAAGCCTGTCAAATCTACTATTTATAAAGTTACAATTATATTAAGTTTCGACGGAATATAGTCTGGGGCTGAAGATCTTAGTTATTAGTGGCTAGTTCTTAAGTCTGTTACTCAATTCATTAAGTAAATAAACTGTGCATAATATCAATAATAAAATATGTTATTTACATTATCAAGCTCTTAGGATATCGCGAGAGAAAAAATTGGCATTATTTCTTCATGTAGTAATCTAAATAGTAAATCTTTATAGTAATCATTTGAATAGTAGTTCTTTTATCTAGCTTAATTTAATATTGAATACAAAAATTTAAAATTTTTCAAATGTCAAAATCAGCTTTATGAAATTTGCAGTGCAGTATTGACGAAGCGTTGGCAACCTTAGTATCAGCCAGCTTAGCTTATTAAGCAATTTGTGTTGTTGGCCTCATCATGTGCCACGCAAATGTAAACACACTCACACTCACAAACACCAACGTACACCAACGCCATTGCAAATGAATTTGCCAAGAGAACTGAGCCACGAACTTAGGAGAACTTGCAAACAATGCGCATTGCTCATCAATGATCAACGGCGATTAAATAACAGTTTCTTAGGCAATTTGAAAGCCTATAAACGCGCCAAATCATCGCCACAATTCCGCTAACATAAATCAAATTAAGATTTATGCAAATGGATGGCCATGACAGGCGGCACAGTCAGCTGCCGACAGCCCGAGGGGCGCAAGAGCAGGGCCAGCAGAGCAACTCCCTACAACATCAGCTTGTTGCAATTATTTATTCACATTGCCGAGAATTTTTGCGCAAGTGCAAAGTGATTTGTACGTAGTGTGTGATTTGTGTGTGTGTGTGTGTGTGTTTGTGTGATGTGGAGACTTCGTGTCTCTGAGGATTTGTCAGTGCATTTGCAGAAGATTATGCAATCGTTTGTCTGTTTGTCTGTCTGTACGTCGGTACCAACTGCTGTTGGTTTTTGTTGACTTTGTTTTATGTGCTGGATCTGCAGTCACGATTCTCCTCGCTCGTCTGCAGTCTAGACTCTAGACCACAAAGTTTACAGTTAATGGCTTCAACTGCACTGCCGCAAGAGGGCGTATTTGCTTTTCCATGAAATAGTGGCAACATGTAGCGAACTTTCCAGCTATGCCAGCATATTACGGGTAATGCAGACATATATTGGCTGGCTGGGAGTTCCTAAAACGGTGCATTTTTTCCATTAGCACATTTCTTTATTTATGAAAATATGAGCAACTTGTGCAGCAGCAAAAAGAAAAGAAATAACGTATTACTATAAAAAAAATTTATGATTTATTCTGCAGTCGAACAATTATGAAAATATGTAAAATAAACCGAGGAACTTCAAAATTGCTTCATTCAACCACAAAACAAAAAACTATGCTAAATATATTTAAAAACGCCGCCATGGCTCAGTGGGTAAGTGCTCGGCTCCTTATAAGTGAAGTCGCTGGATTAGCTGGTAGAATTTTTATACACCCAACTATTTTCCCAGCAGAACTATTTGCCATTTGCTCTCGAAGTCCTAGATGGAACGACAATCGGTTCTAGACTGTTCGATATTTGCCTTCGACTGCTGAATGAACTGGGCCAAAAATTACCATGGCAGTGGGTTGGGATTCAGGACATGAAGAAGACGAAGGCAACGAAAAGGCATCTAGCCAAAAGGGGAGCACTTAGTTTCTTAATTGGTGCTGAACCCTTCTGCGGATTTTCCAAGGGGCATACAGCGGATGTGGTAAGTAAATTAAAGGAATCTAAGTTTAACGCCTACTGGACTAACAGCTTAGTACAAAGTCAAACAAAGAGACTCCTGAACCCAACAAGAGCCAAATCACAAAGGTTTATCTAGTTGAACAGCGAGGGTCTCTGCATCCTCACAGGGTATCTTACAGTGCCTTCGATACTGCTTGATAAAAATTCGTTTATTTTCCATGTATATATTACTTAGGCCGGAATTTTTTTTCCCCGAAATTATGTTGTAAGTAAGTAATATGTATTCTGAATAAAATAGATCCTAAAAATATAGCAATAGCTGAACATATGCATATACCATATTAGACCCATGGCCATACTGCTCATCGGGAAGACCTAGTCAAGCTATAAAGCACGCTTTGCTAATTGATATTTGTTGTTTGCTTACAATCTCGTGATTTATGAATTTGAGAAAAACTAAAGTTTTATATGCGACGAAACATTTTTCTTAACTCTTGTAATAATAAATTTGATCTGCTGCATTAAAAGCAGAATAATTTGCACTCTGAATGCATTGCTTTCACTTAATCGCCAACGGGTAAAAGCCATTCCGAGGCCTAAGCCATCAAAATTTAACACTGCCATTAATGTTTGGCATTAATTCCTCTATAATAATATGGGAAACTCAAAGATCAGTACACACAATTACACAATTACCTCACTTACAGCAACCGCAACTCACTTCCGACTGCCCGGGAAAGTGTCATAAATCAAAGCAGTTGCCTGCCATTAGATTTCAGTGCACGAAGGAGCCCAGCCACGATGCGCCGTAATTGTGGAATCATTGCCGCAAGGCATTTTTGACTGGTGAGATTGTATGTACCTGCACATATAATCAGCAATATGACCACCAGGTTTTTATTTATAAATAATTACAGTGTAATGACGCGATGTTGGTTTTGCCTGCTGCCGTTTACAACGCGCACAGATAAAGCGTAAAGTTACACTCTTTGACTGAAGGTGCTTCGAGGCTTCGAGTGTTGTAATTTAGCGGCCGTCCCAAAGGCGCATTGGATGGGCGTGTATTTATTAATAGGCTAATGTCGTTAAAATGCATTATAAATGGCGGGAATGGCTGGAGGAACGAGTGCAGATGACTTGTGATTCTGTTGGTTGGTTTTATTTCTGCGGTGTAGTTGGCCCAAAATAATAGGCTTTATAGTTCGGGCACTTAATAAATATAGATGGGCAATTGGTGGAGATTAATTTATTTGTAATTGTAAACTTGTTTCTGCAATAAATATTTAAGTCTACAGGCAATCAAGAAGGCAGATTGTCTCGACTGCAACCAACTTAAATTTTGATGCTGTAATTTAACTGTAATTTTTATACAGACTTAGTTACTTACTTACTTACCTGCTTAGATGGACACAATGGCACAACAACCGGGTGTCATTTTGGTCACTTTCAAGAGCATGCGCCAAACACTTTTCAGAGCGTTTTAAAAATCATGTTAAACCTCACATTTTAATAATAAAACTTTTATTGAAAATCAGGCCTTTCAAGCCGCTATGGCTAGGAGACTAGATCCCTGCTCCAAATACAATCTTATTGTGAAAAGAAAGGCAAACTGGCAATCACGGGTTCTTGAAGCACTGGCATGGCTTAAGAGCAGGTTTACAAGAATCGTAGTGCGTTTCAATAACCAATTTTGTGCAAAAACTTTTTCAGCTTGACTAAAAGATTTGCTTTTTATTAGCTTTATATTTTTAATTGCACAAATTAATGTTTAAGAATTGAGATTATGAGTAATTTAGTAAAATGGTCTTGATTTGCAGAAAACTCGCATTTGAAGGGTTTGAAGTAATTTTGCATACATTTCTCTATGCACATTTGTTTCTGCAGAAAAGTTTTTTGTTTGGAAATTCCACAGAAAAAAATGCAGATTCTGTTCGTATCTTGGTTTAGTTGGAAAAAAGAAAATTGTTTGGTACTTGTTTCGGTTCGGCAGAAAGTCAAAAAAATGGTTCGGAAGGATGATTCAGCCCGGCCCGGCGCAGTCCAATAGCAATTTTCGTAATCTTATATAATCGAAATATAATTATCATTCTAAATTGACTGCTCTACTTGAGACCAACACCAACAAGTCACTTTTCAATGCACTTCAAGTGTGCGTATGTGTGTCGTGAGCAATTCCAATGAATTGGCAAATTAAATTGCAGTATTTTACTTATTTAAAATTTAAGTTTACAGTTGCCTGAGTGCGTGCATGCAATTGCCGTCAACACATGTTTTGTTACTTCGGCAACGTTCGCCGACTGCCTCTGCATCTTGTTCAACAGCAATTGCCAACGATTTAATCGCTAAATGACTTTATGAGGCAGCATGAAAATCGGTTGGTCTTCTTTCTTTTCGTTGCTGCCATATAAGCGATATAACCATAAAACGAAGAAGAAGAGCCAGCCATAAGCAGAGTTAAACGTTAATCCAAGCGACAACTTGCGAAAAATGACAATAATCCGTTTGGAACATGTGCGGCTACGCACTGTGGCCATGTCGCTCGCGCTCCACCTCTTTGTCTCTTTGTCTTATTCTGCCCCTTTGCGTGCCACTTGTTTACTTGTTTACCGCGGCACAAGTTCAGGGGCTTACAAGTTGTCGGAGCGTCAGAATGCGAACGCCATAAAAATGTATAAAGCGATTTGAAGCAGTTTGCGGCTGGTGTAGAAAATGCAATTGCAGAAGCCACACATTCGTACAAGTGTGTGTGTGTGTGTGTGTGTGTGTGTGTGAAAACAGCTAACCGTAAATGGTGTGTTGCATAAAACTTTATAACTTTATCTACGTACAATTTGGCTGAGGCACACTCTTTCTGTCCCATAAATTAATTAAATGTTAAGGTCGTACAATGTCATTTACTTACTTACATATGTACATAAGTATCTCTGGCTCATTCAAAGCGCTTCAAAGCAAGCAAGTTTGTTCATTCAGTCTTTTGTTTATCAACACTGTCAAAAAACGGTTCATAATTTGAGAATGAAACTGAATGCTCTACTTTTTTGACCAAGTATACAAACAAACCAGAATCAAATGAGAATCATAAATTTCTCATACGCACTCCCCTCACAGTCATTTAGATAACATTGCTCTGTAATCGTTTACAGCGTAATTGACATTTAATTAAATGCTGGTTATGTAGCTTCAAAATCAACAAAGAGCAAGCATTTTTATAAAATTTATAAATATGAATGGTCATAAAAGTTACGTTACATCATTTAACTTGGAGGGGGTAGCGATTTATAATTAGAGCCAGACCTGTAAAATTTCCTTTTTTAAAAAGCAAAGTTCCAGTACCTGTGCAATTTAAAATGCACAAGGTATAACGGTACAAAATACATAGCATAAAGTAATTTAGCTGATAATTTGACTAGTGCAACGTTACTGGTACTATTTGTTTGAGCAAATTGGAAGTTCTGTCATGCTGGCCTACTCCTTAAGTCACAAGAGAACGAACTGTTCCTTTTGATCATAGCTTAAAGTACTTTGTAAATTTTTACCACAATTTTGGTCCGTGCTCTCAGGAATGATTTATTGCACAAAGTTTAATAAAATTATTTTGTTAGCTGGACCAGAGTTTTTCCAAAGCATGCAATTTTAGTTTCCCTCAATGCATAAAGAAATGCTTTGAAGCTTTCTTCTTAAAGCCGGACGCAATTTATTCTGCATTCTAAGTTCTTTTGCTTTTTATGCAAGGAACTATAATTTGATAACAATAAGTACAGTTGTATAGTTTAAAAAAATGTATTATTCAAATGTCTTTCTTACATGAAAATTAACAAAGCATTTAAATCGAAAATGTTATTTTCTAAATAAGAATCTATTATAATTAAAAATATCTTACAAATAATAAGTTATAATTTAAATTTCAAAAGATTTTAAATCTATCTTTCAGAATTCGCCACATTTATTCATAATACATACTATAAAAAATGCAGCATAAAATGCTGACAATCAGGCAAAGCAACTGAAACTGGACAACGCAACCAAAAGGAGACAAGCGAGAAAATTGAATGTGCAGAGCAGATAATCGAAATCTGATCTGTCTATAGGCCGTCATATGCTGCCGCAAATGCAAACAGGAAAGGCATGGTATTGCAGAACAATTTTAACGAATTCAATGCCACGCCAGCTAAAGTCCGGCCATGCCACAACAAGATCACAAAGGATAAATAATTGCACGGCCTTAAGCTGATATGCAACACGTCTACGTCTAGCAATACATTCCGAACTGGATGGCTTCCAGGCGAGGAATGTACTAGCCAACAAAACAGCTGCATGTCGAAAAAGATTTTTATAGACATTAACTCGCAGAGTTGTAAGAAGAAGAATAAATGGCAACAAATCGGAATTTGAAATGGTCAAAACATGAAAGAGCTCATAATATTTTTAGCTTTTTATTGAGCAATTCCTTACATTGTGAAAAATAATGTACTTTTTATTGGCTCTTGTACAATTGGGTTTAGCATTTTCCCTTTTATGCATATTTCAAGCAACATTATCACGAAATGGAACTTTTGAAATATGATTGCATTATAAGAAGAACACCGTAATCTCTGAATTTGCCTAATATCAGCCTTCTTAATGTATTTTCTGTAATTCGAACGTTCTCTGGATTTGAAGAACTTTCTGTCAGAACAATCGCATTCTATAGTGATCGTCAAGTTTGAGCTATTTCAATTAGAAGAAGTTTTAATAATTTCATTTTTTCAGTTGGCAAAGAATAAAAATTTCTTCTTCTTTATTGATAAAATTCCAAATTCCATTTGCAGTTACGCAAAAAACTAAGAACCAGAAATGTCGATAGTTGAAATGGTGAATTGATCAAAACAGTGAGAGAACAACGGCAATGAGAGAGGAAATTCCAAGCGAACGCAGACAGCTTTTAAGCTGAGTTGCCGTTACGTTGCACTTCATTATGCCAGCGCCACTTCGAATTCATCTCATAGCCAAGCAGAATAGCTCTTCTTTGCAGTACTAAAAAGAGATCACGCCTCCGACACGGCTCGCCACTTACCACGCGCTGAGTTTCACACGCATAACAGAGCACATTAAAATGCTTTCGCGTTAGAGACACTTGCCGCTCCTCACCTGGCGATTATCAATCATGCTTTGAGTACCAAAATGCTTCAGGTCTTAAAAAATATGCCAGCACACTAACTAAACTGGTTGAAGGAAACTTGTAACAGTACAATATTTCCAATATTTCCATTGAATTCAAATTTTCAAAACTGTGCACTGGATGTAGGTGGCGAAAAAGTGTGGTGAATAAATGAAAGGGTGGAAAGGGGAATTTAATTAACGTTTTTCGCATTTGAGCAAATTTTTTAGTTCAAAAAAAACCTTTGAGAAATTTTTCATTTCCGAGACAACAGCAGAGACAATTTTCCGAGTAAATTTGAGCAGATTTACTAGTTCAAAAATTTTTGTTTGTATTCAAATCGAAAGTACCAACGAACAAAGTGTAAAATAGAAATGAAGTAATGAAATGAATACACCTCATTTTGCGACGGTAATTGGTTCCCAAAAAATTTGCCGCAAGCAAAACGATGCATCAATTAGAATTGCATGAAAATGTGCTAAAATATTAAAGATGCATAATATCATACCTACATGCATACCTACCGTTCCAATGCTAAATGATCAAAAACAAAGCATTTTCCAGTTAATAATAAATTTTGTTTAGTTATACAGAAAATTAAATCTTAAGAATTATAGGATGCGCAAATTTAATGCATGTACTTCATGTTTTGTCTTCGCAAGCGTTGCGGGCGTTTATCTGAAAATCCCAACCAGTCCTAAAAAGAAATACAGAAATTAAGCAATGCAATAAGAAAGTCTTGATGTAATTTATACAAACCTCCACCTGAACATCAGCCTCCGAAATATCAAGGTTACTAACTTCTTTCTCGCAATCCTCCTAAAAAGAAATCCAGAAATTAAGCAATGCAATAAGAAAGTCTTTATGTAATTTATGCAAACCTCCACCTGAACATTAGCTTCAAGTTCGTCCTGCAGCAAACGCCGATGCTGCTGCGTCGCCTCTGCAAGCTCACGCACCTGCTGCATTAATTGCTGCAGAGACTGCTGCATACCTTGCAGAAGCAGGGACCACCTGGAGGAGGATTTCCTTTTTTTTTGAATTTGCCGGCATACCCGCCTGTAGTTGGGCCGGGCGACAAGGCAAAAATTTCAGGGCATTATAGGCGAACCATTTCGAAGACCCTGCACCTTTGCGTTTTTCTTCGCGCCGGAACTGCGAACGCAAACTGTAGAACTTTTTGGAAACCTCATCTGGTGTTACTTCTCCTTCAAGCGCCAAGCTCACCTCCAGTAATTCCTTTTCTGTTGTTTTTTTATCTCTGCGTACATTTTGTTCGGCCCATAGTGCTGGCCTTTTCTCGAACTCCGTAATGAGTCTTAAAACATTATCCTGTGTCATCTTCATTGTTTTATTTCGCTGCATAAAAATTGTTTACATAAAGGAAAACCACAACAACACAACAATCACAATATTCACAATGGTTTAAGGTTATTTAAACAAACCTCCAGTTTAAGGCTTTCCACATTAGAGTAATACTTGGAGTTGTATTTGAAGTCAAGGACGATTCTGTTTTCCGAGTTGGAAAATGTTAGTTTTATAAATGTACTGACAATGGAGGTAGCCTTGTCTTGGGCGTACTAATTTTTCGCTTTGAAGGCCAAAATTTATAAAAAGAAACGATCGGCGCAACAGCCCGTAAACCGTAAAGGCCTAGGCCTAGGCCTAGCTTTCTCGCATTAGCTTGTGTGTGCTTGTTATACTTTAGCACAAATTAATTTAGCTTTTTTGTGAGAAGCTTTTTAGTGTGGCAAAGTATTGTTCTCGGAGAGTTGCCAATAGAGCCCGACCGAGCGCTCGGTCTCGGTTACCGAACAGTTCGGCCAAAAGGTTCGGGTTCGGTCTCGGCTACAAAAGGCCGAGTATTTACCCGAACAGTTGAGGAACAAATTGTATAGTTTTAAACAAAATTTAAATTTTTTAATAATACTTTTTTTTGATTTTTCATACATCAGATGCTTAATGTAGGTATTTATACCTCAAAAGAATTGGTTTTTATAATAAAATGTATTTTTTCCTAAAAATGTATAAATACTTTTCATTAAAATTCTTCTTTTTTTTGCATATGTATACGAAAGGTTCGGTCTCGGCCGAACATTAAAAAAAGGCCGAACGCTCGGTCTCGGCCAAAATTTCGGGTACGGTCGGGCGCTAGTTGCCAATTTAGTCGCGGGAGATGACGCCGCGCGGCAAAAGCCAGTTCTTTGCCAATGTTATAAGTCGGCTGGGATTCGAACCAGTGACTCTATACATCTAGATCCGAGCAAAAGGATTTTATTCACGTTGTTTTTTGCTTTACTTTTCAATCAATCCTAAACCGGTACAACGACTAATAAGCCAGCAACTAACATGTGAAATAAATTAATGTTTGTTAAATGTATCTTTTTAATGTAAGCGCACTTGAAAAAATGTGTATTAAGAATAAAAAGATGTATTTAATTGTTTTGGTTTGGTCTATATTTATACATTTAACATTCGACTACAAATGCCTCTGAGGCTGCAAAAACTTAAGCTAATGTGGACAAAAACAAATATCAATTTTGGAAAAAAAATTGCAATGTTGAATCCAACTCTACGCAACGCAACGTTAGTTTTAGAAAGTAGAGTAGATTGTACTCTGTACGAAACAATATCCGGGGAATTATCGAGTTCCATTCACAGGAACAATTTGGTTTATAAATACAAAAGCAAACAGCCAGATTTAAAGCGCGTTGTCGATTCGACAAAAATGTCTTGCACGTTGTCGATTCGACAAAAATGTCTTGCACGTTGTCGAATCGACAAAAATGTCTTGCACGTTGTCGAACCGACAAAAATGTCTTGCACGTTGTCGAATCGACAAAAATGTCTTGCACGTTCTCGAATCGACAAAAATGTCTTGCACGGCGATGTCTTCAATTCACGGCGAATACGCAATTCTATGAGAGTCTTCTTTGCCTTGGTGAAGTTTTTCAATCTCTTTAGGATACTAAATTTTTAGGTGCAAGTTAATGCGAAAAACCTTGGCCTAAGATCGTTTTCTTGCCTACTACATAGATAAATATATTTGTAATAAATAACAACTTTGCCGTTTTTGAACATAAGGTTTATTTAAATCCGATTGAAATTATAATAAATATACATATATAGATATAAGTTTTATATGTAAAATATTTGTACGAAAGAAAATATCAACAATTTTAAATAGTAAACTTCAAAATCGAAACGAGTAATTTAATTGCATGGTTATTAAATAGAGATGCATGGAAATATCGGAAGCGAGCTCAATCCAGTTTTAGGACTAGAACATAATAACAAAGAAAACAAATACATACGCAAAACCGTCAAAAACATGCTAAAACTGGCAACTAATTATAAACGTAGCAAATAATTAAATCAATTGTACGAGTTTAAGCAGGAACCAAAATGTTCAATTCCAAATAAAATGACAATTTATTCGAAAAGTTATGCCTCCTTTCCACGCAATAGCTCATGCCCGAAGAGATCATCAAAAGTGACGCCCATTTGACGTGTATAGTGAAGACTCCAGCATAACTTGCTCTCAGAGAGCGTCTGAGCGTCTCGTGCACGCTGATGTCGCCGCCGAGGCTCGAATGCAAACGATATGTGTGAATCTGCTGAGTGGGAAATTTATGTATGTAGTTAGAAAAATAGAATTTTATATACAACTTACAGTAGGATTTGCGAAAACGCGTTGTAAGCTGCCTTGAAAGGGCACAAACAATTTGATGCCCAATTTGGGAGGTAGTGACTGCGAGCGGCGGTGACCTTGCGAAAATAAAGCGCATTATTTCATGCTGTAGTCTTCAAATATACAATGCGAACTCGATACCTTTTCGGGGCTACTCAGAGCTCACAGCAATACATAATTAATTAGGAATGCGCCTTCAACTTCTGCCGTGCTTCACGCCTGAAGAATCGTGGTGTGGCTGCGCATGTGCACGTTCACCTTGTCGCAGTTCGGACACTGTATGTTCTTCTTCAGATGCAGCTTCATGTGGTTTATCAGCTGATTCTTCAGCTTGAAGGCGTTCCCGCAAATGTCACAGAAGTGGTCGCGCTCCTTGTGTGCCTGCTTGCGGTGCTGCAGCAGCAAGTACTGCGTGTTGTACTGACCAGTGGGGATTCACCTTCGTGCATCTTCTCGTGCTGGTAAAGCGTTTTCTTAGGTTTCGGAAGCTGTAAGGGAAGAGGAACTGTTTGAACAAATTTATAATTGCCGATAGTGTATAAATGTTTGAGTCGCAATTAGATCAAAATTCTTTATAGTGTTATGTGTCTTTTGGAGTCATGTCCATAATGCCTTCCGATTCTTGTCACATCCGGATTTGCTGTTTCAAAATATTTTCTAAAAATCTGTTTTTATATTGTTTTTTTGTTAACTTTACTTAACATGCGACCAACAAAATAAGCAAGCACCACTTAATTTTCCTCTAATGTGCATTTATTATATTTTACTTTGCAGTCTTTTTTATTTGTACATTTGTACATTACATAAAGCGCGAAAAGAACTGAAAAGAAGAAAGAGCTTAAAAGAACTGTAAAAAGAAAAAGAAAATTATTAGAAGGATACAAAAGACAATTTTGGATTTTTTACTTACCTCATTGGGATTCAGGATGGCATTTACGTTGGCTATCAGTTCTTCTAGGTCTGCTCCCCGACGCTCTTCCCAGAGCTCCCGCTGCCGCTCGCGCTCCAACGCCACCAGGAACCTGGCATACGGCTGCTGCCCTCTTTCGTAGAATGGGCGCATCATCTCTTCAGGCTCGCGGTGTTCCGGCTCGCGCTGTTGCTGCTGGTGCTGGTGCTGTTGGTGCTGGCGCGCTTGCCGGCGGGCCCTCTTGCGAGCGAGGCGTTCGCGCCGCCGCAGCTCGCCGCCTCCCTGATGTCGTCGCTCGCCGCGTCCCTGCGACCGCATCCCGCCAGCCACCTCATGCTGCAGCTGCTGTTGCCGTTCCTGTTGCAGCTGCAGCTCCAGCGCTTGCTGCTCGTGCAGCTGCGCCATCTCTAGTCGCAGGCTCGCGTGCCTCTGCTCTCTTGAGAGCCTTTCTTGATATTGCCGATGCATGCTCTATGTCTATCAAGAACTAATTCCTGAAAATTCAAGGCCGTGTTATTTGAAAATCGTGTAAAGAACCCCAAATGAATGAAGGCGAACCACCTTGAGGGCCCATCGCGCTTCAATTCCCGCGAATATTACGATCTTAAGTTGTACCATCTTGTACCAATCACAGCTACGGGCATTCCCAGGATTCCGCCTATTTCCGCGAACAAGCTTTTCTTGAGGAACTCGTCTCGATAACCCTTGTGGCCCCTGTCCAATAATGCTGCCCTCTTTTTGACCTCAGTTATGAGGGAAATTGTTTTAGCACTGTCCCATTCCTTTGACCTGATGAATAAAAAGTAAGCATATAAGTTAGTGCACTATAAGCTAACTACTTCGCAACCATAGGTGACTATTCTTCGACTACTTTCAGTGGAAATGACTGACTTTTTTAACATTGCGATGTCCTAGACAGTAGTCAGTCCCGATGACCCCTGGATGACTTTTCAACTAACATATAGGCGATTCCTTTGAAGTTAGCTAAAAGTTAGTTGTTTAGAAGTTAGCTAATTTTTTAGTTATAACTAACTACTTTCATATGAAGTTATTCAACTAAACTATTAGTTGATAAGCTAATAATATGCTTTATTAAAATATGCTGTTGGATCTTTGCCTGTTTAACATAATATATGTATGTATCATATATTTCCATAATTTGGCAAAAATATTTCGTTTTTAATAAATCTTTCCATTTCCTTCTGAGCAACTGATTGAAATTTTCCAATGCAAAAGATTTTTGACAAATATATAAGACAAAAAAGAAGGAAAACAAACAGCTTGCTTTGATTTTTCAATTTCAATTTCACAATGCACATAAATAAATGAAAAATATTCAAAAAAGCAAATAGCAAAAGCGTACCGAGTCAAAGCGAATCGGCTGTCGTATAAACATGATAACAATTCTTACATTTTTACAGCCGGTGTCTCTATAATTTCCGATTGAGGTGATATAAATAATAAAGCTTATAAAAATGGTAGACGAAATCGCACTAAAGAACACAAGTACGCGAATTGAAAGCCAGTACCGTTATGCGGCCCCGAGACGGTCAAATGGTTTGAGTCAAACATGTGTCCGTGTAAACTGATGTTTATCCCTTACACAAAACAAACATTGCCATCAAATCTTCATAATTTCCGACTCTTTGTGGTGTGCAGACATACTATGAATGACACGGACGATTGTATCGCATATTTTGCACTGGCAAAGTGTGTTAAAAAGTGAAAAAATAAAGAGAAGAGCACTCGGATTAAACAGTGCTTAAGAAAAAGAAGTCAGTTATCGCATAAATTTCGCGACAAAAATTGTTTTTCCGCGTCGCTTGTTTGGTTTGCCGACATGCGCACGATGTTAACATCACGACGAACAAAACGAAATGGCAATTTTGCTTTGGCCCCTGCAGTGCATAACAAATATCTAAACCACTTTGATATTTGGTCAAACATTGTCTGTGTTACCATACATACAAATATTCTCCAACACATGCTCACATTTGACTCAAACCATTTGACCGTCTCGGGGCCGCATTACTTGAGTTCATGTGCTTCTTCTTATTTCCGCACGGTAGAAAATTGCACAATATGTACCAGTGGCATCCTTCGATTTCGCTTCTTCGAAACTGAACGAAACGTCAAAATGGCTGTTAGTTATTTTCGAAAGCTCAAATAAAAGCGTTAAAGTGAAGAAGAAAAAGTGCTAGTGAAAAAGAAAAAGTGTAAATCCAAAAATAAGTGGAAAAATTAAGCGAAAGCTGAAAGAAAGTTTATTTGTTGCCCAAGGAGCAACATTAAATAAAAAAGAAAAAGTGTAAATCCAAAAATAAGCGGAAAAATTAAGCGAAAGCTGAAAGAAAGTTTATTTGTTGCCCAAGGAGCAACATTAAATAAAAAAGAAAAAGTGTAAATCCAAAAATAAGCGGAAAAATTAAGCGAAAGCTGAAAGAAAGTTTATTTGTTGCCCAAGGAGCAACATTAAATAAAAAAGAAAAAGTGTAAATCCAAAAATAAGTGGAAAAATTAAGCGAAAAGATTTCGAAAGTTGAATCGAAGCAACTTCAAATTACAAATAAAAGTGCTGCTTAATACAAAATGTTTAATTGGTACAGAAAATGTGCGGTTGCATCATGCAACCATAATCACACGGATAATAGTGATCGTGAGGAAATAGTGCGAACGTATAAGTTCCCCAATGATGCCGAAAGGCTGGCCTTGTGGTTGGATCGCCTCGGTATAGATCCGACCACATATAACAGCAGGCCCAGCAAACGTGTGTGCAGCCGGCACTTCACGGAGGACCAAATTCGAACTGCACGCCTCCCTAGGGATGCCCTACGTAAGTGTTTTATTATGTTTATACCTGGAGCCCGACCGAACCCGAAATTTTGGTCGAGACCGAACATTCGACCTTTTTTATAAGCTTTATATTAGGTTCACATCCGGTATATATGTTTGTATGTCGTCAAATCTAGTAATCAATTTTTCGCCCTGACATTTCAACATTTTTAGGAAAAAATACATTTGATTAAAAAAACAATTCTTTTAAAGTATAAATACCCACATTAAAAAGTATTTAAATTTTGTTTAAAACTATACAATTTATTCCTCAACTGTTCGGTTAAATACCCAGCCTTTTGTAGCCGAGACCGAACCGAGACCGAACCTTTTGGCCGAACTGTTCGGTAACCGAGACCGAGCGTTTGGTCGGGCTCTATTTATACCGAACTATTATTTACTATATACACATATATTTTAATTACCAACAGGATTGGATGTATATCGTTTGAATCTACCATCTATTGAAATAAGTACACTCAACTCTCGTTTTGCACGGAACGTACAAAAAGTATGCAAATAAAAATAAATGTTTTGTTCTGGATTTCATTATCAGACATGTGATAGAAATCGAAATTTGAAATTTCATTTACGTTTTGAATTCGAACGATTTGAAATTTCGTTTTCATTTTGAATTCGTACGATTTCCATCACATGCAGGTATATCTTATTATGCACGGTTTTCTTGGAAAATATATACAGATTTTCCATCTTACACGATTTTTAAAATTTGTGGAACATAGTAAATGTGTCACATGTATTTTTTTTACACGATTTTCATTTGCACGCTTTTCTAAGGAACGCATCCTCCGTGCAAAACGAGAGTTGAGTATATAACAACACAACATTAAAACACACCGAGCTACCTCACTTTAAATTCACACTGATGGGAATTGGAACTGAGCTGATGAGCTGGGTTCTAACACATGACATTTTTTTTATAACCTATGACCATCCTTTGAACATCTATAGTATATGTGTCAAATTTGGTTATGACCGATCAAGCGGCTTAGGACGCAACTGAGAACACACATACATATACACATACATATTTACACACATAATTTGATTTTTATATATATAGATTTCTTCCTTACAACACATAATTAAAGTATATGTATGAAAATTATTAGTTTCTAAAAATTATTTTTTTTCAATTGTTTTCAGCGATTGCCATAAGTCGTGGCGACCATAGGAACGCCCTGGACGATGGGCGTTCTGAGGCAATGGAGGAGAACGCCCTGGACGATGGGCGTTCTGAGACGACGGAGGAGAACGCCCTGGACGATGGGCGTTCTGAGGCAATGGAGGAGAACGCCCTGGACGATGGGCGTTCTGAGACAATGGAGGAGAACGCCCTGGACGATGGGCGTTCTGAGACGACGGAGGAGAACGCCCTGGACGATGGGCGTTCTGAGACAATGGAGGAGAACGCCCTGGATGATGGGCGTTCTGAGACGACGGAGGAGAACGCCCTGGACGATGGGCGTTCTGAGACGACGGAGGAGAACGCCCTGGACGATGGGCGTTCTGAGAGAATGGAGGAGAACGCCCTGGACGATGGGCGTTCTGAGACGACGGAGGAGAACGCCCTGGACGATGGGCGTTCTGAGGCAATGGAGGAGAACGCCCTGGACGATGGGCGTTCTGAGACGACGGAGGAGAACGCCCTGGACGATGGGCGTTCTGAGGCAATGGAAGAGAACGCCCTGGACGATGGGCGTTCTGAGACAATGGAGGAGAACGCCCTGGACGATGGGCGTTCTGAGACGACGGAGGAGAACGCCCTGGACGATGGGCGTTCTGAGAGAATGGAGGAGAACGTCCTGGACGATGGGCGTTCTGAGACGACGGAGGAGAACGCCCTGGACGATGGGCGTTCTGATATGGCAGAAGAAAGGGAACCGGAGGCGCCAAGAGCCCGGAAATCCTGGAGCTTCGGTCTAAACGAAGACGTGTTAGCTTCCTTTCGCACCATGACACAAACAATGTCACGCAAGGAACGCGAGTGCGTGATAAGTTTCGATGAGTGTCTAACCAGAAAGGAGCTGAATTACGATAAAGTAGCAGACCGCGTAATAGGCTACAAAGACTTGGGGAAAAACGAACCAAGTACGGAAATAGCCTCGAGGCTCCTAGTGTTCCATATAAACGGGATAGAAGAACACTGGGGATACGTGATGAGCTATTACGCAACGCCGGCAACGTTCACGGGGGAAAGGTTATTGCCTTTAATAAAGGAAAATTTAGAGGCAGCCTTTCAGGTAAACTTTTTGGTAAGGGCGATCGTTTGCGATCAGGACCCTAGAAATACAAAAGTTTACAAATCTCTGCATATAAATCGTGGGTATTTTCTCATAAATAACCACAAAATTTTGGCCCTGCATGATACCCCCCATCATCTAAAGAACGTTCTAAACGCAATTTTTAATTACGATCTAGAGTGCAGTTACGACACAATAAGCGGAGAGGTCATCCGCAAACTAATAACATTAAATGAATCTGGAAGTTGCGCCAAATTCCTTCCGGATCTAGAGCCGATGCATGCTACGATGCAGTTGAAATATTGCAAGCGAAATAACGGAATAATATTCTCTGCTCCCGCGGCAAATGCCATCGATCGTTGCCAACGGGAGCAGTATTTTTCCGAGTGTTCGGCAGCAACGCAAAGGAATCTGCAACCCACAAACAGATTCATTAGAGAAACAAGCGAAGTGAGGGATATTTTAAAGACCTCTAAAGTATTCGGGGAAGAGGAAGCGAATATAATTAGGAATTATATTTCAATTATTAAGGAAATACCGCAACCCAAACCCGGAACGAAGTGTATTCAGGGTCTAGCCAAAACGCTAGAAGGTCTCCTGCAGTTAAACACAGACATAAAGAACACATACCCGGAGGTGAACCAAATACATTGGAAATATCTATGCTTAGATAGGCTGGAGAATTTATTTGCCAATAAGAAGATGGGAAGTTCTGTTGCGGAAGTTCTAGAGCTTATTGAAACGGCGATTCCCCCCAATTCTTTTAGCTATCGTGTCGCAGTGCTCCCAGATTCATTTGCCGGAAGAATCGGGGAGTACGTTAACGCGCTGCCAAACAATGTTAGAAATACGAGTCGACGTATAGACAGAAGTATAGAAAAATCTTGGGCGGAGGAAACAGCTCTTGCAAACCGCACCTTGATCAGAGGTTGTGGAGAATGCAATAGAAATATTTTCAATGAAGAAGCTTCCAATAAAACAAGCGCCGCTTTTAATAATATATGCAGCCTGCACCTTCTATGGTCCAGAATACTCTTTGAGAAAATCGGGAATTCTCTTGATTACAGAATGTTTATGGCATTTATTATTGAAACAAGATCTCGGGAGACTAGAGTCACTCAGGGATGGTTCGACGGTCCCTGCGCGGGACATCACTCGACCATCATCAATAGTTTATTACATGTAAGTATAATTAATAGTATACGAATAAAAAATGAAAAACTGAATCCTATGAAACGCAGAAATATAAATCAGTAACTAGATTGGGTGCATAGGCCGACTAGGGAACTGAACACCCATTGACAAAAAATCAGTAACTAGATTGGGTGCATAGGCCGACTAGGGAACTGAACACCCATTGACAAAAAATCAGTAACTAGATTGGGTGCATAGGCCGACTAGGGAACTGAACACCCATTGATAAAAAATCAGTAACGCGCCACGTTGCATACCTCATAGGTGGTGTGGAAAATGCAAACAGATAGCCCTCAGCTGCTAAAATCAGCACACCATAAACTGGCGATATGGTAAATTGTGGAGGGCGATCACGTAAAGGCGAACGGCGTGGGACGCCTGGAGACACCCTCCTGGAGCATCGAACACATTGCGCTGGGCACGGAGGAGCATGCGGGTTGGTGTTGTTACTAGCTTAGCTACAACTCGGCAGCACAATACTCACGTTATCATAGCCGCAGAGGGCAATTAACTAACTTCCGCGGAAGTAAGAGACAATTTTAAGTACCAAAAAAAAAAAGAATATGGACAAAATGTGATTTTTTTGTTTCGTAGCGACTTACGAATTTATTGCACTACATTTGTTACATTTGTTTGTAGCTCGAATATGAGCTTTTTTAACAACGCGATTCGAATTGGACGATATGGTGTTCTATAACAATCTATATACATAGGTACCTACTATATGTAAGTTGTCCACTGATGCTATTTTGTAAGTTTGGTTTATTCGATAGCTTTTTTTACTCAAATGGCATTAACATTTATATAAACAAGAGCAAGACAGAAACAAGTCATCTAATATATAAAAATGAATGTTTGTTTGTCTGTTTGTCTGTCTGTCCGGCTATACAAAGCTACACGCGTTGACCGATTTCAGCCAAACTTTATACCAATATTGTTGAAGACCAAAGGAAGGCGACTGTATATAAAATTTTTCGATTCATCAAGAGGGCGTGGCACCTCCCTATACAACTTAAATATTTGATTTGGCATATCTTTAAAACTACAAGTCACGCAGCATTGAAATTCCGTATGCAGGCCCCTCTTAGATGCTTCGTCCCACGGGTAAAATTTTATGGGCGTGGCACTTTTCAATCAACTATACATTTGGGTATAACTTTAGAACTATACAGCACACATAAATGAAACACGTTACGAACTTACTACATGTCCGTATCCTTCAACTCGGAAAATGGGATGAGCATTGGACACGAGGCGTGGCACCCCTCATACAACTTAAATATTTGATTTGGTATACCTTTAAAACTACATGTCATACAACATTAAAATTTTTTATTCTGTTAGTATTTAGTCATGCATTCACGTAAACATTTTTACATAATTTGGGTTTTATATATGTACTAGCAGTCCCGGCAAACGTTGTTCTGCCTAAAATAATTATTTTATTCCAAGATTTGTTTTTAAATGTATTTGAATTATGGTAGGAATTTTTTTGATAATATGAAAATTATGTACAGGAAGAATAGGTTTTCGTGAATAGGTAATCTACATACACAGATTCCCCGTATGATGTGGCACTCGGGTGAAGCCGGGTGGATCAGCTAGTTTTATATAAACTATTAAGTAATGTTAATGTTAACCATCACAAGACGCTTCGATTTAGCTTTAAAATATTAACACAGACACATAAACACTCATACAAACAGGAAATGTTAACCACTGATATTGTAGACATACATACATATATACACACACACTAACATGTACAAACACTACTGCAAATTCGTTTACCTGCATACATTGACATTGTATAATAAAGTGTAAATAAAGTAGTTTTTAACTTTAAATTTAATAAAGTCAAATTATTGCACAATCAGTCGTATCGGAGAGAAATTTCGCATACGAAATTTTTGCCCATTTCTTAAAGCAGATTTATTTGAAAAGAATTTTCGTTGAATGCTAAGGAAGCCTCTGTTTTTGTTGTGCACAGAAAATCAACGCAAAACCAAAATCACAAGCCTCCATCAAGATTAAGCAGACCAAAATTGCCTGTTTAAATTTCATTTTATTAAATGCCTTAGCGTTTTTATTGCAGCAGAGAAAGGCAGTGGCCAAGGAGTCGGCAGCGCCACTAATGGCAGCGCAAGTTTACGACTGTTGATTGTATTGCCATTTTTGTTTTAACAATTAAATCATCGCTCGATTCTCCGTCTGAAGATTCTTGAATGTAGGCACTGGCACAAATGTAACCAATGTGTACAACTCGGGTGGTTGGGGCGAATCATCGTCGTTTCCCCTGCGGGCCAAACGCACACGGAATGGCGTTGATCTGTACAATTGATTTTCATTCGTAATAATATTCCATACATAATATTAAAGACCAATCTCAATAAAATACAATTTTATTTCATTTGTTAATACAAAAATAGCTTCGACCTGAAACATAAAACGCACGCTGTATTAATTACTAGTGTAGAGCACTTCGTAAGATAAGATTTACAAAAGATACAAGGTAATATAAACAAAACTTTAAGACGAAAAAAATTTTACGACGCGGCATTCTGCCCTTGCTCTTGAGCGAGCTCAAGTAACTCTTGTTGCATTTGCAACAATTGGCCTTTCATCTGCTTGAACTCTGTAGTTTTCTCATCCATTTTATCCCTCAGATAGATGCGTTGTTTTGTGACTTGTTCTAAACGTTCGCGATAGGCACGGTTCGCCTCAAGGATTGGCTGCAAAAGGCAACGTAAGAATCGAAATGCAAAATGATTGCAAAAAGCAAATCTGCAAAACGTTTTACCTCAAGTTGTGTCCTTTGAAATTGCAGCTGTTCCTGCAGGTAGCGCACGCGCACTTCCTTGAAGCGCATGCGTAAGGCCAGCGTACGCTCATCCACCGTCTTGTTTTGCAAATTCCTGCGAGGCGGGAACAAATACTCAAATACAGAAATAAACACGGAGAAATGGACTTTGCGGTTTACCAATCCTTGCCCTTGGAGTCTTCGAATTTCTCCTTTAGCAATTCAAGCGATGCCAATGAATTTTCCACGTTGCAATCTACCCAGAAGCTTTCGAGCGAATTCTCCAATTCACGTAGTAACATTTTCCGTAAAGATTGTACGTATTCATCCTTCTCTTCTATAGTTAAATTGTCTCCACGTTCATGCAGTATTTTGTAGAAAGGTTCCAAATGTTCCGTACTGTGGGAAAAAATTTATTTAATAAAATTCTACATTTACACAACACAGAGTTGGCCGCCGTTGGAGCAGTTGCTAGGTAATGCATTAACAGGCCGGGGTTCGTGCAATATGATTTTACATA
Organism: Neria commutata; assembly: GCA_963457695.1. Classification (NCBI taxonomy): domain Eukaryota; kingdom Metazoa; phylum Arthropoda; class Insecta; order Diptera; family Micropezidae; genus Neria; species Neria commutata. Next base: position 15,123,359 of record OY735247.1, on the reverse strand, counting down.
AACACATAATGCAACAAGCCACGACCTACAAATACAAGCCTTTTATGCACCCAAAGCCTCATTCCTGAAGCTCCACTTATAGTTTGGATCGATTTCAAAATTCTATTCTAACCTCAATTGTTCCATCATTTGGCGGTAAACTTCTATGTACTCTGCCTTCGCCCGCTCAGAAACTTTGCAATGGAATTTGAAGCGTTCCTCCAAGTCGGGTTTCTGTGACTTGGTGCTGGGCTCTACAAAATTTACTCCGGGTGCATTTTGTGAATCTGGTTGTGACATCATCCTGCATAAATCCGAAAAAAGTTTCAAGTGTACGCAGTGCTTCCTTTCTGCTTTCTGCGTGACCCACGGGCAAAAGGTCGCACACAAACAACGAAAAGACTGAACAACAAAAACTCAGCGTCCCGTTATAACCGTGATATATAACTGTTTCCACTCTTTTTTAAACTCAACATTTTATACTTTTCTCAGCAAAACACCAAAACTCCTGCGCAGAACTTTTGAAAATGAAGCGAGCGATCCCGCAATTCGTCTCGTTGAAAATAGCGAGTAATTAGTAGGGGAAATTTCCAAAGAAATGTTGCTACAACGAGTAATCTATTACCACACGGGTGCGTTCGCTCCAGCGTAATTTTGGACGTTACAACTTGAAAAATATATGGTGAATATTGTCAGCAAATGTAGAATAGTGCGAAAAAGAAGATTCGATTCTTCTTTGTATGACATTTAAAATTAAATTAAACCATATGCACTGCACTCACACTAGGACTGTTAAAAATGTCGCCGTATGAATCCTTGTTTTTGGATTATTATTCACTGATTTAAAAGTACCGTAATTATATCCAGAAGTGGATTATAACGTTGAAGCCAAAATTTTAAGCTGTTAAATGGCAATAAAATGGTAAGCAAATATTTAGATTAAAAAACTATGCTCTGAAACTGATTTTTTACAGTAGATGAACTTTCTCCAAGTTTACCACTTGAAGTCAGGTGTGAATTTGCCAAAAAAGACCTTCCGAGTGTAAACACATAGGGAATAACAAAAAGGAGGAAATAAATATTTCCACATATATATACAACATGTTGGTCAAACGGTTACGGTGACGGCAAATGCGACTTTTGAAAAAGAATGGGCGTTCTCAGCTCTCGTCGATAGCATTCGACTCAATTTCTTTTAGTTTCTTTAAAAGCGCTACGTACACTTTATTTTGTGCGTTTCTATTTTTATGAATTCCGCCCTTAATTTTCCAAGTTTCAGTAAAATTATTTAATTTATCTCTTTTTTGCATCTTTTGTGCATAGCATTCATTTTCATAGTGATGCAAAATGAAATGCTATAGCATTAAAATTTTAAAGACAATTTGTATTCATTTAATTTTATACAACCTTAAGTTTTTCTAATAAACGTACATTACGAAGTAAGAACATACTGCAGACTGCAGCTCATTCAAATTATTACTGTCCGTGATCATATTAACAGCACGGACAATTTTTCAAAATGAAAAAATACACTAGGCTTGACCAACACGTATAAAAATCAAAAAATTTTGAAAACCATCCCACATGTGTGACAAGCGGTTGTTTCTTGCGTATACACGATCCAACATAATTTTGGTAATAAATGTGAAATGTGGAATATTTTTTTGTGGTCAAAGATTAGAATTGAAACAAGCATTGGACATTTTTATGTTGACAATAATTTTTATATGCACAAGTGCCAAAAATTTCAAGTTCAAACAGCATTCCTTTTTAAATTACTTTGAGGAATGGAATCGAAAAAAATCAATTACATTCCTACAAAGGAATTCATTTCAATTTAAAAAAAAAAATTCCTTGGAATTGGAATTGAAAAGAAGCAAATTACTTTTGGAATTTTTCAAAGGAATTGAAAAAGTAATCAATTCCTTTGCTGTGAACTGAAGGAATTGATTACTAATTGCAATTCCTTGTAATTTGTAATTGAGAGTAATTGATTCCCTAAAGGAATCATTACGACACAGCTCTGCCCACGAGCACGCAGGGAAATTCGCGGAAACTGAGAGTACAGGAGAAATCAAACGATACATTTAATGCAATTTGCGGTGCTCTAGGAGACCTCATTCAAGACCGGAAGCAGGCTCCCGGGAAGAGCCGGAACGAGGACTTTTTGAAGGTCCTGGATGGGTACCTTAAAAAACACCCAGAAGTAGAGCAAGATCGCCTGAAAATACTTAACATGGTTTACCAAGAATAATTCTTGGCCATCATTATTCCTCTATTTAAATGAGAACTCTGAAGTTTTTTATTTAATTTTTTTATTATTTTTTTGAAATTGAACTGTATAAATTTTTTTTACGTTATAGAAATTGAATTGATCTCATTAAATGTATGTATATGTACACCATTGTGTACCATTGTTTTGTTATGAATGTAACATCTAGCCTTTTACAATTTTACCAATTCGAAATTCTAATAACAGTGAAAAGAATGGTTTTACAACGGAATGGTACTAATAGGGAGAATTGTATATACTAATAAGAGGAATGGTATGGAAACATTTTGGGATTTAGTTTACCAAATGCAACCATGCTGTTGAACAAAATCTGAGCCGCAATCTTTTACAATTTCATAATCTTTTACAATTCACAGGCATCGCCATTTGCAATTTTCATTTCGCTCGCTTGTTCGCTTTTACGACTTTCGTTGTTGTGTCAGAAGGTGAAGCCGTTGCTTCTCTTTGTAAATTGCAAAAAAAATAATAAAATTTGTCGAAAAGTATAACGCAAATATAAAAGTGCACTGTGGACAGCGTTGATTGAAGTTCAAGTGCATAGAACTTGCATCAAAAACTGCTGAAATCAACAAAAGCGTGCAGACAAAGTAAGTTCTTATCGCGTTGAGTGGTGGTAGGCAAGCTTCGCGCAAAAATGAAAAGCAAATCTTCGCAGAAAAGAATATGCGAAATAAGGGTGGTGGCTTGTGTCATCCATATATGTGGAGTAGCAAATCAAATCTACGAAATTTCCACACAAACGCCAAGCAGCAATATCACGTTTCGGCAAGCTGGAGTGTTCACCTCTGCCGCCAAATTGTTTTTCTTGCTAGGCATTTAATTAAATAGTTTAGGCACGAAAGCCAATTATCGTTTCTTCTTTTCTACATCCCCAATCGCAAATTACTTTTAGAGATTCATTCGGGTAGTGCTTTTGTGTTGGTGCTAGTTTTTTTTACTCTTGTGCTTCGCCTTCGCACCCGGCTTGACTACTGTGCCGCGTAATTTAAAGGTCTGTACACCCGACAGCATTGCAAAAGGCATTCTTTCTAGATTTGGGACATTTAATATTTTATTACTTATTTGCCTCTTGATGTCTGATCTGGTTGGCCGCCAGATAAAGCAAAATCGCGGTGCATCGATGGCGTCTTTTATTTTTATCTACTCATTAAATAGCGACCAAATATCGATTTGACCGAAGTCAAATAATTATTTAATTTAAACGTCGCGACAGCAGTGAAAACAGTTGTACAAAAACAGCTGCTAAGGCAAGAAAGTTATCATTAATAGAGTTACATAAAACTTGTTTAACAATTGTTTAATTTTATTCGGCCAAACCGAATACATAGTTTGTTTCGTATCAGCCTTAGCCGAAGCAAAATTTTAGGGAAGACGAAGCCGAATATTCAATCGATCTTTACTATTTACATATGTAGACGGTTAACGACCAATTTGTTTGGCGCCTCTGTCTGCAGTTATATTTATGACTCGTTGATTATAAGTACAATAAATTTATAAAATATCGTGCAATATAACCACAGGTATGGCATCAAGGAAAGGGCAAACATTTTGTTTATTCACGTACACATATTCTTTTCAAATTTATTTTGCATATGCATACTTCATGATCAAAACTACAAATCAAGCTTGTTCAATCAACAAATGAGTTCATTGTACTTTCGCGTCACGCATCTAAAGAAAAGAGCAAATTGCTCGACTACATATTGCGGCCACATTTAAAAGAATACATTTTCTTATCTTCGTGATCTTGCTTCTAACCCACATTCTGGAATCTACTCGTATGTTGGAAATCTTTCAAACATCGAATTTGACAAAGACATTTCCAACAATGACTTCAGCTTCATCATACAATTTTCCTCGTCTTGCATTAATTTTTGTTATTCTGTGGCATATTTGCGCGCCTCTATTGATGCTTCAATTAACATGTTCAACACCGGGCGCGATGCTACTACAACTACCACCACAATTTGGTTTCTCTCTTTCATAGCACCATACACGTACATACATATATGTACGTACATCTACAACAGAAAAGACAGCACTGTGATTTTGTTTCTTCTCGTATTATAATAGCATTAAGCGCTTTTTCTGCTGGTTGGATTATTTAAACTGCTAGTCTCTCTCCATCATTGTTGGCTGGTACGGCTACATTTTTGTGTGCTTTTCCAACCGGCACAAATAATTGTTCAACATGCTTTTTCGCTTTGAGTTGGGACATTCATTTCAGCAGAATTCGGTGTGGAATTTTGTGGAAAGCAATTATTAATAAGCGTTGAAATTAAAGTTAGCTCAAAGTTCAAAACTTTACCGCTCTAACTTGTGAATCTTCCTTCTTGGAAATAATTTGATGTTTTCGTTCTAAGGAAATCTTAACTTTTTTTCTTACAGTTGATTAATTAACTTATAAATCCATTCTTTTTAGTTCGAATTCTAGTTTTAGCCTAGTGGGTGTAGTACCGGAGATGTACCCCATTTCGCATTCAGATGTTTTCATAGGGTTTAAAACGTGACACGTAAAATTTTGCCACTTTTAAATTTAATAATTTTTCTACTAATGTATTTTTTAAATTGATATTTTAGTGGAAATGGTTTTAGTTTTTACGGTAATACCTGTTGGTTTTCGCACGAAAATTAGAATTGAAGGGTAAAACGATTGTATTTAACAGTACAGTTGCTGTATTTATTGCTATAACACCTCTCACTCGACGGTCTTTGTGTGATCTCTTTATGATTTAGGGCCAGTTTCTCAGTGGATGTTTAAATCTAATTTGCGAATTGAGTTTAAATCTAGTTTAACTTTTCTTGAGTTTCACAGTGCATTTATTTAAATACGGAATAATGAATGGCAACTTCGAATATTTGACAATTGAAGGTTGACACAACTTGCCAAAAACATATGTTCAATTGTTCAATTATGGAGGCAGCGCGAGCTAAAAATTTTTCGTCGGCCGAAAGAAGTGAATTATTGGATATTGCGCAAAGAATCCACAGTTTATATTATTTATGATACTACGGGATCATTTATATGTGCTATACCATGCAGTTTTATGTTTAATTTGATCTCTTATAAATTGCAATATTGTCGACGCAGCTTGCTTGCACATCCGAAATCAGCTGTTTATTTGTTTTCGATTGCAACTCTGTGCTGTACTTAAATGCCCACAACCGGGCATTTAAATTGTATTTAACTTCCCACTGTGAAACTGAAATTCCCTATTTAAACTGCAATCAGAGTTTAAACATCCACTGTGAAACTGGCCCTTAGTCTAGACATTTTTGGACCAGCTCATCCAAACCTCCCCATAATGAGACTCTAATCTGCTTTTTGTAGTTTCTAACTATCCAAGACCATGTGCGAGCTGCTTCGTTTCTAATGATGAATGCAGTTTCATCCAACTAACTTTGATTTAAGATTTTCGCGGCAACACGTAACAAGGTCAAAATACCACCATAAATAATCATGGTCAATTAACAACATTCCAAGATGCTCATTTCTGATTGGCTTCGTTTGTTTTCTCGTTTATGTTCCGTCGAATACTGCAGCTTTCGGTGATGTCATTGCTGGCTATTGTTGCTGCTGTATATGTATGTATGTTCACCTGCAGTTGCAGTTGTGTAAATGTACATATGTATTGTCTTGTTGACATTGAACTGAATTCTGCAAATAAATAAACAAATTTTTTCTTTGCATTTTACACTTTTTGAAATTTTCTTTTTGCCTGCCTGCATCTCGATCACACCAAAAAGGAAGCGCAATACCTGTTTTATTTAAGACGTCACTTCTCTTTACAAACCCAGAAAGACAAAATGAAACAACACTGTTTTATTTAATTTTTTTCTTATTTACAGATACATATTTGAAATTATAGGGGTGTGTGCGTATTTCTGAAAATCGAAAGAGGAGGCAGATAGCGCATTTTAAAGTATTTGTCGTTGCTGGTTGAGTTTTAAAATTTCCGCGGCGTTTAGCACTTAACTGGCTACGATGAGTAAGTACTTTAAGTTTTGATAGTCCCCTCAATAATTAGTGTCGAAAAAAGCTTATCTAACATACATTTTTATAGAATTCGTTGTTGGCCTGTTTTATCCCATTTTTAACTTTATTAGTCATGAACTACTCCAATGCCCCCAATTCTCTCTTGTATTGAATGGTTTTTATTTGCACTGTTCCCGCTTAAATTGCATGCGCTTTTCTAAACGTTTGGAGCTGTTGTATATTCTAATCTTTTGTTTAGTTTAGTATGTAGTTGAAGAGGTTTGCATTGAGATTCCATTACAATCCACGTTCTGTTCTAATGAAAAGAAATAATTCGAACAGTGAGTAGAAATATTAAACTGTATCTCGTCTAATAAGGATGTCGATGAGCAATTTGTGCCTATTAAAAAAGCTACCGATTCAAGCGAATATAACTGTCATTGACTTTTCAAACGATTCGGACTAACAAAAGCTCTCAATCTATCAGCGTTTGACTTTCAGCATTCAAACTTGCCATTTTTTACAAATAAAAAACACTCAGCAACTTTTATAACTTATACTTTTATAAAAGAAGATATTTAGCTTCAATTTAAATTTGCTAAAATATAACTGAAATTGGCTAAATATCTTAACAATTGTTAAACATTTAATTGGATGAAATTTCAAAGAGATTAAATCACAATTAATTTGCCCAAATTAGTTGAAAAGCATCTCAATACTTGATTATATACCGGTTGGGCTTGCTTCATATGAGACTAAACCAAGCTGATTCAATATGAACAAAGTCCATTGAAGTTGGTCGCTTTCGAAACAACAACTTCTGTACTTTTATGAGAAAGTTTTAATGCGTGCTTAATTTTTTGATTGTCATAAAATTGACATTAAAAAATACCAAAAATAAATTCGTATCTAATTTTTCTGACTGACAACCTTAGCAAGGAATGTTGCTTTTGACCTTGAATTCACAATTCTTTGTTTGAATTTAAAATTGATTTCTGGTTGGCAATATGCAAATATTCAAAGGTTCCTCATTCCCCACCACCACGAAATACACATGCATATAATGCAGCTGATACATCAGCTGATTGGCATGTAGACAATTCTCCATTATTCTTTAAAAAATTTCAATAACAATGGCAGTGCGCTGTGATGGTTATGCCAATGATGCCGCAGGCTTGGTAACCAATGCTCCACGGCAATTTCAAAGAAATGCTTGTATTTATACTGTATATGTTATATTTGATTGTTTTGCGCTGCGTGTGCTGAGCTGTTTGCAATTAAACAAAGACTTTTCAAGTGCTCAATTCACACTTGATCTTTTGGATAATGAGAAACAAAATGAATAAGAAAAGATAACATTGTGAATTTATTGTTGTTGTTTTGCTTTGCTAGTTGAGTAGTGCATGCATATTAAGTTTGTAAAGGCTTATTTCGTTTTTTTTTTAGTTCGAAAAATACTACTTACTTCATGCTCAGTCACACACGCGATTACTTTCTCCCAGAAATTTTAAATCATTGGTAAATTCACATATGCTCTCTTCTGTTTTACCCCTGCTTGTCAATTAGTGACATTTCCGGTAGCACCATATCGTCACTATTCCATTTTGTATTTCCCATGTTCCCAAATGACTACCATAATTAATATGATTACCGTCCCGCTCCCTGTCTGAGACAACAATTAAAATTTAATACACATATTTATCGCCAAAAAATTATTTATATTTAGTTGTTTTAACAATTTATATCATAACGTTTCAAAAACTCGAGCTATGATATATTTACACAGTATGTACTTACCAGTTTTGTAAATGCACTAAGTTTAGTACAATTTACAGAGAAACGCAATTATGCAAGTGTAAATGGCAGATGAAAACAGCTAAATTCCTGACGCTATCAATTGGAGAACAAAATAAAGCATAGCACTTCTATCCGAGTAACACTGGTATCACACCTGAAGTATAAAATCCATGCTGCACAAATTTCCGAACCACAGCACTGCAGTCAGAATTACATAACATCGTAGTGTAAATGCCGTTACTACCGAAAAGACCAACACGAATAATTTTCACACAGCAATAAAAAAATTGAAAAAAGAAAATTTTCAATCGAATCCTCTTAATAATTCATCAACACTCCACAACTGAGCAAATCAAGCGAAACGTGTCCTTTTCTGGCTTTTGTGGTTGCTGTTTAGCGCAGGAACTGGCTGAAGGGGTAGCAGGCGCATACATATGTACATATTACACGCGTTTTTGTGGCGAATGCCTAGACCTCTGTGTAACTATGTGTGTGTGTTGTCGCGGCGAGGTTGTCCAAAAATAACATTTACATTGTGCTGGACTCTTTTGCTGTTTGCTGACTGGTGCCTGAAAATGTATGCTACTACCCACACGCCATAACCACATTAGTTATTAACTGTAAAAAAATAGCTGGCAGGAAAATGAAGGGAAAATACAAAAAACCTGCACTCAACAAAACCTTTAAAATCTCACTGGGCACACCAAATTTATTCACTCATACGCTTGCATACATATTGGCGATGTCGATACGAGATTTGAAATCCCAAAACATATGTGCGTCTCGAAATCGGAGGTTTTAAAAATTTCGAAAAATCCGGGGATAAAGATTTTTCAGTGCTGTAATACCGGGATTGACATCCCTAATACATACTCGTGCTTTATGCATGCGCTGATGGATGAGTTGAACTTTAGAAATTGACGGTGGGACAAGTCGTATCGAATGCTCGTTATGCTTGAATAGAAACTGTGGCTGCCACTGCTGCTGTTGGCGAGCTTTCAGTTTGACTGGTATATGAGCATTTGTTGAACTGCTTTCCCCATTCCACACTACTCCGCCACTGTATTCGCCTGTCGCACTGCATACTTGCTACTATTCTAATTATACCCTACAATTATAGAAATGGAGCGTATTAAGTTCGCGCTTATATTGTAACGTCTTAATGGAGGTCCTACGTATGTACATATACGTATACATAAGTATATAAAAGTGATCAGAAACATGTTCTCTTTAAATTTTCGGGTGTCTTTTTGGGCCAAACTAAAGGGAAAACGGGATAAGCGATGCGGACAAAAAGCTGGTGGCCTTTTACATTCATACCTCTCCTACTTCAAGTTCTGAGTTGGGCCAATTGTACAATGTTCGAATAAATGGGCAAGGTCCAGTCACTATAATGGTACACCTGTAGACTATCAATGTTTGGCATACAAAGTCCTATTAGGATTTGTTTTAATTTTTCTCAAACCGAACGCAATTACATGGTGTAGGGTATTATTCTGTCGGGCTAACTCGGCTGATGCTTCCTTACTTGTTCTCCTTTAATTTTTTCCCTTGCCCTCCCTTATTTCCTGTGTGTAATTTTGACTTTTCCGTTTTCCGTTTGCTTGTTTTGTTTCTTTCTTCGACTGCTTTTGTTTGTGTTTTGTTATTTTTTTTATGTGTAGGTAAAGGATATAACTACCATTAGGATATAACATTTTTCCGCTAAATTATAGAGTGTCCAAGGATTTGAGAAAAAGCACCCACTCGCACACATGAAATGAAAAACAAAATCGTCAGCAACAACAAAAACTCCACAATGTTCACTCCTTTTGCGTGAATAAAATATTTGCAGCTGTCATGTTGGCTGCCCCTTACTGCTCGTTACTGCCATTTTAATGTCTCTTCGTTCGGACTGCCAACTGGCCCCTGGTACCACTTATTTGGAAAATCATTCAAAACGGTTACACTTGAATCGAATATTTTTTTTGTTAAATTATTTTGTAATTGCTTTTGACAATTAGGCTTTTTAAACTGAAAAAATAGCCTTACCTGTAGGCATTTGCAAGAAGTTTTGTTCATAATTCGTTGAATTGTAAATTTTTGTCTGTTTGTATCCAAAGAGAGAACCAACCAGCGCAGAATGTTTGCTTATTGCGCAATTGTCATTACTGTAGTTTAATCATTGTGCTATCCCGAACTAAATCTAAATTGCCTCTCATTTCAATTTTTCAAAATGTGACACATTGATAAAAATTAATTTGACGGCAGCACATTTGCTGCGCCGACTAATTCCGATGTGCCTAAATATATTGGACACTGGAATGGTTACACAGCACCCAAATTAGTTCTACCACTAATTAAACTCAAATTAATTAGCCTATGACATACATATACACACGTACTTAGTACACACATACGTACTACATATTATCGTGTTTGTTGAAATGCTGGTGCCTCATGACATGAAAAAATGAAACGCTTGAACACATGATCAAATAATGTAATTTCCTAGCAAATATTTACGAAATGCATAGAGGAAATGCGAAGAACAATTATTGTGGACTCGGCGAGCCAGATTAAAAAGCAAAAAGAATCATTTCGTTACTCAGTGACGGACGCTTTTGGACGTGATCGACACTGATTCAAAGACTTAAAAAGTAGAGGGGGACACTTTATATCGTTCAGGCAGTTTTTTTCAGATGTTGCAACGCTTTTTAAAAGACAGAGGCTGTATTCCTAAACGTACTTATGCAAAGCAGTGCTGCGCCCCCAATGCTCTACTGATTTATTTTCTGAGTGCTAATGCGATGCATTGCATAAATCAGGTTGGCAACACTTTTTAGTTTGGGAACGCACTGGATGCTCAACATTGCTTTCACAAAATGGAAATTGTAAAAACTACATAATTACTACTTATTCAAAACATTTTTGCATTTGAGTAGCGAATAACTTCCCAGCAACTCTAAATTAATTGTAAAATTGAGAAAAAGGAGGCGAAATTTAATCGCGTCCTAAAGTTTCAGTGAAGCCGAAAAAACATAACCTAACTAATCAAAAAGCATCAACAAAATTTGTGATGAGCAGTTTGCGCATTCGATGCTTATCGACAACTTGATGCCTGCGTTTAGGAACAGGGTGTACGTGCAAACTTTTTATGTTTGCGTTTAGGAACATACTGCTTTGTACTTATGCAGCGCAACTGACGTTTAGGAATACAGCCAGACTGAGTTATGTGCGCATACTTGAATTCGAGCACAGAATATTAGCAATTAATAAATTTTCTTTGGTCTTATCAAGCGCGTTAGAATGAAATAATTAGGTTAAATTGATAAGCCTTTGCCAGATAACGACGGTTCCGTTCGAACATACGCTAAGTTTGAAAATTAAATTTTTCAGGGGACTAGTGTGAGTGAAGTCAGATTTTAGGGTTCCATTCCCCTGAAGGGTAAAAATGGAACTCTTATAACTCACTTTTGTTTCCGTGTTTGTGTATATAAAAAGACATTTATTTCTACGTAGAAATCTGAAATTTGGCGTGATGTTAGGTCTCTCTTAATAAGCTGCATCATCCAAGGACACCAAAATTTTTTGTTCATATTTTTAGGTGAATTGATTTTAGTGATATAGCTTAAACTGTAAAAAAATAGCTTTTCTCCCACACCCTTATCTAGGTTTCTCAATCTTAAATTTCACTAAAATCTGGGTTAATAGAGATTTGGTCATAGATTACAGGAAATCGTTAGCTTTTTTCGTTAGACTCATAGTTGCAGAAAAATTAAATTTTGTATAAGTCAAATCAGTGTTCTACTCTTACTAGTATAGGACCATCTCTTATTAGACCACTCTTTTGTCTGTGTGTTTAAATATTATTGAATTTTGACAGTAATTCGCTGTGCTAAACATTTCTTCCGTTTTAACGTTGGCATTTCGTTGCCTTTCAGAACTTTACAGTCCTAGTACCCTAGGAACCCTGATTTTCGCGAGCCGGACTTGCTCTTAACTGCTTTTTTTTCTTTACTGCTTTGGATTATATTAACGGGTCTGTCTGCATAAAATTTAATGTGCGTGATATCTGAAATGTAACATACAAATCCCTTAAGAAGATGCCGATGAGCGAGCATTGCTGTCCAGTGTAGTGTAACCGGCATTGCTGGTTCGTTGTATAACCGCAACGTTGATTATATTTATCAAACTCACCATTATTAAGGAAGTGAGTCAACACGAGCCTGCTCTGTCCGCTATCACTCCCTCATTTACGCCAATAGCGTAAACCTGCAAGAAAGCACGTTTCTTAAGCAAATACAATATGCAGTGGGGACATAAAATAGACAAATAAAAGAGTATGACTGGGAGGAGTACATGCCTCCCACAAGTCCACCATTAAGTCAGTCAAATTGATGAATATTTGAAAACGCACTTAATTATAAATAATTGGCTTTTAACGTGTCTTCGGGGTGGAATACTTTCTTGCATAGGCAAAAGTTGATTTTCTGTCCTTCTAACAAGGCACTTAAATAGCTAATGGTCTTATGATATTGCATGTCCTGCCCTAAGTAAAAATTTTTCTACGATGTGGTTTTTAAATTATATAGATCGAAATGCACAGGTGTTTAAAGTTACATGTGTGTTCCCACACTTCCTATTGCTTAATTTGTAAATTGTCTGTACTTTTTTGAGAGTATATTTTTTAAATTTCGTATGTCATGAAAATTTATACATTTTATATGTACATAACTTGATATTGGTTTAAGTAATAGAAAAAATGTATATATGTATAATTGGCGCAACGCCCCGTGTAACCGTGGCTTAGGCCTTAACTTCTCACATTAACTTATGTGTGCTCGTTATATTTTGGCATAAGCCAATGGGAACTACAAATTTATCCCATAGCCATATCTAAACGGGATTGAAAAGCTTTAATATCATGTTAAAGAATATTCTTCGCAAGAAAGTGCGGCGCAAAGGAACTATTTGAAAAGAAATTCTCCATTTTGAATGGCATGAATCTGCTAGGATCGAACCAGCTCTCGTATCAGAGATCGAACACTTATCCACTGAACCACTATGTTACTTTTGATATTTTTCTTCATAGTTGTAAAATCAGCAAGCACCCTTAATTAAAGTCATGAAATTTCAGTGGATTTTTTCTGCGTACTTGTCCCACTTTAAAATTGCTGCGTGCCTGTTGTAAAATCTAGTCCAAGCGACAACAGTTTGTTCCCATGATAGAAACATTCTTTTTTTATTGACTCACAAATTGTCCTTTGATTATAACTCAACTACGGAGCAACGTGTAATTTAAGCTTTTACACTAATTGCTATAAAATTATAGGAACTATCAGCAAAAAAGCGTTGCCTGCTTGCAATAAATGCAATTGTTTCTTTTTAAATTATCTGGCGTTCGAGCATTTTAACATTTTAACTGCATTTTAGAGGTAGTATATGCATATATCGAGTACAACAGAATTTACCTAGCCTTTATGTTTGGTTAAATATTTTTTTACAATTTGCACAATTTCTCAAGCACAGCACACTTAGAAATATTGGTTATGCATATTAAATTCCCTTCCCCCGTAGATCCTCTGGAAGAACTTGCTTCGTGAGTGCCTGTGGTAAGAGGAGGTGTTTGCTGTGCTCATTAATGTCATGCTCTAAAAAATGCATTATGTGAAAATATCAGCTGATATTGACGCAGCTAAAAGCTTGCATTTAAGGTATTGCTCATTTGGAATTCAGAAATTGCAACGTCAAACGTAATGTCCTTTTGTCCACTTAAATATTCCCCTACTGTAGTGGTAATTTCATTACGTCTGGGGGTGAGTACTTCCGCCTGGAAATTTTTCTACTATGAGGTTGTCAACCAACCCAGTACCCAGAGCCAAGAGAAAACAATTTTTGTTTTTCAATATTAAATGCATTTTTATTAAAAAACTTTGCCTTGCTTCTGCGTGCTCATATCCTCGCTGGTATCTCTTTTGCGTGTAGACCACACTAGCCTTCGTATCCATTTGTTGTGGCTCATTTCCTGTAGAGTACAATTATTTTGGTTGCGTGGTACCCGGCTCGGCAATTGCTTCCCCTATATTAGTCAGTACCACCTTCCGGCGGAATTTTTAATGATCTACCATATTTGTTAGATTTTTATTGGTCAATTGCATGTCCTGCTTGCCGTTGTGGCTTACTATTGTCACACTGCTCTGTCCGTAATTGACAATATCGAATTATCCCTTTTCTGCTACTGTCCGTCCCGATCAATTCTAGTCCTAGCCGTAGTTTCCTGTGCAAACCTCCCATCAGGTGGAGTTTCCGAAGCACACTTGTCCGCGATTGGTCAATTTCCGGTTGCATTTTGTCACTTTGAGGCTTTTCGGGTCGTGCCATTGCGTTTCGTACATTTTATAAAATATCTTTCCAACAGTACACCATTGTGCAAGCCTTTTTCTCATAAATAAAGCCTTTTCATATCGTTCGTCATTAGTTGTTTCAGGAATTTTGTGAAGAACAGTCAGAAGCAGTCTTCTTAATTTTAAGCGTGTTTTCTGGTGAAACTAGTTTGATATTGAACCAAGTGCACAAGTGACAAAACATACCTATTAATATAAGGCTTTGTTTATAAACGTTGTGGAAATTCTGTGGTTTTAACTTTTTGGTGCTAAAATTCTGTTTGTGATCATATTTTAAGAGGATTTATTTTGAAGGTACTTACTTACTTGCATACTTTTATAAGCTTCTAGACTTGAATATTTTAATGAAAATATTAACATTGAATGTACAGAAGAGAAGATATTTCCAATGGAAAGATAGGAATTGCCCTCTGTGCATATTCAAGTTTGCAAGCAATCAGATCCATAAAAGGTCTGATTTTGCAGCATTTTTATTGTTACACTTTTGGGCACTTACATAAACAAATACTCCCTGAACTGAAGTTGATATGCTTCAAAAAGAAACGCGTAGGTTTTTGAATCCTATAACTACGTGATGCCAAACGATCTGCCCGCAGGCCGCAAGGCATTACCCGTAGTGGTGGGCACCAATGCCTGACAGACATCAAATTGCTGAGCGACGGGACCGAAAGCTAAAGCAATTGCTTGCTAAATACTTGAAAGTACAATTTACATACATCTCAAAATATTTGTGTGGGCACAAAGAAGCTGACAATAAAAAAATTACAAAAGCCCCCATAAAACTTTTCTTTGCGAATGTGAGGGACAGCAGACCAAATTTACATATAACATTTCATTGTGGTAAAACTACTTACAAAAGCTATCGCTTGTTGTCAGATAAACCAAGCATGTGTACAGATTTGCCTCAACACTCCCCTACAAAAATGTTTAACATGTCAACATTTACTTGCTCAAAAATATGACTCTACTTGAAAATGCCAAAAATACTTTGATGATACCGTTCCGCCGTAGCGCAACACGTTTGACTGCTTGTCACAGTCAAAGTCAGTGTTTATTGATAAAGGCAGAGCAAAAAGAAGTCAGTATGCCTGAAGCTTGAAAGCTTCCATGAAAAACAACAGTCCGTCCGTAGATGTGTACACACATCTGCGTAAATCTCTTGAATATTTACATGCTAAATCTATTATTTCATAACAAAGAAGTCTTCGCAGTGAAATCGGCCTTTTGTTCGTCTAGCCTAGCAACCTGCATATTTTTTGCTGCTTGTTTCTGTGTCGTGACTTCAAATTGAGATGTTGTTGCCAAGCCCTCTGATATCCTCACGAAAAAGAATGTCAGAGTAAGGGTGTATTGCTTTTGTTCGCTGTTTGCTGTTCGAAATAATAATTATGCGTCGAAATGTACGATGCACTGTCAAAAGCTCTTCTTTTGTTCGTTGCGACGGCGCAGATAACTTTCGTAACTAACGTTCATTCTTCGATATAGTTCTTCGTAATTGTGGCAATTAATTTTTCGGGAATTGCTATATTTTCACTTCACGCGAGTTATACGCATTTTTTTTGTGCTGAATTGCAAAAATCAATTATTTTTCATTTAACATTTCTTCTCCCACACTACACTTGGCTTGTTATATGGAAACGGCTTAGTATGGGTTGTTTCGCACGCATATGTGTATGTATGTCAGAAATTCTTTCCGCCAACGCTTGTCAATTCTGCTCCAGCTTAAGGTTTTTTCAATTGGTTTCCAAATTTTTGTTGTGTTTTTTCTCTTCCAAAGTACAATTGCTTAGTTATTTTTAAATGGTTGATTAATTCATAATTGCATACTACTGCAATGAATTGTAATTTTAAACAAGAATAAATCGTATTTAAATTTGTTTTAAAATTCAAAATTACTAGGCTCTGAATTTCGTACGAAACAGAAAACAGAAATCGAAAGACAAACGTATAATAAATTAACCCTGATCATAAGGAATTCAAGAAATGAAATTTTTCACATACATTTGCTTTCGGCTTCAGACGGAATTCTAAACAAGGCACACTATCATAGCTTTTGGTTTTTGTTGGTAACATATTTTGCAATCCCTTGGAATACTTTTAGTACATAGTTCATATTTTGTTTCAGAAATATGGACTTTTCGAACTTGCGCGACAGTCAGTCAGATCATACTTATTCGCCTCTATATTCCTTATACATTTAGCGTAGAATATTGCAACTAAAAGTTTTATCTATCGTTCAAATATTGATACTTCACAAGTTTTCTGTTCACACTTTTATACTCTTGAACAAAGATATGCACAAGGTAATATGGATACTAGCAAATGAAGGGTTTGGTAATATGTAATATGTACGATTTCAGAAATGTTAGAAATAACTCAAGTGTAAACAAGATCAAGTTGCCGTAAATGGCAACACTGACATCGCAATAAATGCGCGCGCGAATTTTTCACTTTAATTCATTCATTCAGTCATTCCGAGCTTGCCTTACATCTGGCTTGGTGATGCTGCCTTTGTTGTACTAGTTGTCCACCTTTCGTCAACATCTGTAGTGCTGTCCGTATGTGCGCCTGCTACTTGACTCGGTTGCCATACTACGGCGGCACTTTGTAACAAAAACAGCAGCTACAAATCAAATGAATTGCAATTTAATTGAATCGAAGTGAACTAAACTGAATTTGCTGCAAAATTACTCAATACATTTTATTTCTTGTTTTCCACATTTCTCTGCGCCGAGCCGAGACTTCATTCAGCAGGTACAAACAAACAACATTATGTACTCTGATTGTGCTTGTTCAGTAGTGTTTTGAACGTTGGATGAAACTCAAGTGCGAAGGGTACACACGTGAACACTATAGGACTAAAATAAGCCTGTTCGTGTTACTGAATGTAAATTTAATGATGGCACCTTTCTACACTTTATTATATTATTTGAATGTAATCACTTATTGCGAATTATGTGTGCTCTTTGCAGAAAGAATGAAAATGAAGCGTGAAAATAATGATGACGGTCCACACCAAGATAAGCGCAATCGTCGCAATGACGACCAACTACGCATACTGATTCCAAGTCAGGTAAGTTTTTTTCCTTTGCTCTTTTCCCTCTCGCTATCTATTTTAAATTTCTACATATGTACCTCATTTTGCTTTATTTATAGATTGCTGGCGCTGTCATTGGCAAGGGAGGACAACATATCCAGAAGATGCGCACTCAGGTATAACTTATAGATTTCATTTTTTTTATAGATAAGCACTTCTATAATAATATCTACAAGTTTTTACAATATTTCGTCGTTTGTTGAAAATTACCTTATTCCTTGCATTTTGTTGATCGTAAATCATTATGCGTTTAGGCCTTGGTTTCACATACTACCGGCAGCTATTTCTTAGAGTGTCACTTATTATTTTTGCATTTTGCAACTATTCGGGTAGCTGTTAGGGTCTCAATATTCTCCAAAGAAGCAAAAGTTGCTCAACTATTTCCAAGCCACAACCTAACCTAATTCAGCACTTGGTATTTTCCATTCAACATGACACAAAAATAATACGCAATTAATATACGCTTCAGATAATTGATATCTGTCTAACCAAGTAACTGTTAACAATCACTTAAAAATTTGCTTTTTGGAAGCATTCAAAGTCGAATTGGAAACCGAACTACTGAACTTTTAAACCAAGCACCACATGATGCTCACATATTTTATTGTCGGTCCATACTTTTTATCTTTTTGGTATGTCTTTAGCTTTATTAAAATGTCGAGGAGCTTTATTTACAATTTATTAATAACGTAATAGTTTTTTTCTTACAAATAAGCCTCATATGCAATTAACCTTTTAACTAAATGAAATATTTTCTCTCTCTCTTCTCTTGTCCCACACTCTCTCGTTTTATGTAACCGTAATGAATCGATTACCACCCACCGAAAATCGATAACCAAACTTGAAACGTTGCTAATAACGTTTGATTTCAACGTGTGCCCATCTGCAAACTGTCACCTGATCTCCGCTGTTCGCGCTGCCCTCTGAACTGGTCTGCCCTGTTAATTTATTCGATTCGTGACAACGGCACACTCACCACCTGACACACAAAAATGCCCATGTGCCTGTACGCTCGCTCGGTCGACTGCCACCCGCCCGCCTGCCCGACTACCAACTGAACTGGCCCTGATCTGATTTGAACCACCACGACCAAACAACCAACCACCACCGATGCCACCATAAAATGCGTATAAATCTGTTATTGAAATTTGACTCTTTTTGAAAAAATCATATAAACATGAACCACCACTACCTATTTTCCATTTGGCCTATGTCGTATTATAACGCCTGTGTCTGTTGCTGACCGCATAAATATTAAAACTATGCCACAAAAACACTTCGACTACGTACCAAATCAATTTGTGCTTTAAAAACAATTACTTGTGGCCACCTGCTCGCAACCAACTAAATTTAATTGGTGCGCATAATCAAAAAACTGTTAAATACACAAAAAATCTTTCAATTCTGTTAAACACCGCTTGCCCCAACAACATGGCCCACAACCACCGTCAATACATCAACAATCAATCAATCGGCCAAACCAACCATTATGATCAATATTGTAAAAACAATATTCATATGGTATTGCAGTATAAAGCAACTGTGTCTGTCGACGATTCCCAAGGCCCCGAACGGTAAACCAAAGTTTTCCTTTTACATAAGTTTATCTAAAACAAGAGTGAAATTCATTTAATTGCCATTTTTCCTTAACTTATTATGCTCTAGTACTACATAATTTATGTTTAACTTTTTAGTTATTGCCTTCCTTTACACATATATACTTATATATATATACATACTCGTAAAAACCCTAACTTCTCTTCGATTATTTGTTTTTGCAACCTAATCATTGTCTGCTCCTTATGTCTATCTTCTACTACTACTACCACTACTACATCGTTAACTGTAAACCCCGAACCATTTATAGATCAAAGAAAAAGTTGATGCTATAATGGCCACAACAGAAATACACATTTATCAGACTGCCGCAGGATAAAGTATTCCTTAATAAAAAACTGCGTGCAATGTTCTACTTTTCTTGCTTACTAATGTTGCACATTCATTCTATTAATTCCATATGAAATTACCATTCATTATCTTTGTTTGGAAATCTCAATTAATTGCGCCTTCTTCAAAGAAGTCTTCACAGTTTGTGCCTCTTCGAACCCTTGCAAATTGTTCTCGCGCTTGCGCAATCGCACTATTTAATGTGGTACATTTTTCCAACCAGAATGTTGCAATTTCGTCACCTGTTTCTCAATCTAATGAAAGTCCTAAAAACCCCTCCGGTATTCAATGAAATATCAGCGCAAGATTTATGCGAAGGCTAGGTAATTGTTGTCGCGTCGTTAGTGTTGCTCGATTAACATTCTCATCATTGTGAGTCAAGTATGCTTGCCTTCTGCATTGTATTGCTATTCCACTGTTGCATTTAGCCATCCATCCATCAAACCCATACATTCATGCATCCATCCAATATTCACATCTGTCCATTATGCAGCCCATTTTTTGAAGAATGTTCTGCAACTTAAAGGGGCCTTGCTCTTGCTCTACACTATACTTGAGATGTCTAAACTATATCCCACCCACCCGTTTACTATATTGATTTATATTGCCCGCAATAAATTGTTGGTTCTTGGTTTCATGTCATCGTCACAAGCAACAAATTAACACTTGAATTAAAAATCTAACCGCTCAGACAAGTAACGTATGTATGTATGTACTCAGAGCATTTTTTAACACTAACAGATGCCGTTGTGTTTTTGTTGTTCAACGTACTTGTAATTGTTAGCCATTTACTTACTGTCTCTTTAGTGTTATTTATGATTTTTTGATATGGTATTTGGTGCGAATTTAATTAGTTGTAAACAGAGAAAACTCCTGCAGAAACGAAGCAGATGTAAAATCTTGCCGCCCAATTTCACACTCTTTAAATTATGCATTGAATTTTGCGAACCCAAGGAAAGCAAGCTATTATTTATGTGTTTGTATACTTGGTGACCATATTTCTACCATTTCTCGAAATGTCAGTAAAGTAAATTGATTTGAATGCAAATAAAATGCGTCCTTTTTTCCCTTAACTTATTTCTTGTGCACTCGTTATATTTGACTAATAATTGCGACTTTTTCTATTTTTCTCTCTTCCGCTCTTCCCAAACTTTATCTGTTGCTACTGTATTACCAAACAGTACCATTTTAATATCATCGGATTTGGACTCAACTTTGCAAATCATCACGGAAATGTTGAAATACTTTGAAGAGGTGAGTACCTACTTCTTTTTTTTTTTATTTTCTACTCTTACAGTTTTCTCTCTTTCACATTTGTTTTTTATGTTGCGTGCTTTTCAATAATTCGTTTTATCTATTTCTGCCTTACAGCGCGAAGATGAAATTGATGTGCGTCTGCTGATACATCAAAGTCTTGCCGGTTGTGTTATTGGCAAGGGTGGCCAGAAGATTAAGGAAATTCGGGACGTAAGTACATTGCCAAAATTATGCTACACGTGGCTGCGTCGAGACATTTCCAATTGAAGCTGTTGTAATGAATTCGCTTATTGCTTTCTTAATTGAAAATCAGAAAATTCGATGCGAAAACTGTTACACAACTTACTTAATGGAATTTTGCTGCAAGTCTAGAATTATACAAGATATTGTGTGCGTGGGAGGCCTTTGTAACGCAATGAAAACCATTTAAGCGGTTACATAAAAATAGGAATACATAATCGACGAATGAATTCATTATTTCTTATAAATACAGGCTACTTCTAAATTTAACTGCCAATTTACCAAGCTTGGGTAACCATGCAGACAAGGGAAGCCATTATATGTGCATACATACACCATAGGTATCTGTCATCAATTAGCAACAAGCTTTAAAAGTGTTGTTTCCTTCCGACGTCCGATGTCCATGTCATGAAATTTCCGCCTCATATACAAGCGCGTGCCTACACACGCAAACCCACAGAGAGCACAACTAATTATTGAAATAGTACATACAACACAAATCTAAACGAATATAACAAAAGGAAGAGCGCACAGCTCTGAATTTATATATTATATTTGTAACCTTAAACTCAGCATTTCTTCGGCGTAGCTCATTCTCCTTGAGAATTTAGCTGAAGTTCAGAAATTTTAGGCATTAATTTGTCGTTAGGTCGTTTGGCATGCGGGAGCAGCAACACATTGCCACAGCAGCAGCAGCAACAACAATATGCAATAAACTGCCTACATATTTTTGTTGTTTTTTCGTGCTTACGCGGTTGCGTGCCCGACCAAGTCAAGCGCACGGTTGCTATGTAACTACAACAGCGGTTATGTATGGAGCACGTCGCCAATGTTATTGCCGCTCTGTCACCTGCGCGACGGCGTGCTGCCTCTACCGTCTGTTTGTGTGTGTATTCTGTGTGTGCAACTGTGTTGACCACCACACGCACACGTCATCTGCTTCCACGCCTTCCTGTGGCGCTCTCTACCTTACTGCGATTATAAGCAGCCGCAAACTCACGTGTATATTTTCTCGGCTTCGTCCTTTTTCCTACTCGCTGCCTTCCTGGTAGCAACGTTTCAGTTTATATATGGCTTTCTATTATATCAACATTCGCAAATGCATTTTCACATACTCTTTGGAGAGGGGTTTAAACCGCCACCGCCCCACGCATTCATATTTTCTCTATATACAAATGTATTTTTTAATATTTAATTTAACTTGTTTTTTGCGTGTGGCCGATTTTTCATATATTCTACATACAAACACACTACAGCGTATTACTCTTTGGCTTGCGTGCTGTCATTTATTGTCTACCGCCAGCGAATTAATTTGCTGAAAATTTTGTGGTTTTGTCGCGTTCAACGGTACACTTACATATCGCAGCAGAGCTTGTGCTCTGAATGTTTCATCCTTTTTATGATCATTCAAGCGCGTAATTACCACGTTTACACGTGTATTCTGCAAATGTTATTATTAGCTACTTTGCATATGACAGATCTACGTTGAATTGTATAGAAACGTTCATAATTTCGTGTACGCTTACGCAACTTCTGAAATTTCTTTCCTTTGCCGGTTTTAGTAATTTTCTTCATACGCTCAATCGGGGTTACATTGTAATATAATCCATTGAAAACCAAGGAAAAGAAATTTGTAGAGTGTAATGTAATCATTGCTTTTGTAAAGATTAGTGTTGGGCTATGCTTAGAAAAGGTATCATAATTAATTCGAAGTAATCTTCAATCGTTTCCCTAATTTCTCTTCTCTGTATGAAGACAGCAGACATTTTTCCTTTCAAAACTACCAATAAAGTATTTTTCGGGGAAAAAGTGTGAGGACAGTTAAAAAGCTTCGTTGGTTAGCACAGCTTGATGCCCAAAGGGATAATGTAGATAATGTGTTGTGTGGGCTGAGCAGCTTTTATGCGCCATGTCCAGCGCTATAATTACACAAAATTAAGGCATACAGCAGAATAAAATTATAGTGCTTTCGATGATCGCGACTGTACGGAAAAACGAGGTTAAATATTGTAGCAATAATGGCATATTGTAGTACTCTGAATGTGTTTGCCATGGACAACACAAATAGCTACACACATAATGCAAATTATTAACAGCATTTTTGTGGGTATCTGCCTCTCTCTTTCGGATGGACAAACAATACAACAACCACGTCACCAGAAACTGCATAGTGCAGCACACACTCATAATCGATACAGCACAGCACCAGCAACGACGCCTTAATTGCCTCCCTCTGCAGCTAATGATTAAAGTCGTCCTGTCCATTGAGCATGCTTGCTTGCTTGCTCACGTTTTCAGCGCACTGCGGTTTGGCCTGTCACCAGCGCCCCGCTATCGTCGGTCGTTCGTGGCTCTGGACAGCAAAACATTGGTGTGTGCACAGCGAAATAACATTTGAAAATCGTTGACAGATTACTATCACACTTAATGCGGGAGGGGGATGGAGCGCGACGTGTGGCATGTGCAAGGGTATTTCCAGTTTTTTGTGCCATTTTTTATTTGTGGTATGATGTGGCATTTCGAATTGATGAGCGGCCTCGAAGGGTCGTTGGTGGTCTGAAAAGAAGGTTAGCCTAACTGGGTAGCGATGATTTGGTTTGAGTGGCTATAGAGGAGAGAGAGAAGAGGTACCATAAATTGCAAATGCCAAAGGTTACGCTGCCTTTTGCACGCCACATTGCGATATTGTCGTGTTACGAGTATTAATCTTTATCGAGAAAGAATAACGCTGCTTCTGTCGTTTCACATTGTGCAGCAGTTAAATAATTGAATCACTAATTTACTACCTTCAGCGCAGTCGAAATTAATAATAGACTACAAATGTACATACATATATATTTTGCATGCGTATAACGCCGTATTCCATAACTGCAAATAGTGCCAAGCCGCATGTGGCAGGCTTCGCTCAGCCTTTCGCTATGCAAACTATAACATTGCAATTGCGTCATCGGGCTGCTTGCATTGCTGTCACCAGGGCATGGGCGTCGCCTCCACATAAACTTCTGTTTTGAGAAATCTTGCACGTAACGCAAAATGCAGTCGAGTTTACAAAAATAGCAGCGCAGAGTAAACAAACAAGAGAAGTTTGTGAAAAAAAACATTCGATTATTTTTTCTAAGCAATTGCTAAAATTCGAACCCGAAGTTCGTTTGAAATAGAATAAGGGCCAGTTTCCCAGTGGATATATTAACTCTGATTGCAGTTTAAATAGGGAACTTCAGTTTCACAGTTGGAAGTTAAATACAATTTAAATGGCCGAGTTGAATTTATGAACAGCTGATTTCGGATGTGCAAGCAATATTGGCGAATATTGGAATTTATAAGATTCTAATTAAGCATGAAACTGCATGGTATAGCACATATAAATGATACCGTAGTACATAAATAATATAAACTGTGCATACTTTGCACAATATCCAATAATTCACTTTCGGTCTTTCGGCCGACGATAAATTTTTAGTTCGCGCTGCCTCTATAATTGAACAATTGAACATATGTTTTTGGCAAGTTGTGCCAACCTTCAAATGTCAAATATTCCGTATTTAAATTAATGCACTGTGAAACCCAAGGAAATTTAAACTAGATTTAAACTCAATTTGAAAATTAGATTTAAATAGCAACTGTGAAACCCGCCCTAAAAGTATTCGCAATCAAGTGCGAAAATGAAAACAACTTGTTTGGAAAATACTTCAATTTTCCTTACAGAATTCTGAATAAAATAGCATATACAAACTGAAACCAATAACTTTTCTGCACTTCCTATTTTTATAATTTGAGTTAATTGAAAACATACCGCTGCTACTTTTTGGGAATGCAGCTGTAAACATTGCTGGCCACTGCAAAATATCAAGGAACTCCATTCAAACAAGTGAAGAACGACGCCTGCAATTGAAGCATCAGCAACAGCAGCAGCGGCGCTTTTTGTTTTGGCTCAACGTCAATCCGTAAGAGGCACTTGTGTTGTTGTCGCCTGCATGCGATCATGTATGAGATTGTTATGTCGATGCTGTTTGTGATGCCGACAACGTCAAATTCAATGGCGTTGCTGCTGCTGTACCCAAAGCAATCACACGCACACATACACGTCATGTAAAAACGACAATTTCAGCTGTAACAGCTACAACAGCAAAGCTTGAGCCAGCAGCAAGCAAAGTTATCTGTTGCACATACAAGTGCGTCAATTGCTAATATAAGCGTGTTAAATTTCTTGCTTGTTGCCATTACAACAACGATCTATATTGTACATACATAGTTGCAAAAATGCTCTAACCAAAAATGTCAGTACAGCGACAACTCCATAATCCGTATGCTCTACAATAGAGACATTGTCGTAATCTGTCAGCACACACGAAGTAACAGCTTTGTTGATTATAATCCGTACAAGTGCAAAATATGCGAAATCTATAATCTGGACAAACCGCTTGGCCATAGTTGCCTGGATTATCGAATCGTGATTGTAGTAGTTAAGTCTATTATGATGAGTAAATTCAAATATTTACTGCGCTCTTTTTTGTTCAAATTCAGAGAAGGTACATACAAAATTTACCTATACAAAAATTGCAATTATTTTTCTTTAAAAGAAAAAAAATTATAAAACCAATCTGGATTTTGCATATAAAAACTCAAAATAGGATACTGTCAGTTTAATTGAGAGCATATAGCTAACTGTGCAAATCGATGCTATAAAAATCCACATTCCAACATTTCGAAAACAAGCCAATCTGTAGAAAGTGCTCAACTCCCTTAAAGAATTGGCCCAAAAATATTTGAATTATTATCAAAATGGTTTCGCAATCTTAGTCCAGCAGCTTTGCGTAACATAACCTTCGCCCTTGGTTTAGATTAGCATGATTACTTCTAGATACGTTGTCTGCGTTCCACATCCGAAATTGATTGATTTCAAATCCGTTTCAATGTTCACACAACAATCGGCAAGCGAGGGAATCACTAATGTGTGTTTGCGGATTTCCCCCTTGCTGGAAGTCGATCGCTGCTATTGCCAGCACCGCAATAAGGTAAACAATTGTAAGCGCTCAAGTGGGTGGCTTGAGCGTTCCTTCGTGCTCCTTTGACGCATTTGTTGCGATATTTTGTCACATGCAGACGGCATGGACGAGTTTCCTACACGTTTTGCAGTTCATTGGATGCGGTTTGGGGCGCTTCTATTTAGTGTGTTATTTTGCGACACACGCACTTATGTACATACATGTGTATTGTTGTGTGTGTGTGTGTATGTATATCTTCACATTCAGTGTAAGCAAATGCATACAAATTGGATATCATTTTAGGGAATTCCATTCCTTCTGCAATTTCATTTTTCCAAATGATTGTTGCCTTTGAAGGGCATATGGCAACGCGAAATTTAAATTCAAATATTTCTTATATTCTACTGACATTATCCTATGATAGGTATGGAAGAAAGTTTATGTTTCATTTTATTACATTTTGCTGACATAATAAAAGCAGGTGCACATGTACATACATACATATGTAAATTCAGTTTTTTTTTTCAAGCTGTGCGCGTTTGTAGAACATGTTCTTTCTTTTAGCCTTATAATTCTTTTTCGATTTCGTTGTCTTATAAAGCGTTCCATAGATTTATTTGCAAAGCACTTGTATTGAATTTTAATTCATACAATAATTGTGGGTATTTTTCAAGTTTTCGTTCATGGGGTGTCATACCCATTGACAACACAACCTTTCTTTCTCTTGCTTAAAATATAGCATTATATCATAAATCTATTAATTACCATAAAAGGAGATACTTTTCATGAATTTCTCGTTGTGTGTGTGTGTGTACGCTACTTTATATATTTTAGTGAATTGTGAATTGCAAATGTGAGAAGAAATTTTAGAATTTTTTGTGTGTACTTTAGGCATGTTTTTTCTTGCCGTTCATACCCTTTCACCATTTTTACTCTTCAGAGACTGCTTCTTCATTGTAATGCTTTTGAAAATGAGGCCAACAAATTCAGTGCGCTCTCTTCTTGCTGTAGCCACGTACTCCTCACCTTTTTTCAATTCACATATGTAACTATATTTCCGTTTCTTTGTTCGTTTGTTTTTCACGCTTAATTTGTTATTTCACTTAACTTTTGTCTTCATGTTTCAAGTTTATTTCTGCCTTTTGGCAATTTCTTAATTGGTTGTGCACAAAAACAACTGTGCTTTAAAACAACTTTTTTAGATTACAACTTCGGTAACGTAAAATATATCTTTGCTTGTGAGTTTCCAAACATTTTTTAAAGTGCCTGCAGCATTTTATACGAAAACAAATATTAGTATACATATTTAGCTTTTAGTGTTTGTCTTTTAAGAACATCAAGCAAGAAGCAAATATTTTCCAAACAAAAAACGTTGACTTTGTTTCTGAGTTGATATATAAATCGAAGTCAATTGAAAACTTGTAAGTCTGTCTTCCTTGCATTTTCTCAGTCTTACATATACATTTGTACGTATCTGTACTTCCGTAACAGCTGCTGCTAATTTCAAGAGGAATTTTAATCTTAATGCGCACTCAGGTTAAATGTCACATTCAAGACCTAAAAAAAATCTTTTTTAAGATGAAATCTACGGAAATTAAAACAGCGAGACTCAAAAAGGCAGATGTTTTCTATTAAACATTTTTATATCCATGCCATCTGCAAGCAGATGCAGCAGACTCTTTAAAATCTTGTCGTATGCCACTTGTCTTCTTCGGTCTGCGTTTGGCTCTGGCCCTCCGTCGTTTTCTTTGTGCTCTGGCTCTTGGTTGCTGCTGTTCACTGCTGCTGTGCCTTCCATCCATGCTTTCATTTTCGTATTCCTTTTGACTTCTGCATTCCCACACGAAATCCCTACCGCTGACTGCCAGTTCCTTTATGTGACTTCGGCTCGGTTCTGCGTCCAGTGGCCTAGCTTATCCGTAAACCGCCAGTTGGTCGTCGCGCAACGAAAAGGAGCAAGTATATTTGCCTGCGTTTTTAATCCTCTTGCTTTCCTGTTGCTGCTACTGCTGCTGTGAATAGCTCTGTATGTGCTTGTGTTCATGTCGGAATCTGTTACCTAAGCGGATGTGTGTGTGTGTCCGTTGCCTGCTGCAGCTGCTAACATCTTTTCTCATTTAAATTTCGTTTGTTCAGTTTTTTGTTTGTATTTTAAGCATTTGCTTCTGCGCATTTTGGATTTACTAAAATACTTATCTTTTATTGTTGCTACAGCAACTTAACTTACTTCTGCCTGCAGGGCTTTTGCAAAATATTTATACATATATACAATATAATTGAGGTAAGCAGTCTATGTTTGTATTATTGTTATTGTTATTAAGCGTGGAATAAGTTTCCACATACAAAAAAATGAGCTACTGAAAAATCGTGGCTCAAGCGATATTGCTAGGCCGCCTGAAACGCGTTTTCAATCCATATTGTTAGAAACGCTTGAAACATGTTTTCTATATTTAGAAACTTTTAAAGCACTAGAATATAAAATTTTCTTTGAAAACATCTTCCCATCTCGAACAACTGTGCGCTTTCAAATAGTAGTACAGCAATTGCTTATTTCTGTTTTGTGTTGTAACTTATTGGCCTCTCAAGACCTACTTCTCTTTCTGGCGCAAATTTGATTACTATCCTTTATCAAGATTTTTGCCGTCTATCGTTGCTTTCATGGCACGTTTTCTGTTTTTCCTTTCAGATTAGTCAATTGCTTTTGTGCATGTTTTTTGTCGTTTGTTTTGTGAATGACGACAGATGTGCTCGACAGCTTTACGACTCTACAAAAAGGGCACGTGCGTATATGCTGAGCACAAAGACACCGGTCTTTTCAGTACTATCAAAACTTTGTAGCTCATCCTGCACTGCAACAAATTCTAGCATCTTTTCGACTATGTATTCTATTTCAACACTATTACAAAATGTGTGCCTATAAATTTGAAATTTCGATGTGCAAGGACAACATTAAAGGGAGCTCATGCAACATGTGGCATGCATTTCATGCCTATTAATTTTGTCTTATGCCGCCACCTTTTCACACACGCACAAACTACAATTACCCTCTTGCTTGTATGGAGCTGAATCCCTCAAACGCAATTTCAGCTGTCTTTTTGCGCTCATTACGCTTTCACATCGATGATAATGCATTGCCCACGCCGCACTGCCAGCTACCCGACCCATCATCAGCGGCAGTGCCTTGATGAATGCCTAACAGGTGATACCAACAGTAATACCCAACAGAGAAAGAAAAACAACTACTACAAAGGAAATGCCAACACACAACAACAAAAACTGTTAAACATCTGTTCCTC